>OX465245.1:17951442-19151442 GCA_949987775.1 Aproaerema taeniolella
CAAAACAAGGTTTACCTATACATTCATACTCAAAACTTAAACTTAAATCTCAACCTCCCGTGAACACTATAAAATCTTGTCTCTCTATCATTCTCTCCAATAGTTACAACCTACATCAAACCTGCATATAAAGAAAAGGCAGAAAGGGCAGAACCTTTATTAAATTTCGCTTGACGGAAGTGGCTGACTGAACCCACCTGTAAAAATACCCACTGTCTTGGTAAGCCCTTTGTATTTCCCGTAATACCAACTCATCCTTATTTCCTTTCTTCTCTGAGCCTTTTATCCGTTGTCATTTTGGGAATGAGAATTTCGCACAAAACCAGTCTTATCTACAAGATTATTCCTCTTTATATTTATAACAAATATAAGTGGGCCCAGTTCTTTAAGATAGCAATCGTTTACCCCTTCCCTGCACCCAACCATACTTCACTGTACAAAAGTTGTACAACAACTTAACTAATGGAGTCTCCTTTCTCACAAATTGACCACAGAAACGAATTAACTTTATGCACAAAACCTTAAAAACCGTAATGTAATGACTGACAGAAGCTGCAGATCAAACGCTTTGTTTGTCACGAATTGAAAATCGTAACATAAAAAATAGGTTACCTACGCAGAAAGAGATGGCATTAAAGAAACCTATCTTGTAGGAACTCACATGGAACTCTTTCAAAAGTGCTGTGACGTCATAAGTAAGTACTCCGTCTTTAAAGTGTAGGTATGGTCTAAGCTGGGCCCATTCTCAGGCTGAGACTGTAACAGTTACTGTTGGACCCTAGGCTACGAAAAATTCTAAAACGTATATATTATGTAGAAATACAATACAGGCTAATGTTAAATGATCGTTGAAAGTAATAAGTTATGGCCCCTGTAGGGGGGAGTGCGTAAGGGACCTATCGTTACAGAATAAATAATAGTATTAACGTTCTATCGTATCACCCTCCTGTGGGACTCGTCATCCAGACTGGGCAATGGGCATCCCTCCACCGTGCAAATACATACTTTCAAAATGTTTATTTACAGTTAAGAGGGGTTTGTTACTGATATACATATGTACTCATCGTAGGTAATTTAGTCTGTCGGTCGGTATTTGATTTAAATTAAACGTCAATAAGTGGGTCTTCTCAAAACCAAAGTAGAAATGACACTTTTGAACGATTGTAATGTTTTACGCTCATCAGAGCAGCAAGATACCACACGGTGTTCCAAGTCAGTAGTCGGACTACCTTTGAGGCATTCTATGGACCGCCCTTAACGTCTAATCCGAGGCACCTAACATTCCCTAACTTAAATTAACATGCATGCGGAATCTTGTTTTACACTAGTGCCCCGGATCTGACGCCAAGAACCTAGACTAGGACATGGCGCGCGTGTCGGACTTTGGCCCTTTTTCCCCAAAGCTCGCGTGTCCGGTGACGTTTTAGTCTACCTTTTCCACCCTCATAAAGCGTACAATAAAACTGTAATAGCGAACTTAACTATACGCGGAACTGTGATTTTACGTAGACTGGTTAAAATATTTACGAAAATTTACTGGGGTAAAGGATACACAACAAATAGGCTATAAGTTATTAGAATCAAAGACACTCGACTTACACAAAACTAACACAAGACTTCTATTATCAGATAATAAACCGCTTCGCTTTAGGATCTAACACCAACTACCACTCCCTCTTCGTCTTCATTCGCTCTCTCCTCACCCCGCGTCATCCCTTTCTTTTTTTATTCACATTCCTTCGTCCAGTACCTACTTTCCCATCGTTTTTTTTTTTTTTTTTTTTTTTTGAATGACTATGCTGTTGGCCGCTGATGGCCTTGACAGCTTCACCGAGCAAGTGGTGAGCGCAGATGGCTCTCAACCCAAAATTTTAAGTAACAGGCCTAAGGGTGCCCCCTGTGGGGCTCGAACCTCGGCTTAGGGCGTTACTGCGAGGGAACCGTCGGACATACGTTTGTGGAGAGAAGCGGCCGGGTACGTACCGGTACCGCGAATCGGGGCGGACTTTCCCATCGTCTAATGCAGATTGCAGATGTGCGCCTGCGTCGCTCTAATTGCCTACGTCCCTTGTTCTTGTCGCAATTTTCGACTCAAGTATTATTAAAATCTTCTAAGAAGGCCTATTTTTTACAATTTAAGTTTTTGTTCGAGAATTAGTCGAAGCCGCGGCGTATAGAAACTAAAAATGTGTACTTCCCTTCTATTGAGATAAATTAATATCTTTTTCTGTTCCTTTTAGTTTTATTGATTCGGCCCAAGCCGTTACAAGACGAAATGCCGTAACTCGAATGTAATACCTAGGTATTTAGTCACATTTCGCACTAAAATTTTATGTCTTATTCAAAGGACATACTTTTAAGTTGTTTCCGTAACATGATCTTGGTCTAATTAATGCACCAACAGGGTTTCCCGCTCAGCCTCAAAGTAATTCTGTAATTATGGTAATTAATAGTCGTCCTGGTGCTGATTTTCAGCTGGTCACCTGAACTAACCTAAAACATTGGTTTAACTAATTAACTTACTTTAAAAGGCTATATTGCCATGAGTGTGTGGTAGTGTTAAGTAGGTAGATAATTTCTTTTTGCGGTTCGTTTACATTTATTACATACATATACTCACGATTGTAATCCTTAGAGAGGGAGGCAGAGCATCAGTGGTTCCAGCGAACCTTTGATTCCACGTTTAACACAAATTGTCAGGGTTATCAGATGGAACAAGTTGCATAATGGCGAGAGGTGGTTAATGAAAAATTAAGTGTCTCTTAATAGCAAAATAGCTTTGTAGTCAGATACGACAGTATAGGCTTTTGTGTTTATGTATATAGGTAGTACCTATCTGTGTTTCCAAGAAATAAAGAGTTTATTAGTTGGCGAACCCGCGAGTCTATTTATTAATTGATAGAAACCTACAGTAGGTACTATGCCTTGGGAAGGGAAGCACCTGATATCGGTATCATATTATGTTTTTCTTTCGCTTTTCTATGTTTTTCTAGCTTGTGTTTTTCTAGTAGAAATTTTCCAATACAGAGGTGTAATTAATGTCTGGAGGCCTTTAAGAAAGAATTAAAAGAAAGAAAAAAATATTTCTTGACGTCATTGCTTTAAATAATAATATATAAATATAAAATCATTTATTTTCAGGCAACTAGGCCCATAGATAAACATATAAAATATTATTTAACAAAATTAAAACTTAATTAACACTATTTCTTTGCACACTATTTCTAAACTTTGCTTTGACACTTGCTTAAGTTATGAAATGCTGTATTAATAACTAGCATTCCGCTCGGGACTTCGTTCCCGTGGGAATTCGGGAAAATCATGTAGGTACCCTATGTCCATCCCGGATAATGTAGGATTCAAATCGGTCTAGTAGTTTCGGAGCCTGTTCAATACAAACAAACAATCAAATCTTTCCTCTTTATATTATGTATACCTAGATAGATATAGATAAATAAACGCTACACACTCAAAGACATACACTAAAGTTTTCATATTTCGCCCTATATTACTTGAGGAATATGAAAACTTTAGTTGTTCAGTTTCGTGGGCTGAATCACATCCTTTAATTTTCGCTAGGTAACTAATTTAAAGCCACCAAATATTGCTGGGATTTTATACAGGGTGTAAGGGACCATCCATAAATTACGTCACATGTTAAGGGGAGGGGAGGGGGTCGACAAAGTGTGACATTGTGTGACAAGGGGGTGGGAGGAGTCATAAGTTTCGTGACGTCACATTTCAAAATGTGTTATGAGTATCAAAGGGCGTTAACTTTAAGTACTGCTTTTATTAAAAAAATACAAAAAATGGAAAATATGCAAAATATGTGACGTCACGCTAGGGAGGGGGGAGTCTTACAAATGTGACCAGCTGTGACAAGGAGGGGGGAGGCGTCAAAAAATCATGAAATTCGTGTGACGTAATTTATGGATGGTCCCTAAGGGAAACGCTTCCGAATACTGAAAGTACATGCTCAGTCAATGATTTTGAGTAACTTTCTCAAAGAAACTTTTCCAGGTAACGAAAAAAAAATGACGACCCCATACAAAAAAGTCATTTTAATCGGACAGCTTGTATGGCAAAGACCAAAACTTTTTTCGTTTCCTGGAAAAGTTTCCTTTAAAAGTTACTCAAAACCATTGACTGAGCATGTACTTTCAGTATTCGGAAGCGTTTCCCTTACACCCTGTATCTACAACATATGGAAAATTATATCTATAACATATGGAAAATTATAAGCTTAACAAACAAATAGGTCAAGAAAAATGACAATGTTTCAATGTGAGCCAGCATGCTATAAAATTACAACAGGATATAGGTACACACGGCAGCACATCAGGCTAAACATATTAACCTTGATGTCACCCTTATGTCGCTCGTCATAGCGCCGGCTTTCGTAGTGCAAATGGGTAACTTGATATGCTGTTGTCTGTACAACGCCGATAGATAATATTCGAGCATCGTTTTAGTACAGTTTTTCGTAGAATTTTATAAGGATATATTTAATTCAGTGTCTTATCGTTATGATGTATGTATGTCTTTAAATTCCTACTAGGTCAATCAACATTACTTAACTCTTATCTTATTTATGAACTAACATTCCGCCCGGGACTTCGTTCTCGTGGAAATTCGGGAAAATTATGTAACCTATGTTACTCTGGGACCTGGGTTAATGTAGCACTCTAATGGTGAAAGAATTTTTCATATCGGTCTAGTAGTTTCGGAGCCTATTCAATGCAAAAAAACACACTAACAAACAATCAGATCTTTCCTCTTTGTGTTGTAATATTCTTCATCAGCCCATATACTGCTGGGGCACGGGCCTCCCTCAATAACATGAGGGGTAAATGCCATACTCACCACGCTTGGCAGACGGGTTGGCGAGGGTTTTGATATAATTGCAGAGTTTTCCTTCTCTGTGTGCAGATGAACTTGCTTGCATATTTACCTTAGTCGCCTTATACGACACCTCGGTAAGAAAGAGGGTGGTCCTATTCTATTCTGCCGGGGATTCACACGGTATTGTAATATTAGTGTAGATAAAATCAGTAAGAGTTATAGACCATTCTGCTCTTTGATCTGTCTAGGTCTAGGTGTTGAGACTAAGTGCGAAAAAAAATTGGGTGTGTAAATTAATACACCTACAGGGCTTTAGGTATCTCTCTTGCAACCTCTCGGGTGGTTAATCAGTCCATGAAACTGAACAACTTCCCCAAGGAACATAGGTAAAAATATGAAAAAAAAAATTTGATCTCCCACACAAAATGCTGATGAAGTTTGTATGGGAACTCGAAATTTTTTTCATATTTTGACCTATGTTTCTTGGGAAAGTTGTTCAGTTTCATGGATTGATTAACCACCCGAGAGGTTGAAAGAGAGATACCTAAAGCCCTGTATATCTTGACATTAATCATTGAAGTAATCCATCGTATTATCAACCTATTTATCTTCACTATCGATATTGATAAATCTTTATTATTTTTAAATTTATTAGTTTATTACCTAATGAGTTTCCCTTTGCGTTTTCTTTATTAGTCAAATGGATCTATAATACAGGTTCTCTATTTGTATAGCTCTGTATTTATTCTTTAAAATATCCTTAACGTAGTTATTAACGTAGTTAAGGCGACTACAGCACCTAAATTGCGATTTTATGATGCGTAGCGTAGATAAGCATGACGCACTGCATTAAATCGAAGAAAAAAATACTACGGTAATTCAGGACATAAACTAGATAAGTAGTTTGCTGAAAACATGATTCAGCACTTTTGGTTCGATAGAAAAAGCTCACAAAGTCACCTCTAAATATCAATATTGTGTAACTTTTAAGCTGTAAAAACGATAGTAAAATACAGACAGGAACTTGAATTTGCTATCAAAATGTTCGTGATTGAACACTCTCGATAAGTAGTTAACGCATTTTTCGATTTAAGCTGTTACCTTTCCATAAATCTCATTTTTCTAACTTTCGAACATGTTTTTACGCACGCACGCTTTCATAGTCCGTAAACTTCGTGTATCGACACTGTTCGCACTGCCGGCCCAGGCCTGTTGAGAGACGAAGATGGCACTATTCCTATGTGTGCTGCCTTTATCGGGTGCTGTAGTCGCCTTAAGCGGTGTGTCATATTTGCATCATATCAGGATCGATTTATTATCTTGTTATAGACAATTATTAGTATTAATAAACAAGTAATTAGATTTTTCTTACTTGTTAATAGTTTTATTTATTACGATTTACCTAACCTAATACATATTCTGATATTACAGACGACGCATAAAACAAACTTGTAATTTTTTATACTTACTAATATATGGCCAAGTCCATTACACACAATGGATTATGTGTCCGAATCAACCATTTTTCTTTTTTTTTTTCAATACAAACAATAAAGATGTTTATAATAGAAGTGTGTTCTATTAAACATGTGAATTTTATCGAATTTGAATAGGCTCCGAAACCACTGGACCGATTTTTAAAATTATTTCACCATTAGAATCCTACATTATCCGTGATGAACACGGGCGTAGCCAGAATTCTGTTTCGGGGGGGTTTAGAGGATCAATCATTTTTTTTTCCGATACTAGGTTCATTACATTACGGTGTTTCGTAGAGGCATAAATGCATCAGGGAGATAATCATGATTTTAAAAATTTCGGGGGAGGTTTGAACCTTCAAACCCCTTCCCCCTCCCTGGTTACGTCCATGATGATGTACGTAGCCAGGGGGGTACACGATTTTCGTGAATTCCCACGGGAACGAAGTCCCGGGCGGAAAGCTAGTGTTGTAATAAAAACTTGTTCACCACATCACCTTCTTTCCATAGAAAACCATTCATCACATTATTATCATATTAACTGAAACAATAAGTTAGTAAAACAATCTTGTTTTTGCGGCCCGTTAAATGCAAATCAGTGTAAAAATTTATACAGAACTAGTTTCGTGTCTGGAAAATAGCCTTGTATTCATCCATTGTTTGGAATGGGTATTATGAACAATAATTTTACTCTTGATCACAATTTAGCGCAGCGGCAAAGATTTTTTCAAGGATGTAGCGCGCTCATCCAGAAGTACATAAGATACTGCTTGTCGAACATAAAAGAGATTCGGGTTATGTTTTGAATAAACTGGTACTTGTACGTTAATTACGTAATTAATTAATGACCGTCTTCGCAAACAATACCATACAAATGACTAATAGACAAAGGATATTCCTATGTAGGTCAGTTTAGTAGGTAAGTATAACTAACACTTAAATCAGTAAGACATGCTGTTAGCGTTTAGAAATCCTTAATGTTCAGTTTCAACCCAGCCAAACACTTATTAAAGATGGCGTGCGGTGCGTGATTTAGTGTTAAAGGTCAAGACCTACTGCACTAATAAGAATGAATGAATAATTCGCTTCACAGTTAACAATATCTTTTTACATCAATAGAAAGATACTGTTGATCTAAATCATACACCCATAGAAGACCTAGCCATAAATATGTGTGAACTGTATAACGACAATGAGATAAGAGGTGCATATGCTGACTAGACATAGAGGCAGGTGCATGTCCACCAGAACCACCCTGCACAGCTTGTGTTCTAAACGACGCACTTCCATGTAGCGGAGGAGACGGAGGAGACCGTCGCTTGTGTCCTCATCTTGAAACATTGAACAACGTCAAGGCATTAGTTAAAGTCTGAATGAAGACAGTAAAAAGGCTATGGATAGTCTGGCTTATCGTTAAGAGAAACAAGAAAAGGATTTTTGCTATACGGTGCTAGACATTAAAATGAACTTGAAGATGCAGCTATAAGACCATTTATCGGTAAAATATGGACAAGAAATGGATGAAGTAATAAATTAGCAGTGAGCAAGTTAATAATGGTTACTAACGATGGTGTCCAAGCTCACGCCTTCGTTACATGATAACCTAACACCCAATAAAGTGCCACCACCGCACCATATAATGCCACACAAATGAGTCTGCTTTAAAAGCTTGTCAATACAAACCAGAAGTTTTGATACTCTAGCTCCATTTTCTTACCAATTAAGTAAAATCTTACATGAAAATGCCGCCGGGTACGACTTGGGGCGGTTTGATTAGGGCGTAAACCCTCATTCTTCTTCTTCTTTTACCAGCCCATATACGTCCCCAGTCCCCACCGAGGGGCACGGGCCTCCCTTCGAAACACGAAAGGGATTTAGGCCACAGTACACCACGCTGGACCAATGCGGGTTGGTAGACCGGTCGTCTTTCTTGGACAGGCGTTTTCATCACGATGTTTTCCTTAACCGCTAAGCTAAAAAAATATTATGGCCTATCTTGCATAAATTATCATTCGAATATTTTTGATTGTAGGTAGATATTCTAACCTGTTTCAACCAAGAGTTGATTGTTCAGCGCAGTCTTGATACAAGCAACTTGAGTATTGACCATTTCGGCCATCACTGAAGGTGCAAATAGTCTCATCACGATTTGTAATGTCAGAAAGCTGTCGAATCCATAAGAAAATAGGTTGGTCTGTAAGAAGAAAAGAATTTGTTTTTTCTCGATTTTTGTTTGGAGAAGTCCATGTTGAAAGCATTGATCTGTCTGATTATTTGATCACGCAGAACATAAAGTTTGTGGTCGTGATATTTTCTATCCTTTCGTTTAAAGAAATACTCACCATCAATGAAAAGAACTATTTACTTACATCGGTTTTAATGTCTATCAAGATATTGTATATGGAGATTAAAAGTTTTGGAGTTTGAGTGATAAATTCAACTGTCAACTGAAAAGCAAGAATGTTCAATTTGTTAAGTCCCAAAATTAGATTATTTGATATTTGGTCCACTCCACACAAATCCACTTGAAGGATTGCCGGACCCAAAGTGTTTCCTTGCGGTACTCCGCACTTTGATTCATAAATTGAAAGTTACACTCGAAACGTGAAAAAGTAAAATCTTACTTACCAAAATATTGTAAAGAGGCATTATTTTATCATGACAGTCAGCTATCTTTAGGTAATAATTTTGAATAAAGCTTGTGCCAACTCCAAGCTCTATCATCTTATTCAATTGCTTCACGAAATAATAAATGTAGTAGTATATCAAAATAAATACTATAGAGACGAAATCCACGTTAAATGCAAAACTAATATAAACGGATAATGGTATGTACATGTTATAACACATGGGGGTTGACTGAATTATGCAATCTGCTACAACAAGAGCACATTTTGTAACAAATATAAGTATCCACAGAACAATTGCTTTTATTCCCACAACTTCGTCCCGTATTTGAGTAACGTTTTGATCAATAGTACTCATATCGACAATGAAATCGTAGAGATTATATTTTGTGCAATGCAGGATGATGGTCATTAAGACATATTCTACCAGCAAAAGAGTAAATAACAAATTAAAGGTTATTACATCTTCTATCAGTAAAGGAGCGATAAAAATAGAAATCATCCCGAGAGAAATTACGACAGACAAGCATTTAACTATCCTGATTCGTTTGGTAAGCAATTTAACGAATCCAAAATCTAATCCCAAACAAAAATGTACAACAAGAAAAATTACTACTAAAGTTTTTGAAATATTTGCTTGAAATCGAAAGACTCCAAATTGTGATTGCTTTGATATCGTCTGGTGAAACATTTTAATGTTTTAGGTATTTTATTTTTAACAAGAAGTAGCCTGTGTTGAGTGTCTACCAGTCTATTACAGCAATGGAAAATTACTTGAAATTAAAGTCAGCTAATAGATTGGTTCCTGTATGTTCGTCTCATCAAATGTCAAGTTATCCATTTGTCATTTTATTTATCGGAATTTCTATCGCATCAGTAAAAAATGCCGACTAGCTTATCTAATTGGTTATTGATTTACATGAGAAGTAGAATGCTTTTTACAGGCGAAAAATGACGATAGACATACATACATTTAGTTATCTGGACATTTAGTCATATAATATAACATTAAATAAATTTTATTACGTTTGGCAAAAAACTCACCACTATGTGAAGATCGTGGCTGTATGGAAGACTTTTTACACTTTGTTACTCAAATAGCAACGACAGACAGAATATAAATATATAAAACAAAGTCGTGTTAGTTACACCACTTATAACTCAAAATCGGCTGGACTGATTTTGATCAAATTTGGTATGGAGGTAGCTGATACCCTGGATTAACACATAGGCTACATAATTTTCCGAAATTCCCACGGGAACGAAGTCCCGGGCGTAAAGCTAGTTATGGATATAACTTTCATGGAGCACAGATTAATTGTATGTGCGATTCTGCTGTACATGTTTATGACAATCTATTTTAAAAACGTTTTTAATTGTAGTAGGTATAAGTTAGTTAATTGTATAGCTATATACCAGTCTCATAGTATGACATAAAATTATAGTAAATTCAAAGTCATACTATGAAACTGGCATAACCACCTGTGTTGGCTAAAACCTAGTTAAAATTTGAGGTTAAAAAAAAGATTTTTTCGTTTCTAATCTGTCGGGTTAAGAATGTTTGTGTTAAAATTATTTTTATGATGAAGTTACACTTGTTTAAGTATCTTCCACTAGTCCCAACACAACTAAGAAACATTACTGAACTTCAAGTCAAATAAATGTAATAGATCCATAAATAATATTACTTGTATGTCAATTTAATCATTTGTCTTTTGCGTTTATCAAAAAACTTTGAATGCCCTATTAATTTTTTTCTCATCACGTAATTAAGTATACCTGCCTTTTTTTAAAAATTAATAATAAAGTCACAACAGGAACACCCTGAGCTTCCATCAATATGTAATGAATCTACAATCGGCAGGAAAGCTAAGTTAATAAACACCAAGTTGATCTTAATTAATTACCTTTATAATGTAACATCGTTTCTGTGAGCATAATTAGTGTCAGTCATGCATGAGCATGAGACTCATGAGAACAGTAATAAATAATTTAAAAATCAGAATTTATTGTTTAAACTCCTTTACTCTGTACACAATACTTTTAATCACACAATAAAAAATAAAAAATCTTGAGTGAAGTTTTCTTAGCTGTGATAATTCTTCCATACTGATACCTAGGTAATACTATTGACACAATAATATTGTAATAATAATGCCACAGTCTGAAAGGACACTATGGTTTTGATATATTCAACAACAATTACAGAATTTGCAAGTCTCTAGTTTAAAACACATGCTCATGTCAAACATGATGGTTGACCTAACCATAAATATGTGTGAACTGTATAACGACAATGAGGTAAGAGGTGCATATGCTGACTAGAGATAGAGGCAGGTGCATGTCCACCAGAACCACCCTGCACAGCTTGTGTTCTAAACGACGCACTTCCATGTAGCGGAGGAGACGGAAGAGACCGTCGCTTTTGTCCTCATCTGGAAATATTAAACAACGTTAAGGCATTAGTTCAAATCTAAATGAAGTCAGTTAAAAGGCTATGGACTATGGATGGTCTGGCTTATCATTTAGACGAGCAAGAAAAGGAATACGGTGCTAAAGCTAGACAATGACAGGAACTTAGAGGTGCAGCTAGAAGTACCATTTCCTTTCTTATCGTGTACACACATCAAAAAAAGTTTACGATCAGTAGCAAAATCAGGTGTATTCTTTAAAATATAAATTATTTAAAGAAACTGTTTACGTTTTATGATTTTATAATGAAAATGCACTAAGTAAATAAAAGAATCATTATTAATTATTTACTTTTTATTAACAAAAGCTAGGAAATGCAATTTTGGCTTAAATGTAATGTAATGAAAAATTTGAATTAATGAAAAAACAAACAAAATTTATTACGAAAAAATTAATAGTTAGTATAAAATGACTCCTCCCCTGGCTCGCACATATGCGGAAACCCTTCTGGGCATGCTAAGAATTAAGTTATCTAGCATTTCTTGTGGTAACCTGTCCCACTCTTCAATAGCAGCTGCCCTGATTTCTGACACTGTTCGCGGAGGTGGCTGACGGTTCCAAACAGCTCGCTTAAGAGCATCCCACGCATGCTCGATCGGGTTTAAGTCAGGCGAGCCGGCAGGCCAGTCTAACCTGGTGATGTCGTATTGCTGGAGAGCAGCATCAACACGTCCGTTTCGATGTGCGGGCGCATTATCATCTACCATTATGAATTGGCGCCCGTGGTTGATGCGGAATGGTCTGACGTATCCATCGATTGCAATCGTTTTGTACATGGCTCCGGTCATGGTGCCTTGATACGGGATTAAGGGCGTCCTAGCCCCAATCATTATCCCGGCCCAAAAGGACACTGATTTCCCGCCCTGCTGAACGGTTCCAGTGGCAGTTCTCTGCCTTTCAGAGTCGCCAGGTCTTCTCCAGACACGGACACGTCGGTTATCTGGATGTGTACTGATCCGCGTTTCGTCAACGAAGAAGCAGTTCTGCCAGATGCTTTCGTCCTCAATTTCTTCATTTTGACGGAGCCTAGCCCATTGCAATCTGCGCCGCTTCCGTTGCTGTGAGTTCAGAGGTGCTCGCCAGGATCTCCTTGCTCGTAATCCAGCTTGGTGTAAGCAATTTCTAATCGTTTGGGTGCTAACTTCGCGGCCGGTGGCAGCTCGCAGCTCTGCTTTCATTTTAGTAGCGTTCATTGTTGGGTCACGGGCAGCCAGTAATCTGATATATCGCTTCTGAATTGCAGTAAGAACAGTTGGGCGACCACTGCGAGGTCGATCAGCTAAATCTTCCATGCCCTGATACCTCTCCAACGTGGTCACCACGCAGGATTGGGATACATGAACTCTGCGTGATATTTCCCTCGTGGAATAGCCTTCTCCACTTAAAGTTAGAATTCTGGCTCGTAAAACTGCAGTTAATCCTCTCGGCATCGTTACCAACTTAATTTTTTTTGAATAAATTGAAAATATTGATAAGTTGCGACTATGTCAGATTTCTGAATGAAAGCAAGCAAGGGTTGATTGTCTTTTTAAATGAAAAAACATTTGAATTACGAAATTATTTTATATTTAAATTTCATATTTTTAAATAAGGAATCAAAAGATAAAAAGTGATTAAGTTTTATTCTTCTACAATAAAAAATATTAGCACTTTTCCAAGTGATCGCAAACTTTTTTTGATGTGTGTAGGTATAATCAAGTATGTGGTGGATTTGACTGACATGTGTTTGTGGTAGAGTTTTTTAACCATCAAATGGCCTCTGACAAGTACCATTTTGAGAAGAATACTTATGGGCAGGAAATGGATAACACAATTTTAAAAAGACGAAACCATATTTAAACGAGCCTCTGTGATTGACATGATTTTTAGCGGGCAACTGAATAATGATAACGAAAATACGTACATAAGCTCACACCTTTTTCACACGATAACCAAATACCCAAAAAAGTGCCAATACCATACCATGCCACATGAATAAGTCTGCTTCAAGATCTTGTCAATACAAACTAGTAGTTTTGGTTCGTTATTTTGGTGCTTTAGTTTTCAATTTAAAAATTGGACTGAGGTCCTTGCGGAAATTATAATTCGAATATTTTCGATTGTAGATATTCTAACCTGTTTCAACCAAGAGTTGATTGTTCAGCGCAGTCTTGATACTAGCAACTTGAGTATTGACCATTTCGGCCATCACTGAAGGTGCAAATAGTCTCATCACGATTTGTAATGTCAGAATGCTGTCGAATACATAAGCAAATATGCTGGTCTGCAAGAAGAAAATAACATTTGTTATTTTGTTCTCAGTTTTCGTATGCTAAGACAAATCCATATAGAAATTACTGAGCTGTTTAGTCAAATCATTGTTTTTTATTCGTGCTGTTTCTCTAGCCTTTTTTATAAAGATATGCTTTGGTGTCCTCAAGTAGCGTACCTTTCTCACAATGAGTTGTCTGAACGAGATCATTCTAGTGACTAGGCCGCCTTTTGCACTTCTATGATTGTCTATTTTCACACATTTATTCAAAAACATACCTACAAAAATCATAAAAAAATATATTTACTTACATCAGTTAATATGTGCTCGAGAATACTGTACATGGAGGTCAAGAGTTTTGGAGTTTCAGTAATAAATTCAATAGTCAACTGAAAAGGAAGAATATTATATTTGAAAACATTTATCAGAATCTTTCCAGTTTTGACATTTGACCTAAACAAATCCAGTTGGAGGATCGTTAAATTCAGTGCTTCCTTGAGGTACTCCAAATTTTATTACTGAAACTGTGAACGAATCCTGGTGTAACCTGACATTTAGTCCACTAAAATCCACTTGGAGGATCGTTGAATCTAGCGCTTCCTTGAGGTAGGTACTCAAATTTTATTACTCTTAAACTGTAATTGTGTACGAACCGTGACGTAGGTTAACCTTACCAAGCTATTGTAGAGAGGCATAATTTTATCATGACAATCAGCAATCTTCAAGTAATAATTTTGAATAATGTTTGTGCCAGCTCCATCCTCTATCATCTTATTCAATTGCTTCACGTAACAGTAAATGTAGTAATATATCAAAACAAATACTACCGACACGAAATCCACGTTAAACGTAACACTGATGTAAACGGAGTTTGGTATGCACATTTTATCACATATGGGAAAAGGCCGAATTTTGCAATTTACTACAACAAGAGCAAATTTTGTTACAAATATGGCAATCCAAAGAACAATTGTCGTTATTCCCACAACTTCTTCCTGTATTTGAGTAACGTTTTGATCAATAGTACTCATATCGACAATAAAATCGAAGAAATTATATTTAGTGCAATGCAAGATGGTGGTCATTAGCACATATTCAACCAACATAAGAGTAAGTAACGAAAAAAAGGTAACATCATGTTCTTGTAGTAAAGGAGCGATATAAATAAAAATTATCCCAAAAGAAATTATGACAGACATGCATTTTATTATCCTGATTCTTTTTGTTAGCAATTTAACGAAACCAAAATCTAATCCCAAGCAAAAATGTAAAATAAGAAAAATAACTATTAAAGTTTTTGAAATGTTTGCTTGAAATCCAAAGACTCTAAAGTGTGATTGCTTTGATGTCGTCTGGTGAAACATTTTAATGTATTAGGTACTTTATTTTTAACAGCAAGTGGCCTATGTTTGGTGTATACCAGCCTACTACAACAAAACAATAGACAAGTACTTGAAATTCAGGTCAACTAATGGATTGGTTCTTGGATGTTCGTCTTATCAAATGTCAAGATATCCATTTGTCATTTTATTTATCGTTTCCATTGCATCACTAACATTTTGAATGGCGATTAGGTTGTCTAGTTTGTTATTGATTTACGTGTAGAAAACGTCCTCACTTAAAAAAAGTCCACGCCTCAACACCTAACGGTACTCAAAGGATGTCAAAGAAATAATCTGTTTAGTCATTGTTTACAGAGCGAGGTGTTTAATGTTTACTGAATACCAACCTTGGAATCTATCTTTGCTCTTGATAACTTATAAACCCTAATATATCTTTATTTTGTACGAAATCCTCTAGACTAGTCCATATAATAGTCTCATTGATGTGAACTTGTGTTCGTATTATACAGGGTGTCCCAAAAAATAGTGTCAAGCGGAAGTCCTGAGGTAGACCATCACCAGGGGCATCCGAATCACCCCCATGTATGTTTTCTTGTAGTTTAGAAGTTACAAGGTATTTTATTACTTTTTTCATAAATTCTACCTGACATCGAATTTTATTTTTTTCTCTTTCTTTTGAACATTTATGAATATGACTTTTGATGGTAATTGATAGTAACAATATCAGGTATCACCACAAAAAATTAAAAAGAACTTTGGCATTGTGGATCATGGTTTAAACCTAACCCAATGTTCAAAATTGGAGCCGGAACACAGTCGTTCAGGAAAAGAATAAAAAATAAGAATAAAATCGCTCCACAAGCTTCCGAAATATTTTAAATACTTAAGCAGACATTTAGCTTTCAGAATAATACATAAAAATGTACTTAATGGGGCTTCTTTTCTCGTAAACCGCGTTTAAAGTAAAACAGTGACCATTGCAGGAGCTTTCCTGGTTAGCTCAGTCTGTGGGGAAATGCAAAGGCCTTTGCATTTCCCCACAGACTGAGCTAACCAGGAAAGCTCCTGCAATGGTCACAGTTTTACTTAAAACGTGGTTTACGAGAAAAAA
Organism: Aproaerema taeniolella; assembly: GCA_949987775.1. Classification (NCBI taxonomy): domain Eukaryota; kingdom Metazoa; phylum Arthropoda; class Insecta; order Lepidoptera; family Gelechiidae; genus Aproaerema; species Aproaerema taeniolella. The sequence continues at coordinate 17,967,567 of OX465245.1, forward strand.
AGCCCCATTAAGTACATTTTTTTTGCAATATTCTGAAAGCTAAATGTCTGCTTAAGTTTTTAAAAGATCTCGGAAGCTTGTAGAGCGATTTTTTTTTTCGTCTTAATTTCCTGGATAACTGTGTTCCGGCTCCAATTTTGAACTTTGGGTTAAATTTAAACCATGATCCACAATTCCAAGGTTCTTTAATTAACGTTTCTACAACTGAGCGATACTTTTCGAAATGCAGTGTCCTTTCCTTCTTTTACGTAACAATTTTTGCAAAGGTGCTTGCGTCATACTGACGTCACGTTTTCGCGCTCCAACTCAAACCCACGCGTTACATTTGAATGTCATATTTATGTTTCGTTTATTTAACCTAATTCAGTTATATTCTTATTTCCTCTTTATGTTAAATAGAGTAACAGGGCTTTAGGTAAATCTCTTTCAAACTCTCGGGTGGTAAATCAGTTCATGAAACTGAACAACTTTCCCCCAATAATAGGTCAAAATACGAAAAACAAAATTTTGAGTTCCCATACAAACTTCATCAGCATATAGCGCATTTTGTATAGGAGATCAAATTTTTTTTTCGTATTTTGACCTATGTTCCTTAGGGAAAGTTGTTCAGTTTCATGGACTGATTTAGCACCCGAGAGGTTGAAAGAGATTTACCTAAAGCCTTGTATTTTTTACATAAGTAACTCTACTATAAACTCAAACTATACGACGTTGAGAACTGTACGTATATAAAGGCTGGCCCAATGCGGGTTGGTGGACGGCTCGTCTTTCGAAAATGAATTTTCTTGGACGGGTGGGTTTCATCACGATGTTTTCCTTCACCGTTAATTAGGATAATTAGAAATCCGTACATAAATCCGAAAAGACGCATTTAGTGGTACAGGCCCTCACCAGGATTTGGCGACCTTCGGATTACAAGTCTGGCTCATTACCAACTGGACTATCACCGTTTAAATTTATTTTATATTATTTCTGTCGAAATATAGATACCTACTTACTTTTTATTACACACAGTCACAAAAAAAAGTTTCACTTAAGTACAAAAGTGTGCAAAGGCGGCCTTATCGCTAAGCACAGTGTAATACTCCTTATCCTAGAAATTTGTTCTCTGGAATAAATTCTAGCAAAGACCTGACCGTGTTCAGTATACAGGGCTTCAACCTCTCGGGTGGTAAATCAGTCCATGAAACTGAAAAACTTTCCCAAGGCACATAGGTTGAATACGAAAAAAATTTTTTAGTTCCCATACAAACTGCATCAGCTGATAGCGCATTTTGTATGGGAAGTCAATTTTTTTTTTTATACTTCGACCTTTGTTCCTTGGGAAAGTTGTTCAGTTTCATGGACTAATTTACCACCCGAGAGGTTGAAAGAGTGTAACGAGGCGGCCGGCATGCGCCTCATCTTCATCCTCCTTCTCCATTCTGTTTTCGCGACATTTTTACTCTTCAGTTTTGGCATTCCTAATCCAAATTCGAAATTGAATACTTCTAGTTGTTATTCGCTGGGATGACCGGACCGGACCCAACTGAGTTTCCGTCGCAGGCGCACGCCCGCTCATAATATACTGTTTTATATATTTTTTAATAAACTAACGTCAAAAGTTCAAATGTTTATAATCCAGCTTAATTGTTTTCTTATCACTTCATCGTGCTCCGACTCATCCTGCTCCCGCAGCCAGCCGGCGCAGATTGTATGGACAGCGCTTGTGCCAACATTTCGTGCTTTCATTGCTTTCGCGTTAAACAGCTGTTGCATATTCAATTGTGGCTTCTGTGATCTTTTTACCTTTTATGTGTTTTTAGCTTTCTGCCCGCAGCTCCGCCCGCGTGGACTACAGGTTATATCGTGCCCAACTGTGGGATAAAATGTAACCTATTTCCTTTCCCAGGCTCTAATCTATCTCTGTACCAAATTTCATCTAAATCGGTTTAGTAGTTTAGACGTGAAAGACGGACAGACAGACCAGAGTTACTTTCGCATTTATAATATTAAGTAAGGATTAGAAAGGATTAATTATAAATAAATAAATGCTACACACTCAAAGGCCAATTATACCAATTATATGTATTCTGTACCCTTGGGCCGTGAGTCCCTTTGGAACATACACAAAGACAAACACGAACACCCGTGGCCCGAATAGAATAGAAAAAGAAACAGTAAAAAATCTTTATTTTATAGGACTTTCAGGATGCCACTTAAAACAAGTCAAGATTACAATGAAATACATACAAACATACATTAAACGATTTAAATACATACATACGCATTCGTTCTTTTGACCCTACTGACTCTACGATTCAAGTACCTGAGCGTTAATCTAGTAAGAATTATGCTCTCAGTTCACGCTTTCTCTTCTTAATTTTCTAGCTAATTTTGAACCTCTTTATTAGTATATACTAAAATCAGGTCATCTTGTTTTGTTGTTTTCATAAAAACGAAAGCCGACGGTATTCACCAATCCTCGTAGCTCAAACCTTGTCTGTTCCTGGTAGACCCACTGATGGAACCACGCAGTGGGACCACCAGTTCGTAATGCAAGCTAAATAGAACTTAATGTGTTTTTCTGACATCTATGTCAGTCAGGTGTCAAAATAACAAAACCTGCAAGCTTTAGCGCGGTGCTCGCGCAATCAAAGTTTTACTGTCAACAGAGTGACGTGACGTGACGCGAGAGTTTGTCGCGGGCTGTGTTAGCTATGCAGCACAGATAATTACACGATTCATTAGAAATATTTGTATGCCAGGCAGTGGCCGAATATGACAGAACCTCATTTTAAAATAGGCGCTTTGTATCTTTGTACTCGCATTCTGCAAATAAATGATTTGATATGACTAGAAGACGCAAGTTATGTACTTCGCGTGTCAGCGTTCTGCCATCACGAAATCGCTCGTGTGACGTCACAGTTGATAGAAAAATAATTGCACGCTTGGTTTCAAAAAGAAGATGAGACAAGCATAATCTAAAATGTGCTTCCTTTAGCACCGTTCTATCACTAAATCGCACGTGTGACGTCACAGTTGATAGAAAAATAATGGCACGCTTGGTTTCTATAGAGAAGATGAGACAAGCATATAATCTATTTGCTTCCTACGCCGTTCCATTACTAAATCGCTCGTGTGACGTCACAGTAGAGTCGTGTAATGTCTGCTATGTAGTTTAATTTAAACTTTTGACCCCTTATTTAGCATCAATATCACGTGTCTCCAACCCAATGTATTATGCGGTTTACGTCAGCGCACCACAAACAAAACACACCTTGGTAAATACAAATGAACGAAAACGGTATTTACCTTATCGAATTGTCGCTATTGAATTTACATATTTCTTTTTAATTAAGATAAAGAAAATGATATATTTCTAATTAATGTGATAAGTGATTAATTAGTTACATACTCGTAGGTTAAATTGTTGTTTAATCTGACTATTTAAAAGAATATTTAACTACAAAACTGACAAAGTAAAAAAAAACACGGAGCCTTTACTTATACAGGGCTTTAGGTATCTCTCTTTACCCTCTCGGGTGGTTAGTCAGTCCATGAAACTGAAAAACTTTCCCGAGGAACATACTTAGGTCAAAATACGAAATAAAAATTTTGAGTTCCCATACAAACTTCATCAGCATTATAGTGCATTTTGTATGGGAGATCAAATTTTTTTTTCTTATTTTGACCTATGTTCCTTGGGAAAGCTGTTCAGTTTCATGGACTGATTAACCACCCGAGAGGTTGACAGAGGTTTACCTAAGCCCTGTTTTATTATAATCAAACGCCAATATTTTTATTTGCTAACAGTACTTTATTCTGAGCTAAAATGAGGATGTGGGTCATGTGGGGCGAATCCACAAAAATCTACTTATAGATATTTTTATTACATGTGGCAAATCAACTTTGAATGTATGGAGATTTTAAAAACGTGGCGGAATAACTTTGTGGCAAATCCACAACAACCCGTGGATAGTATACATTCTCTATTCGAGTAAATATTTTCACAACTTCGTTTTGTTTGCAATGGAATAATTCAATCAAGTGCAAGGGCAATGCGACATTGACGAGTAATTTGAACTTTACGTCAAGTTCGCCACACACTTGACTATACCTACACGATAAGAAGAAGACGTCAAGTTACGGTCGCGAGCTTGATTTCATTGATTGATTGATCTCATAATTAAAACATAGAAACTAATTACAGTTCTCCAGAATTCTATAGCAAATATTCTGTAGCAAATACCTAGCGCAAAGGAGAGAGTCGCCACCGCCGTACCTACCTATGGCGTATTGTTTTTAACAGTGTTTTTCAATGTTTTTGAATTCGCGACCCCTATCGATCATATACAGTTTTGGCGACCCCCTAAGGTCCTGACCCTTTTAGGCTAAATCTATCTACTACTTCGGAGATTTTAAAACACATAATAAAAGAGTTTGCCACGGGGTATAGACGCAGAAGGCGGTGGGAGGCATCATTATATAGGCACAGTCTTTTCAGTGAAATTGTCTTAGTTTAGTGTAAGATTTACACATTTTTGTATTTTTCTTTTACCTGCGACCCCCTGAGTACGGCTTCACGACCCCCCTGGGGGTCGCGACCCACAGTTTGAAAAACACTGGTTTATAATACTATTACTACGTACTCAATCAGACACAGTACCTATGACGTGAATTATGAAACGTGTTTGAAAACGTGTGTAAATATAGACAGCCAAAGAATGTGTGGCTTCTCTTTTACACTTACGTAATCAGAGGCACAAGGCTTCCTTCCTGTATAAATTTCGGGAAATCAAGCCTTAGTTATTGTATATGTGCCGTGTGGTAGCCGGTTGAGAATAACACCACCCCATCTCTTTCCGTGGGTGTCGTAAGAGGCGACTAAGGAACACAAATGAGACCTGCCTCCTAGTAATCCATCCCAGGCAACGACACTTAATTTTTTTCTGAATCTGAAGTGTCGTCCTATGGTCTCATGCGGTGTGGTAGGCTCTGTAAAGGGCCGTCTGGTTCGCGACCACCCTCCTACCGAAGTCCAACGCCAAACAGCTTGCTGTTTTCCGTCGGTGCGTGGGAGTACCAGTGCCTTTATAGCAGTCTTTCCCAACGTGGGCGATAACGCCCCCTTGTGGGCGCTGCAGGCCTAAAGGGGGGCGGTAAGAGACCCAGAAAAAAAAGGGGGCGTTGTGTAGGGTTTTGGGGTCGATTTATAATTTCATCTACCTAGCTAGGAAGACTCGTAGACACCGACTGAGCTCTCGACTCTCGACTACATCTTGTGAACATCAACTAATATTAATTAAGATATAGCTAAAACTCGGTTCGATATAATAGACCGCGGGCAATCATGTTTTAACAAGTTTTTGTTAAATAATCCGATTTGTACATTCCTGTATCAATCGGCTGGTTCTATAATACTTGTTCTTGCTTGTCGAGTACGATTGGGCGTCGAATGAGATAAACGAGTTTATGCACGTTTGTCTTATTCCTGTTGGTGCGTGCTGCTTATGCAATCCCTACTAATATTATAAATGCGAAAGTAACTCTGTCTGTCTGTCTGTCTGTCTGTTACCTTTTCACGCCTAAACCGCTGAACCGATTTTGATGAATTTTGGTACAGAGATAGATTAGAGCCTGGGAAAGGACATAGGCTACATTTTATCCCACAGTTGGGCACGATATAACCTGTAGTCCACGCGGGCGGAGCCGCGGGCGGAAAGCTAGTCCTATATAAACGACGTAAATTTATTTTATTTTCATTTGCGGTTTCGCGCATAATAGATAAGCAGTACTTCATTATAACACTTACGTATTTCTCAAAACAAAACAATGTCGGAAGTAAAAAAGAAGAGACGGCAATACTCTGCGGAATATATTAAATTCGGATTTATTGAAAATCCCACAAACCCGTCGTCGCCTTTGTGTCTTTTATGTCTAAAAACATTTTCGAACGAAGCAATGAAGCCTTCAAGACTGCAAGATCATTTGAATAAAATGCATCCAGATAAGAAAGACAAGAATGTAGCATATTTTCAAGACCTAGAGAAGAAGCATAATACTCAGCCAAGTGTATCAAAACTATTTTCGGCGGCTGCTAAGCAAGATGACGACGGACTTCGAGCTTCGTACAATATCTCTTTGTTAATTGCTCAAAAAGGCAAACCACACAACATCGGAGAAGAGTTAATTTTGCCAGCAATAAAGGAAGTAATAACTACTGTGCTTCATAAACCGGCCGCAGATATTATCCGAAAAATTCCTTTGAGTAATAATTCTGTGCAAAGACGAATTGATGAAATGGCTGAAAACATTGAAGAATCATTGTGCAATCATCTGAGGACTAGTCAATTCTCAATTCAGCTCGATGAGTCCACTTTACCAACTAATGAAGCGTTGTTGCTATCTTACGTGAGGTTTATTAAAGATGAGAAAATACGTGAAGAACTATTGTTTGCCAAAAAGGAGACAGATACAAAAGGCGAAACCATATTCAATACATTGGAAAAGTTTTGTGAAGAGAAAGAGATTCCTTTGAAAAATATTATATCAGTTGCTACGGATGGCGCTCCGGCTATGACAGGGCGCCATAAAGGCTTCATAGCGTACTTAAAAAATAAAATTCCAGATGTCCTTGCTATACATTGCGTTATTCATAGACAACATTTGGTTGCTAGAAACTTAAGTGAACGACTATTTCAATCACTGCAATATGTCATCAAAGCAGTCAATAAAATCCGTAGCAGCTCTTTGAATGATAGATTATTTCATCAGCTTTGTGTTACTAATGACGAAGATTTCAACCGTTTATTGCTTCATACTGAAGTTCGTTGGCTGTCAAGAGGCAATTGTCTGATTCGATTTTACAACCTGTTTGACTCTGTGATAGAGTTCTTGGAAACTAAAGATACAGAACTGCGCAACAAGCTCATAACATCAAAGAATGATATAGCTTACATGACAGACCTGTATAAATTGTTCAACGACATGAACCTCCAACTGCAAGGCGATGAACTAAATTTAATTAAAACAAAAAATGTCGTTGCTGCTTTCGCAGCCAAACTGCTTCTGCACAAAAAGAATATGGGCAGACGTGAGTTTCACAATTTTCCGAATTTATCAGTATCCTGCAGTAACGACGACTTGTTTGCCTACTGCCAACATTTGGAAAACCTCCACATTGACTTCACCGAACGATACCAGGACATTTTAAACTTGGAAATACCAGACTGGGTGTTAGATCCGTTTTCAAATGTCAACATAGCAATGTCACCTCAGCTGGAAGAAGAACTTATAGAATTGACAACAAACGAAGAAATAAAAATCAAGTTCAAAAATGGATATCAAGAATTTTGGCTTCAAAAACCGATCCTGCAATTGTACCCTGGATTGTGGTCAATTGTTCAACGATTCTTGATAGCATTCCCATCGTCATATTTGTGTGAACGTGGTTTTAGTGCTGTGGCAACGCTGCTTACTAAAAAGAGAAATCGTTTGCGTGTTACCGAACGTGGCGACTTGCGGCTGTTTTTGAGTAAATTGGAACCTGATATCAACAAACTTATTGAACAGCATCAGATTCAACCTTCACATTAGTTTTTATATAAGAATTGATTATGTTTGTTTTATTTTCAATAAAAGATACTCTGTCCGAATACTATAAAGTTGCGTTTCAATAATCAGTTATAAGTACTTAGCGGTTTTTAAGTATGTTTAAAAAGGGGGGCGTTAAAAAATAATTTATTCTTAAAGTGGGCAGTAGACAAAAAAAGGTTGGGAACCCCTGCTTTATAGGCATTTTCTGGGTTAACTCGCTCCATCGTCGACCTCATCTTTGACCTTTATGGTCAAGATTGAGGTCAATCTTATAATAAAAAAAAGATCCTTCGATTACATACCAGCAATGCTGTGGAAAACCATGTGGAAAACCAACTTATTAACTGCAACAATTACCTAGTTTGTATAACCAACTTGTCTTTGCTTCCCGATCAGTCTAAAAATGTTCACACAACTAGTTTCGTATCCGCAAAATATAACCTTGTATTCTTTGGACAGTTAGGTTTTGAATGGAAATTACTCCTTAAAGGAAACTCCTACGCAGGATTTCAGCTTTTTTAGTGGGCTGCCTATTAGGAAATATAGTATTAACTAGCATTCTGTCCGGGACTTCGTTCACGTGGAAATTGGGGAAAATTATGTTGCCTATGTTACTCGTGCATAATGAAGCATTCCAATGGTAAATCTTTTCAAATCGGTGCAGTAGTTTCGGAGCCTATACAATGAAAACAAACAATCAAATCTTTCCTCTTTATTATTAACTAGCATCCCGCTCGGGACTTCGTTCCCGTGAGAATTCGGAAAAATTATGTAGCCTATGTTACTTAGGGATAATGTAGCATCCTAATGGTGAAAGAATTTTTTAAATCGGCCCAGTACTTTTTGAGCCTATTCATTACAAACATACAAACATACAAAAATAGGTACAAATCTTTCCTCTTTATAATATTAGTTATTAATAGTGTAGTGTAGATTATAGTAGTGGTTAAATAAATACGAACTTAGGTACAGTAGACAGCACATACGATAGGAATGATGTTGCAACGAATATTGAGTAAACTGATGCGCTGGCCTTCGTGCTTAGTTGTAAATTTTTATCAACAACTTCAAACAATTTGTATCGCTATTACCCGGAAACATTTCTTGATAAGTTCGAATTATTTCCACTTATTTTATTTCAATACGTAGTAAATAATATTATAGCGGGAACATAGCGGAAAGAAAACCATTATACACTTGGATATAAATAGTTCAAAACTCATCATCGCGTAGGCCATTATTATCAAATTCTATGTCAGGGGCAACAATGTTTGAATCGGGACGTCTAGACGCTATAATGACCATCTAAATAGGTAGATACCTAGTTCTAGTCTCCCCGTTTACACCTAACTAACATTCTAGGGACTAAAAGAGATAGTTTAAAAGATATTAACTGAGTAATACTATGAACAATTAGTAGATATTATTATAGGTATACTTAATTTTTTTTTTTTATTAAGAGATAGGTTAACTCTTAAAGTCTTGACCCCAATCTCGACCAAGGTCATAAATGAGGTCGACGATGGAGCGAGTTAACCCAGAAAATGCCATTTCCATTCATTGTGAATTTTCTATTTTGGAAGATTTGTATTTTTGTATGTTTGTAATGAATAAATGCCAAACTACTGGACCAATTTTTAATTTTTAGAAATCTCTTTAGCGGCGAGTAACATAAGCTACATAGATACTTTTTCTGATTTCCCACAGGAATTAAATATACAAAAAATTAACGCTACACACTCAAAGGCCCACAATAAGGTTTTCCCTTGTATCGTGGGCCCCTTGGAACACAGATAAAGACGAACACAAACACCCATGACCCGAGAACAAACATCTGCTTTTTACACAAATGTTTGCCCCGACTGGGGATCAAACCCAGGACCCGCCGATCAAGAGGCAGCGTCACTACCACTCGACCAAACCGGCCGAAAGTTAGTTGACTTGACAATAACAACGCAACATTGAAAATTGTAAAATAATTTATCAATACATCAACCAGAAACCTATTTATTTTGTTAATACACACAGTATCTACTGTATTCTATCTACTAAGCTGTTCTTTATCGACCTACAAATTACCGGTTACCACACTTCCATATACATGCTATACACATCCGATAACGCTATCTTAAAACTTTTACAACTTTATTTCTCGCTTCGCTATCCATCGCTCTATTATTGCGTGATGCAAGGTAACATTTAAAAAATGAAGCAGCAATGGATGGTGATGATTGAGGAGTTGTGAAGATGTAAGTAGCTGAAACAGAAACGTGACTGGCCTCAGCACGTGCCTGCGAAGTGACATTGAACCAATGATATTACAATATTATCATTGAACGCATTCTGTGGTACGCAAAAGAGGGATGTTTGCGTACAAATATGTAAAAAACTGCACTAAATTAGTTTGGTTTTCGAACGATGGGATTCTTCAGGAGTTTTATTAATCGGTATTCCATGTGCAAACATAATTCATTGCCATTCAATGTGGCAATGATGCAAATGTTATAATAATAATAAAATAATAAAATTTATTTATTCAACCAAGAATTTCACAGTAAAAAACTAAGCCAATCGACGAAAAAATAGGCTCCTTTGCGCCAGGGATGACAATAGGGATGTTGACTAATTTTTTTTTATGGTTTATCTTAAAAGGGAACTGAATCCAAAACCCAAAACAGAAATCATTTTTGGAAACTATTGAGTAATAAAAAAGTTACAAGATATTAAATTTCAATAGAGGGGGAAACTATCATACAACGAAAAAGAGATGCACTTACTGGCACTTGACGTCACCGCCATTTGTTTGCGTAGGTAAAAACGAGATAGCTAGCTCTCCCCACAAAACGAGATAGCTAGTCCTTACGATAATATAAAGGCTAATAACTTGTTCATTTATAAACCAATTTTAATGCTGTTTTCGGATATTAATATATTTCTAGCATTATTTTTTGTTTCACATACAATAATTCATAAAATCAAACACTGTCAACATCCCTATTGGATGCTTGATTAATGTTTCTTGGACCGCAGTGATATATGTTGCTCAAGAAATGACACTCATGTCACTCATACAAAACTTAAACTACGGAACCCTGAGTCCGTCGAGAGTGGTTTGATAGCTAATGGTCTCTACTATCACCCCTTAAAGGGATCGTGACGTATTTCCAGTAACCCTGTTTATTGTAATAACTTTATTGGACCGATGTATATATATATTTGACTTAATAAAAAATGCGGTATGTTTTTTTTATTATACTTACCTAAGATGGGTTAACTCTTGACCTCAATCTTGATCATAAAGGTCAAAGATGAGGTCGACGATGGAGCGAGTTAACCCAGAAAATGCCTATAAAGGCACTGGTACTCCCACGCACCGACGGAACACAGCAAGCTGTTTGGCGTCGGACTTCGGTAGGAGGGTGGTCGCGAACCAGACGACCCTTTACAGAGCCTACCACACCGCATGAGACCATAGGACGACACCTCAGATTCAGAAAAAAATGAAGTGTCTTTGCCTGGGATGGATTATTAGGAGGCAGGTCTCATTTGTGTTTCCGTAGTCGCCTCTTACGACACCATTACCATTAACCATTAACCGATTACCACACGGCGAGAGATGTTATTGTTGATTGATTAAACTTGCGAAAAAACTGCGCTAAATTATTGCGGCATTTGCTCGGTCCTCTGTCGGACTTTCTCTTATGATCATTCGAGTTGCACCACATCATATTTGCACATACATATGAGGCACGTGCCTCTTCATACTTGTAAGCATGGGTGACGCAAAAGGGGGGCAGGGAGGGGCAGCTACCCCCCCTAGAGATTGAAAAAAATGTAGCCAACTGCAAAGCAACCAGTCGCAGTCCTAACCTTTTTTTTTACCAGCCAATATACGTCCCCACCGAGGGGCACGGCCCTCCCTTCGAAACACGAAGGGGATTTAGGCCATAGTCCACCACGCTGGCCCAATGCGGGTTGGTGGACCGCTCGTCTTTCGAAAATTTTCTTGGACGGGCGGGTTTTATCACGATGTTTTCCTTCACCGTTGAGCAAGTGATAATTAGAAATCCGTACATAAATCCGAAAAGACGAATTAAGTGGTACAGGCCCGCACCAGGATTTGAACCCACGACCTTCGGATTACAAATCTGGCTCGTTGCCAACTGGGCTATCACCCTAACCTAAAGGTCGTGCAATTGACTTGCTTTGCCGATAAATCTCGCACGTCACAACTTGAATAAATTCACTATGTACAAATTATGCGTTCGCGCATAATTGTTATAGAGGAATATGATAGAATAATATGCTGCCAAGAGCTTGTGAAGCTTGACACATTGAAGTTGGAACAGTTCTTATTATAAACGCTAATTCACCATAGAGGCAAAGACTCGCGCTACAAGTGTAAAGCTTCATGCTCTTGACTGTACCTACAATTTATATTTTCCTCACCTCTATAGCAGGGTCACCAAAACCGCCGACCCATTTTGTGCGGACCGCGAGAACACAGCACTTACACTACCGAGTACTTAACTAATTCAATAAAAATGTATTCCCGAATTAGGTATCTTTGTTGCCGTCAATTCTAAAACAGCTGGGCGAAGTAACGAGCTAACAAGCGAGGAAGAGTTCGCGGATTACGAAATACCTTTGTTATTTCCGTAATAACATTTGTTTAATAAATATTTGTTCTATAAAATGTTGTGTGGACCGCGATAGTCATTTCATTTCTTAAAACGGATCCCGAGCGAAACTAATTGGTGACCCCTGCTCTTATATTAACTTGCCCCCACCTGGGCCGAGGGCTGGCGAAGCCCTTGCTTGTAAGACTTTCTTAGTTCATTAGTATGGGAAGTTGGAATTTACTGTTCGTTCGGATTGGTTTTTAATCTCATTCGGAGTTCTGGAGTTTACTTCGCCAGCTTATTTGAAACTATCATAATCAAGCAAAATAACCTTTCTTTTTTGCAACTAGATAACTAAATAAGGTACCTATTCATATTATTCTCACAAATAACATTTTAATGTAAATATATGGCTCGCACTATCAAAAAGTTATTAAATCTCGTAGAGCTAAGCTCCTAAATCTTTAAGCCCACTACTGACATCATATCCCGACATTTTTTTATCTGGTATAATCCAAACCAAAGTTATGAGGGGTCAAAAACGACGAAGCTCTTCAAAAAAAGGTAGGTAAGTAGTACCCTTGAGAAAAAAGTGGAAAGTGAAAAAAACTACCAGAACGGTATTGTTATCACAGAAACTGTTGCCTTTACCATAATTTGCTAAGCACATACTGTTTTAGTATTAAGTACGTACAAATAGTTTTACTAAAATACATTACTAAAAATAATGTAGTTACTACAATTTCATCTGACGGTCCCATATAGCACAATATTTTCTGTTGCTTTTACGAAATTTTTCTCCGTGTCGGCTCGTCTTGGCGGGGGCACTACCATGCCCTAGATTCATGTATTTCTTTGATATTGTTGACCTGTCAGTGTCATGTCTGAAATATACTGTTATTTTGAGGTTAAGAAAGATTAGATTAAGAAAGAGAAATTCAACCATTTCTCTTTTACATATTTTCTTTCATGATTGATTTAGTTCTAGGTCCTCGGCTTAGCCTTGTCTAGGCGGCCTTTGTGTTTATGTGCCGTATTATCGTTCCTTTTAGTTGATCGTCTAGGTATCTCGTATCATATACATCTGTCGGGGTAGACAGAGAATCATACAGTTATAAAAACGCTTGACGCCACGATTTTGAGGGTTATTTAGATGGAAGATGAGTGTAGTGGGGATGGGTTGTCGTCGTTTCGCCCACAATATAGGAAAACACATGTATGCCTGGGAAGAGTCGGCAGCTGGCACATTCTATGTTTTTCTTTGACTCCCAATCCAGCGCGGAACCAATTCTTTTCGTGGTTTATAGTTCACTAGCTTTCTGCCCGGGACTTCGTTCCCGTGGGAATTTGGGAAAATTATGTAGCATATATATTTGTTATCCAGAGTGTCAGCTACCTCCATACCAAATTTTATCAAAGTTGGTCAAATTTTATCAAAGAGTAACAAACATCCATCCATCCAAACATACAAACTTTCGCGTTTATATAATATTAGTAAAGAAGTAAGGATGTTTTACTTTTTATAATATCACACACTCAAAAAACCTTCGTTGCCACCAGAATTGTATAATCAGACACTCAAAGAGCCTCACAAAGTTTTCTTCTGCATCTTAAGTTCTTTAGGACATATACAGGAAGAGACGCATACAATATACCCATGAATGAATCACAAACATCCTGCTTAGCACAAAAATAAAAATAAAACTTGTTTTGGAACGGGTGTACTTACTTAATTATAAACAAAGTAATTTTAATTTTCGTTATTAATTTAAATACAATAGGTACCCCGTAACAGGAAACAAATAAACACATTAGTGTGTTAAGCGAAAACAATTATTATTTATACATTCTTTCTGTTAAGTAAGTAGGTACACGTACCTTATTAATATTTTATTCAGGATTTAGAAAAAAAAACAAAGTGTAAGACAGGTTTCATAAGATAAGTAATGTAAATAAATGACTAAATCCTGAATAAGAAACGGGACTAAACGCTAGGAAGAACATTTTACGGGAAAATGTTATAGATACTGCTATTTATTTACAACTAGCGACTTTCACTGCATAGTATCTTGCTGAACGTCTCTGTATTTCCAAACCATACAATACATACAAATCCTTTTATACTTATACGAAGACAAGACTGTTAAATGATCCTTCAAAGACGAGCTACAATGTAATGAGAGCCTCGCATCAGGTTACCACATCTGTGTACTCTATGTTGTTACTATAAAACCTATTTTGCAATGAAAATTGAGTAACCTGATGCGCCGGCCTCATACCTTTACTTTCATTTCTCGACTCAATCTTAAACCTTGTACACAAACACATCAAGCTTGTCACTTTGAAAATTTTATTTAAGTATCTTATTCCGTACGTTTATGGGCGAAAATCGCACTTCAACTAACCAACTTGATCTGCTTCTGTGTGTTCTATTTTTCATTCTTTTGTGTGGGGGATTTCTTGAATAGGCTGCAATAAATTGTTGCCAGCAGTCCATGGAAGACAAGAAAGTTTGACATAATTTATGGGCATCTAAAGTCCGTGTTATATCTAGGTTTTCTAAACAACTTTCATTTTGGTGTTCCGTCAATGCATCCCTTTTGTACATATTTTACTATGCAAAACCGTTGCTTACCATGAATGGTGGAACTGATCGCGATGTTCTCAATCAACATCAATTTCTGCATTGATTGCTTCTACACAAAGTGGTTAACGATGTAAACCTAATTCTGCAATGTATGACCAACATACATCCATACTACACTGGGCGTCAAAAATAAGTAGTACAGTTTTAAAATTGCGATTTCTCCCAAACTATAAAACTTAGACCTTTGAAACAAAAAAGGTTAAAAAGAAAATTTAATCTTATTCAATAAAAACTTCATGCATTATAAGAACTTATAATGCTTGACTTTAAAAAAAACGAATAAATAAAAACACTTTTTTTAAACTGTTGAAAGGTGTTGTCTTACTTAGGATTTTTGTGTTTGACACATTCGCTGCTGATAAAGCAATTGTAATTGAAAAGCATAGGTATCTTCAGAGAGTAAATTTGACTAATCATGCCTCTTTCACCAGAAGAATGTGCAAGAATCTTAGCTTTTCTCGAAGTGGGCATCAGTATGCGTCGTACTGCAAGGAGGGTGGGTGTAACTTTAAGAACGGTTCAGCGAGTAAAGCAAAGGTACGAAGAGACTGGAAACCATCTAAGGAGACGAGGTAATGGCAGACCCAGGTGCACAAGTACCCGAGAAGATCGCTTTATTGTTTCCACTGTGTTAAGAAATCGACACCTTAATGCAGTTGAGGTTCAGCAACAGCTTCTTCGGACCCGAACAGACTACATCAGTGAGAGTACAGTGAGAAGAAGACTTGCTGAAGCTAACCTGAAGCCTCTAAGACCAGCAAATGGCCCCAAACTTGAGACAGAGCATCGCGTAGCAAGACTACGCTACGCCCGTCAACACGTACAATGGGGCGAAGAAGAATGGGCTAGAGTTTTATTCACAGATGAGTCTCGATTCTCTTTATACACTTCAGATGGACGGCGGAGAGTCTACAGACGACCCGGTGAGCGATACATTCAAGCTTGTATCTCGGAAAGAGTCCAATATGGCGGGGGCTCTGTACACGTATGGGCTGGTATCTCTTCAGAGAGTCGCACAGAGCTTGTGGTAATAGAAAATGGGACTTTGACTGGTGAAAGATATGCCTCGGAGATCCTCAACGAGTATGCAGGGCCATATTTAATAAATATGGGTGATGGAGCCATCCTAATGCATGATAACGCCCGGCCACACACTGCTCACCACGTACAAGAGTACATTCAGGAGGTTGGCATCAACTTGATGGCTTGGCCATCGAGAAGCCCAGATCTCAACCCGATTGAACACGCCTGGGATGAGCTTGGGAGGCTAGTCAGAAGGCGCAGTCCACCTCCTGCCACACTCAGGGCTCTAAAACATGCGCTGATAGAAGAATGGGAAAATATTCCCCAACACCGCCTCCGAAACTTAGTGTTCAGCATGCCAAACCGGATCCAAGCTGTAATTAGAGCCCGAGGCGGCAACACAAGTTATTAAATTGTGAAAAAGTTCCAAAACGTGAAAATTAAGTGGTTGACATATCGTTAAAAATTGATACTTTTTAGTATTTATCTTAATTTTAAGTTTGAAACTTTATTCATGCCAAATAAAATATAACTTTAATAAACTTCGTTAAGTTTACTATAAACTGCTTTTTATTTCATAAGTGTAACTACTATAGTTTAGGAGTAATTGCAATTTGAAAAGTGTACTACTTATTTTTGACGCCCAGTGTAGTATTATAAATGCGAAAGTAACTATGTGTCTGTCTGTCCGTCTTTCACGCCTAAACTACTGAACCGATTTTGATGTAATTTGGTACAGAGATAGATTAGAGCCTGGGAAAGGACATAGGCTACATTTTATCCCACAGTTGGGCACGATATATAAGCTGTAGTCCACGCGGGCGGAAAACTAGTATGTTCTATGTTGAGCTTTTTGCTACTGAATAAAATTTTTCTTATCTTACCTTAATCGTTTATAACTCGAAATCTGGGGGTAGGTAGCGATAGCCTCCCAGATCATAAGCTCTGCTCTGACACCAGAGTAAATTTAGTCAAAACTAGCTGATGCCCGCAACTTCGTTTGCGTGTTAATTTTTTTTTGTACAGAGTTCACAGATTGAAAACATCTATCTTACGTGATTTAGATTTTTACATACAAAAGTTTTTTCCCGCTAACTCCCGTTCCCGTGGGAATTTTGCAATATCCTGTTGCAACTAAGCTTTAAGTTTACTAAGGTACTAAGCTTTAAGTTAAGGCATGCCAAATTTCAAGCGTCTAACTTAAGCGGTTTAGATTTTTCATACAAAAGGATTTTCCCGCTAATTCCCGTTCCCGTGGGAATTTCTGGAATTCCTTTCTTAGTGCACCTCTACGGTACCAAAGCTACGTCCCTTCCAAATTTCAAGTGCCTACGTTTAGCCGTTTAGGCTGTGCGTTGATATGTCAGTCAGTCAGTCAGTCAGTATCTCCTTTTATATATTTAGAAGATAACCGATCTGTAAGAATCTTGCTTCATATTCCCTAGAATCTAAAAATGAGTACAACTATTATTTTTCTATCTTATACACTTATCTCATTGAATAGTTACCTATTGTACTTACTACATCGGGTATTACATCGTTACTTGTTATCACAGTCATGTTATCATAGCGCAATGCTTTCCGAATCGATGGCAGGTATACATATTAAATTGGGTGACGGGTTGAGAATAACACCACCCCATCTCTTTCCGTGGGTGTCGTAGGAAGCGACTAAGGAAACACAAATGAGACCTGCCTCCTAGTAGTCCATCCCAGGCAACGACACTTCATTTTTTTCTGAATCTGAGGTGTCGTCCTATGGTCTCATGCGGTGTGGTAGGCTCTGTAAATAAAGGGCCGTCTGGTTCGCGACCACCCTCCTACCGAAGTCCGACGCCAAATAGCTTGCTGTGTTCCGTCGGTGCGTGGGAGTACCAGTGCATTTATAGGCATTTTCTGGGTTAACTCGCTCCATCGTCGACCTCATCTTTGACCTTATGGTCAAGATTGAGGTAAAGAGTTAACCTATCTTATATTATAAAAAAAAATTTTAGAGAATCGCAAATATTTTTTTAAGGAAAGAAAATTAATCCCCGCGAATGGGACTTGAACCCACGACCCCAGGATTAGATCTCCTGGTGCTCTAACCAACTGAGCTATCGTACCTTCAAGTCAAGCGGCGAAATTTCTCATTCCCTTACTAAGCATAATGTAGTTAGAGAATCAGCTTACAAAACTAAACAACTTTATTCTAGGAACATACATACATACGCTCACACCTGTAATCCCTAACGGGGTAGGCAGAGCATCAGTGGTTCTAGAAAACCACTTAATTAATGCCACGTTTGACCAGGCGCGGTCGCAGCCAGAAATTTTGGAGGGGGTCACTCACCCAATTCACAACTAAGTAGACAGCCTTTATCTTGAATCTTTACTATAAACCGACAAATTACATTATTAGAATATTGTTATACAATCTTTATCATAACGACGCATATCGATTTTGCTAGGATTACCAAAACTACGTAGTTCGGTTCCTTGTTTCTAAACTAGATGTCATTTCCAAGTTATTTTGGCCATCGTACGTAGTTCATAAAAACACCACTAGATGTCAGCAAACTATAAATTTATCGCGGTTAGGGGATAGCTAGAAATTTCCTTTTATTATTTGGCAAATTTTTGAGATTTTTCAAATTGACCTTAGATTTTGGGGGGGGTCATGTCCCCTGTGACCCCCCCCTTCGGACCGCGCCTGCGTTTGACACAAATGGTGAGGGTTATTAGATGGAACATGTTGTGTAATCATGATACAGCAAGACCCTCACGTCCCACTTAGGGACCATCCATAAATTACGTCACACGTCAAGGGGAGGGGAGGGGGTCGACAAAGTGTGATATTGTGTGACAAGGGGGTGGGAGGGGGTCATAAGTTTCGTGACGTCACATTCCAAAATGTGTTATGAGTATCAAAACGCGTTAACTATTAACTACAAAATTAACCTCCTCAGTCCCAAGCACTCTTTTTACGTTTTTACTTTGGTTGAGACAATGAGTTTTGAGTTCCCAAAAAAATAACAACTTTCTCGTAAGTAGGTACTGCTTTTATAAAAAAAAAAACAAAACGGAAAATATGCAAAATATGTGACGTCACGCTAGGGAGGGGGGAGTCTTACAAATGTGACCAGCTGTGACAAGGAGGGGGAGGGGGTCAAAAAAAATCATGAAATTCGTGTGACGTAATTTATGGATGGCCCCTTACTGACATCTACAGTATGCCTGGAAAGAGTAGGCAGCTGGCACATTCTAAGTTTTTCTTTCACTCCCACAGTCCAGCGTGGTACATGTTCTAGGAACATAGTAAGTCGAAATATGAAAAGCAATCCTTAAAAGCTGATTTGGAGAAAGTTTTTCAGTTCCTAGAGATTAAAAAATTGTCCCAAAAATGTTTACTAATTTGAATCCGTCACACCAAAAAGTATCACATTAGATACAGGATTTGTATCGCACGGCGCGTAAGCTGGTGCGTGACTTATTTAAAACTAGCTTTCCGCCCGGGACTTCGTTCCCGTGGCACTTTTTTAGTTTTTTCTTTCATAAGAACCTTCTCCTGACAATAAGGAACACAACAAAAAAAGAATCATCCAAATCGGTCCAGCCGTTCACGCGTGATGCCGTGACAACAAATCGGGTTCCATTTTTATATATTTAAAACTAGCTGACCCGGCCAACTTCGTAACGCCTTTTTTCCATATTTTCTCACCTTTTAAACCTTCCCTGGACTTCCACGAATATTTCAAGACTAAAATTAGCCAAATCGGTTCAGCCGTTCTCGAGTTTTAGCGAGACTAACGAACAGCAATTCATTTTTATATATTAGATTACTAAATCACGACTATTTTAATTTAAATACAACGAAAAAAAGGTAAAAAGAGAAGCTTGTTGACAATCATAGAATATAGGAGAGAAAAAATGACACGACCATTTTATAAAAAAATATAATAGAGGGAGAGTTTTAGGGAAAGCGAGGAAGAAGAATACCTAAGGTAAGGGTAGAGGCGACTAAGGAGGCACCAATAAGACCTGCCTCCTAGTAATCCATCCCAGGCAACGACACTTCATTTTTTTCTGAATCTGAGGTGTCGCCCTATGGTCTCATGCGGTGTGGTAGGCTCTGTAAAGGGCCGTCTGGTTCGCGACCACCCTCCTACCGAAGTCCGACGCCAAACAGCTTGCTTTATAGGCGTTTTCTGGGTTACACTTCATTTTTTTCTGAATCTGAGGTGTCGCCCTATGGTCTCATGCGGTGTGGTAGGCTCTGTAAAGGGCCGTCTGGTTCGCGACCACCCTCCTACCGAAGTCCGACGCCAAACAGCTTGCTTTATAGGCGTTTTCTGGGTTGACTCGCTCCATCGTCGACCTCATCTTTGACCCTATGGTCAAGATTGAGGCCAAGAGTTAACCCATCTTATAATAAACTAGCTTTCCGCCCGCGGCTCCGCCCGCGTGGACTACAGGTTATATCGTGCCCAACTGTGGGATAAAATGTAGCCTATGTCCTTTCCCAGGCTCTAATCTATCTCTGTACCAAAATTCATCAAAATCGGTTCAGCGGTTTAGGCGTGAAAAGGTAACAGACAGACAGACAGACAGACAGAGTTACTTTCGCATTTATAATATTAGTAGGGATAGGGATAAAAAATTCGACCAAGTTAAGGAGAAGGTTGAGGTCATGTGGTAATGGGAGATGAAATCATTGTCAGAAGATGGAAATGAGAGACGGTGGCGCTGCTCTTATGTTAAGGCGACTACAGCACCCAAATTACGATTTTATGATGGGTAGATAAGCATGACGCACTGCATAAAATCGAAGAAAAAAAATACTACGGTAATATTCAGGACATAAACTAGATAAGTAGTTTGCTGAAAACATGATTCAGCACTTTTGGTTCGATAGAAAAAGCTCACCAAGTCACCTCTAAATACCCAATATTGTGTATATTTTAAGCTGTAAATACGATAGTAAAATGCACACAGGAACTTGAGTTTGCTATCAAAATGTTCGTGATTGAACACTCTCGATAAGTAGTTAACGCATTTTTCGATTTAAGCTGTTACCTTTCCATATATCTCATTTTTCTAACTTTCGAACATGTTTTTATGCACGCACGCTTTCATAGTCCGCAAACTTCGTGTATCGACACTGTTCGCACTGCCGGTGCCGGCCCAGGCCTGTTGAGAGACGGAGACGGCACTATTCCTATGTGCGCTGCCTTTACCGGGTGCTGTAGTCGCCTATTACAAATTGGTCTACAGAAATAACAGACGCCAGTAGTTTCCACCAGGAAACGGGAAGTAACATTGGTTGTTGACTTTGCAGTGGTGACAAGTTTATCGAAAGGTGCCAGCTTTTCAGATATAAATAGTGTGCCTGCAAGGCCGTCGCATTCAGACTCGATCGATTTTAGTAGACATCGGGAGTTAAAAAGACTTACTCGTAGAAAAATCTATGAATTTAATTAACATATTTATAAGTAATTCCTTAAACATATATGAACATGACTAGCTTTCCGCCCGCGGCTTCACCCGCGTGTATTACAGGTTATATCGTGCCCAGCTGTGGGATAAAATCCAGCCTGTTGTCCTTTCCCAAGGTCTTATCTATCTATAACAATTTTTTTCAAAATCGGTTTAGTAGTTTAGGCGTGAAAGCCTAACATACATTTTCATTCTTAAAGTCATCCAATATGTACATACCTATACATAAGTAATACATACATAAGTGACGGCTGGTTAGGGATCGTTCAAGAATGACGTGATCATTTTTGGCCGTTTTTTTAACCCCACCCCCCCTATGTGATCACAGCGTAATCTTTTGTTTTTAACCCCCCCCCCTCGCCTTGTTTACGTAATCTTCGTCCGTGCTTAAAATGTTTGCTGTTGATTAGCACTGACACGTATGTCATGTTTCTATGGGTCTTAAATGACCTTTTGTTAAGAGGGTGTGTCATTTGTCAAAATGCAAAAGGTAAGAACTATAAAGTTAAATCAATAAAATAGATTTTCCTTAATCTAATCCTGGATTCTAACCCCCTCCCCCCCAAATAATCCAGATGTATATATACAAGCACCCGACCCCACCTCGAGCGGTGGTAGCGCTGCCCCGACGGGTCCTGGGTTCGAATCCCAGTCGGGGCAAAATATTTATGTAAAAAGGAAATGTTTGTTCTCAGGTCGGGCTCTGTCTCGTGTACATTCTAAGGGACCCACGACACAAGGGAAAACCGTAGTGTGGGCCTTTGAATGTATAGCGTTTGCGTCTATAATTTTCTCATAATAACGAACAACGTGTATGTCTTATCTATGACGGTACGAAGTCCAAGTATTGCGTGACGTCTACAGACCACGTCAACCACTCGCCATCTGGCGTTGGAGGGTAAAAAAGGTCGCCTGCGCGTCTTTTCTGTCTACTAATCAAACTCGGAGCAACAAAAGGCAATAATTATTTGACTTGTAATTATTTACTTAAAAAAACGATGCATAAAGGTGACTTTAGGGCACGAATCTGAACTGAACGACTTGTTTTTTGACTTACATTAAACTAATAATAAACTAAGGCAATCAGCTGATGGAAGAGAAATGAAATGAAACAAAGTTTATTGACATTATTAACGAAGTCATTGCTTACAAAAAAAAAATCTTAAGGTCCTTTTGGCACTATATTTAATAATTGCCTAGTATTATTAAATATAGAGCCAAAATAGCCCGCGAAAGCTAGAAAAATTTAAGAATTAAATTATATAGTTCCAAAAGTTTCAGGATTTTATAGAGGGAGGTCACATACACATGACACAAATTTACAAACTTTGGATATGGTATAACATAAAAAGTGTGCGTTTTAGAGAAATTCATACCTGGAAGTGTAGTCCCTGAAGTAGACCGTTTTCAAGTTATAAGCAAAAAACTGAAAAAAGGGACCTTTATTCCTCCCAGCTACCCCTAGCGGCACCTAAAGTCCATGGGACTTTACAAGACAATGTTCAGGGGACCTCCCTCTACACCAGAGGTGGCCAACCGGTCGATCGCGACTGTTAGTCCAGTCGATCGTGGCAAGGCAAAAAAATAAAAAAACATTTCAGAAATACTACATGATTCTGTACTGAACTACGCTGTTTCATTTAAGATTTCAAAAGTATGTAATTGGTAGATCGCACAGGGTTTCGTTAGTAAACAGGAGATCTTGGGTATAATCAAGTTGGCCACCCCTGCTCTACACAATCCTGAAAATTTTGGAACTACACGATTTAATTCGTTTTCTGACACTATTTTTCTAGTTTTCGTGGGCTAAAAGGACTCGGTTCAACATTTGCCAGGTAAAAGTTAACTGGCGCTGTTTTTCAAGAGGCGGAATTTTTATCCACTCGTCCCAACTGAGGTAGACTTTAAACTGACATTTAGGTATTTTATTATTAAACACCATGTAACTTATTTTTTATTCTTATCCCTGAAAATCAGCGCTGCTTTTATGTAGCTTGATAGGCACAATGTATACAACACCATGTGACCATTAGACTCCTATGTAAATTTTTATTTTTGTTTGTGTTATTTTTAAGTGTACGTTAGTTTGTATTTAATTTTTTTTGTTTGGTTTTGTATACATTGTGTCTATTAATAAAGAATTATCTTAAATCACTTTAGGCTACCTGTAAGATGATGTATATTGTAATGTAATGAAATAAAATAAATTGAAATTGACATGTCTGACCCAATCTCATTCGAGTCTAGCTGCTTTGTTGCCATACAATAAAATTAACTTAAAGGCACAATTTTTTCTCACCATGGTTCCATTAGTATACAGTCGTGTCGGTTTGGTCACGCGACGTTCGATTCACGTGGTTTTAACTTTAAACAAGCTTTAAACCGTGGAAGCCGCGCAGCACGTGCCCTTCAACACGTTTATTTAAATCCCTTGAAATATTAAACTGGTTTAGATGGCTTCTTTTCTATATCTTCTTTTATACATATACATATTATAAAGAGGAACGATTTGATTGTTTGTTTGTTTGTTTGCATCGAATAGGCTCCGAAACTACTGGACAGATTTGAAAAATTATTTCACCATTAGAAGTCTACATTATCCGTGATGGACATAGGGTACATGATTTTCCCGAATTCCCACGGGAACGAAGTCCCGAGCGGAAAGCTAGTTTCTCTATAAACCGTTATTGCCGTGTGGTGATCGATTGAGAAGAACACCACCCCATCTCTTTTGCGTGGGTGTCGTAAGACTAAGAAAACACAAATAAGTGACATCTGCCTCCATCAATCCATCCTAGGCAACGACACCTCAATTTGTTCTGAATCTGAGGTGGCGTTCTATGGTCTTATGTGGTGTGGTGCTCTGTAAATGGCCGTTTGGTTCGCGACCATCCTTCCTACCGAAGTCCGACGCCAAACAGCTTGCTGTGTTCCGTCCTCGCTCCATCGTCGACCTCATCTATGATCTTGGTTAAGATTGTGGTCAAGAGCGAACCCTTCGTTCTCAATTAAAAAAGTCAATGTTTTACTGTCCAAGACAATCTTTTAGAAATCTTCTAAGGGGGCGTCCATTAATTACGTGAGGTGTTTTTGGCGATTTTTCGACCCCCCCACCCCCTCTGGTGAGATGTCGTGAGATTTGGCTCGACACCCCCCCCTCCCTTACATAAATTGCCTAATTATTTTTTAACTTTTAATAATTGAACAATAAAAAACAGCTATGATTTACCAATTTAAATTCGAAAAAAAAAAAGATTGTTCTAATTCAGTCCACGGGAACTACGGGTGGCTACTGGAAGAACATGGTTTAGTTGGTTTAACTTAGCTTTCCCACAATTTAACACTATTTCTTTTGGGGAAAATATTACGTGATATTTGTAGAGACCCCCCCTCTCCCCCACGTGAGATTGAGTGAGATCCGGCCCGACCCCCTCCCCCCCCCCCCCAAAACGCCTCACATAATTAATGGACGCCCCCTAACGTTCTGAATACAGTGACATCACTACTGATGTCACTGTATTCAGAACGTTAGAAGATCTGAATACAGATCAAAGGTTTTGCTGTATCGTAGGCTAATAGGATGGCGACCTATCACCACCATATGTAGATATATAGATACTACACTGGATACTACAGTATGCCTAGGAAGAGACTTGTCGATTGGCGACCTATCACCATCATATCTACATATGGTGGTGATAGGTCGCCATCCTATTAGCCTACGATACAGCAAAACCTTTGAGTCCTATATCTACTGGATACTACAGTATGCCTAGAAAGAGATGGCAGCTGGCACAATCAGGCCTGCGTACGTCTTTTTTTGTGACGAGCATAACATGAGCTGAAGTGATTAATTTATTTAATTTGACATTGTATGCTTTGTTGTGAAATAAATATATCAATCTAATCTATCTACACATGATATAATACGTATCTAAATACACATCGTGATCCAAGGAATCTGATGGGTGACCAAAGTGGCAATTTATCACGACACGAGCGGCAGTCGGTCCCGGCTGTTGTCGATTGACTATACAGTCGTTAAAACCAAATCAGAGGCCATTGTGCGGTTTGAAAACTCTGGCACCACAGGGTTAGCCAAATTCGCCAAATACTTAATTATACCTACACGACAAGAAGAAGAAGAATCGTGATCAGTCTAATCTATCTTCTTTTGTTAGCATAATACATATGTTTAACGCCCCATCTCTGTCATTTCCAGGTTCGATGAGAAGGAGAGCATATCGGGGGTGCAACAGTTGAAATCTTCAGTGCAGAAGGGCATAAGGGCGCGTTTGCTGGAGCTATATCCTCACTTGGAGAACTATGTGGACCAGGTGCTACCCAAGAAAGATACCTTTAGGATTGTCAAATGGTAATTTTAGATCTTTTTTTTATATGGTGCTGAAAAAATGTGATAGAGGATATACAACCGGTTTTGACGGCCTCTTGATCGGCGGGTCCTGGGTTCGATTCCCAGTCGGGGAAAATATTTGTGTAAAAAGCAGATGTTTGTTCTCGGGTCATGGGTGTTCGTGTATGTCTTTATGTGTGTTCCGAGAGACCTATGGCACAAGGGAAAACCTTAGTGTGGGCCTTTGAATGTGTAGCGTTTATTATTATTACTATAACGAGCTCAACAAAAAGAAGCCGGACACTCAGTTTCAGAGAAGTCCATTAAACTTAATGCTACTTTAAACGTCGTATTCTCCCTTTTCGTTTTGTTGACGTAAACAAGGACGGCATTACATTTAAATAAGCTTTAACTTTCATCGTTTCTGCAATTGAGTGTATATTTTCTACAACCTTAGTTCGCCTAAGCGCAGACAGAGAAATCCTTTCTTTATTTTAGAACCTTAGCAAAAAGGCATCAAAAACATCAACTTCAGAACAGAAAACATACTAAATAACTGATATACTAAATAGCAAAAAATGCTAATGAAATATAAGTATATTTTTTGTTTGTCTCAGCACAACGACAAAGTAGATCATTCTACTGAAATTAGTTACTTTGGAAAAACTTTTTAATATATTTTTATTTTTGTTTACAAAATTAGCTCTCTTGTACAGACAGCAGCATGTCAGGTTAACCATTCGCATTACGAAAGTCGTCGCTATTACGAGCGAGATACGGGCGACGTCAAGGTCCACATGTATTAGCCTGACGTGCTGCCGTGTGTACTACGCGGGTCGACCACTCCGGTACTATAATAAGTTCTTTTGAGGTTTATTGCATCTTAACGACCATAATTACTGCCTCGGAATCAATTAGCTAGGGCATTACCTACCTATTAAAACACTGCAGTGACGTTAATACAACTATGTGCTATTTTTAACCGACTTCAAAAAAGGAGGAGGTTCTATGTTCGACTGTATGTATTTTTTTTTTATGTGTGTTCACCGATTTCTCCGCCAATTATGGACCGAT
This sequence comes from Aproaerema taeniolella, assembly GCA_949987775.1. Taxonomy (NCBI): domain Eukaryota; kingdom Metazoa; phylum Arthropoda; class Insecta; order Lepidoptera; family Gelechiidae; genus Aproaerema; species Aproaerema taeniolella. The sequence goes on from OX465245.1 coordinate 17,994,340, forward strand.
ATTTAAAATTATTTTTTTGTTCGAAAGAGTATACTCCAGAGGTGGTCTCGTTCCCGTTGGAATTCGGGAAAATTATGCAGCCTATGTTCATTGGGGATAATTGTAGCATTCTAATGGTGAAAGAATTTTACAAATCGGCTCAGTAGTTTCGGAGCCTATTCAATGCAAACAAACAAACAAATTTTTCCTCTTTATAATATGTTTAGATAGATAAATGAATGTGTGTTAATTCCATGTGATGGTTGTCTGCAGCCACGACCACATCGAGATCATGGTGAACAGCGCAGGCGAGCTGCTGTTCTTCCGACAGCGGGAGGGACCCTGGCTGCCAACCCTGAGGCTGCTACATAAATGTAAGTTATACTTATATCTATGTGACTGATTGTCTACAGTAATGATCGTATAAATGATGTGCTCCTGGCTGATGTCGTGCATGGCATCCACTTCAACTCTTAACTTGTTGGCGTTCATGTGCTCGCATATGGCTTACGTAGCCAATCTTTTTTGAAAAGGTTCGCGCACATTGCGAAAATGTGAGTACTCCATTCAAATAATTATAATTGATAGCCGCAGGTGGACGGGCTTTTAATTCATCGCGTCTGGCATCCAGCTCAGAGCAACGATTTGTCTCAAAGTTTTGGATCTTGTTTTTCACTAGGATCCTCCATTTTGGTCGTTTTTCGGCCTGCTTCTCCCATTGTGTGGGGGGTCTATACTATACCGCACCTCTTCATGTGCCTTTTTAGTGCACCTTTATACCTGAGGATTTGGCCGCCATATTATGTTTCCGCTCCGAACGTATAAATAGAGATATTGGTGACCACCCTTCTACCGAAGTTCGACGCCAAACAGCTTGCTGTGTTCCGTCGGTGCAAGGGAGTACCAGTGCCCTAATTGGCATTTTCTGGGTTAACTCGTTCCATCGTCGACCTCATCTATGACCTTGGTCAAGATTGGGGTCAAGAGTTATCCCATCTTATAATAAAAAATATGTATACTAAGTAAAATGAATCTTTTGGTATTTTCACGGTTCTCACGACACTCCTTAATACAAAAAAAAAAACATTTTTTATTAAATTTCCAGACCCATTCTTCCTGCCAATGCAGCAAGTAGATAAAGGCGCGATCAGATTCGTGCTCAGCGGGGCCAACATCATGTGCCCGGGGCTCACGTCCCCTGGAGCCAGGATGTCACCAGTGGACAAGGGGCAGGTGGTCGCTGTCATGGCCGAGGGGAAGGAGCACGCCTTGGCTGTCGGCATGACTTCTTTATCCACTGCTGATATGTAAGTATTATCTTTTTTTTTTACAGCCCATATATGTCTCTACCGAGGGGCACAGGCCTCTCTTCGAAACACAAAGGGGATTTATAGTTCACGCTGGCCTAATGCGGGGTGGCGGACCGCTCGTTTTTCGAAAAGGAAATTTTCTTAGACGTGCGGGTTTCATCACGATGTTTTCCTTCACCTCTAAGCAAGTTATAATTGATTAGAAATCTTCTGTACATAAATCCGAAAAGACGAATTTTGTGGTAGGTACTGGCCCGAACCAGGATTTGAACCCGCAACCTTCCGGTTACAAGTCTGGTTCTTGCTACCTGCCGACTACTCCTTCCTCTCAAACACTCAATGGGTTGACTGGAAGAAATCCCCTTGTGGGATAAGTCCGCCTTTGTACTGGGTTTTTTTAATGTCTTGTGTAGCTTTACTACACAACTGCTGAACAACTGCTGAGTACTATCTTTCGAACGAGTCATCATAGGCAGGTATATTGTATATATATATATATATTTATGTCGTATGTATTTATATTGTGTTATTGTATTTCATATAGATATTTGAATGAGTTAGTGTAGTTATTTTTTTGGTTATTTAGAGTTGTTTTATCAAATATGCACTTTTGTCCCGCGTTTTTAAAACAATATTTCTTACTGCACCAGGCTGGCTGGAAGAGATCACTATTAGTGATAAGTCCGCCTTTGTAAACTTTTTTCTTTTATTTTGTATCCTATGTTATCTAAGTGCAATAAAGAATATATATATATAATTATATATATAGCTTTTGATTATGTACGGTAAAGAATAAATACATACATACATACTGTCACCGCATTTAAACTTTATCTACACTATAATATTATAAAGCGGAAAGATTTGTATTTTCGTATGTTTGTCTATCTACATACATACACAGATAAATTATTAAAAAAAAAATTGATTGTGTGTTTGTTTGCATTGAATAGGCTCCGAAACTACTGGACCAATTTGAAAAATTCTTTCACCATTAGAATGCTATATTATCCCTGAGTAACATAGGCTACATAATTTTCAAGAATCCCCAGGGGAACGAAATCCCGCACGGAATACTAGTACTTAACGAATATACTCAAAAAATACTGGACCGATTTCAACTTTCAAAACTTCTTTCAGAAATCGAAAGCTCCCTTATCAGCGGGTGACATAGGCTACATAATTTTCCTGAAGTCCCGGGCGGAAAGCTAGTTTATTATAATTCCTTATGAAACGCTCACACCAGTGAGAGATTTTCTAGCAGCCAATAAAAAAAAAGTACTCATATACTAAAATTGACGCCACATTTTACGTTCATTCTGAGGGATATGATAGATAGAATACGAGTAAAGTGGTGATAAGATGTTCACCTTTCGTCCACAACTCTACAAAATCCATCACGTCCCACTTAGAGTCTGGCCAACAAAAGCTGTCCACGTGAAACGGCGGTAGATTTAAAATTAGTCCTCTGAAAACAGAGTATACACTAAATAAAACGGAGTTAATATTATTTTATTTTCTACATAGAAGTGTGGTATTGTAGATGGCCAGACTACTAGTATCTACAGTATGCCTGGGAAGAGCTGGCTGCACACTAAGCTTTTTTTTCACTCCCAGTCCAACGTGGAAGTGGAAGGAAATAAAAATAAAATTTTCAAAATTAGAATTTCTGATCTGACACATTTTGTAATATCTTTCTTTTTTTCATGTTTCAGTGCGAAGGTAAACAAAGGCGTGGGAATAGAAAACTGTCATTATCTCAATGATGGCTTGTGGCAAATGAAACCTGTGAAGTAAACCCAACCGTGTGTGATGTAAATTAATTTTTCGGGTATTTTTACTTATTAAATATTATTTAAGGCCTTACTGAATAAAGAGAGCATTATTCCTGTCTGTGTATACTTACGTAGTTTTATTTTTTACTTATTCGATTCGCCCACGACACAACACTGCCACAGTATAAGAAATAAAGTGTGGTAAAGAGCTGTTACGATAAAATGCTTAAAATGTTATAAGTTGAAAAACTTGTTGTTTTTTTATAAGTTGAAAAGTAAAAACAAAGGAATGGAGAAAATGTGCTGGTTGCAAATGTAAATCTCTTTTTTAAATGGAATCTCGTTAAGTATGGTTTTAAATTTAATTTGGCGCCGATAATGCGTTACGTTTTGTTTCTCGAAAAAACTTAACACATGCTACGTCTGAATAGTATCCGAGCTTAGAACATAGCTTCATGCTCTAAACTGAAAGATGTAATCCTTTTGTCGAGTAACTTTAGATAGGTATGTCACTTCCTCCCGGATAAAAATGTGTAAGCTGATAGTTAATATCGATGATCCTGTAAGTAATTAAAAAAACAGCTAGCAATATGCCGGGGGCAAACTCGTCAGCAAGTGTTTTTAAATAGGCGATAGATGCTCCTGCGTTACACCCTTTAGAGCTTCAGCAGACGATCTTCCCACCGAGATCCCCCAGCAGACGAGTTTATTTACTAACAATATCATTTAAACTGGCATTTGATTTTTCAGTTGAAAGGAACTGACTGAAAATTAATAAAAAATTACATGTTCGTGTGACTGTCGCCATTTTATCCGTTCAGGTGGCAAAATTGAGAACTATTTAATTTTCCTGCTTTGACTGGTGGCGCCACCGCCAACTGAATTTCCAGTTGCTAGGTAGGTAGTTTGCAACTTCACGTTCGGTTGGTGATGGCGCTGCTGGTCGAGGTGGTTGTCAGCAAGTATATGAAAATTATATAGTTCTCAATATCCAAGTGGTGATATATAAGTAAATGTATTTTTTCAAGGTGATTGGGAGGTTACCGTTGTTTAACCCACCTACCTATATAGCCACGTTCATTTCATAGAGCTTCATGATAATCTATCTGAAGAGAGGAAATGATTGACTAAAATAATGCCTGGCCCGGGGTCCAGAAGTTTACTGGATTGTGCGACGTGCTTGTTTCTTTTGTGTATGATGTGTGTGCTTTTAACTGAATGAAATATTTTATGTAAGTAAAGCAAGTTTTTTTATTTCACAATTTCGAAAATAACTTTCCGTGAAATGAAACGTCAATTAGAACGTCAAACGTGCGTGTCAAAGAAACGTCATTAATGTCATTAATACAAAAATGGCAGCGGCACTTGTTAGTTCGGCTCATAGGGGTAAATAAATTAAAATCTAATTGAAACAATTGTTTTATATCATACTATAGACAAAAAATCAACATAAAAGTATATCTTGTACAAAAAAGTTTAATTTTCAACAAATATTATGGTGCAAAGGTTGTTTTATATGACGTTGCAGATCAGCTGTTTTTGTAAAATTTTGATATTTTGACTAAACGAAGTTGAAAATAAAATAAAATTCAATAAGGCTGGTTCTAAATTAGTTAAAAGTGGCGGTTTAATAGTAAGATGTTAATCAGTTACGCAATTGAATCAAGAAAACAAAAGTTCAAAGTTCAACTTTTCAGTCATTTGTTTTGATTTTGTTTCCCGCAGTTTTTAAAGGGTTAGTGATGTTTTTTCCAGTGGGGAGGCTAACAACCGCAGCTAGGAGGTTTTACTCAGATGTTTCTCCAAAAATAACGACTCATTACACGATACACCCTAGAGATAAGGATCCAAGATGGAAAGGTATGTACCTAATCTTCCCAATATTGATAACCTTGTTATTTCAGACGTTTTATCAACATTGGGTTACGTCAGTTTTCGTTGTTGATAACCAGATAGTAGGTATCTTCATTTTCTTATTTTAATTTTCACGTAAATTTTACGTTTCTTTGTTATGTTTACCAGAAATAAACATGGAAAGGATAGCAGAGGAGACAGACATCCTGATCATTGGGGGAGGTCCTGCTGGAATGGCTGCGGCCATCAGGGCAAGGCAGATTGCGGAGGAGAAAGGGGCCGTAAGTTATAATCAACAGATAGGGTCTCTGGTAGTAAATTATTTCTTTGTTGCATATTTTTGTTGGCAATCCAATTTTATCATTTTAAAAAGTAACATACCTATAGCAAAAACTATAAACAAATAATAGTAATCTACGCTACACACACAAAGGCCCACCTTGAAACATAAGACAGATAAGAATACCCATGACCTGAGAACAAACATCTGCTTATTACACAAACATTTGCTGCGACCGCAAATTGAACCCAGGACCCGTTGATCTAGAGATAGTATCACTACCACATGACCAAACTGGCTGTCAAAAATGACACTTAAGTGTGTCATCATTAGCAAATTCAGATTAGAAAAGTATTTCAAAGAACAAATAACAAAAAAAAGGAAGCTTAGGAAAGAACTGCAAAGGTAAAATGATCGTTATCTTTATTGGTCATAATAATAAAAGAGCTCTGTAGTCAAGACACTAAACAACTTCTGTTCTATAATGTTTGGTTCCTACTTAGATCTAACACTGAAAAATCGTTTTATATTAAATTAAAAGTGAAACACGTATGTGGTTCCCTGTGTATTAAGAGTCTAAATAGAAAATTAAGTATTTAGTTGAATAAAAGGAAAATAAATACTTTATGTTCTCTGTTGCTCACAAAAATTCATCTTTACCAGGAGGTAAAAATAACCTTACTGGAAAAAGCAGCCGAAACTGGAGGCCACATCTTATCGGGGGCCTGTGTGGATCCTATCGCCTTGAACGAGCTCATTCCTGACTGGAAAGAAAAAGGAGCCCCGATGAACACTCCAGTTACCTCCGACAAGTTTGGATACCTTACTAAAAGTGGGAGGATACCAATTCCAGTGTTTCTTGGTAAGATAAATAATATTTTTACATGTAATGCACAAGCATAGCGAGAGATATTTTTTTTGAATGAACTTTATTATAATATTTATGGTGATTTTGATGACTTGGAGTTATTGAATTGTTTAGTTTTTACAGTAAAACCATTTTTACTGTAAAAACTAAACAACCAATTTAGTTTTGAGGCGTGTTGGCTCTATTTTGTATGGAAACCAGTTATTTAGCTGTGCAGAAACTTACATGCGTTCTAAAGAACTTATACGAATTTATCAAAAAAAAAAATTTCAACTTTCCATACAAAGCCAAATCAGCTACCTATTTAATTATATTGAGACTCGAATTTTTTTTTCTTTTTTAAACATAGGATCCTTTAAACTAGGTCAGGGATGGCTAACCTTTATGGATAAACGTGCCATTTTTATAAGAAATTTTTAAAAACATCATGGACGTGACATCAAAAATGTTGACTCATTGTAAAAATATTAAAATTAACCTAAAAAAAGCGCGCTATCCGTCCACCATGCCGTAACGTAACGTACTCATTTCGTAACGTAGGCTCAGTTAAGTTCTTCAGTTGAACTGCATAGTGTATTCTATTTATCTAGTATAGTAAATATTCTATTTATCTGTGCGTTATCAATCGGTGGCGTGCCCAAAATATTTTGTCGCGTGCCATTGGTTCGCCATCCCTGACCTAGGTTGTTGTTCACTTATTTAAAATCACCCAATGAAGAATAGTTTGGAGTTAAATATTACTAGCTGATGCCCGCAACTTCGTTTGCGTGTAAATTTTTTCTTTTGAACAGATTACACTTTATTGACGGTCCATTAATGGACCTTCATTTAGTTTATTAAATATTGATTTTAAGATTTAGATTAACTCCCGTTCCCGTGGGAATTTTGCAATATCCTGTTGCAACTAAGCTTTAAGTATACTAAGGTACCTGCATGCCAAATTTCAAGCGTCTAACTTATGCTGTTTAGATTTTTCATACAAAAGGATTTTCTCGCTAATTCCCGTTCCCGTGGGAATTTCGGGAATTACTTTCTTAGTGCACCTCTACGGTACCTAAGCTACGTCCCTTCCAAATTTCAAGTGCCTACGTTTAGCCGTTTAGGCTGTGCGTTGATATGTCAGTCAGTTAGTCAGTCAGTTTCTCCTTTTATATATTTAGATATGAATAATGCATAAGGTAGAGTAAGCAATGTATATAATTATTTATTATGATTGGTTAATGAATCATATTTTCACGTTGTTTCAGGTCTCCCAAACTACAATCACGGTAACTACGTGGTAAGACTCGGACACTTGGTGAGATGGCTGGCGGAACAGGCCGAGGCGGCCGGCGCTGAGGTATATTAATAAAAAAATATTTATTTTATTCTGTTTTTTAGTATTTGTTGTTATAGCGGCAACAGAAATACATTATTTGTGAAAATTTCAACTGTCTAACTATCACGGTTCCTGAGATACAACCTGGTGACAGACGGACAGACAGACAGACCGACGGACAGCGGAGTCTTAGTAAACGGTCCCGTTTTACCTTATGGGTGGAACTCTACAAAAAACGAAATTAAATTGTGGGTAGGAATGAAGGAAAATTAAAATTAGACTATTTCCCCCTGTTTTTATACAAGCTGTCTTTTTTTATAAAGAACCTATTGCAGTTTTGAAAAATATTTTTATTTACCGGTTAAACAAATGAAATTACTTACTCTTTTTTTAATTTCAGGTACTTTTTAACTTACTAATAATGAAAAACTCAATTTTATTCTGTTGCTAAATTCATTGCTTAATTTTCCTTCCGCCTTCCGCTCTTTTATTACTTTTTTAAATCTCCGACGTAGTTCCTAGATTTAGCCTAAGGTCTTACAGATCTTAGGTCGCTAGAACTTTACAACTTCCAAAGGCTTCGCAAATTGAAGAAGATTGAAAAACACTGTTTTATAATATACTAGCATCCCGCCCGAGACTTCGTTCTCGTGGGAATTCGGGAAAATTATATAACCTATGTCCATCGGGGATAATGTAGCTTTCTAATGGTGAAAGAATTTTTCAAATCGGTCCAGTGGTTTCGGAGCCTATTCAATGCAAACAAACAAACGATCAAATCTTTCCTCTTTATAATATGTATTAGCATTCCGCCCGGGACTTCGTTTCCGTGGGAATTCGGGAAAATTATGTAGCCTATGTCCATCAGGGATAATGTAGTTTTCAAATGGTGAAAGAGTTTTTAAATCGGTCCAGTAGTTTCGGAGCCTATTCAATGCAAACAAAAAAAACACTCAAATCTTTCCTCTTTATAATATTGGTGTCATAATTATAAGGTATGGCCGGGCTGCGCGGGCGCAGAGCCCCTGTACCGTAGTGACGGGTCGCTGCGGGGCGTGGCCACCGGGGACGTGGGGGTCGCCAAGGACGGGGCTCCCAAGGACACCTTCGAGCGGGGCATGGAGTTCCACGCCAAGATCACCATCTTCGCTGAAGGTGACGATTTTTTAAATACTATTGGGTAGATGACTGATATTGAATATCATATACTTATTAAGATAATATATTAACGTACATAATACGGCCGGTTTGGTCGAGTGGTAGAGACGCTGCCACTTGATCGGCGGGTCCTGGGTTCGAATCTACTTTGCGTCTATGAGCTTAATTTTTATTTATTATTATAATATTATTAAGAGGGCACGTTAAGCGCTTTCGGTCCCGGCTGTTGTAGATTGACTACAGTCGTTTAAACCAAGTCAGAGGCCATTGTGCGGTTTGAAAACTGACATCAGGGTTAGCCAAGTTCGCCATTATAGCACCTCTTCCGGGGGCAAGAAATAAAACATGTAGCTCTTCTGTTAGGTGCTATATTTCCAAATAACAACCGCCACTTCTTTTACACTTACACTTTATTATAAACGTAGACACAGTTATTTATTACTTTACAACGCTTGGGAAAGTGCTATTTGCACGCCTATGATCGCATACAAGAACCTATTCCGTGAGCTCTCTACAATAAATGGCGGAAGACCAGACCTTCAATCGTTTCGAATGCTAAAAAGGCTCAAACCTTTTAAAATGATATTCGAATTATCTTCTTCGAAATGAGTTGCGTTATGCCAGATCCTCCATGAAGGTCTGCATACCACACCACACACTTGACTAACCTTTACGATAAGTAGAACTAGTGTTTTGTCCTTTGGGCAAAGCTTATACTGAACTATGACCTTTTTGTTGCACTCTGGCACATGCACATCACGCCAGAATAATTTTGTAACCCTTTTTTTATGTTGTGTGTATGTTTAAAAGCAATGAATAAAGACTATGTCTGTCTGAATAGATTATTATTGAATTTGTGTATCATATATTAACATGATTTATGTATGTCAGGTTGCCACGGTCATTTGACGAAGATGGTGTCAAAGAAATACAACCTGCGAGAAAACAGCGAGCCTCAGTCGTATGGCATCGGACTAAAGGAGCTCTGGGAGGTTAAACCTGAGGTACGCATTAATATTATTTTTATTGTGAGGTACGCATTCATATTATTGTTATTGAGAGGTGCGCATTGATATTATTTTTATTGTGAGGTACGCATTCATATTATTTTTATTGTGAGGTACGCATTCATATTATTGCTATTGTGAGGTGCGCATTGATATTATTTTTATTGTGAGGTACGCATTCATATTATTTTTATTGTGAGGTACGCATTCATATTATTTTTATTGTGAGGCACGCATTCATATGATTTTTATTGTGTGGTACGCATTCATATTATTTTTATTGTGAGGTACGCATTCATATTATTTTTATTGTGAGATACGCATTCATATTGTTGCTATTGTGAGGTGCGCATTGATATTATTTTTATTGTGAGGTACGCATTGATATTATTTTTATTGTGAGGTACGCATTCATATTATTTTTATTGTGAGGCACGCATTTATATTATTTTTATTGTGTGGTACGCATTCATATTATTTTTATTGTGAGGTACGCATTCATATTATTTTTATTGTTAGGTACGCATTCATATTATTTTTATTGTGAGGTATGCATTCATATTATTTTTATTGTGAGGTACGCATTTATATTATTTTTATTGTGAGGTACGCATTCATATTATTTTTATTGTGAGGTACGCATTCATATTATTTTTATTGTGAGGTACGCATTCATATTATTGTTATTGAGAGGTGCGCATTGATATTATTTTTATTGTGAGGTACGCATTTATATTATTTTTATTAAGAGGCACGCATATTTATTCGCATAAAATTGAAAACCCTAATTTTCTTTAGACGATATTTTGTCATAACGACGAGCTGATTATGACAAAATATCGTTAGGTATACGAAAACAATTACTTATGCGAAAAAAAATTTGGGCTTTCAATTTTTGACGGCCAGTTTGGTCGAGCGTTAGCGGCGTTGCCTCTTGATCAACGGGTCCTGGGTTCGATTCCCAGTCGGGGCAAATATTTTTGTAAAAAGCAGATGTTTGTTCTCGGGTCATGGGTGTTTGTGTCTCTCTTTATGTATGTTCCGAGGGACCCACGACACAAGGGAAAACCTTAATGGGGGGCCTTTGAGTGTGTATAAATAAATAAACGCTACGTAAAATATGGAATCTTTTTTGTTTACCAGAACCACAAACCCGGCCTAGTAGAACACACGATAGGGTGGCCGTTAGACAAGAACACGTACGGGGGGTCGTTCATATACCACCTCGCACCTTCCGAGGGGGAGGCGCCGTTAGTGGCGGCGGGGTTCGTGGTGGGGCTGGATTACACCAACCCTTACCTCAGCCCCTTCCGGGAGTTCCAGCGATTTAAGCTGCATCCTTACGTCAGGCCGCTTTTTGAAGGTCAGTTTCTTGACTAATATACAGGTTGTAAAGGACAGCTTAGAAAAGACTTAAATAGTGGTATCTACCCATAACTATCTTAAGCTGTAAGTAGTTATTTTTTCCCGGAAACGTCATGTTAAGGAGTTTTCATTGCCTACCTACTTTGGCGCTACGCAACGTACCGCGTAACCGCGCCCCTCCGCGCCCTGCACGCGATATCCCCGCGCCGCGCTGCAATCGGAGTTCGATGTACATTGTTTTTTTTCATGTTTTCCGTTATTATGATGTTTTTTATTGTAAAATGGAGTGTATTCGATTAAATAATAAAAATGTAAGCAGAAAATATTAAAAAACATGAAGAAAAAAAAATTTCGGAGAAAATTTCCACTGGAAAATCATTCAGAATGATGGTCTGAGTCCAGGGTTTCAGTTTTTGCTAAGCTGTCTTTTACACCCTGTATGTGTATGTAAACACTTTATTTTCAAACACATCTTAAAATAATCTAGGATTGTTACAAGCTTGTTAAGAATATCGTTGAAATGAGCGTTAACTAAATAAGTTTTTAAAAGCATTTGAACATACGGTAGAATTAAGAAAAAGGTATCGCGCCTGTAACGAAATCGAAAGGAAAATTTTGTACAAGACCTTTATTTATTTTTTAATGAGAAATAAACGACTGTTTGTAATTTATTTTTTTTGCTATTTACTGCCCTAGACTTAAGCAAAATAACTGAATTCTCTGTAAACAGCGAAATAAAGAGAAATGTTTTCGAGTAATATGAAATCGTTACATTACATTTTCCGATCTTGTCGGTTAAATTAATTTAAAAAAAACTGAGATGGACAAACGCTTGTTAAGGATATAGTTGAAAAGAGCATTAATAAAAGAAGTTTTTAAAAGCATTTGAACATCACGACATGGTCCTTTTTTTTAAAGTTAAACCACAGAATATATAATAGTACCTTACGGTAGTTAAACTTCAAAATTTTCCTTACCGATTTTCAAAACTTTCTAAGCCTATAATTTTTTTGATCTCTATTTTTTCGGCAAAATAAAATTTTTTTTAGAAAGGAGACGTCAAAATTAATAATAACACAAAAGGGTACGATTATAATTATGTATTAAAAAAAATAGATATCAAGGATAGAGTAACCTTTTTTTTAAAATAATTAAAACAAAATGGAGTGACTTTTTCCAAGGTTATTTAGCCTAAATAGTTTTGAAGTGATCCCATTTAGCCGCCGTTCCTTTAAAGACTTCGTTTTTAAAAGCATCCTGTATATTTTAAATCTCTTCACATACAATGCCACCACAGGACTGTTTTAGAACTAACAAAGGAAATACATTAATGTTTAGTTTAGTGTATTTTGGCATAGATGGCGTTGCTTGTCTAAGAAATTGTTTGAAATGAATGCGAAGCTAAGCTAAGCTAAGCTTCGCTGATGGCGAAACCCGAAGCGTTTCTTCCGTTCTCCCCAATCCAAGTTAATTGCTATGCGAAGACTGGGCGAGGCCCTAGGCCGATCTCCGCACAGGGTGTCCTCCGGACGTCCCCTTTCCAAAATGATCCACTATAGATCGCACAAGACGTTTCACGTATTGCACTACGTTTGCGCCCCTTATACTCAATATGTTTTATGCGAACTGTGTTTAAGTTTTGCCCTATTTGCTCTGTAGCAATAAGGCCGCCGCGCCGCATCGTACACTATAAGATTAACGTGTTTTTGTTTTTATGATTGTTTTTTTTTTGCGTGCAATAAAGTGTATTGTATTGTACCGTAATGAGTGGTGTCGTGGTGCAGGCGGGTCGCGCATCGCGTACGGCGCGCGCGCGCTGGTGGAGGGCGGCTGGCAGTGCGTGCCGGCGCCCGCCTTCCCGGGGGGCTGTCTGGTGGGGGACACGGCCGGATACCTCAACGTGCCAAGGATCAAGGGCACGCACAACGCCATGAAGAGTGGTACGTACTGTATATATATATAGAAACATTACTTTATTTTTAAAAAGAAACAAAACTTAATTCGAAGATTTTTGAAAATTCGTCTATTTTTGTATTTCTGATAGATAGATTTCCCAAATGTGAAATTGGGAAATCTATCTATCAGAAATACAAAAATACCTTGTGTTATGGCATCAATTGATAGGGTGAATCTCTCTAAATCAGGGTTTCTCAATCTTTTGGCTCCACGAACCCCTGTTAAAGTTTCCAGATGATAGCGAACCCCTTGAGTCAAGGGTAGTCAAGGGCCTTGAGATAATATAGAAAATAATAAAGTTGACTGTTAAAGAAAATAAGGTTTTATTTCAATAAAAAGTAAAAAATACAGTGTCAAAAGAAATATCTTTTTAATAGTATTAATGTGATGGGTAAGCTTGTTTCTTGCCGCAAATTGAGTCAATTCTAGGAGTAATTTTGGCCCGCCAGTCATCAAGCCGCCATCACGTAAATCTTGCCGCGAACCCCCTACCGACGAATGGTGAACCCCTAGGGGTTCGCGTACCCCACTTTGAGAAACCCTGCTCTAAATAACAGGGAATTTACCGTGAAAGGAATAGTAATAAATATAACTATTAAATCTTGGTAATAACAATAAGCTATATCTGTTTTTCTTTCAGGTATGTTAGCCGCCGAAGCGGCAATGGAAGTCATATTGTCTGGTGAGGCCACTCATGACAAAGGCATCGTGCCCACTCAGTACGAAGATAAACTCAAGGAGTCATATGTATATAAGGAACTGAAGGTAACCCTCTATTATAAAGTTCCATAAAAAATTAAACATAAAAATAAAGTATATGGGCTGATAAAAAATGATCTAACACATTTAAATGAAATCTCAATGTATTGTAGTGATGAGAGATGTACGCATTTCACAAAAGTACGCAGAATTTTGACTCGACACTAAATATTTTTTTTGTATTTGTAGGATTAAGGTCATAGATTTATAAAAAAATATTCACTTTTTTTATAAATAAAAAATTAATATTTAATTATACTTTTCACTTCGCCACACCGCTACTCTACGGAATCTAAAGATTTAATTCCTTTGCCATTTTAATTTTATTTGGCAAAGAAAGAAAAAAAACTTGAAATGGTTGTCATTGACAGATGTTTTCATTTTTATTTTCGTTACCCGACAGCTTGGCAAAAAAAACTTCCCATATTTTCCTATAGGTGTTAGATTAGTATAGTGAGATTGTGAAAATTCATATCTTTTTAATTTCTTAGCAGAAAAAGTTCTTTTGGTTTGTGAGAAAAAGACCTTTAATCTTATATTATAAATAGAAACCAGACCGTTTTTAAAATATTCTGAAAATATCATAGCCTATTTTACTGATACTTCTTTAACGATAATTATCCTCCGATCACTCTTTACTGATTGTTTTTCCAATTGTTATTTACCAATAGTTGTTCATTGTTTTCAGCAAGTCCGAAACTGCCGTCCATCTTTCCACACTAGTTTGGGCGTATTCGGCGGGCTGGCTTACTCCGGCTTTTCAACGCTGATGCGGGGGAAAGAACCCTGGACACTCAGTCATGGCGGTGAGATATAATCCTGTTGTCACTAACTTATAACCCTGTTGGTATTTTATAACTAGCTTATAACTCTGTTGTAACTAGCTCATAACCCTGTTGTAGCTAGCTCATAAGCCTTTTGGCACTAGCTCATAAACCTGTTGTAGCTAGCTCATAACCCTGTTGGCATAGCCCAGTTGGTAATGAGCCAGACTTGTAATCGGAAGGTTGCGGGCTCAAATCCTGGTGCAGGCCTGTACCACTAAATTCTTCTTTTCGGATTTATGTACGGATTTCTAATTATCACTTGCTCAACGGTGAAGGAAAATATCGTGATGAAACTCGTCCATCCAAGAAAATTCATTTTAGAAAGATGAGCGGTCCACCAACCCGCATTGGGCCAGCGTGGTGGACTATGGCCTAAATCCCCTTCGTGTTTCGAAGGGAGGCCCGTGCCCCTCGGTGGGGACGTCAATGGGCTGGTAATAAAAACTAGCTTATAACCCTGTTGTAGCTAGCTCATAAGCCTTTTGGCACTAGCTCATAAACCTGTTCGAAGTAGCTCATAATCATGTTGTAACTAGCTTATAACTCTGTTGGCACTAGTTATCAGTCTTGTGTACAATTTTGTTATATAAAACAGAACTTCTTCCTTGTTTAAAGTTCAAAAAATATGAAAGTCAAAGTCAAAAATAACCGTATTTCATTTTTAACTTTGTGCCTATTTGAAAAGGTGCAGTCTTCCTTACAGAAGAAACTCCAAGGGTTGCTCTTTTTAACTCAATCATATAAATTTCCTTATTTCTAATTATTTTTATTGACTTTGTGTGTTGTTGTTAGGTGCGGACCACGCTAAGTTGAAGCCGGCTAAAGAGTGCCAGCCCATCGAGTACCCCAAACCAGACGGCGTTATCACATTCGATCTGCTCTCGTCTGTCGCACTTACTGGTTAGTTTTTATCCTTCCTATTTCATTTAGACTGCCGGTTTGGTCGAGTGGTAGTGTACGCAACCTCTTGATCGACGAGCCCTGGGTAAACATTTGTGTAAAAAGCAGATGTTTGTTCTCGGGTCATGGGTGTTTGTGTTTATCTTAATGTACGTTTCAAGGGAAAACCTTAGTGTGTGCCTTTTATTTATTTATTATTTTATTTATTAACAAATCTTCTGAACAAAAATATGCTACATCGGCTATGTTCACTAAATTATTGGTGCTAGATTACTATTGTCTAGTATCTAATTTTGTGCTAATAGATTCGCTAGCGTATTATGTATGTAAATTCTTTAGTGTAAAATAAATGTTATTACATGAGCAAATTATAGTACTTATAGTTAAATTAAATTAGTACACGTACATTAATTTCTATTTGTAAATTGTAATATAATTGTGTAGAAGAGAAAACCTCAGTGTGGACCTTTGAGTGTGTGGCGTATGGCGTTTTATATGTATTTTTTATCTATCTATTTATAGGCGCTTAGAGAAAAGTTGTATTCTTATAATTTTGTGTGCAATAAACTACCGATCTATTATTCTGGTATCTCAACTATAAACATATAGTCGTCCATTGCTGGACATAGGCCTTATTCACATAAAGGGTAAATTGCTATCACACGCTTAGTAGAACATCTTTTCTGAGTACGCATATTTTTTTCCCCGAGAACGTATCAATTTATTCCGAGTACGCATTTCCCCCCCGAGAACGCATCAATTTATTCAGAGTACGCATCATAAAATTTTGAGTACGTATAATACCTGTCGCGACTGCACTACAGCACTGAGGTGCAAGACGTCGTCGACTACATAGCTACATACGGCAGAAGACAAAAGTTCCCTTAGGTCTCCAGAGAGTGAAACCATTGGAATCGCATCACCATGCTAGTTTCAAAGCATTTGTGGTGCGGTTCCCTCGGTTCATGCTGGAGATAGTCATGAAGGAGAGCTTTTGCACCGAGGGAGATTTAGTTTTTTTTAAACTCTTATCTGCGTTAGGGATCGTTCAACAATTACGTGATCATTTTTGGCCGTTTTTTTTGGCCCCCCCCTATGTAATCACAGCGTAATCTTTTGTTTTTAACCCCCCCCCCCTCGCCTTGATTACGTAATCCGTCCGTGTTGTTACTTGTTAAATGATATTATTATATTTAACTAAAATGTAGTATTTATATTTTCCCCTAACCATCAATATTCGTGGGCACGCTCGCTACAGTTTTGATAAATTTTTTACCTAAAATATACCCAAAATACTTACTTCCTCCAATATACCTTTAACAATACTGATGCTTGGAAAAGTGGATAAAATATGCCGAAAAAGTATAAAAAAACTGAATCTGGTCACACTGTTCCACAGTTTGTCTATAGCAGGGGAAATCCCGTTCCATGTATCTAATAGTTAGTGTTACCAGTAATAGACTTCAAAATTGGACGTAAATATTTAAATATAATTGATTTATTCATTTCGCTATACGTTAATTAAAGTTATAAAATGATGACGTAATCATGGCTTCTTCCCCCCCTCCCCCCCAAATAATCCGATGTATATACAAGCACCCGACCCCCCCCCCCCCCTTCCGGTGATCACGTAATTGTTGAACGATCCCTGAGGGATATTCACAAATAGTTTTTAGATTAGGAAAAATATTCGGCGCGAATGGGACTTGAACCCACGACCCCATGATCAGATCTCCTGGTGCTCTAACCAACTGAGCTATCGTGCCTTCAAGTCAAGCTGCGAAATTTCTCATTTCCTTACTAAGCACATACATTGTGCTTGTAGGTTAGCGCCATCTGTGTCTCGTACGGAGAACTACAGACTCATATTACTTGTTGCAAAGTAGATTATGACAAGGGCGAAACCTATTAAAGATTTTAATTTAGTATTTTTTGGATTTTAAAAATTTAGTATTAGATTCTAATTTTTTTAGTATTAAGTTATTCTTTCCCTAAAAATTATTTACCGAGGGAGATTCTCCGTTGCAGACACCCCCGGAAAAACACCCGGGAAATAGTGTTAGTTAAGTTTTGATTTATAATTACTTACTAGCATTTCGCCCGGGACTTCGTTCCCGCGGGCATTCGGGAAAATTATGTAGCTTATGTCTATCTGGGATAATGTAGCTTTCTAATGGTGAAAAAAAACTTTTGAAATCGGTCCAGTAGTTTCGGAGCCTATTCAATGCAAACAAACAAACGATCAAATATTTCCTCTTTATAATATTTTATAATTATAATGCGGTGATTATAATGCGGTGATAATAATGCGGTTATAATGCGGTGATAATAATGCGGTTATAATGCGGTGATAGGTGATAGCCCAGTTGGTAATGAGCCAGACTTGTAATCAGAAGGTCGTGGATTCAAATCCTGGTGCGAGCCTGCACCACTAAATTCGTCTTTTCGGATTTTGTACGGATTTCTAATTATCACTTGCTCAACGGTGAAGGAAAACATCGTGATGAAACCCGTCCGTCCAAGGAAAATTCATTTTCGAAAGACGAGCGGTCCACCAAACCCGCATTGGGCCAGCGTAGTGGAGGCCCGTGCCCCTCGGTGGGGACGTATATGCGCTGGAAAAATAAATAAATAAAAAATAAATAAATATAATTGCTTGCAGGTACTAACCACGAGGCAGACCAGCCGCCGCACTTGACGCTATTAGACGACAGTGTCCCGGTCAAACGGAACCTCGCAGAGTTCGACGGACCAGAAGCACGCTTCTGTCCCGCAGGTCAGCTGTATTACACTTTTTAAAAATATTTATGGCCTGAATACGAGTCTTTTAAGCCAATTGTGTTACACTCGTAATGAATGAATGAATGGAAACTTTAATAATGTGTAAGTATAAACGTTTCTGTAAGATAATATTTTATGTTATTTTCTGATTCGAAGTCTATTTCTCGTTTCTAACTGTTTGAAAATTTTAGTCTCATAATATTATATAACTAAGAAAATTTTTCAAAAACCTATAACCTTCATCTTTAGATTTAATCTTTAAATGTAAATTGGTTATAAATGAATAAATAAACTTTATTGCACAAGAAAACAAAATTATAGAAAAGATATTATGACTGATTGACTGATTAATGCGTAGTTTAAAAGGAAATCGCGTCCTTTGTCGGTCTGTTTGTTTATCAGCTAACTCCTTCTAAACCACGCAACGGATTTTGATTTTTTTTTTCAATGTTTGGCCTTTCTTCCTCTGGTAAAGTTGTTTAGTTTAGAGGGTTGATTCACATATTTAAATTCCATACTAAACTAATTTAATTTCACCCATTAAATGAAATAAAAAAAATAAACCCATCGATATGTGTAACAAGTTATAAGAGATATAAATATAAACCATCTATAACATAAACTATGACTGAGTCTTGTTTTGTAATTCTGTACCCATGTATAACTAAACAATCTGTAACTTAGACGGTAATTTAATAGATTTTAGTGGAAACTTTGTTGGCTTCTGTGATAATTAATCTGTGATAATTAAGCTAAATCTATTAAATGCTGTATGTTTCCCAATTTGTTAAAAAGAAATAAAACGCAAGGCTGAAAATAAATAATCCCTTTTTCTTTTCAGGAGTCTACGAGTACGTGCCAACGGAGACCGGCGACGGACAAAGATTGCAGATTAATGCACAGAACTGCATTCACTGTGAGTATTATAAAAAAAAACTTCTTTTTATCGCGTAGGTAAAAAGTTGTGGCGACCGCCACATTTGGCCATCTTCTTCTTATCTTGTAGGTATAGTCAAGTGTGTGGCGAACTTGACTAACCCTGGTGTCAGAGTTTACAAACCGCACTATGGCCTCTGACTTGGTTTAACGACTGTAGTCAATCGACAGCACGGAAACGTTCGTGACAAATTGCCACTTTGGTCATCCATCAGGTTCCCTGCCTCTGTGTACGTTGCTTATGCGTTGCTTGGGGTTATCCCCACTGATCGGTTGAGATCAGCAAGTGCCACTGGGCTCTTCTAATTTGCCCATTGCGTCCGATTTAGTTCAACGAATGTATTTAAGCGACAATATGCGGGACTGCTTAAGAGCCCTCTAAAGCGCGGAAACGCTCATATTAAATTAGTACTTCGGTCACCCATAAAATCAACTGCCCCGATGAACGCTGCTTAACCTCACTACAATGATTCTTAAAGAAAGCTAATCAGTTTATTAGCCTAATAGAGAATATGCATGTCATTAAAATATAGGTAAATTTTTTTAAAACAATCTTCAGCACTTCACAATTACGTTTATTTGAATATTTTTCATTATTATTTATTTTTGAGTCAGAAATTAATATTTCAAAAGTGTAGAAAAACTGCGGAAAGTTTAAATATCCGAAACGCGTTGCTATTTGAAAGAGTGCATATGACGTCAGAGTTTATGACAAAATGAATTAATACTTGTTTCATGGTTTTTAGACCGTTCTATAGATAAATTAGTTGAAACTTTAGTCGAAATGTATTAAAAAACAGTGAAATTAAACCAAAATCTTTGACGAAAAAGTGTACTGTGACGTCACGCTACGCGCGCCAAAATGGTGGCCGTTTAAGGTTAACGTTTCAGTTTGCTATTTTTAACTTTAGAAAAAAATACTTACAATTACTTTTCATCTTAGATATTTTTTATACTATTATTTAACGATGTAAGTTATTTAATAATAATATTTCAAAAAACACATGCATATTCCTTATTGTAGAGACATTTAAATATAGTGGCTGATTCTCATCTTTAATTATCGCTATATAATTTAAAATTCTTTAATATTTGCTAAGTTATAAAAGATATTGTAAACTAATATGAAGAGTACAGTACAATAAAGCAAGAATTAACAAGTAAAATAATACAAAAAAGCTATCATTTAAGTCAGTGTTTTTCAATCTTTTTGAATTCGCGACCCCTTTGGATCATATAAAGTTCTGGCGACCCCCTAAGGTCCCAAGACCCTTTTAGGCTAAATCTGGGTACTACTTCGGAGATTTTAAAACACATAATTAAAGAGTTTGCCGCGGGGTAGACGCGGAAGGCGGCGGGAGGCATCACTATGCAGGCACAGCCATTTCACTGAAATTGTCTTAGTTTAGTGTAAGATTTACAAATTGTTGTCTTTTTCTTTTACCTGCGACCCCCCGAGTAAGGCCTTACGACCCCCCTGGGGGTCGCGACCCACAGTATGAAAAAAACTGCTTTAAGTGACTAAAGCAGATGTTCTTCTTCTTAGCGAATCGATGCCAAGTAGTCGTTATAACGTTGCGGCCCAAAACATAGCCACGTTTGCAAAAGGCTAACGAGTTCAATTCAATTTAATATATTTACTTCAGATAGACATTCATAGGTGTATCTGTAATAAATTATTATTTATATTAATTAAACCTTGCGCCGGGTAGTGTTCCCGTCGCGTGTAGATTTGTCCACTGCCTGTGGAGATGATGATAGTCCTGTAAATCCCACTTGTACGTTGCCTGCAGGTAAGACGTGCGACATTAAGGACCCCTCGCAGAACATCAACTGGGTGGTGCCCGAGGGCGGCGGCGGGCCCGCTTACAACGGCATGTAGACACACACATGACACACACACACACACACACACACACACACACACACACACACACACACACACACACACACACACACACATAATAAAAACACGACACATACACACCACAAACATAACAGAAACAAAACGCAGATATATCAAAACATTACATTCATTCATACGCTCACGCCTAGCCTATAATCCCTAACGGGGTAGGCAGAGCATCAATGGTTCAAGAACCACTAGATGCCCCGTTTGACACGATTGTGAGGGTTGCCAGTGGAACAAGTTGCAAAATGTTTGTTGAAAGGTGATCAGCCTTTCGCCCATTATACAGCAAAACCCTCGCATCCCTCTTACAGACTTTTACTGTATACCTGGGAAGAGTTGGCAGCTGGCACATTCGTAGTTATTCTTTCACTCCCAGTCTAGCATGGAAAAAATGCTGGAAAACACTACACAAAATAAACACATAATAAAAACACGACAGAAACACAGCACAAACATAACGGAGACATATCAAAACACAAATATAACGTCACATAACACCTACACACACAAATGTAACACAGTACACACACAACGCAAACATAATTCACACACAACACAAACACAATGCACACACACGCAACAGTAACTCAATATGACAGCCGGTTTGGTCAAGTGGGAGTGGCGCTTCCTCTCGATTGACAGGCCCTGGGTTCGATTCCTAGCCAGGGCAAATATTTGTGTAAAAAGCAGTTATTTTTTCTCGGGTCATGGGTGTTTGTGTCTGTCTTTGTGTATGTTGCAAGAGACCCATGACTTAAAGGAAAACGAGTGGGCCTTTCGGTGTGTAGCGTTTATTATTGTATACACATAACACAAATAACATGACACTACACCACAGAGTAACTAACAAAACTACACAACATTATTTATTAGGTAGGTATAACATAAAAAAAGTTCTTTTCATCAAAAACATAGCCAGAAAAACCAATATGCTTGAACACAAGGCAAATGCCGCAATTTTATTAATTTTACTGGAGGTAGTACATTTTATTTACTACTTTGTATTTTGTAGCTAGCTCAAACCTAGTTTATATGACTGAATATTTAGGTTTCAGTGTAACATTTAAATCCTAAATAAATGTGCTACTCCTAACTAAAGTGTTCATAACTAAGTATGTGTTGTGTAAAAGCGTATATTTTTGATTCAAATTTACTGTATCTTTTGTGTATCTTTATACTTCAACGATTGTACATATTAAGTTTACGTTTTATATTATATTTTTAGCAATCAGTATATGAATGACAACTATTGTTGAAAATGCGAATTTTACAAATATCATGCGTACTTTTGTAAAAATAATTGCGGACAGTACAAATGCAAAAATTCAATTCAATTTTTTTGGAAACTGAATGTATACATATTAATCTGATAAGAAAAAAAATAAACATATTGTTCTTCGATAAGAAAATATTTTTATTGTTAAAAAGTTAAGTTTTTCAAAGTCAAAGAATTGCATTAATTATACTACTAATTTTTAATGCCTTCCTAAACTTTATCGCCACAAATCACACATTAACAGATTTTATGTTCTATTTAGTAAATACTATACAAACAAGTCAGAATACTCGTATAGTCATAGTTTTATGTAAAAGCAAAGTATATAATGCAATGCCAAGTAATGCAATGAATAATTTGTAAATAATAATCTTAAAAGTAGATTATGAATAAGTACATACAATCACATCATTATGCGTGTGTATGTATAGTTGTATACTGGGTATTTGTAAAACACCAATAACTTAGTAGAAATAGTGTGCTTATATTATAAATTAGCTTTCCGCCCGGGATTAATTTCGTTCCCGTGGGAATTCGGGAAAATCATGTACCTTATGCTCATCACGTATAATGTAGGATTCTAATGGTGAAAGAATTTTTTAAATCGGTCCAGTAGTTTCGGAGCCTATTCAATGCAAACAAACAAACAATTCAGAGCCTATTCAATGCAAACCGCTTTTCTCCTCTAACGTATGTCCGACTCCCCTCTCCCAGTAACGCCCTAAGCCGAGGTTCGAGTCCCACAGGGGGCGCCTTTAGGCCTGTTACTTGAAATTTTTGGGCTGAGAGCCATCTGCGCTCGCCACTTGCTCGGTGAAGCTGTAAAGGCCATCAGCGGCCAACAGCGTAGTCATTTAGAAAAAAAATCTACTAAAGCACGGTCGCCGAGCAGGAAGAATTTCGTACATTGACCTGGTTCTACCTGTCTCCCTCTCTCACGCGTGAATAAGTTGCATCCCGCTCACACGCTATAGCGTGCTATAGCGCTATAGCGTGTGAGCGGGATGCAACTTATTCACGCGTGAGAGAGGGAGACAGGTAGAACCAGGTCAATGTACGAAATTCTTCCTGCTCGGCGACCGTGCTTTATACGATAATACATTTCACCGAAAATATATTTTCAAGATTTTGATGCACCATCTAACACTTTTAACATCTGTTTTTACGTAAGCTATAGTAAGTATCCATCTAGAGGTGCCACCCTCCACTGTCTATAGTTATAATCCCTTAGAACGAGCGGTAAATTGAACTAAAAAAAATGTATTAAAGTACCAATCTAACTAATTATAAAAAGTCGTAGAACAAAAGTTAATAGTCCTGCGAGATTATTGGTGTTTTACAATAACCCTGTATAGCTGGTTTTTCGCCCTCGACTTGGCTTGCCTTTTTACGGGCAGATTAGTCATTTTGAAACATTCGTAATTTTCCTAAATGTTATAAGTTTTTTCTAAATTATTTCCAGCTAATTTAAAAAAT
Organism: Aproaerema taeniolella; assembly: GCA_949987775.1. Classification (NCBI taxonomy): domain Eukaryota; kingdom Metazoa; phylum Arthropoda; class Insecta; order Lepidoptera; family Gelechiidae; genus Aproaerema; species Aproaerema taeniolella. The sequence continues at coordinate 18,018,077 of OX465245.1, forward strand.
ATATATTTATAACAATAAAAAGCGAAATTGTATGAGTGCGTTGTTCAAGAGATCTTAGATGATAAGCGTTAATTTTATACAAATTTTACCTGAAATAAAATTTATTTTAGATAAATCTAATCAGTTTTATTTAGCTATCTTACATATTTTGTTATTCGTTCATGTAATATGAAAATTCGCGCCTTGACAGACATTGAAATATTTTTTTCCATCTATCCATACAGTCACTCCCATAATCCCTTTCGGGGACGCCACATGGTGATAGGGTTTTGTTAGGTATTTGATATTTTACGATAGTTGCGAAGTTTTTTTTTATAAAAAAAATTTTTATTTCTCTAAAATGCGTACAATTAAAAATTCTTATTGTCTATATAAACAAATGCTGACTAACATTGTTTTTCCCGAACTAGGTTACGTTGCAACCTGTGTCTCGGGCTACTCAGAGCTTAGTCATTCAATAAAAGTCTAATTACACTAATTTCAGCTTAACTATAATTCAAATATACAAATCAATTGTATTTTACCGAGTGAAAATCTGTGGTTTCTGCCTACCCCAATGTAAGACAGGCGTGAATTTAAGGCGACTACAGCATCTAAATTACGATTTTATAATGCGTAGATAAGTATAACGCACTGCATTAAATCGAAGAAAAAAATACTACGGTAATATTCAGGACATTAACTAGATAAGTAGTTTGCTGAAAACTTGATTCAGCACATTTGGTTCGATAGAAAAAGCTCACAAAGTACACCTCTAAATACCAATATTGTGTATCTTTTAAGCTGTAAAAACGATAGTAAAATGCACACAGGAACTTGAATTTGCTATCAAAATGTTCGTGATTGAACACTCTCGATAAGTAGTTAACGCATTTTTCGATTTAAGCTGTTACCTTTCCATAAATCTCATTTTTCTAACTTTCGAACATGTTTTTACGCACGCACGCTTTCACAGTCCGTAAACTTCGTGTATCGACACTGTTCGCACTGCCGGCCCAGGCCTGTCGAGAGACGAAGATGGCACTATTCCTATGTGTGCTGCCTTTATCGGGTGCTGTAGTCGCCTTAAGTGTAAGTACCATCATTGTTCTGTGAGACAATTATTAAAAAAGTTCAGTTTATGGCTCAAAAAAGGATTCTTCTTTCCTCTGCATGTTCCGTCTCGTTGACAATTATTGATTGTCAGAATAAAATCACAGTTTATTTTTAAGGCAATTTCTTGGTATTTTCAAATTAATTCAAAATGTAATCGTTTTTTTCTAAACTACAAATAACTTGTCCAAAATGTCGGCAGCAATAATTCAATTTGCCGTGTTATGGGTGCTGGTGAGTACGTTTTTATTCATATATTCGCGGTTCCGTATCTCTTAAATAAACTGATACTTTATATTTTATCCCATCTCGGCCGGGGCCTCATTTTGGAATATGGACTGATCGTGTTGTGGTTATCAAGTGATAGATATCATCTAGAAAGAGAATGGTAAGTACCTACTTAGACCATTTCATTAGTCAAGCCAAGCCAGGCTGCCCCTAATATAACCAATGCGGACAGACTTAGGCCGTATTACAGAAGGAGACTCAAGTCTTGATCTATACTTAAGTACCTATTGTTTGTCTCTATCTCTTACTATCAAAATGGCTAAGATGAAACAACTGCTACTTAAGATAGATCAGAGTCTGAGTCGCGTTCTGTAATACGGACCTTAGTTTTACAAACTTCGGTCAGAGGGTTATGTTTAAGGCGACTACAGCACCTAAATTACGATTTTATGATGCGTAGATAAGCATGACGCACTGCATTAAATCGAAGAAAAAATACTACGGTAATATTCAGGACATAAACTAGATAAGTAGTTTGCTGAAAACATGATTCAGCACTTTTGGTTCGATAGAAAAAGCTCACAAAGTCACCTCTAAATACCAATATTGTGTATCTTTTAAGCTGTAAAAACGAGAGTAAAATGCACACATGAACTTGAATTTGCTATCAAAATGTTCGTGATTGAACACTCTCGATAAGTAGTTAACGCATTTTTCGATTTAAGCTGTTACCTTTCCATAAATCTCATTTTTCTAACTTTCGAACATGTTTTTACGCACGCACGATTTCATTGTCCGTAAACTCCGTGTATCGACACTGTTCGCACTGCCGGCCCAGGCCTGTTGAAAGACGGAGGGCACTATTCCTATGTGTGCTGCCTTTATCGGGTGCTCTAGTCGCCTTAATACCTTCTGACGTCTTTGTTTGTGTCACGCGGGACCCACGTTACAACAGAAACCTTAGTGTGGGCCATTGAGCATGTGGCTTTATTATTCTTGAGCGATTTTACAAGCGATTAACCAAAACTTTCGTAATAGAATCATATTTCAAAAATATACTCAGCAAAATCCGCGGTAAGTAAAATCGTGTAGAAAGTTCGTGTGTCCCGTATGTGGGGCAATTTAATTTCCCGCTTCATAAAGCGGTCGGAAATCGGGTCGTTCCTCTGCAGTGATATTACTATATCATCTCGAAATTTCCCGAAACGCGACACCAAAATTGAGTCAGTAAGCTGACCGGCTACCTACACAGAATATTAAGGCCCTCTTAATAGCTCAGTCTGCTTTACCGTAGTCAGATAAGCCTTTGTTGCCCTTCTTAGATGCCTTGGATGCTTTTTGCTCAGATCGTCGCAACAAAGGGGAAGAGAATTCTGAGATTATCTGAAGGCCAGCCTTGATTGACGGGTTGAATGGAGCCATGTTTATGTCAAAAGCAGATGTTTTTATTCTCGGGTCATGGGTGTTCGTGTCTGTCAAATATTCCAAGAGACCGTATACACATTAAGGAAAACTTTAATGTGGACCTTTGAGTGTGTCGCGGTTACTTGATAGTTTTGATTATTGATAATTCTTTAATTATCAAAACTAACCCGCCGTGTGGTGATCGGTTGAGAAAAACACTACCCCATCTCTTTCCGTGGGTGTCGTAAGAGGCGACTAAGGAAACACAAATGAGACCTGCCTCCTAGTAATCCATCTTAGGCAACGACACCTCAGTTTGTTTTCAATCTGAGGTGGCGTCTTATGGTCTCATGCGGTGTGGTAGGCTCTGTAAAGGGCCGTCTGGTTCACGACCACCCTCCTACCGAAGTCCAACGCCAAACATCTTGCTGTGTCCCGTGTCGGTGCGTGGGAGTACCAGTGCCTTAATTGGCACTTTTTGGGTTAACTCGCTCTATCATCGACCTCATTTATGACCTTGGTCAAGATTGGGGTCAAGAGTTAATCCATATGGATAATAAAAAAATAATCTAACTTTCCGCGACTTAGTTCGAAAAAATAGTTTAATAGCGTTGACATGACCAGTCTCCAGCCCCCAGCTATCCCGTGTTGTGAGATACATCGATCTGTTGCTACATTTTAACGTGAAGAAAGGCGGGGGGGCGGTCCCATGTTTGCGATTGGGTGTAAGTCAATTAAGTAGGTCACCTAAGATGCTATGCGTTTGCAGTCAATAGGTACAGTCGGCTAAAAATGTGGTCTACCACCCTAACGATGAAATTCGTTTGCGTGATATAAAACAGCAAGGTTGATTTTCTCTTGCAATAAGGAACTGACAGTTCCATATGTCATCTCATTATAACTGCATGATAATACGATACCTATTATTCTATAAATAAATAAAATAAATAAATTCTTTTATTTCTCTCTCACAAAAGGAAACAAACAAAATACAATAATTAAGTATATTACAAATTCATGTGGCACAAGCTTCTTTTGCGAGAGTCTGGTGTCTATACTAGGAAAACCCTGTGTTACAGCGCACCAGGCTCTCACCCCTAACCTCTAAAGTAGATTTTAATACAATAAAAAGTATAAATTTCGAGAAAAGAACAAAACTAAGTCGGAATTAACAATGAAAAAGAAAAAAAAAAGAAAAGTAAGAAATGAAATAAAATAAAAAGGTAAAACAAAAATTTAAAAATTAAAATCGGTTAAAACAACACATATTTGACGTACGCGTGATTTTATGTGCATATGTGTGTGTGTGCATGTGCGCGTGTGTGCGCGCGAATACATAAATAAATAGTTAAATGGTTTTGGGCCAAACCAACTATTGGGTGAAACAAAATTTAAACAATCACCTCTAGTAATTTCTCAGTATGTTTTTCTTTGTTAAATTGTGAACCTTAGCGATATTTTGGTTACACAGGAAGTTCTGTAAAAACTGATAAACCACTTGAACCACCGCTACGCTTGGCACCGCTTGGGTATTTACGTCAAGCTAACCGGCACGCGGAGTCCCGATAAAATTCATCGATAAGTCATAAAAATAATTTCCGAAGAATTTTAAGCCCATAACCCTTTTACGAGCGCGTGTGATCGGCGGAACACCTGGTGTCTGCGCCGCTAATGGACAGCTTAATGGACCGCATTTTTAGGGTTCCTTTGGATATATTTTTGTACCTTAAAACGATATAAAAAAAACTTTTGAGGTTTTTTTTCTTAATAAAGAAATTGTATACAAAAATTTGGATACCTACCTTCGTGAAGCCTGCGATTTCCCCAGGAAGATTATAAGCTTCTGCAGCCGTATTCTACACCATTCGATTCGAAACCGACGCACGGAAACTCTTTTATTTTTTTATTTATTAAGAATGGGTTCGCTCTTGATCACAATCTAGCTCAGGGCAAAGATGCGGTCGAGGATGTAGCGAGCTCACCCAGAAGAAGCCTATTCACTCGTACTTTAAAGATATTCGGGTTGTATGAGCTCGGAAATACAGACGCCGGCAGAGAACTCCACTCCTTGGCAGTGCGCAATACAAAAGATGAAGAAAAGCGCTCAGTACGTATCCGAGGTATCTCGACAAGATAAGGGTGATACCCCGCAGTGCGTCTGGACGTCCGATGGAAGAAAAGGGCAGGCGGAATGAGCTCATGCAGCTCCTGAGCACACTCCCCGAAGTACATCTTATAAAAAACACATAGGCAAGCTACTTTGCGTCTATATGAGCTAGGCTTTGGAGCTTATCCTTAACCAGCTTTTTATCATCAATGACGAGCCTCCTGGCTCTGCGATCCCTCTCTTTCGGTATCTCGATGACAGTGACGGGTATAGTCTTGTCGAATATAAAATTGGAGTCGAATGACGGAGTGCTGGTCGGAGCTGAGGTAGCTGGAGTAGCCACTGACGCATAATGTGCCATCTTAGAGCCCAAATGCGGAAATGGGAGCTCAACTATTTGAACTATACAGGGTGTTAAGTAATTCGATCTTATCCTCTCGGGCAGTGAATCAGCTCATGAAACTGAACAACTTTCCCTAAGAACAAATGCCGAAATACGAAAAAATTTTTTTGACTTCCCATACAAATTGCATCAGCTGATAATCATTTTGTATGGGAAGTCAAATTTTTTTTTCGTATTTCAGCATTTGTTCTTAGGGAAAGTTGTTCAGTTTCATGGGCTGATTCACCGCCTTAGAGGATAAGATCGAATTACTTAACACCCTGTATATACTTACCTAAGAATCTCTACTACCGGGTGTATAAACTTAAATTTTTTTTGAGAATTCCAGGTTGTTCTAGTTTCCTGGGGAGATTGAAACAATTTTTTTTTAAGTTATCGTGGCTTTTAAAGGTCAAAAATTCAAACTCCGTTGGTTTAGATTTTTTCCATCCAAAAACCCCGTAAAACGTCTTTGTAAAAGGCAGTTACACTTTTAATACTTAAGGTAATCTAGAAGATTTATTTTATTTCTTTATCCACTCGAACCTAAAAATATTCGCGTCTCAACGAGTTTTTTTAAATTTTTGTACTTGCACCTATTTTTTAAACAGTATGTACAAGAATTGCTAAATTTATAGAGCGAGGCTACTGAACCAATCGTTTATAAAGTACCTACTGCTATAAGTACATATATCTATGGTTATAATTTTCTCCGAGGCCCGTGTTATTGTTTTATAAATATTTTATCAAAGGGGAGTGACAAAATGCCGATAACGAGCTTTTGCGCTTGGTTTTCAAATTACAATGCTGTTTTTAGTATAAAATCTTGTGTTGAACGTTTGAGTGAGTGAATAAATGAAACTTTATTTAGGAATTTTTTTATACTCTTTGTAAGACCTTTGTTGACCCAAGGAGACAATAAAGAATGACTTTTTATTTTATTTGTTTAGGTAAAGTTCCAAGAGTGGAAACACAATAAAAACATTTTACACAAAAAATTTACTCTTACGATACCCACCCTACGGAAGGTGATGGGGTGGTGTTCTTCTCAACCGATTACCACACGGAACAACGGCATTTTCCACTTTTCTAATCTGACGCGGTGTATCCTACTAATATTAGTCCCGGCCCATTTAACATTTTTACGATGGAAATTCACGAAATCACGAAGATTCGGAAATCACGAAGTCCCGGGCGGAAAGCTCTTAGGTCATACAACTAATAATCATCAGTATTATATCAGATGATATTATACATGATTAAAATAGTATTAAATGAATGTAGAATTGATTACGTTAAACATGATGTTTATAATGATAATTACTGCAAATTAATTGAAAGACTTGCAAAATTAACGAGGTTTGCTAAAACTCGCCTCGTATTAATTTCCTAAGGCGGAAGTAATTAGCTATGTTCCCTGTAAATTGTTTACAAGAGTTTTGTAAAAGAGACTCAGTAAGATTCGATTACTTTGAACAGACGATATATGTGTGTTTATTGGGGTAGACAGAGCGCAGATTTTGACGATATAATATGTAATAAGTTGATCTTAAGTTAAGCTATTATTTTTTTCTTTTCCTTTTTCTGTATAACAGTTAAACTCACGGTCGGACACTGTCTACCAAGATACAGGTTTCTACCTAGTTTGGACAGACAGGGTTCCATATTAATGTAACCATTTTTCCTGAATCAATAAACTATTTATTATTATTATAATCTAAACAAACCCTTCTTCTTCATGTTTATATCGTTTCATACATACTATGCGGATTTAATTTATTGTTAACCCCCAACAGAAGGGTGTTATAAGTTTGCCGTCTGTATCTGTATGTCTCTGTGCCTTTCTGTGACTCCTAAACGAACAGACCGATTTCGATAAGGTTTTGTTGTTTGAAAGCTAACGTAATCGAGATGGTTCTTAGCTATATTTGATCTTAATAGGTTCAAGAGTTCTAAGCAATACTTAAGTAAAGACTTGTCTCTTTTTCTCACTATCAAAATGACAAAGACGACTGCTACTTAAGTATAGATCAGAGTCTGAGTCGCGTTATGTAATATGGACTTATATGGACCTTAATCAGCTGATCAAAAAATAGCCTCGATTAATAGTATCCAGCCTAGATCGTCGCCGATAAATTTAAAAGCACAATATCTTTGCCTTGCAGAGCGAATATCCAAATGAAGTCGTTTGGGGGGAATTTATTTTAGTAATAAACCCGTCTTGATAGCCGAGAGCCGCAGCTAGATGGCTCATTTAACATTTTTACGATGGAAATTTGTTTAGATCTCAACCCTTGACCTTACGAACTAAAGCTACAATAGATCTTGAGGCATTTCTGTTGTCTTTCTGTTCAACGACCGATTTAGTCGTTGAATTAATCACCCTGTATTGGCTTTGCTTTGGTCGCCCTGTATTAGATAGATAGATAAATGTTTATTCAGTCACCAGCAACTTTGACATAAACAATTAATTTCACACAATACACAAAGATACACAAACATCAAGGGGAATTGTAATGTGAACCGCTGGTCAAAGAAGAGGTCTAGTGTTGTGGTTGGAGATACAACGCTTATATTCTGTCAGTACGTTTAAAAATATTCGCGCATACTTCGTAGAGTAAACAAAGAAAAATAGAGGATTACTTAAGCATGTTAATTAGAAACAGAGAAGAAATGGATAGTAATAGCCGAAAGTAACTATTATATTTAGAGACAAAAATGACTATGAAACGAGGGGTGTTATAAGTTCCTTTGGTTCATGTTCTTAACCATTTTTTCTTAACCGGTTAAGAAAGCAAAATTTTCTTCGCTGTTTCTTAACCGGTTAAGAAAACGGAAGAAATATTCCGTTTTCCTAACTGGTTAAGAAACGTAGTTAAGAATGTGGAAAATTTCTTCCGTTTTCTTGACCGGTTAAGAAACAGGGAAGAAAATTCTGCTTTCTTAACCGGTTAAGAAAAAATGGTTAAGAACGTGAACCAAAGGGACATTCACAAATAATCACGCGGGTAAGCGTTTTAAAAATAGTGAATTAAAGCTAATATTATCGAGATGGTTCTTAACCATATTTTATCAAAATTGGTTCAGCTGTTTAAAAGTTATATGTCGGGTGATTTTTATTTTTTTAATTTTTTTTAGAGTTATCTCGAAAAACTTTCTAATGGTTCTTCGATTTTTTATTTATCTCTTAGGTGTAAAATTATAGCTCACAGAAAGACCTAATGCAAAGGCACTATAACATTTTTTTGATGTTGCAGGTAGGTACTTAAGAAACTTTTTTTTTTCTTTGTGGCACTTCGCGACTTGCGTTTGGCCAATGACGAGATTATGACTTTTTTTTAATAATTAGAAAGCGAGGAAACTTTTAATTAAAAAAATAAGGAATCGGGAACGGAATTTGGAAAAAGGAAAATACAAGGATCAGGAAAGGATAAAAACAGTGAAGATACATTTAGGGCGATTTGCACCAAAGTGCTAAACGTATTTAGCGAGACTGATTTTGATTAATTTGACAGATTTTGTTGCTTTGACAACCAAGTAAAATGTGTTTAAGCTATTAAATATATAGGTTTTGGTGCAAGTCGCCCTAAATGTCAGAATATATGTCTATTAGGATTACAGGCGTGAGATAGTATGTATATGTCTTTTTTTGCTAATTTACCATCACCAAAATGAAATGTACAACCTTATTATTATTACCTAACGTAAATGTAAATTTTATTTTATCTTTATCCGTGCCGCCTCCTGAGTTGTGAAGAAGTCGGGATTGAAAAAGTTTTCCAAATTAAATTTGAGTTGCGAAGCATTTTGCCTTCTTAATGTATATTGTTTTTCTCCTGAATGTGTAATGTTTCAGGGAAAATCTACTTATTCAAAATGAAATCTGCACTGAAAAAGGCATAGGTCATAAAAAGCTAAGGCAGGCTCCTAGCAGATGGCGTATTTTAAACGCGTATCCAGGGCCGTAGATGGCGATTTTTGCGTTTTCATAGACTTAACGGGCGCAAAACGCTGTATCGGCGCGTATACGCGCTGTAAACGCGTATTTCACGATCGCCCCGTGTGCTGAGGTTACAAGGTTGCAATTCAATCGCGTTTGAAGCGCGTATACGCGCGTCATCTGCTCGTTGTCGGCGTGTTTAAAATACGCTCTCTGCTTGGGGCCTTAGGTTGAAGGCTTTTTTCCTACTTAACAGCTTCCGTTTTATTTTGAGTTAAGGTGACTACAGCACCCGATAAAGGCAGCACACATAGGAATAGTGCCATCTCCGTCTCTCAATAGGCCTGGGCCGGTAGTGCGAAGAGTGTCGATACACGAAGTTTACGGACTATGAAAGCGTGCGTGCGTAAAAACATGTTCGAAAGTTAGAAAAATGAGATTTATGGAAAGGTAACAGCTTAAATGCGTTAACTACTTATCGAAAGTGTTCAATCACAAACATTTTTATAGCAAATTCAAGTTCCTGTGTGCATTTTACTATCGTTTTTACAGCTTAAAAGATACACAATATTGGTATTTAGAGGTGACTTTGTGAGCTTTTTCTATCGAACCAAAAATGCTGAATCATGTTTTCAGCAAACTACTTATCTAGGTCAGTGTTTCCCAAAGTGGGCGATAACGCCCCCTAGTGGGAACTGGAGGCCTGGAGGGGGGCAATAAGGGGCCCAGAAAAAATTAGGGGGCGCAGATGTTGTTAAATGCGATGAGCTGAACGATTATTTTCTGCCAATATTAGGATACCATCTCGTCTTTACTGCGCACCAACCCGACGACCATCATAGCGCTTAAAGAAAATATCGTTCGCGAGATTAATGCCATCCTAGCACCTTTGCTTCAGCGAGTGGCACGGAATACTGAGGCCAGATTTGAAGAGTGTGTCCAATGTGATGGACAATATTTTATTTTACGTTTAACGTCAATGACCTTACATATCGTTCAGTGTAAAAAGTCTGCCTGAAATAAAACCCGCATTTCTTGTCTTTATAAATATATTTTTTTAATTATCTTTCAATGTTGTTTTAAATCCAATTTCGTTAAATGAGTCTAATTTGTTAATGAGGTTTTTGGTGAAAAAAAATGGGGGGCGCTACAAAATAACAGATTTTCAAAGTGGGCGTTAGACGAAATAAGTTTGGGAACCTCTGATCTAGGTTATGTCCTGAATATTACCGTAGTATTTTTTTTCTTCGACTTAATGCAGTGCGTCATGCTTATCTACGCATCATAAAATCGTAATTTAGGTGGTGTAGTCGCCTTAAGTAAAGACTGAAATTACGTTATGCTTACAAAAAATGTTGCGGCCAATGAGCTATATTACAATTAATAAAAATAAATCGTCTTCATGAGGGACTAACTTTATGGTCGGTAATTAGGGCTGTATTTTTCCCGTTAAATGGCAGTAAAGATTTTTATAAAATTCAGACACTCAAGTTCAATAAATATTTGTGCATCAGGTAGGTAAACTGTTTAGCTAATTCCATAAAAAAATGACGCAATGACATCAATTTTTTACGTAAGCTATAGCCGAAAATGGAACACTGTAACTCGAAAACTACCAAAAATCGTAGAACAAACATCTTGTGCCAGCCTCCGCTTATCACTACTTTTGAGACTTTTTCGGTTACATACCTACTCAGATAACAAAGGTAATTCAATAGAGGTGCCATGGTTGTGTATTGTCATTTTTTATCTCAGTGCATGAACTTGCTTTTTACGAGTATGCCCAGTAAATGGCAACATCGATCTTCATCACACGGATTTACGACCAACGCATAAAACACACCAAATGGAGTAGGCAGGTAACACTTAAGAGCAGGGACACTATTTTTAAATCGCTCGCTATATGTAGAGCGATGTCTTTCATAAATTTGCGCTTATTCTATTGAATTTCAAACTTTTTCATCAACATCTACGAACGAGTTTAACCATTCTTGAATTCTAGAGGTAAATTAGTTTAAAAAATTTTAGAATCCGCGGAAATAAATAAAAGATGTCGCTCGAAACGAGGCGAGCGATTCAAAAATAGTGCCCCAGGGCATGTATTCTGTAACTCTACGACTGATACTTCGGGGGGGATATAGATGCATTCTCTCCTGGCTATACATATAACAGTGACTATATCGGTCATTCATGTTTGTTAGTCGTAGACTTAAATACATGCCCAGATTTTGCTGGACTAGATTTCCGGCTGATGCTGATGAAAAGGCCGCCTTTTCCATTCTATAAGTAGACAAGCTTTCTTAAATATTCGTCACGTCTTAACGGAGCAATAGATTGACGTGGTTTTTTTGCGCTTCGATAGCTGGAGCCGATGGACTGTTACTTTTCCATGTGAAAGAAGTTACAGGCGGAAAGCTAGTGTGCAATAAAGAATTAATAATAAGTAGAAGCTTTATTTACTAGCGTCACAAGCACAACACACAAAAGGAAATGTGTATATGTATTGCATGTATGTACACGTACAGGTGGTTGACAAGGGATCCCCTACGTAGTTGCGAATGACGTTGAAGCGAAGCACGCTGTAGCGAAAAACTTTCCGCGTGGTACGTTGGAGCGAAAGTTCATTGAAGCGAACGCCACGAAGTCGAACGACACTGAAGCGATCACCGTTGTAGCGAAAAATTTTTGAGGTCTTGTACGCGGTATCGAATGACGCTGTAGCGATACACGTTGTGGCGAAAAATGTTGAAGCGAAATCTACGAGGTCGAATGCCACCGCAGCGAGAAACATTGAGGCGAAAAACATTCGTAATAAGGAAAAATACTAATTTTTTGAGCGACAAAATAATATCACGTATTGCGCCAGACTGGCGACGCGGAAGCCACCTGTGCATAAAAAAAAATAAGTCAGATCATGTAAAGTCCATAAACTTACTTGATATTATTAGTAGATCGTAAGAAAGTTTGTAATTATTCTGGACCTTCCATGTGCGGGCAAATCGATAGGTCTTGGCGAGATCTTCGTTTCGAATGACAGCTGTCAAAATTAAAACAGCCATATCTATGTGAATAATTATCATAGACCTTCTGTGTGCGGGCCAAACGATAGGTCACGACGAGATCTTTGTTTTGGATGACAGCTGTCAACATTAAAACAGCCATATCTCTGTAAATAATAATCCTGGATCTTCCGTGTGCGGGCCAAACGATAGGTCTTGACTAGATCTTCGTTTCGAATGACAGCTGTCTAAATTAATACTGACATCCGAAATGAAGATCTCGTCGTGGCCTATCGTTTGACCCGTCCACGGAAGGTCCATGATAATTATTTACAGAGATATGGCTGTTTTAATTTTGACAGCTGTCATTCGAAACGAAGATCTCATCGAGACCTATCGTTTGGCCCCCACACGGAAGATCCAGGCTAATTATTTACAGAGATATGGCTGTTTTAATTTTGACAGCTGTCATTTGAAACGAAGATCTTGTCTTGACCGATCGTTTGGCCGGCACACGGAAGGTCTATGATAATTATTTACATAGATATGGCTGTTTTAATTTTGACAGCTGTCATTCGAAACAAAGATCTCGTCGTGACCTATCGTTTGGCCCGCACACGGAAGGTCTATGATAATTATTTACATAGATATGGCTGTTTTAATTTTGACAGCTGTCATTCGAAACGAAGATCTCGTCGTGACCTATCGTTTTGCCCGCACACGGAAGTTCCAGAATAATTACTTAAGATATAGCTGTTTTAATTTTTGCAGCTGTCATCCGAAACTAACTTTCTTACAATCTACTAATAATATAAAGTCAGTTTATGGACTTTACATGATCTGACTTATTTTTTTTATGCACAGGTGGCTTCCGCGTCGCCAGTCTGGCGCAATACGTGATATTATTTTGTCGCTTAAAAAATTAGTATTTTTCCTTATTACGAATGTTTTTCGCCTCAATGTTTCTCGCTGCGGTGGCATTCGACCTCGTAGATTTCGCTTCAACATTTTTCGCCACAACGTGTATCGCTACAGCGTCATTCGATACCGCGTACAAGACCTCAAAAATTTTTCGCTACAACGGTGATCGCTTCAGTGTCGTTCGACTTCGTGGCGTTCGCTTCAATGAACTTTCGCTCCAACGTACCACGCGGAAAGTTTTTCGCTACAGCGTGCTTCGCTTCAACGTCATTCGAAACTACGTACGGGACCCGTTGACAAGTGTATCTGTGTGTTTGCGACGCAAGAAAAAGGACCCAACTCAGCATGAAGCCATGCCCAAGACCATTAAGCTGGTATTATGTTAGCCCTGTCATTGGTAATGACAGATAAAGCCTTTTTTAATTGTAATTAAACGTTCTTGTTTCGCTATTCTTCACTCAGTGTACAGCAGATCGCGAGCGGAAGGGGTACAACAGATACTACTCATTGAACGCGACCCGCACGACCCCAGCGGGGATCGAGGCTTACCGGGCCGCTCTGACCCTCGACTGGCTGGCAGCAGAGGACTCGAGGCAAAGGGAGATGGTGGCCGCCATAGAGTCTGAACCCATGCCTATCAATCGGGTGTCACACTCAGATTGTATATCGTACGCGCGTCCTTCTTCTGGGACTGTTGCTCGCCTTATGCTGGAGCTGTTGAAGTGAGTTTTGTAGCTTTTCTTTATTTTTATTTTATTTATTCAGGACAACAAACAATTGTACAAGTGATTAATACATACAACAGTTTACATATATGTTTTGGTAATTGTATAGCACCGTTATCACCACAAATTATAAAAAGTATTTTATAGTTTGAAGAGATCACAATAATAATAATAAACAAGAGTAAAAAGTGTTTCAATGTTCTTCTCAATGTTCGTTAGGTTGACTGGAAGAGATAGAGGAGAGGAGAGATAGTGGGATAAGTCCGCCTTTGCACCTTAAATGTATTCTAACTTTAAGTACCATATTTTGCTCCTGTAAGAATATTTATTGTACAATAAACTTACAATAAAGGATTTACATACATACATACTTAACTATTTAGAACTAGAACTAAAATAATGTTCGCATGCATGTGTGTATGTAAGTATTGTGTATGTGTATATGTAGTGTAGTGTTTGTGTAGTGAAGTGGTAGTGTGTGTATGTGTGTGTGTGAGTGTGTGTATGTGTCTTTTCTTGTTTGGGAACAAAATAAAAATACAAAATTGTTGTAAACCTTGATCCAACCCTGTCAGCTTTTCCTAATCAGGGCACGAAGGTCAGCCGTTTCACTGTAATGACTTGACCTGTCAAATCCTTAATTATGCTTTTAAGCGTTCTCCGAATCACACACAGGACTAAGCGCTGGAAAGAGATGTAATTATTAGGTCAATATGAAATTGCTGTTTTTTTCTCAGTTATAATTTTCTTTAGAATTTCTTTGATTGAGTTAGTATCAGATGGCCGCGAACATATTTATGTGGTCTATGTAGCAACTCGTCTTAAACGCAATTCGCAACTCGGTGGTTTAGCAACTTGTCTAACCTGCAACTGGTCTAAAATACTATTTCGTCTATTTTGCAACCAGTCTAAAGCGTTTTTCTGTCTACTACTATAAGATTGCTCTAAATTGTGAACTTATCTTAATTATCAACTCGTCTAAATTATAATTCTGGACTATAATACTGATTTTGGGATATTTTAAATTAATAAGTTTTTGAACCGTTTTTAATCGAGCGACAAATAATATGGAATTTGGTAGTTTTTTCTATTAACTTAAAAACGACTGGACCGATTTCAAAAAATCTTTCACCATTAGGATGCTTCATTATCCCTGAGTAACATAGGCTACATAATTTTTCCTGTAAATAATAATCCTGGACCTTCCGTGTCCAGGAAATATGAAAAATATGAAAAAAAAATTAACTCTCCAATATAACTTGTGCGATCAGCTGATTTTTTGCCTTTGTATGAGATGTATTTTTTTTTAATTGTGTACAGGTTCTTCAGAGAAAGTTGTTCAGTGTCATGGAAATTACCACTCCCTATATTTTCGCTGCCTAATTTAAAGTCACTCCATATCTATATAATAATATATTCTATACATATTATAAAGAGGAAAGATTTGATTGTTTGTTTGCATTGAATAGGCTCCGAAACTATTGGACCGATTTGAAAAATCCTTTCACCATTAGAAAGCTACATTATCTCTGATGGACATAAGCTACATAATTTTCCCAAATTCCCACGGGAACGAAGTCCCGAGCGGAATGCTAGTAGGTTGATAAAACAAAATTGGAAAAAAAACTTTCCCCTACTTCGTCCAGGAACTTGGAAGGCGATGAAGGGAGGATCGTTCCGAACTTGATCCAGGCACTAGTCCGTTCCAAACTGCTGGCTTTAGAAACAACGATGTTTGAGAACGAACCGGACTTGGAAGCGCTGGTGAAGACCCCCTCCGTGATGATGGGAGAGCCTCACATCACCTTCCCGAGGATCCTGGCCACTATATGGATGGCAGTTACTGACCCAACCACTGTTAAGAAGCATGGATGGTGTACCGTCAATAAGGTTCCGTATTCACAAATTTTGGTATTCTTCCACGCTGGACTGGGTGTGAAAGAAAAACTTAGAATGTACCAGCTGGCGTTGACAGCTGCAAAAGTCAGTAAGTGGGACACGAAGGTTTTGCTGTATTACGGGCGAAAGGATGACAATCTCTCACTATTATACATCATATTTCATCTAATAAATTATTTATGTCGAATCTGGCATCAGTGGTTCTGAAACCACTGACGCTCTGATTACCCCGATAGGGATTATAGGCGTGAACGTATTTACAAATTATTTTAGAGAAAGAAAAATGTTCGGCGCGAATGGGACCAGGGTTCCTACCACGATCGTTTAAAAGCATTTCTGTTTAGGATCCAACTTTGAACTGCTTCGCAATTGGAATGTTTTTTAAAATGGTACCATGATGGCGCTGCTTTTGAACTGCTCGGATAACTATGGTCCATTTTAAATGTCTACATAAATTGTTGCTGGTCTGTCTTTGAATCGCAACAACGCCAAAATTGAGTCGCTTATAAGCCATCATGGTACGAATAAGCGTTGCAGACTTGTTTACGTCCTAAATTGGATCGCGCTAAGCGATCATGGTAAACCTCCTGAACTACCCGTATAATTTGTTATTCTTATGACCAAAGCAATTTTTTTTATATATTGTAAGAAAGGTTAACTCTTGACCTCAGTCTTGACTGTAAGGTCAAAGATGAGGTCGACGATGGAGCGAGATAACCCAGAAAATGTCTATAAAGGCACTGGTACTCCCACGCACCGACGGAACACAGCAAGCTGTTTGGCGTCGGACTTCGGTAGGAGGGTGGTCGCGAACCAGACGGCCCTTTACAGAGCCTACCACACCGCATGAAACCAAAGGACGACACCTCAGATTCAGAAATACATGAAGTGTCGTTGCCTGGGATGGATTACTAGGAGGTAGGTCTCATTTGTGTTTCCTTAGTCGCCTCTTACGACACCCATGGAAAGAGATTCTCAACCGATCACCACACGGTTGGCCATGGATGAGATAGAAAACTCATGCGCTGTTATGGGGATTGAGAAATGACCCCTAATAAGTGGACCGATTTTCTTATGTTTTCCTTTCGCCTTGGGGTGCCTGGAAGAGATCGCTGGCTAGCGATAAGGCCGCCCTTGCACACTTTGCTTGTAAGATTGTATTGTATGCTTTGTCTGTTCGTTTTTAAGATTGCAATAAAGTATTTATCTATCTATCTCTACCTTTCAGATGACAGGGTACCTCTCAGTGGCGAGGCCCAGTGACATCGCGAAGCACATGCGTATGGTGGAGCCAGTGATTGCACGAGCACGCTTCATCATGGAGGAGTTCATACAACACGTCACACCACTCAAAATGCTGCAGAAACCGGTCTACGGTAACCCTGGCAACTCCGGGCAACCGAACCTGGCGAACCCTGTTCAGAAGCCGTCATTCGCGTACAACCTACCGGCAGTTTCGACGCCGCTGGCAGTGCAACAACGACTTGAACCACGAAACCTCAACCTGAACTTGAATAATCTGAACAACTTAAATAATTTGAATATCAAACGACCTGTTCGTACGGAATCGGTAAGTAATTCTTACTGATGTATTACTATATCTCCGCCCGCGACTTCGTTCGTGTGGAAAATTTCCTGGAAACAAACTTACTTTCTGGTTCCTAATATTAGTTCATTTTTTAAATATAACTTCATCATCAGCATCAGCCTGAGTCAGTCCACTGCTGGACATAGACCTCTCTATGGCACGCCACTGATCTCGGTCTTCAGCTCTACTCCTCCAACCATTGCCCGCTACCTTAAGAATATCGTCACCCCACCTAGTTACAGGGCGCCCTCCGCTACGTTTGATTCACGGTCTCCATTCTAGAGCTCGTCTCCCCCAACGGTCATCGGTTCTACGGCAGATATGACCAGCCCACTGCCACTTAAGCTTGCTAATTCGCCGGGCTATGTCGGTGACTTTGGTTTTCTGGCGGATTATTTCACATTACTTATTTATTTATTATATAAAGGTAGTTCAGGTAAGCTCACTTTATTTGCATTACCTGACCTATACCTGAGCACTTTGAAACCCTCACAAGATGGTACAATTTTTGTTATTCTTCCTTCACGTCGTATAGTATAATCAAGTATGTGGCGAACTATGACTATGACTAACCCTGGTGTCAGAGTTTTCAACCGCCAAATGGCCTCTGACTTAGTTTTACGACCAGGACTGACATCTTAACGTGCTATCCGAAGCACGGGAACGCTCGTGATAAAATGCTACCTTGGTCACCCATTAAATTAACCTCACTGATCTGCTGAGATGTTTTTTGACAGGAATCTCTGAATCCGGTTACCACAACAAAAGCACCAAACATCCGTTCCACCACTCTTGAGGCTCTTAATCAGATAGTAGATGAAGAAGAAGATCCTCGGATCGACAGTCCACCGAACGACAGCAAGTTAGATCTGGACAAAGCTATTGATGATCCTCAAGATGAGCTGGAGTCTTCTATGACTTTCTTTTCTGGTTGTGCGCCTACATTCCAAATTTGGAAGTTTCTTGTCGCTGTATGGTTGATCCTTTTGTAATAAACTTTGATGTCCATTTGCTGTTTATCCCTACTTAATATTACAAAATGCGAAAGTAACCCTCTCTGTCTATTTGTTATGCTTTCACGTCTAAATTACTGAACCGATTTTGGTGAGATTTGGTACAGAGATATACTAGAGCTTGGGAAAAGGCTACATTTTATCTCACAGCTTTACTTTATAACTCTTCTGTTTTTTTTATTATGATAAAAGTTATCTCTTGACTAAGCTTATAAATGAGGTCGACGATGGAGCGAGTTAACCCAGAAATGCCAATTAAGACACTGGTATTCTTACGCACCAACGAAACACCGCAAGCTGTTTGGCGTCGGATTTCGGTAGGGGGTGTTCGCGAACCAGACAGACCTTTACAGAGCCTTTCACACCGCATGAGACCATAAGACACCACCAAAAATTTTGAACAAGTAATGGTGTCGTTGCCTAGTAATCCTAGGATGGATTTATAGGTAGCAGGTCTCATTGTTTTTAATAAGTCGCCTCTTACGACACCCACTGGAAAAGATGGGGTGGTGTTGTTCTCAACCAATTACCACACCACATACGTTTTAAGCAGCTTTAAGATTGCGTCCACTGCATGACGTAAGCCTCCTCTCTCTACTGCTAACCCTTGTCCTGTGGCAAACTGGTCCAGGTGTATTTTTCGTGATCTTGTATGTTTCGTCAACCACGGTCGACCAGCTGCCCTAGAATCGTTTCGGACCCACGGTACCCCTGGCCATACCCCTGGTGGTACCGTGGGTCGTTTAAAGTTAAACGGTACCACCGATCAAGTGACCCTAGTGATGTGTTGACTCCATTTCCAAGAAAAACATAACCTTAAACTCATGAACAGAAGGTTCCATTTCTTTTGCATTCAATTGACCTTGACACATGATCTTCAATTACTAAAAGGACGCATGTATGCCCAAATCAAAACGCAAAAGAAATGAAAACTTTTTAAAGTCAAAATAGGGTCTATTTTCCTTGTGTTGATTCGAAAGTAGATAGTCTCATGAGAGAGATCTCATTGTGTATGCTAGAGCAGCTGGTCATCGACTTTGACCACCATTCTCTGATGGACTTACTCCACCTTCAACTCTAACCACATCTCCTGCCTACTGCCACTTAAGTTTTAATTGCCACTTTCCGATATGCTGTACTTTGGACCGTTCACTGAATGAAAATTCTGAAGTCATCGAGTCTACGTGTAATGGGAATTTTGAAAATCTAGTTGAGAATCCCAGTCTCATTTCTAGTCTACATTAGACCTTAACATCAAAAACTTATACCTCAATAGTAGCTCAACCTCAAAATTTCAGCTTTCTAGGTCCAAAGGCGTTGATGATGAGTCAGTGAGTCATATAGTGTTTTCGTGTACTGACAATTTAGAAAATCCAAATGAGAATCCAGTCTCGTTTCTAGTCTACATTAGAACCTTAATATGAAAACCTCATATAATACCTCAACTTCAGAATTTCACAGGGCATTGCATTGATGAGTCAGTAAGTCTTTTATTTTTATGGTGCTGCAAATGATCAAAATGAAATACTTCTACCTTCCGTTAGGTTCTCTGATGTAACCATTGATTTCCGAATAGAATAAAATGAAACTTTTATATTCAACAATTTAATATATGGTAAACTGCGGACATATTTTATTACTCATTGAGCACCATTGGCGACCACAGACTTGAAAATTCAACCTCCTTGTTGGAGATTTTTCTGTGATTTTATTTTATTTTTATTTTTATTTATTTCGGACAACCAAGGGATGTTACACTATTACATTTTAAAAAACTTAACATTAGATCATTTTAAGTGTACAACCTGTGAAGGTGCCACATCGTACACCATTATAATCTAGAAAAATATTGCTAATTATACAAAAGTTACAGTTGCTAATTATATAAAAGTTACAGTGATACAATCTTCTTTCAACTCTGTCAATGCTCTGTCATATGACGTAACAAGACACAACGAAGATTTGACAAACAAATGGACAATATTTCGGAATTATGCAGTATTTTATTTTTCGGCTATAAATCTAACAAGTGATAACAGTAACTCTTATGCAATCATAAAGAAAGATGAACAGAAACGATCATGAGTGAATCAAATTTGAGATGGAATCGATAGTATATCGACTGGTCTTGTGCCTCCTATTGATGGTAGGAGACTACATGTTTACATCTTATAATGCCCCACCCAAGACTCACTGCCATTCTACAGAGTGGGTACAAGCCCACCGTTATGGGCAGTCAATCGTGCTGTTTTGGACACATCGCCACTACCCATAAAGGTGTGCAGGCCCCCACTAACTTGGTTCCCGCTTGCACTCCTTTCAATATCGTTTTCAAGTTTTCTTTGTTTTGTAAACATGCTTATACTTACCTGAGATACACATCTTAGAAACAATAATGGTACTTAAAAACTTAAAAAATATTCCTGAAAATGTAGAAACTAGGTTTTAAATTTTTAATACAGCGTCATGAAGGGAAAATATCAGTGATTTATTTTTTACGCTTTTAGCGTATACTCAGTCAGTGTTCTTTCAATGTCTTAATCAATATCTCATGCTTATACCTAATAATATTGTTCCTTTATTTGTTTTGTTGGTGCATTGAAGATACCACTGAATAAAACTATGTCTAAAGATTCAGGAATGCCTCTAGTACAAAGTAACAAAACAGTCAGAAAAATATTTAGTGTTCATTTGTGCAGTGCCCGTCACATTGTGGAGACCTTGATCAAGACACGGAGTTCAACTCTGGTGAAACCGAGTACCCCCGGGAAGACCGAATGGTCTTTCGACGCAAAAAATCGGAAGCTTTTGAGAGATCTTGCTTGCTGGTCCATCCTAATGCTCGAGATATTGGCAAACGATTCTATGCTATTTTACCATAGTAAGTATCAGAGTTTTGGGTCACTTTTGCTTGCATTTTTCTTGGTAATAGAGACCTTTGATTCTAGATTGTCGAAGAAATATTGAAATGAAATGAATGAATTGCTGATATTTATTTCCATCCATCCATAATCCATCCATCCTGTCTGGATAAACAGCATCAAGTGGTTCTATAATCACTTGATTCCACGATTGACATACGTTCTGAGAGTTGTTATATCAGTGTAGCTGTGGTATGTTGCCCACGACACGGTAAAATCTTTGTATCTCACTTACTGGCTACTAAAGTATGCTTTGAGAAGAGGTGATACCTGGCGCATTCTAAGTTTTTCTGACACTCACTCACAGTCCACATTAGAATTTGTTGTTTAAGAATATTTAAACTCGAAACATTGTTATTTATGTATGTCAACGTGGCGATACGTAATTCACATGATGCTCTGGCTCTCCGTCAGGGATTATAGGCGCAAATGTATGGATAGATGGGACTTAAACTTGACCAATGAGAATTTCGCCCTTAATTTTTCGTCACTGTGAAAAATGACCCACAGGCGCTCGGTCGTCTTTGCGGTAGTCTGGGTTCGTTTTCAGAGCTTCTAATCTTAATATCTACTTACTTTTGAATATGACCTTTCTAACCTTACCATCTGTCGGCAGTTTCGACAAAGAGCATTCAAACACAGACTTCTTGCACAAGTACAGAGGGACTATAAACCAGATGTCTCAAGGAGAGGACATGTTAGACAGAGAGGCGGCATTTTACGCTGCTGTTCTGACTCCTGTGGTGTTTCTACAGCATTATAGAGACACTTGGTGTCTCTTAGAAAGAGTGAGTATTCGACACAAGTTTCTTTTGCTATCATCAAACTTGTCAGTGGTTTGCAAACTGCTAAATAGCCTCTGACTTGATTTTACGACTGTCGTCAATCGATAACAGCCGGGACTGACAGCCTAGCGTTTTCTCCGAAGCACGGGAACACTCGTAATAAATTGTTACAATGGTTACCCATGGGTACTCATGCTTTACTTTAGCTTCGTATATAGGGTATAAGGTTAACAAATACTGCACTGGTGGAATCTACAACTAATTAATATTATGAAGTTTTCGTTATTTACATATTTTGGCATATAATTTTAAAGCAGAAAATATTAAAATACTTGCATAAAAAATTCCTGAGCTAATTTCCTGTGGGAAATCTCCAGAATAAAGATCTGAATTCAGAGTTTCAGTGTTTGCTAAGTTTGCAGATTGTATGTGGCGAAATGTATCTATTTGCTGAAGAATGTTCTGGTCTATCAGCTAGTAACACAGCCTGTAAATCGACGATCTCTGGGTTCAATTCCGGGTCGGAGAAAACATTTGTGTGAAACGCAGCTGTTTTTTCTTTGGTCTGGGTGTTAGTACAGGGCTTTATATGTTTTTCAAGGGCTTTATGTAAATATAGACGCGTGCATAATGTTGTCGTTTGTATCTCGTCCTGCCCTCTCGTTCTATCGCATAGCGTCAGTACGGAACAGGCAGAACGACATCGACATGACAAAATTATGTCACGCGTCTATGTTAGCTCAGCACCTCGAGCACGATGCGCGACAAACTCGTGCGGCGTGTCACTCGGCTGACGTTGAAACTTCACTTTGATTGCGCGAGGGCCCCGCGCAAAGGCTTGCTCGCCCTCTAGCGTTGACAATGTTGACATTTTTATATAGAACTGCGGCGCATTACGCGCGCTATCACTATCGTACTCGAGCTGCTGATGTGTATTACATTTTTTTTTTCCGTCTAACATAATTCATCTTGGGGTTGTTCTTACAGTTTCACCGAGCGTTACGATTGTATCAGATATCGCATCCAACAGAAAAGCGGTCTTCTTTAAAATTGTTGCAATCACTCAGAAACGTCAATCAAAAGGTAAACTATTTACTTAATCAGTTAAAAGTTTGAGAACGTCCGCTACAGGATCGTATAGGTACATCGACTGTCGCTCGTTGACATGCAACGGTAGTTTAAATCCAATGCCCGGGCTGAAGTACACTCAAAGCAGAAGATATCCTTAGGCAGGTCTTTGGAGCTGTTATTATAAATGTGATTGTTTAGCTGCTGAAAGGTTCAGGCACTGTGGCCCCTACAATCCTACGGGCTACCACACCATCCAAACTCATCTACCTCTCCCGTGTCCATAAGAGCATGACGCTGGAGCACATCTTGTCGTGCATTGAGATAATGTGCAAGGGCCGAGTTACATCAGGTTTTGGTGTTGAGATCGTACCCTTTTGAGTCCAGCAGGTCCACAATTTTCCGGTCTTTCCGGGTTTGTGTTTCTGCTGTACACCAGGGAATGTTCCTCAGCCCATACTTCTGGCCTGAGGGGATAGTATTCTGGCGCTACAGTAAGCGAACAAGAAAACAAATTTATTATCACAGGTCCGGTCATTCCTAATAACCCTGCCGACTATGGCACCACCTCAGCGGTCCACAAACGTACCATTCCCCGAGAATGACGAAGAACTCCATGACAAGAAGGACATTCGCTACCTCAAGGAGCTAGTTAAGAATCTCGGCTGAAGCATTCTCACTTGTTTGTGCAACATTTGTTAGTTTGTTTTTTTCTTTGATACAATTAAGTGTGTGATTATATTCTTCTGTTTTATGTTCGTTTAGCTTATTTACCTACACTCTATGTTCCTTCACTATGAATGCTTGGTCTCAACCGCGCGTGGTTTCGAGATTGCTGCCTCCACTTCTTCATTTTTTATCCAGACAGAAAAAGCATAATATTTTGCTAAGATTCATATAAAGTACCAATTGAGTTGAATTGACACTATTGACAATTGAAGTGGATGTTTTGAAAAAGGTTAACATATGTTTGTAAATTTGTCATTTTTATGATTTTTATACAAAATTCATTACATAAAAAAATTTCATTATTAATAATGTTACCCTTACACATCTGTAAAAGTTTTAAGAAAGGTCAAAACATCTGGATGATGAGTGTTGTTTCTTCAAAGAAAAGGATTATGATGACAAAGTAAGTTAAAAAAACACATCTAATGAAAACTAAGCTTTATTAGGTAAGTCAATCAAATCATTGCAAGGTACTGTAGTTGCGTCTGCGTCTAGTCAATCTACGTCTTCCGATTATGTCAAAAATCCATGTAATCGCCAGGACAGCCAACAGAAACAAAAATAATACGACAATGATGTATAAAAGGTACACATCATTACATTCTTGAGCGAAGTCTTTACTCCTGAAGAAGCAAAAACAAACATCGTCGAAGGGAAGATCTTCGGAAAATATCTTCTCTGGGCCGGCGACATCGTAAGAGAATACAATTTTTGCGGGTCCATTTGCTGGTATTTTTCTCAAGTATGCTTTTACAGGGCATTGGTTTTTTGCGTCTTCTAACATTCTGGAAAGAATTTAAAATAGTGTGAGGTGACTTTAACTTATCTCCCTATGAATCTAAACATTTTCTCCTAAGGAACAATCCTGATGAAATAACCTGTTTTTGGAAATGAATTTCTTTACTGCTCATCAAATTACACATGAACCGTGTGGTGATCGGTTCAGAATAACACCACCCCATCTCTTTCCGTGGGTGTCGTAAGAGGCGACTAAGGAAACACAAATGAGACCTGCCTCCTAGTGATCCATCCCAGGCAACGACACTTCATTTTTTTCTGAATCTGAGGTGTCGTCCTATGGTCTCATGCGGTGTGGTAGGCTCTGTAAAGGGCCGTCTGGTTCGCGACCACCCTCCTACCGAAGTCCGACGCCAAACAGCTTGCTGTGTTCCGTCGGTGCGTGGGAGTACCAGTGCCTTTATAGGCATTTTCTGGGTTAACTCGCTCCATCGTCGACCTCATCTTTGACCTTATGGTCAAGATTGAGGTCAAGAGTTAACCCATCTTATAATAAAAATAAAAAAAAACATTTTGATCTTGACATTGCCCTTATCTCCTTCGTACTCTACATCGTTTTTGTAGTGCAAATGTATAACCTGATGTGCTGTCGTCTGTACAGTAGGGAAGCTACCACGGACGAACGTCGATTAGACGTACTTTGCTGAGTTTGGTTTGATCTTCTTAGATATAATGTTTGCAGAGCAAATCTGATCAATCGACATTCATTCCATTTGTCATCATTATGTACGTTTACCATTTGCAGCTATTTTTGGCCGCTTTTCCGTGAAACAATTTCAAGGAAAATGGCTAACCATGAAAGTGTATAAATACGAAATATTCTTTCTTACACTATTTAAAAAAAAATTGATACTGGCATCAATCTCGATGAAATCACTTCTGAGAAAATTAGTTTTCGAAAAACGCGCAGTCTGTCTTTTAGCCTTTCAGTATTTCGAAGGGAGGCCTGTTCCCTTTTGTAGGGAATTATATGGGCTGATACTACTGGCGTTATGGGTGAATTGGTAATAATACTTACCGAAATATATCTAGTGGATTAGTCCTTTCTTTCATAATGTTGTCACTGTACCCTTTAAAAACAGGTAATACGCAGTTTATTTTAGCGACATTCACCAAAAAGTCAGGCACGTCAAGCTCTGGAAGTTCAGGTGCTAAAAATAATGAGAATACGTCTCCTAAAACCTAAAAAATAGAAATTTTTATTGAAGGTAATTTTTGAGCTCTTTTTTACCCAAAAATGAAGATTGGACTGGACGTATTCTTTTACTCTACTCTATCCTTATCGAAAGTTTTGATCTGCGTTGATCTTTTTCCCATTATACGTGACACTGATTTCTAGGTATTGCTTTTTTCTTTTCTTCAATTTAAAGAGGCCTTCAGCTAAAAGCTATCTTTACGGTCTCGGTCTGCGCAGCACTCGGCATTTACCCTTACCTTTTTGAGTGGTGTTATCGCAAACAAGAATAGTGATCAAAATTCAAATCTAATATATCTTTACTTCATCTAAACCTGTATTTTTAAGAAAGCTTAAAGTCTACTCTTTCTTAAATGTTCCTAAAACTATGTGCCCATTTTTACTAAACCGTGTCTTGAAGCTTTCCTGAGGGATATCTTGAAGGAAGTAATCGTAAAGACAATTTAAGCTCTTCTACATGCCTTCGAGATATCTGCAACTCCTTTTTAAGAAATTCGTTTGCTAGTTGATGTGTTATGTTAGTGTACTTAAAAATTCCTTCTATTACAACATTAAGGGCCATTTCCAGCACAAATCAACCCACGGTTCCACCGCAGTTAAAAATCAATCAGACAAATGTAAAAAAAAGTATGAACATGACATTGTCAATTTCTGGTTAGCTGCTAATCGTTGGTTGAATGTTTATTGAACTCTGGCAACTGTCTTTCTTACCAGAGGATCAGAATCCTTTTGAAAAGGCCAATCCCTCCAAATCCACATGACATCTTCATGGGACGTCAGGCCAACTCTCGCCGCAGCCTCAACTAGTTTCGGAGCGTATTTTGCTTCAACGTTTGCAAGCACTATCTTTGCTCTTTCTGCTTTCAAGGATGTTAATACCTGTAACATTTAAAAAAGATTATTAATTTAGAGGTATTATTGTACAGATATTTATTTTTTACTGTTTCAAGCAAAAACTACTAAACGGATTTTAATGAAACTTTGCAGTAATGTAGCTAAGACATCAGAATACAAAATAGGCTAAATAACAAATTCTCACGGGAATTAAGTCCCGGGTAGCAAGCTATAGTCAACAAATATTTTGATGGTTTTTAGTTGATTCATAAAAACATACGTGGTGGTATGGATATATCGATTTATTTTTATTGATTCCCACAGCTTGTCCGGGAAAAGCTGGTTGCTAGCACCCTCTAGGATTTTCATTTGCCTCTAGTTCAGCATGGAAGACAGTAACGTCTGAATTGTAAGAGGTCGTCATTCATTAATTTTTAGAATAGCGACAGGTACTTACACTTAAGAAATCACAATTTTTTTTTAAGCACGGTTTTACAGCATACACTACTTGCTTTTCTCGGAACATGTTAACAAGCTCAGCTTCAAAGTCGTCGCTGTACCTCGAATCATCCGAAACAATGGCTATTCTATTCCATTTCTGTTCCTTCATTAACTTCATCAAAGCTTGCTTCAGTAGATTATTGTAGTTATCATACAGAACAAGACTGTGATTGTATATGTCTTTATGTTCATCTAGTAAGTACGGCGTATCGTAAAATATAACTGGGGTATTAGTTTTTACATCCCCTTTCAGAGGTTTAGGAACAATCGCAGCAATTACTGTGTGAGAGTTATCTATTCTCTCACAATCCTTCACAAGTTTAACGAAATGTTCTTTTTTGGTCATAAAGTCGTCTTCGTTTTGTCTAATACATACTATAACAATCTTCCTTAATCTATTAACAAAGTCGTTCCACGTTGATTCATTTCTTCTGTCAAGCTCGACGTAGTTTAAAACAGAATGTAGCTGTTTGTATTTTTCTATAGATCTGCTTACAAGTCTAATATTGTATTTGGGTGAAAAACCCGTTTGACTTAATTCACAAGTTTCATATTCTGTGCCGTTTATCATTTTTGTTTCAGCTTTAATGTTGCTTTTACAAACGTCTTCTTTCGAAGGCTTGTCATGATAACCTTGGGACGCCCTGGTATATCCCACTGTGACTAGGTTGGTAGTGTTTACGTTTATATGATCGTAATCAACTTTGACGTTCAAATTGATACTGAAAAAAAAAACATTTTATCTAATTAATACTCAGATTTTTAATTTTTTCAACATTTCCTGTTGCGCGTAAACTACTTATTTTTTAAATATTATCAGAAAAGGCATGGTTCGAATTTTTTTATTTCGAGTGATTTATGAAATCTAAAGCTGCTTTAGAAACTGTCTTGAGTGAACAGAGCTAAAAGTTTTATTCACCTATTCTATTAGGCGAAGTTTATTGTAATTGTATTACAATTCAAATCAAAATTCTTTGCGGAAAGTTGTTCTGTTTCATGGAGAGATATTACCCCTAAAATTTCGCTAACTAATGTCGAAAAGGTCATAGTTGTATAAAAATTGTCTTTAATTATTATTGAAGCTCTGTAAAGGACCACCTCCTATCTAAGTTTAGCCGTGTGGTGATCGGTTGAGAATAACACCACCCCATCTCTTTCCGTGGGTGTCGTAAGAGGCGACTAAGGAAACACAAATGAGACCTGCCTCCTAGTAATCCATCCCAGGCAATGACACTTAATTTTTTTCTGAATCTGAGGTGTCGTCCTATGGTCTCATGCGGTGTGGTAGGCTCTGTAAAGGGCCGTCTGGTTCGCGACCACCCTCCTACCGAAGTCCGACGCCAAACAGCTTGCTGTGTTCCGTCGGTGCGTGGGAGTACCAATGCCTTTATAGGCATTTTCTGGGTTAACTCGCTCCATCGTCGACCTCATCTTTGACCTTATGGTCAAGATTGAGGTCAAGAGTTAACCCATCTTATTGTTCTGTGCTGTGTTCCATAGTAAGTTAGTACTTACCTAATAAAAAAAAACAGTCTCTTAATTCTCGTTTATGCTGTGTATAGAACAATTTTTTTCTTTCTTATTCTACTACCATATGTAAGAGGTACTTATACCTCCCTTAGGACCCTCCCCCTTATGTAGAGGTCCCTTAGGACCGAAATTGGGTGAAGGGACCGAAATTGGGTGGTGTGTATCGCAATCCTTTTTTGTAACTAAATTACACAGTGGATTAAAGAGGACATAAAAGTGGAAAATTATCTACCGATGGATCTTTTAGTGGATTTTAGTGGACGGAGGGGTACCAGTGCACTAATAGGCATTTTCTGAGTTAACTCGCTCCGTCGTCGACTTTATCTAAGACCCTGTTCAAAATTGAGGTCAAGAGTTACGTAACCCTTCTTAACCTTACTAATCCTTACTAATATCAAAAACGCATAAGTTTGTATTATGGATGGTTGTTCCTCTTTCACGCTCAAACGGCTGGACTAATTTTGACAAAATTTGGTATAGAGGTAGCTGACACCCTGGATTAACACGTAGCCTACATCATTTTCCCAAATTCCCACGGGAAAGAAGTCCCGGGCGAAACGCTAGTAATTAAAAAAAAAAAACTTACATATTCTCGAGCTTAGGTATCCTGCTAATATAGACCGTAGTGGCAAGGGACCCATAAGGGCTGCAAGGGTAAAACAGCGGCACTTGGACGACATGGAATCCAAGCTTCTTGGCGATTATTTTAAAAAGCAAACTCTCGTGGTTATTTCGCTCAGGGCTCTCGTATAAGTCGGTAGTGTTGAGGAGATACAGCCGATGAGGCCTGTGCTCTGTCATCATTGTCATCTTAAAGTGTTCATCGATAGCCTCTGTAAAAAAGTGTGTTTTAATTACGAAAAAAAAATTGTTTTTCATGCACTTTAGTTTCTTTATAAATACCAATTAAATAGAACATGACAGACAATAGATTCCAGGACTAACTTCATTGGTCTGCAGTGACATTCAGTCTGGCACCAGGGTTAGCCAAGTTCGCCACACACTTGACTATACCTTACAGGATAAAAAGAAGAGTGACAGTCAAATAGGCCTTGGCTTGTTAGGGCAAATCATATACCAGGGCTTTAGGTAAATCTCTTTCAACCTCTCGGGTGGTAAATAAGTCCATGAAACTTAAAAACTTTCCCAAGGCACATAGGTCGAAATACGAAAAAAATTTTTTTGTTCCCATACAAACTGCATCAGCTGATAGCGCATTTTGTATGGGAAGTCAAATTTTTTTTTCATACTTCGACCTTTGTTCCTTGGGAAAGTTGTTCAGTTTCATGGACTGATTTACCACCCGAGAGGTTGAAAGAGATTTACCTAAAGCCTTGTATACTCATTGGGGCTAATCACAAAAATGGTGTGTTTAAGTTTCGAAAGTGATCAAAAAAATATTTTTTAAGTGTTTAAAGCCTTTTTTATTCTGATACTTTTTGCAATGTGCTCAAATCAATGCGACAGCCGTGTGTGACCTTATAGTAATACTTATGTTAAAACAAATTGTTTTGTTTGTTAAGCCATGAATGTCCTCCAGAAAAATATGTACTGTTTCGTAAAAGGTACAACTTTCGGGGTAGTCAATAAGAGCTATTTAAAATAGCTCATCACACTAATTGTGAACCTTAACGACTATCACAAAAGTTTTACCTCATTTTCACAGTCATGTCATTTATGTCAGAAGAAAAAACGAAATGTTGAAGGATTAATAAAATTAAACATAAAAATAGAGGTTAACTCATAGAGTCACATATTTACAAGTTAAAAACTTTTTCTAAGGTCTTAAAAATAAAATAACCACTCCCTACAAACTTTGCAACTTGGGTTAATGGACAGGCTATTTATTAAAAAAAAACTACATTATATCTGCTTGAGAGCGTCGGTGGTCTAACGGCTAGTGGGTCGGACTCGTAAGCGAGAGGTATCGAGTTCGATCCCCAGTGCCGCAATGTACCAATGACTCCTTTTCTGAGTTACCGATGCTCTTACGGTGAGGGAAAACATCGTGAGGAGACCTGCAACCTGTAATCATGATTCAATCCGGTCAGGTTCCTCAGTTAGCAGGGTCACGGAGGTCAGATGGCAGTCGCTCCACTGTAATGACTTGACCTGTCAAGCGTACCCCGAATGAGAAACGGGACTAAGCGCTAGGAAAAAGAAGATTATATCTACTTACCTTTACACTGTGTAAATTGTGTGGTATCCACTATGTCGTAATTACGATCGCCTTCAGACATTGCCACTAATATCTTTAGACGTACCACTGTTATCCCTAATAACAATATCACTTTCATTTTAATTAAGTATTATTTTACACTTCCATTTTCTATAAAATCATTAACGGTGTTACTAATTATAAATTTATACACTGCGTATAACATACGCAAACAATTTTTTCCTAGGTTTTTGGTCGTTAAAAGCTTGTTCTACGCATTGTGTAAGTATTCTTTTTATTATTAAGGCGGTAACAATTGTACTTACAATACAATACAAATATACTTTACAAAAGTTACATTATGGACAGTAATAACTCCTAATCTACTTGTGACAACGTTATTGTGTGCGTAGTTTAGTTTGAACTTAGAGACATGAGTTTTACAATATTATATCGGCAACCAAATAAAACTAAAGTTAGCAACATTTTTATATCCGAGTTATGTATTTGTATGTAGTTGATAAACTGTTTCCTCTATTTTTGGTAGGAGTTCACCATTTTAATGGCAACACTGTGTTATGGTTGGTATATTTTTAAACAGGAAAACTGTTTCATTTACCTCATTTGATATTAAAATGTATTTTTACTAATGGTTGCTACTCATATGTATTATCTGGTAGATCTTTAGTTTTTTTGCATTGAATAGGCTCCAAAACTGCTGGAACGATTTGAAAAATTCTTTCACCATTAGAATCCTACATTATCCGTGATGGACATAGGGAACATGATTTTCACAAATTCCCATGGGAAAGGAGTCCCGGTGGGAAAGCTAGTACATTATATTCACAAATACTATGTGTTAAATTGACAGAGCAAAGGGCCTCCGTTTCAGCTTGGGCAAAATTGTTTGCGAATGTCTGTCTAGGTATTCTCCTCTAGGTACAGGTCTAATTTCTCAAACGATTCTTGTGAAATTTTGGGGGCAAGTTCGATAATTTTGTTGATTCCATTAGATAAGCAACCATGGGAATAAATTGCTCAGCTCTAGAGTTATTCAGATATTAAGTTAATTAAAATTAGAAGTAAGAAAAATTTATATAATTGACTTAAAAAGAGCGACCCTCGGAGTTCCTTGCCTATTCTTCTCCTGAGGAAGACTGCACCTTTGCGAATAGGCGTAAAGTCAAAAGTGCTAATATAATTTACTATAGGTATTGACGTGTTCAAGTAACAGTTTCTATTTTCAATGAAATAAACACTTGATTTTGATTCAGTTTTTGAAACTCTTTCAAAATGTCGGAGTTTGGAGTTCTTTATTTGGTCATAATGATAAGAATACAAACATAAATAAAAAAACAAAATTCACAAATCAAAATTAATTATTTCGTAAAAGGAAGAGAACGTCTGTTCTATTGGGTTTTTATAATTCGAACGGCACGGCATGAAAGAATTTGTATTACCATTGCCTTCTATGTTCCCAGCTTCTAGTATCACTAGTGCATAGGAGGCAATGGTAATAAAATTTTGCCGTGCCGTTTTCGTATTATAAAAAGGCCCATTAGCCATCGTTTTAGTCGCATTGTAAAACTGACAAGAGAAGGCACAGAAACTATATTGTCAGGGAGTCTATGAAGGTCCCATAACGTGGACTAACGGAGCTATTGGGGGTTGAAAACGTTATAAAATATAAATATTTCATCAATTTCGAAAAATTTTGACTTGCGAGGTCTACAGCTCACACAGCCACTAGTGTCTTAGTAACACTTAACTTATTTCGTTTTATTTTTGTGTTTTGTTAGTACTTAAGTTTTCATATCTTATTAGATTATCACCTTAACGAAATACAAGCGACGACCTCTAGGTCAGGCACCTATCTCCCACAATACTCTTATTTCTTAAGTCCCTTACTGTACATCTTTCTCTTGTGTCAAATATACAGACAACAGCACGTCAAGTTACCCATTTCCACTACGAATGCCAGATAAAGGCAACGTCAAGGGCAGCATGATCATGATATGTTGCCGTGTGTTCATATCATAGGTAAATAATAGAAATTATTATAAAAAGGTACGTATTTAATATATTATTAACATAATAATTGTAATATAATCTTATTTCTAAACAATTTATTTTCTGTTCATTCCATTTCATTCATTCTGTCTAGGTATTGAGTAGTATTAAACATTGTTATGTAGATTTCTATTTATTTATTCTGGTTTCGGCACTGAAAAAAAATACAAATTGTTTTTTTAATAAATCAACCAATATACGTCTCCCCACCGAGGGCATCCCTTTGATACAGGAAGGGGATTGAGGCCATAGTCCACCATGTTGTCGTCCTATGGTCTCATGCGGTGTGGTAGGCTTTGTGAAGGGCCATCTGGTTCGCGACCACCCTCTTACCGAAGTCCGACGCCAAACAGCTTGCTGTGTTCCGTCGGTGCGTAGGAGTACCAGTGCCTATTGGCATTTTCTGGGTTAACTGGCTCCATCGTCGACCTCATCTATGACCTTGGTCAAGATTGAGGTCAAGAGTTAACCCATCTTGTAATAAAAAAAATGCTGGCCCTATGGTGGACCGCACGCCTTTCGGGAACGAATTTTTCGTAGACGGGAAGTAGACGGGCGAGAGTTTAAACCGCTAAAAAAGTGATACTAAATGAACCATATATAAATCCGTAAAGACGAATAAAATGGTACAGGCCCGCACCAGGATTTGTATCACCAACCTTAGGTTACAAGTCTGGGTCATTATAAACATCACTGCCAAATATATAATGTAGTCTTATTACAATTGTTTATATAAGCGGTGATAGCCCATTTGGTAATGAGCCAGACTTGTAATCCGAAGGTCGTGGGTTCAAATCCTGGTGCGGGCCTGTACCACTAAATTCGTTTTTTCGGATTTATGTACGGATTTCTAATTATCACTTGCTGCGGGTTTCATCACGATGTGAAGGAAAACATCGTGATGAAACCCGCCCGTCCAAGAAAATTCATTTTCGAAAGACGAGTGGTCCACCAACCCGCATTGGGCCAGCGTGGTGGACTATGGCCTAAATCCCCTTCGTGTTTCGAAGGGAGGCCCGTGCCCCTCGGTTGGGACATATATGGGCTGGTAAGAAGAAGAAAGATATATTATTATTACCAGGCCCTGGTTCGGCGCAGCCCCTGTCACGTAAGCATTTCTTCTCTCCGTTCGTCAGACAAGTGCAGGTCATGCAGTCTTCGTGGGAGATTGATCCAGGCATACATTTCTGGACTTTCACGTGGTAGAACTTATCCCTTTGGTCTTTTTCCAGATCTGGAATGTATACGGAATTGTGTACAAAGGCCAGTGCATCTGGTTACCCCATTTTCATTGAAAAACAGCTCCTATTTAAGCACAGAGTGTGTGCGTGTGGTACCCTGATGTGCGGCGTGCTGTACATACAAAAAAAAA
Source organism: Aproaerema taeniolella (assembly GCA_949987775.1). Lineage (NCBI taxonomy): Eukaryota > Metazoa > Arthropoda > Insecta > Lepidoptera > Gelechiidae > Aproaerema > Aproaerema taeniolella. The sequence goes on from OX465245.1 coordinate 18,052,336, forward strand.
TCAAAACTAAAAGATGAAAACTGGTTTGAGATCTTGGATTATTTGTGTTCCATAGAATGACAGCGCCTGATCTTCTTCTACTTCGTCTTTTTCATCTTTGTATTTAGAAACCTAGAAATATAAATGAAGATCCAGTATCCGGCAGGTTTTATAGCGAAAAGCTTGATAGTATCTGAGCTCCACGGACCTATAAGTTTGTAGCGTAATAAAAAAACGCTACACACTCAAAATGTATGTTCCCTTGGAACATACACAAAGACAAACACGACCACCCATGACGCGAGAACAAACATCTGCATTTTATACAAACATAGCTTCTAGCCCGGGACTTCGTTCCCGAGGAAACTTCCTCTTGAATCACTCTATCCAATACTGAAAATTGGATTAAAATCCGTTAAATAGTTTAAGAGATATAAGCGAACAGACAGCGGAAGCGACTTCATTTTATACTATCTAAAGAATAAAGAAGGAAAAGAAGAAGATTTGTCCCGACTGGGAATCAAACCCAGGAATTCGACCATACTGGTCGTTAAAACCGAATATGGTTACAAATTCAGTCTCATGACATGAATGTGCAGGGGGCTTATAGCCAAGGCGACATTGCTGTCGATCTATTCATTTCTACATTCGCTAACGCTGTGGCGTTTTCAAATTTTCTAGCAGTGTCCGTCATTCCCAAACATTTTAAACTTTCTATTCGTTTTCTACAGTCGCTGTCAATGCAGCTTGTCTAGGTACTCAGGCATCCTGCCGATGTTTTCCCTAACTGGAGAGCTGTTGGTAAAGTTTTGGTTAAATACATTAAACAGAAAAGGTTTAATGTATTTAACCGTGTGGTGATCGGTTGAGAATAACACCACCCCATCTCTTTCCGTGGGTGTAGTAAGAGGCGACTAAGGAAACTCAAATGAGACTTGCCTTCTAGTAATCCATCCCAGGCAACGACACTTCATTTTTTTCTGAATCTGAGGTGTCGTCCTATGGTCTCATGCGGTGTGGTAGGCTCTGTAAAAGGCCATCTGGTTCGCGACCACCCTCCTACCGAAGTCCGACGCCAAACAGCTTGCTGTGTTCCGTTGGTGCGTGGGAGTAACGGTGCCTTTATAGGCATTTTCTGGGTTAACTCTCTCCATCGTCGACCTCATCTTTGACCTTATGGTCAAGATTGAGGTCAAGAGTTAACCCATTTTATTAAAATAAATAAATAATAGGTTTCTTACCTGCAGGCAAGCATTTCGTGTTTCCAATATTCGTACAGTAAGACTTGCCACCCACCAAACATAAGCATGTGAAGCACTCTATATTCCATATCGTCCCAATCTGGCAATGAGGCTCTCCATAATAGTAATACTTCGCCCAAACTTTGTCTTTATCCTTTTCGCGGAACAAAATCAGATCGCGAGATTTCAAGTAAATAGGCTTCACTCGTTTCCTTAAGATTAAATCGAAATCTTTAACATTGTGGATGTTTATTACAACAGGGGTTTCAGTATTCTCTTTGTTCACGCTATTGGAGTCTTTAGATAGTAATTCCTGAGACATATCCTTATCTTCGCTTCTCCGAACTGGCTGATAATCTTCCGGTAATGACTCATCATTTCGTCTCGCGATCCTTCTTATAGTTGCGAAACCCATATCGTCGTAGTAATTCATGTCTATATTACGTAGTATTTTGTGTCCTACAAAAATGCGTCGGATTAAACTTGTAGTTGTTGCTTGAGGCATAGAAAAAATAATAAACACACAGTCGAATTGAGAACCTCCTCCTGTTTTTTGAGGTCGGTTAAAAAGAACAAGGTAAGAGACAAACCGTTTACTAAAATCTGATTTGTTGAAATGTTTGAAGGGAAGTTACCCAGTCAAGGTCGTGGAAATCAGGCATTGGATGAGGGTAGCACAGAACTTAACAATGTGGAGGTCCTTGGAGACTCATGTTTGTCGGGAACTATGAAGATAGTGGCCTATATAGTAAAGACTTTTAGTAATTGACGTATTTTAATACGACAATAAGAACTTGATCTGATTTTTAGATTTGAGAACTTGATACTTCACAATTTCCGATTACATAAAGCAGTGAATGACAGAATTCCAAAAAGGGTTTTTTTTGCATACATACATACAGGTTGAAAAAGAACCTCCTAGCTTTATTGAAAATCCTGAACCAGTATCACTTACTGAACACTTTTTTTTTTTTTTTTTCCTAAACGTAGACACCACTCAGGCGCACCCTCCGAGCGCTACTCGCACCCCTCGCGTGCCTGGTGTAGGAGTAATGTCTACGTTTAGGCAAAAAATGAACTTTTCCCATTGAAAAAATATAAAAAAATATTTTTTTTTACATAAATGTGTTTTTTGAGTGATACTGGTTCAGGTCAGGATTTTGAATATAGCTAGGAGGTTCTTTTTCACCCAGTATGTTATAGTCAAACCTTGAAGATCCGGCGCTCTTAGGTTTGACTAGTTAATCTAACCTAACCTAGGATAAACCAGTGATTCCAGGAAGATACTGTTTTTCGATCTTTGACTATCACATATACATAAAACTAACAAGTAATTATTACCTGACAAATTGTTATAATAATCTTCTGAAACTGATAGCGTGCATTTCAAAAGACATAGTATCTAAAATCAAACAAGTGATGCAATTTTAATATAGTTTACATCAGCAGGCCGAGTACGATAGTCACAGCGCCGCAACAACACCGCGGTCCTATGTCAAAATGTCAACATTGACAACGCCATAGGGCGAGCAAGCCTTTGCGCGAGACCCTCGAACAATCAAAGTGAAGTTTCAGCGTGAGCCGAGCGCGAGTTTGTCGTTATCGTGCTAGAGCTGCAGCTCGAATACCATGGTGATAGCGCGCGTAATGCGCCGCGGTGTTATGTCAAAATGTTAACATTGACAAAGCCAGAGGGCGAGCAAGCCTTTGCGGGGGGCCCTCGTGTAACCAAAGTGAAGTTTCAGCGACAGTCGAGTGGCGTGCCGCGCCATTTTGTCGCCATCGAGCTGCAGATATCAAATTGCTTTGAAGGAGCAACCGGTAATCTAGCTGCTGGAGAAAGAAAACCGCATCGAAGTTGGTCCAGTTGTTTAGGAGCTACGATGCAATAGACAGACACGTCGATACATACAGATACACAGATACGTCAAACTTGTAACACCCCTCTTATTTGTCGAGGGTTAAAAATAGCTTGGTAACAATTTGTGGTCTCTGACTATCGCAATTGGTCACAAGTGTGGTTGACTAAGATTGATATTTGTCTTCGATTAGTTTCCATTTTAAATAACACTCACCGAACTAATAATTCTTGTAACAAAATATCGATCCATGACTCCTTTCAAATATTCACTGAAAAATTAAACAATAATGAAGTATATGTCACATTTTAGTATTTTGATTACAGACCCATGTACAGATTTCTGGTAATTTCATAAAACACAGGATTACAATACACGTGGAGGAAAGTTTACGATTTAATCAATTTCACATGAAAATAGTTGTCAAGATAAAAATGAAAGAGAAACAATTTGAAAATTATAAAATGTATGTTTTGTCATTATTATTACCAATGGCGTAACAATATACCAACTAAGGTCGGTGGCAAAATCCTTTAGATTTTCCCACCCAGAAAATAAATAAAAAGTTAGCTAAAAGTTTTTTTTGCCGTATGGTGATCGGTTGAGAATAACACCGCCCCATCTCTTTCCGTGGGTGTCGTAAGAGGCGACTAAGGAAACACAAATGAGACCTGCCTCCAAGTAATCCATCCCAGGCAACGACACCTCATTTTTTTCTGAATCTGAGGTGTCGTCCTATGGTCTCATGCGGTGTGGTAGGCTCTATAAAGAGCCGTCTGGTTCGCGACCACCCTCCTACCGAAGTCCAACGCCAAACAGCTTGCTGTGTTCCGTCGGTGCGTGGGAGTACCAGTGCCTTTATAGGCATTTTCTGGGTTAACTCGCTCCATCGTCGACCTCATCTTTGACCTCATGGTCAAGATTGAGGTCAAGAGTTCACCCATCTTATAATAATAAAAAAAACCAATATCATTTTATTCTGATGCGTTAAAATCTTAATAACTTATTTGACTTTACATCACAGCCTGTCATATCATCCCTTGGGAAGTCTTCTCTTGACTTTTGGCATCCCAGTACATCCTTACTCAATACAGTGGATTTCATTCATTACGACCTTGGTTGTAGCGACCATTTGTCTATAGTGACGTAAAATCTAAGTCCCTTGAATTAAAGCATACTTTAGTATGTACAAACATATGGCTATAGCGACTTTGTATGTAACGTCGAGTTCGGGTGTAGCGACTGTTTTTATTGAATAGTTTGTAATAAATTCTTGGAAATCCCATGCAGATGTTGCGACCGGAGTCGGCCGCCAAAGACACAAAAGAGCTTTCTTATCTTTTGTTTACATCCATACAGATGGTCAGCAACCTTTACTTTTTGTTTATAGATATTAGCTAGGTAATTAGGTAGGTAAGCGTGTACGTTTCCGAGTTAAAATGGTTTAGTTACAAATTGATATTCAGAGTAGCAACTGTGTATTGTAAACTTTTGAATAAGTATGGCTCCTAGACGCACGTTCACTGTTTAACAATAAATGAATAAAAATTTGTATCTTTTGCCTTTGCCTGTAACGACATCCGGATGTGACGACGAAATAACAGTGGTCCCTTCATTGTCGTTATACCCGAAATCCACTGTATTTTAAATCTGAAAGTGTGATTGTTTGTTTGTCATCCCTTCCCGTCGTAATGGAGCAACAGATCGATGATTTTTAGCTTTGAGATAGGTTGCGCCGGCTGGCGGCGGGGGAGACTCGGAGCACGATGAAGGAATAAAACAGGGACGACAGGGATTACATTAGTTTGATTATATCAACATTTAAACTTTATATGTTAATTTATTATTAATAGCATAAAAAAAACAGTATACTATATGTGCGGGCGTGCGCCTGCGACGGAAATCCAATTGGGTCTCTGTCGTCCCAGCGAATGACAGCTAGAAGCGTTCAATTTCGAATTTGGATTAGGAATGCCAAAACTGAAGAGTAAAAATGTCGCGAAAAGATAATGGAGAAGGAGGATGAAGACGAGGCGCATGCCAGCCGCCTCGTTACAAGGTCAGGTTCCTCCAGGCTGACTTCGTTTTCGATAAACTAGTAAAATATAAAATAACGCTGAAAAATGGCATCCACAATCGTGATTTTGCAATTATGTCTGAGTATTTTAATCAAAATTAAAATATAGAATGACGAAGTCGACAAAATCAAGTAAAGAAACGCTTTAAGGTGTGGATGACGATTTTGGAGCACTAAGATGTTATGGCCCCACACTCCCCAAAAATAAAATAACTTATCCCTAAGTTTGACAGGCGATCGCAAATCCGACAGGCGAATGATTGCGACCGTGAAGAAATCGAATATAACTCTAAAAATATAACTCTAAAATATAACTCTGTAATTGAGCTCGCTACATCCTCCACCACATCTTTGCCCTAAGCTAGATTGTGGTCAAGAGCGAACCCATTTTTAATAAATAATATAAGTATGTTGTATAACCACTACTCTTACTAGGTTGACTGGAAGAAATCCCCTCGTGGGATAAGTCCGCCTTTGTAAACTTCCTATTACTGTAAACTTGTTATCCTCTGTATTATCATTGTACAATAAAGAATAAATACATACATACATACTACGCCGGGTCAGATAGGGTTGAGGGTCCAAAAAAAAAACCCAAAGCTGGTTTTTGGTATGTACGTTCCTACAGGTCCTAGAAGTAAGATCCTAGAGTTCCTCACATAGGGAGTGCCGGCGTCCCCCCCTCCCACCCCCCAAAAGGTCCCTTTTTCCAGTTATTGTTGTTTTATTCAAAATCTAAGCATGCTAGGCTCAAACTGTCAAAGAGTCAAATAATCTGTATTAAAATACCTATCGATCGATGTAACAATCATTTTCGTAGAGCCTTTATTAATTATACTGTGATTGATCAAAGTCCGAAAAAAAATTCAAAATGCGTTTTTTCCTCAAACTTTGCAATTTTCTCAAAAAACTGTGTGAGCTATGCCAAAGTTGTCTATGAACAAATTGTGCCTTATATATTAGTCTACAAAATGAGACACTATTTTTGAAAATCGCAATATTATTTAAAAAGTTACAGAATTTTTTATCTTACAAAATACAAGATTCCAAATTACATAGTAGTTAAATACAGTGGTACATGAGGTATTTAATACTAAAATGTCGAGTTATAATATTTTAGTTAGTAAGAACAGTAATTACCCAATGCGTCCATACAAAAACCACTGTTATAATGTTACTAGTTGCAATACTAAAATTTTAAAAAGAAAAAATTTTTTTTTTTTGTTATTAATTTTATGATTTTCGTAAAAACTATTACAGGGACATCAAAAGTTTCAACAAATACATTAATTATGGATAGATTATGTACGTATCTTTAAAATAAGATCCTATTTACTTCAATCGCCAGAGAAATAGAAAAGTTACAGATGGTTTTTATTTACGAATTTCTCACTAATGAGGTAGGTAGTAGTAAAAAAAAATTATTACATGGAATAAAAATATCATAATTACAAATGTAATCATATCATTATATTGTGTATTAAATTACCTATCCAACCGTATAAAAATCGTTATCATAGAGCCATTACTTTTGTCACAATACTTGGACAAAGTTTTAACAAAAAATGCAAAATGCGCTTTTTTCCTCAAAGTTTGCATATTTCTCTGAAAATTATGCGATCTATGGAGAAGTCGTCTATAAACACATTGTGCCCCATATACTTATCTACAAAATGAGACCCTATTTTTGAAAATCGCTCCATTATTAAAAGAGTTACACTATTTTTTATGTGACGAAAAATATGGCTCTAAAATACATAGTAGTTTATAACATTGATACATGATGTACCTAATACTAAAATGTCGAAAAATTTTACTTTAGTTAGTAATTACAGTAATTACCTAATATGTATGTATATACAATAATCATTGTTATAAAGTCTCTAGGTTTAATACTAAAATTCTACAAAGTTTTTTTGTTATTTTTTTAAATATGAATTTCGTAATTTTCGGAATAACTATTACAAGCACATAAAAAGTTTCAAATGATGTACATGTTTTGAAATGATTATGTACGTATCTTTAAAACAAGACCCTATTTACTTAAATCGCTAAAGAAATAGAAAAGTTACAGATGATTTTTTACCCAAATGCTCAGTAATGAGATAGGCAGTAGTAAATAAAAATTATTATATGGAATAACAATAGCATAATTACTAATCATATAATGTCATTGTATTGTGTATTGAATTACTTATTCAACCGTGTAAGAATCATTATCATAGGGCCATCACTTTTATCGCAATACTTGAACAAAGTTTAAACAAAATAAAAAAACTTGTTGCAGGACTACTTGATTTAACTAAGATCATATTCGCGTTTACCAGTAAAAAACATAGTCTAAATACTTGCAAGTCTAAGAAAAAGCTTTACAGTAGTAAAAACGCGGGATAAAACTGTAAAACAACAAGTCAATGCAGAGGGGTTCAAGTCCCGAATTTTTCTTCCTCTTTTTCTGTTGAGTAAACTTATTTGTCGTACAAGATACTATAAAGTTTATAAAAACAATACATCTGTGACTTTTGAATGTTAATTTTTTTTTTTTCGTTCAAAATAAACATCTCTGTTACTTTTCTATTTTTTTGGCGTTTGAAGCAAATAGGGTCTTATTTGAAGATACTTATGTAATAATTCCGTAAAAGTACCTAAATGTAAATGTGTTCTTTGAAACAATAATAGTTTCTGAGACAATAACGAAATTTATAAGAATGTATTATTCATATCTTTGTAGAGTTTTAGTGTTGAAAACCTGTGACTTTAAAAACAATGATTTTGGTATGGATACATTGGATAACTACTGTACCTACTAAAACATAAATATCCGATAATTTGTATCAGGTACCCCGCCATGTATCGTTCTGTATGTATTTACGAATTTTGTATTTCACTTCATCAGATAAAATACTGTAACTTTTTAAATAATATTGCGATTTTCAAAAATAGGGTCTCATTTTGTAGACTAATATACAGGGAACACTGTGTTCATAGACAACTTTGGCATAGCTCACACAGTTTTTTGAGAAAATTGCAAACTTTGAGGAAAAAACGCATTTTGAATTTTTTTTTGGACTTTGAACACTTACAGTATAATAACTAAAGGCTCTACGGGAATGATTATTACATCAATCGATAGGTATTTTAATACAGATTATTTGACTCTTTGACAGTTTGAATCTAGCTTCTTTAGTTTTTGAATAAAACAACAATAACTGGAAAAAGGGACCTTTAGGGGGGTGGGAGGGGGGGACGCCGGCACTCCCCATGTGAGGAACTCTAGGGTCTTACTTCTAGGACCTGTAGGAACGTCCATACCAAAAATCAGCTTTGGGTTTTTTTTTTTGAGGTCGCCCTAATAGCTCAACCTATCTGACTCGTGGTATACATACAACCACCGATATTCATCGCTTATAACTGTTAAACGGCTGAACTAATGGTTATAGCTGAAAACCATATCGAATACATCAGCTTTCAAAAATCACATCAAAATCGGCCCACAGATAGACACACAGATACACACTTCAAGCGGTGATAGCCCAGTTGGTAATGCGCCAGACTTGTAATCCGAAGGTCGCGGGTTCAAATCCTGGTGCGGACCTGTTTATGTAAGGATTTCTAATTATCACTTGCTCAACGGTGAAGGAAAACATCGTGATGAAACCCGTTCGTCGAAGAAAAAATCATTTTTCGAAAGACGAGCGGTCCACCAACCCACAGGGCCAGCGTGGTGGACTATGGTCTAAATCCCCTTCGTGTTTCGAAGGGAGGCCCGTGCCCCTCGGTGAGGACGTATATGGGCTGTTAAAAAAAACTTAAAACACCCCGTTAAGTTATTATTTGTTTACATCAACTTTACAGCTTTTATTTCCTTTGAATAAAGGCCAATCTAGTTTTTTAATATTTTTAAGATTTATCCTGCAAATGAAATGATTTCATTACACTTTGTCCAAACACAACTTTAGCAAACCGAAAAGATCGTCGTTCACAATTATTATTCAAATTATTAAAATGAATCCGGAGATTTAGGAAAGTAAAATTTTCAGGCAGCAGTTAATAAATTATTTATGTAAGAAGCGAGGCTGCTTATCTCTTGGGGAGGTTCTTTTCAACTCAAACGGAAGATTTACCTAGAAAGGAGCCGTCTTGAAACAACTTTATTAGGATTTCATGAGCTTTTAGAAACCAGTCGTCATATCACTCGAATTACATATTAAAAGATTGGCGGCCGTTTGATCGAGTGGTAGTGACGCTGCCACTTGATCGACGGTTCCTGGGTTCGATTCCCAGTCGGGGCAAATATTGGTGTATAAAGCAGATGTTTGTTCTCGGGTCGTGGGTGTTCGTGTATGTCTTTATGTATGTTCCAAAGGACCTACGATATAAGGGTTAACCTTAGTGTGTATCTTTGAGTGTGTAGAGTTTATTTAAAAAAGAACCAGAATTTCGCCCGGGACCTCGTTCTCGTGGGAATTTGGGTAAATAATGTAGCCTATGTTACTCAGGGATAATAGCATTTCTAATGGTGAAAACAAATCTTTCCTCTTTATAAAGTTAGTGTAGATAAATTTTGTGACAGAAATATGGGGTAATTTTAAACTAGTGAAACTTCAGGGGATGTTTCTCCCTTTGAAACTAAACAATTTTCTCCAAGAAACTATATGAAACTCTCAAAATAAATATCGGCTTTCTATACATAGGCAAATCAGCTTTTTCTACTTCTTCTTATCGTGTATTTTTAATTATTTTTATATTTACTTACAAAATGGCTAAGTGGACTACTAACACAAAATAGATTGTGATTGTCCGAAGAAATAATTTTTCAATAGTATAGTGTGTGGCGAACTTGGCTAACCCTGGTGTCAGAGTTGGATTCTGACTTAGTTTTAACAACTGTAGTTAATCGACAACAGCTGCAACCCATGCCTTTACGTGCCCTCCAAAGTACAGAAACGCTCGTGATAAATTGCTACTTTGGTCACCCATCAGGTTATCTGCCTCTCTGTAAGTTGCTCAACCTCACTGATCGATTGATCGAAAACGAGCCAAATTTATTGATTTATGTAACAAAACATACATAAAATCAACGATAACAAGCTTTAAAAAATCAATGAAAAATGTTTAAAAAGGTAAGTATTATTATTATTAAAATTTTGGTTCTAATATTGATATTTTTTGTCCAAAAACTATTAGTTACAGTTAAATATATATTTAATTTACACTATATTGTATTTATATACATATAAAATAATGACTAAAAAAAGGAGAATATTTACACAACGAAATTAAAAAAAAAAAAAAACAAATAAGTAGCTTAAAATTTTAATAATTCTAAGACAAGTTTATGTACAAGACTCTTTTTCTTACGAGGAAGTTTCCCAAGACCACAAATGAAGGGGTCTGAATTCAGTAAAAGTCTGTGCATTAAGTCTTTATTTATCAGTTCATGTGACATTGTTCGAGTGAAATCTAGTCTGAAAGCATTTAAATTTTTATTATTTGTATCCGCTGCTTCCTCGGAAAGTTTCCCAATAGATAATCAAGAGTATTCTGAAATATCAGCGCCATGTATCAACACTTCTTGGACGGAAGCAGGAAGACTGACCCATGGATATTCAATAACTAATTGTCGTGCGGTTTTCAAAGAATATTCTTACAATTTATTGGAATCAATATTAAATCCCGACGACAATTACTGTAAAATGCCACCACAACGATCGATTAAATCCTTGCGTAAAATTAATTTCAGCTAACTTGTCAGAAAAAGAAAAAAGTTCTCGCTGTCTTTCGATGTCCCGCTTCCACCACTCCGTGGCTTATCTACTTTTCCGAAACTCACTATACATATACAATTTACTGTCTTCTAACATTTTCTTTTCCTCATCTGATCTAACTTGCCATATTTTAATATTAATCCGACATGAGAGATGAATAAAATATTCAAAGAACCAAATCCAAGCATGTAAGGCGCCATATCTAAAAAAAAATTTTTTTCGATCAGGATGCTTCTGATAAGACCATACTTCAAATAAATGCCTCCTTGAAAAGAAAAATTTGATTGTAGTACCCGAAAAAAAAAAAAAAACAAATTAGTTCTGCGTTTCGTAGCAATTGCTACGCTGCGTCTACGGCGGCTTAGCTGCCTTATTTGGACCCCTTGCTAAGTTTTGCTAAACAAGAGATATTGTGTTTCGTAAAACAGATCGTCAAAGCATCTTTTTAAAGTTAGTGATTAAAGTTTTGCAGTCTTTTGCGATTTTTCGTAGCCCTCGACAGATTTAATGAACAAAAAAAAATACTAATGACATTTTGTTGGCGTAGCACCCATATAAAATGAAAAACTAAGTAAGAAGATGAATAAAATATAATTATTTATAACATACTTACCTTGTTTTTGAAATTCCAGGGCACAAACACAACAAAACAATCAGTAATTCCTAGAAATCACCAACAACAAATACCGTGCTGATAAGTCACTGCTAAGGAGCAATTGCAACAAATAGATGCGTTCACTTCCGAGGTCAACCACTTAGTGATAATTAGAGTAAACGGTCGAAATATGTATACCCCCAGGTAGTTATTACTAATGATGATATGGTGCTATATGGATTGTTAATATTTGACATTTAGTTTTAGGTGGTTTTGACCTACGGGCCAACCACCAAACGCTTCAAATAAAATCAGCTCATTGCGCAATATTATGGAGAGGCGACTCTTTTACATACTTCATGCTCTGTTCCTTGAGGATGTTCAGTTTCGTGGGCTGATTCACAACCTTCTTCATCAGCCCATATACGTCCCCACTGCTGGAGCACGGGCCTGCCTCAATAACATGAGGGGTAAATGCCATACTCACCACGCTTGGCAGAAGGGTTGGCGAGGGTTTTGATATAATTGCAGAGTTTTGCTTCTCTGTGTGCAGATGAACTTGCTTGCATATTTACCTTAGTCGCCTTGTACGACACCTCGGTAAGAAAGAGGGTGGTCCTATTCTACTCTGCCGGGGACTCACACGGGGATTCACAACCTTAATATTCGCTAACTAATTTAAAGTCATCTAGTGCAAGACAGTTTTGTTCGAAGTAAGGAATAAAGGACCGCACTCTGTACGGAATCAATCAGGTTAAACAAGGGGTTGTCCATTAACCACGAGATGTTTTTAGAAACTTTTTAACATTCCCTTTCACCTGGTCAAACGTGGCATATGTTACGAACATATGAGCACTCCATTTAAATAATAATAATAAAAGCTACACACTCACAGGCCCACACTAAGGTTTCCCTTGTGTCGTGGCTCCCTCAGAACATACATAAAGACAGACACAAACACCCATGACCCGAGAACAAACATCTGCTTTTTACACAAACATTTGCCCAAACCAGAACCCGTCGATCAAGAAGCAACGCCATTACCACTCGACGAAACTGGCCGTCATAATTATTCGTCTAAATTAATCGCATAGTTATAAATAATCGCTACAGATGGAAGGGCTTTCAATTCATCGCGTCTGGCATCCAGCCCAGAGCAACGGTTTGGCTCGAAGTTTTGGACCTTGTTTTTTAATAGGACCCTCTCCATTCTGATCGTTTTGCGGCCAGTCATATGGGTTGACTAATCTTAAGTACTTAGGTGTCAAATGTTGTCGAGATCTTCTAAAAAAGCAAAATGAAAATGTGCAGGTATATAGCATTTCACCAAGACTTTAGTATGCTTTTGTTTCTGAATTCTCCGTTTACAATCACAAAGAAGATACCCTAGGGGGTAAGACAGGATTATCTGGGGCTTTTGCTGGAGTCTCAGACTAGGTAAAGGTGTGGTCTGAGTTTTAGCGACTTCTGACGTGCTAGGTTTTCCTCGTAAATATTGTACTATAGTCTCTATTTAGCAGTTATTTCGCCCTTGAACTTGATTGTGGTAGAAAATTCGACTAAAATTTTTTTTTATTATCCAATAAATAAATTAGAATTTTTTAGTCCGAATTTCCAGGCACATACGTATAACCCGAATCTCTTTAAAGTTCGAGTGAATAGGCATCTTCTTGGTGAGCTTGTTACATCCTCGACCACATCTCCGCCCCTGGTTTAGATTGTGGTCAGAAGCAAAATCATTATCTATAAAAAAGGAATGGAGTCGTATTTTATTTATTTAGTTTTCTGCACCCTGGTGGCTAGCTAGGAGTTTTTGTCCTAGATGTTACCCACGAAAGAAGTGTAGACATTTGTATTTTTATCAACTTGGCGTTCACTTTGAATTGATTTTGAGCCCTGTTTACTTAGAAAAACGTAGTGCTTTTTACTTTTCTTCACAAGTAGCTCTTTTTGACTGCCAGCAAAAAAGGAGTGTTTTAAGTTTTACGAGTGTAATCTGTGTGTCTGTCTGTGGCATCGTAGCTCCTAAACGAATGGACCGATTTCGATGCGGTTTTTGTTTGTTTGAAAGCTGATGTAATCGAGACGGTTCATAAAATTGGTTAAGTATTTAAGAGTTATAAGTTACAAGCGATGAATGTCGGAGGTTATATATATTTTATTAATTTTTAAGTTATTTGTTATAAAACAACTCGAATCGCTTGTTCGCTGCAAGTCAAACCGGCCGCCTTATCCCAGAATTTGACTTTGTAACTTGTATTACAATCCACCCCGGATGGGTAGCTTTGTTTATATGAAACAGTCGGCCGAGGTAAAATATGCTGTTTTTATTATTACTTATTTACCTTAATCTTTCTCTCAAAAACCTCGCTTATAACTTACTAGCTTTCCGCCCGCGTGGACTACAGGTTATATCGTGCCCAAATGTAGCCTATGTCCTTTTCCAGGATCTCTGTACCTAATTTCAAAATTGGTTCAGCAGTTTAGGAGTGAAAGACGGACAGACAGACAGACATACAAACAGACAGAGTTACTTTCGCATTTACAACATTTATAATAGTAAGGACTAGCTTTTCACCCGGGACTTTGTTACCGAATTCGTTAAAACTATGTAGCCTGTGTGCTGTTCGGATATCTATGCTTTGTCACTGAAAAGTTTATCAAAACCTGTTGAGTATTTTTTGCGAGGAGTAACAAACATTCATCCATGAAATCCATCCATCTTCACAAACTTTATTCCCATACGGGGTAGGCAGAGCATCAGTGGTTCAGAACCACGTGATGAAACCCGCCCGTCCAAGAAAATTCATTTTCGAAAGACGAGCGGTCCAGCAACCCGCATTGGGCCAGCGTGGTGGACTATGGCCTAAATCTCCTTCGTGTTTCGAAGGGAGGCCCGTGCCCCTCGGTGGGGACGTATATGGGCTGATAAAAGAGGTTAAATTAAATAAAAAGAACTTGGATCTCATGATTAAAAAATTAATAAGACTAAGACCCGTATTCTTAATAGCGGCTCAGTCGTGAATTTAGTTTTAAAACTAGTTTTAAGTAGAGATTTTGTTCTAGAACGTAATTTGAAACGAGATTCATTGATCAACGATCTGGCAAGGGATATCTTATTAGATCGATTCTTAGGCCCGCATTTTTATGAGAGTTTCAATAAACTAAGAATTCTTCTTAACCCTAGTTAACCCAACCCCTAGCAAGTGAGTCAGTCCATATTACAGAACGCGACTCAGACTCTGATCTCTACTTAAGTCCGACGCCAAACAGCTTCCTGTGTTCCGTCGGTGCGTGGGAGTACCAGTGCCTTTATAGGCATTTTCTGGGTTAACTCGCTCCATCGTCGAACTCATCTTTGAGCTTAAGGTCAAGATTGAGGTCAAGAGTTAACCCATCTTATAATAAATTAAAAATAAATAAGTAGCAGTCGTGTTTGTCATTTCGATAGTGAGAGAAAGAAACAATCAATACTTAAGTAGAGATCAAGACTTAAGTCTCCTTCTGTAATATGGGCCTTAGTGGACGAAATAGCCTAAGTGCGAATTGCGTCAAAATTTAACGCTTTAGTTAAGGCGACTACAGCACCTAAATTACGATTTTATGATGCGTAGATAAGCATGACGCACTGCATTGAATCGAAGAAAAAATACTACGGTAATATTTAGGACATAAACTAGATAAGTAGTTTGCTAAAAACATGATTCAGCACTTTTGGTTCGATAGAAAAAGCTCACAAAGTCACCTCTAAATACCAATATTGTGTATCTTTTAAGCTGTAAAAACGATAGTAAAATGCACACAGGTACTTGTATTTGCTATCAAAATGTTCGTGATTGAACACTCTCAATAAGTAGTTAACGCATTTTTCGATTTAAGCTGTCACCTTTCCATAAATCTCATTTTTCTAACTTTCGAACATGTTTTTACGCACGCACGCTTTCATAGTCCGTAAACTTCGTGTATCGACACTGTTCGCACTGCCGGCCCAGGCCTGTTGAGAGACGGAGATGGCACTATTCCTATGTGTGCTGCCTTTATCGGATGCTGTAGTCGCCTTAACACCTTAATTGAAATTGCTGTTATCGATTGTTGCAAATGGGTTTTGGAAAGACATTTTTCAGTTTAGACAACGTTTTTCCTTTCATAAAACTTACTTAATCATCTTCAATTTGAATGTATTCCTTTACTTGTGTGCCGTGTGGTGATCGGTTGAGAATAACACCACCCCATTTCGTTCCGTGGGTGTCGTAAGAGGCAACTAAGGAAACACGAATGAGACCTGTCTCCTATTAATCCACCCCAGGCAACGACACCTCAATTTGTTCTGAATCTGCACCTCAGATTCACCACCAGATTCACCACTCAGATTCACGCCACCGCGTCCAATGGTCTCATGCGGTGTGGTATAGGCTCTGTAAAGGGACATCTGGTTCGCGACCACCCTCCTACCGAAGTCCGACGCCAAACAGCTTGCTGTGTTCCGTCGGTGTGTAGGAGTACCAGTGCCTTAATTGCATTTTCTGGGTTAACTCGTTTCATCGTCGACTTCATCTATGACCTTGGTCAAGATTAAGGTTAAGAGTTAACCCATTTTATAATTAAAAAAAAAAACAGATGTTTGTACAAGCTTGTTATGGTGTATATTTTACAGTTAAACCTCGAAGCTTCGGTGCTCCTAGGTCTGACTTGTCAATCCTCAGGGTAACAAACAAATTTTGTTTTACTTGAAATTTGTGAAAACGTGAAGAAAATGAAAAAAAAAATTGCGTAAATTCGACCATTTTCATACAAAAAGCAGGCAAAAACTTCAATTTCGTTTTCTTTTCCGTCACGTTTTCACAAATTTCAAGTAAAACAAAATTAATTGACAAGAATTAAAAATTCAGGTTAAGCACTTGCTCGTCTGAAAACTATAGCCCTCCATGTATCTCGAGTATGCTTTTATAGCTTCTCAAACAGACCTCTTTTGTATGAAAAATCGTTCCCTAGACCGCGTTGATGTGTATATAAGTATGATATAACATGTCAGTTCAAGGAGGATTAGGTATCAAAGAAAATAAAACATTTCGTTAAAATGTGGAGTATTGGATACATCTTTTTTATTGTCAAAAATCATAGTCCGAAATAAAAGCCATGTCGTTTATGTTTGGTATAAAAACGTATATTTACATAGTCTAAAACCAATCTATTTCCGATAACGTGTAGTTGATGTTTAATTATATACACGAATATACAATAATTTATATACACCTAAAAATTAATAAAATAATTAAGTTGTAAGGTATATATATTTGTGTGTAGTGTTGTGTTTATGTAGATACATATATACAATAGGTAGGGGATTTGTTCCTGACTTAGGCGAGAAGTGCGGTGCGGGCGGCGCTGACATAGTAGCTAGCATTACCTCCATTGATAGCGGTTCTGAGGACCTGTAGAACAAATACAAAATCAAAATATATATTAAGTAGGTAGGTTTAATTATCCAGCCCTCAAATAACTCTAAAATTGAAAAACTTTTTTTTAAAACATGCTTTTCTGCCATATAGGAGCAAAGTGCTTGTCAATACGAATCGAACGAGCCCAAACTCGATGGAGTTGTGTTTTGTTGCGGACTTCCTATGGCCACCTTCCAGCTCCAGCCTCAGATCAGCTCCCTGTCATCATAATATTGCATTGTCACGCGTTATACATATGCATGCACAATTTCAGCTCAATCGGAAACCGGGAAGTGGATCAAATTTAACTTGCAAGATTTGTCCCACACATACTAACTAACAGGGGAAGTTAAATAAAAGTTTGTAATAATATTAAAAAGGTTTTGGTCACCACTTCGGCCGCGCCAGCCATGTTCTTTAAGAAATCAATAAATGCTTTAACAGTAATTCTTTGCCTTTCCCTGGACTCCATTAGCTAGATCCCTGGTGGTTCATCATATCATCATATCAGCCTATTGCAGTCCACTGCTGAACATAGGCCTCCCTCAAGGTGCGCCACTTTGCACGATCCTCCGCTTTTTTTCATCCAGCCACTACCCGCTTTCTTCTTTAGGTCATCTGACCATCTGGCTGGGGGGCGTCCTACACTACGTTTGCCAAGATGTGGTTTCCATTCGAGAACCTGTCTATTCCAACCCTCGACAGTTCTGCGACAGACATGGCCAGTTCACTGCCACTTCAGCTTGCTACACTTTTGGATAATATCCATCACTCCGGTTTTCTGTCGGATGACCTCGTTTCGGATTCTATCCCTTAGGGAGATCCCGAGCATTGAGCGTTCCATAGCTCGCTGAGCGACGTGCAATCGGTGGGCCAACCTCACTGTCATTATCCATGTTTCGGCTCCGTAGGTCATGACTGGTAGGACGCATTGATTAAAGACCTTGGTTCCTCTGAACTAATCTACAGTACTTACGTTGACGATGGGTTCGCTGGCACGCAGCACGGCTTCCACAATTTTCGGCAGGGCGGCGGCAGTGGCGGCGGCTCCGACGTTGTTGGAGCGGGCATTGAATGCTTGGTACAGGCGCTTAGCAGCACAGTACTCCTCGTTCACTAGTCTGTAATAATTTATATAAGCCCATTGAGTATTTGTAGAAATATAAACGAGCGGTACCGAGTTCGATCCCCGGTTCCCCTGTTAGCAAAGTCACGGAGGCAGTGACTATATCCATAATTTTCGTTACTTTATTATATTGAGTAACTTTAGCTAGTGAATTTTAGGGTGTGATTTTCCCCATGAAACTGTACTACTTTTCCCAAGGAACCTATATTTGAGACAAAGATGGTCTTAGTTAGTATATAATTCGCGAGGTCGTCTTAAAATGGTTTATCTTGTTCTAAACCAGTCTTTCCCAACGTGGGCGATAACGCCCCCTTGTGGGCGCTGCAGGCCTAAAGGGGGGCGGTAAGAGACCCAGAAAAAAAAGGGGGCGTTGTGTAGGGCTTTGGGGTCGATTTATAATTTCATCTACCTAGCTAGGAAGACTCTTAGACACCGACTGAGCTCTCGACTCTCGACTACATCTTGTGAACATCAACTAATATTAATTAAGATATAGCTCAAACTCGGTTCGATATAATAGACCGCGGGCAATCATGTTTTAACAAGTTTTTGTTAAATAATCCGATTTGTACATTCCTGTATCAATCGGCTGGTTCTATAATACTTGTTCTTGCTTGTCGAGTACGATTGGGCGTCGAATGAGATAAACGAGTTTATGCACGTTTGTCTTATTCCTGTTGGTGCGTGCTGCTTATGCAATCCTATATAAACGACGTAAATTTATTTTATTTTCATTTGCGGTTTCGCGCATAATAGATAAGCAGTACTTCATTATAACACTTACGTATTTCTCAAAACAAAACAATGTCGGAAGTAAAAAAGAAGAGACGGCAATACTCTGCGGAATATATTAAATTCGGATTTATTGAAAATCCCACAAACCCGTCGTCGCCTTTGTGTCTTCTATGTCTAAAAACATTTTCGAACGAAGCAATGAAGCCTTCAAGACTGCAAGATCATTTGAATAAAATGCATCCAGATAAGAAAGACAAGAATGTAGCATATTTTCAAGAACTAGAGAAGAAGCATAATACTCAGCCAAGTGTATCAAAACTATTTTCGGCGGCTGCTAAGCAAGATGACGACGGACTTCGAGCTTCGTACAATATCTCTTTGTTAATTGCTCAAAAAGGCAAACCACACAACATCGGAGAAGAGTTAATTTTGCCAGCAATAAAGGAAGTAATAACTACTGTGCTTCATAAACCGGCCGCAGATATTATCCGAAAAATTCCTTTGAGTAATAATTCTGTGCAAAGACGAATTGATGAAATGGCTGAAAACATTGAAGAATCATTGTGCAATCATCTGAGGACTAGTCAATTCTCAATTCAGCTCGATGAGTCCACTTTACCAACTAATGAAGCGTTGTTGCTATCTCACGTGAGGTTTATTAAAGATGAGAAAATACGTGAAGAACTATTGTTTGCCAGAAATTTGGAGACAGATACAAAAGGCGAAACCATATTCAATACATTGGAAAAGTTTTGTGAAGAGAAAGAGATTTCTTTGAAAAATATTATATCAGTTGCTACGGATGGCGCTCCGGCTATGACAGGGCGCCATAAAGGCTTCATAGCGTACTTAAAAAATAAAATTCCAGATGTCCTTGCTATACATTGCGTTATTCATAGACAACATTTGGTTGCTAGAAACTTAAGTGAACGACTATTTCAATCACTGCAATATGTCATCAAAGCAGTCAATAAAATCCGTAGCAGCTCTTTGAATGATAGATTATTTCATCAGCTTTGTGTTACTAATGACGAAGATTTCAACCGTTTATTGCTTCATACTGAAGTTCGTTGGCTGTCAAGAGGCAATTGTCTGATTCGATTTTACAACCTGTTTGACTCTGTGATAGAGTTCTTGGAAACTAAAGATACAGAACTGCGCAACAAGCTCATAACATCAAAGAATGATATAGCTTACATGACAGACCTGTATAAATTGTTCAACGACATGAACCTCCAACTGCAAGGCGATGAACTAAATTTAATTAAAACAAAAAATGTCGTTGCTGCTTTCGCAGCCAAACTGCTTCTGCACAAAAAGAATATGGGCAGACGTGAGTTTCACAATTTTCCGAATTTATCAGTATCCTGCAGTAACGACGACTTGTTTGCCTACTGCCAACATTTGGAAAACCTCCACATTGACTTCACCGAACGATACCAGGACATTTTAAACTTGGAAATACCAGACTGGGTGTTGGATCCATTTTCAAATGTCAACATAGCAATGTCACCTCAGCTGGAAGAAGAACTTATAGAATTGACAACAAACGAAGAAATAAAAATCAAGTTCAAAAATGGATATCAAGAATTTTGGCTACAAAAACCGATCCTGCAATTGTACCCTGGATTGTGGTCAATTGTTCAACGATTCTTGATAGCATTCCCATCGTCATATTTGTGTGAACGTGGATTTAGTGCTGTGGCAACGCTGCTTACTAAAAAGAGAAATCGTTTGCGTGTTACCGAACGTGGCGACTTGCGGCTGTTTTTGAGTAAATTGGAACCTGATATCAACAAACTTATTGAACAGCATCAGATTCAACCTTCACATTAGTTTTTATATAAGAATTGATTATGTTTGTTTTATTTTCAATAAAAGATACTCTGTCCGAATACTATAAAGTTGCGTTTCAATAATCAGTTATAAGTACTTAGCGGTTTTTAAGTATGTTTAAAAAGGGGGGCGTTAAAAAATAATTTATTCTTAAAGTGGGCAGTAGACAAAAAAAGGTTGGGAACCCCTGTTCTAAACTGAAGCTGCATTCAACTGCATCTAAACCTGCACAGTATGTGTGCCATTTTCAAACCCCAACAAAAAGAGGGGTGTTCTAAGTTGGACGTGTGTATCTGTGTCTGTTGGCCTGTGTGTCTGTGTATCTGTCTGTCGCATCGTAGCTCCTAAACCAATGGACCGATTTCAATTCAGTTTTTTTTGTTTGAAAGCTGATAATTTGATCAAATTTATTCAGCCGTGTTGTAAGCGCTGAATGTCGGAGTTTACACATTTTTTTTAAATTATACAGTTATCTTTCTGACTTTTATAGAGTAAAAGGTCTAAATCTTGATGTGTTTTAGTAGTTGTCAAAAAACTATAGCAGTTGTCGAAAAGTGACTCTTGGCAACGCATTTGTATGAGAGTAGGCTATCGTCGAATTCGATAGCGATTCTATGGTTGAATAAATGTTGCATGGTTGTAATTATGTAACCTTATTTTCAAAATAAAATAATTTGAATTTAAATAGCGATTGTAGAAATTGAAGAGATTTGTAGCGATGGCCGTTAGGCCTTGGGTGCGTACATATGTGCGTACTGTTGCTATAGCATTTTCAGCCAAAATTATCACGTAATTGTGGAGAAAAACAGAATTGAATGCAATAATAGTCGCCTCGGACGTCTTGTTTCGTAACCAAATCAATTTGACACCACTCATGTGAAAAGAATTGCAAAATTGGTTTTGTAAAAGAAGAATTGAAAATTTGATATTAATGACATTATTTAACTTACTTATAATGTTAAGGTTTGATATCTTTTTACAATGTTACCTCTAATGAGATTTAAAAGCCTTTACGTGAGCATGTTCCTGTCTGTACCATAAATAAGTCGTATAGAATCAAAGGTTGCGTTTATAGTAAAAATGAGCTGTGAATGTGGCAACACTCAGAATTTCAAATACTTTCTACCATTATTCACAGTTCGTATCAAAGATGGCTATTTCCTATAGAAAAACCACTTCAAAGTATGACATCAGTTTCAAATCCTGCAATCTGTAAAATTTAACTCATTAAAAAAACTGTTGTCTAAAATAAAACATTATTGCATGTTGTATATTAGTGTGTCCTACCTAATTAACTAAAAGTTATAATGTTTTCAATACATATTTAAGTTTGCGATGAATAATTCGTAAGTTAAAATTTGTATGGAATACTTCTTTTGACATTTGCCAATAATCACCCTTAAGTCAGATTGCCGCCTTTGATTCTATACGACGCGTGACTTTCGAATCAAAGGTGACTTTGGTCAGCTAAGTATAGCGATCTACAAGTGTGATCTACAATATTTGTTTTGTTGCAATCACATGTACAAATTGGCGTATCTAGGGTTAATTTAAGGGGGGAGGGGGGGCTGGAGAAAATTAAATGCACTCTAGCTTAATACGCTTTTTATTCAAAAGTAACTAATATTGTAGGTATTATATATGTAGATTTCTCTGTAATAGATAACTATTTAAATTTTAAATGATTTTTGCGTGAAGTTATCAGTATTTTGGCGTCAATCATAGAATTTCAAAATGGTAGCCCAACATTCTGTGGGGTGGGCCCTAGACCACACTGAGGTGGGCACGACCGACCCGGACCCTCTCCTATATTCGCCTATACATGTACATTTACGCTATCAACGCAAATTCCTAGCTACGAGAAGCATAATCAAAGCTTGTTCTTACGTGTAGGAAGTGTGTGGCGAGATAGATTGGCTAACCCTGGTGTCAGAGTTTTGAAACCGCACAATGGTCTCTTGATTTTAACGACTGCAGTCAATCGACAACAGCCGAGACCGACCGACAGCTTAATGTGCCCTCTCGTGATAAATTACCACTTTAGTCACCCATCAGGTTCCCTGCCTTTGTGTATGTTGCTTAATCTAACTGATCGCTTGGATCAGCGAGTGTCACTGGGCTAGGAGCGTGATCGGTTGTGATCAGCGATCAAAGTCAGTCTACGGTATTGCATTCTTACCCGATAGTGTATGGGGAGGCGTGGTCAAGGATCTTGTCCCATGCTGCTTCGAATTGGTAGGTTCTGCCTGCTCCGGCGCAGTTGCCAGTTGTTCCGATCTGTACAGTTTTGGTTTAAGATAAAATGGGGTGACTTCTTTTTTTATTAAAAATGGGTTCGCTCTTGACCACAATCTAGCTTAGGGCAAAGAGGTCGAGGATGTAGCGAGCTCACCCAGAAGAAGCCTATTCACTCACACTTTAAAGATATTTGGGTTGTATGAACTCGGAAATACAGACGCCGGCAGGGAATTTCACTCCCTGGCAGTGCGCAATATAAAAGATGAAGAATAGCGCTCAGTACGTATCCGAGGGATCTCGAGGATCTCTTCACTCCTAAATTAGTTCGCGAGAGGGGGTGAGGGGTGTTTCTTCCATGAAATTGAACAATTTTCCGTAAGGAACCTATTTGAAATTTTCGAATTTCTATACAAAGGCAAATCAGATGATAACACATTTTTTTTTGCTATGGATTTAATACACACATACGAGTATTAAACACATATTTAAACACATACCCGTTATTTCTAGATGACGTTTTTGTTTGTGGTTATCTACTGATTGGCATTGTAGGAATTGTAGTCCGTTTATTCTAATTTTTAACGTTACGTTGTATGGAGAGGCGAATTTTTTTTCCATATTTCGACCTGTGTTCCTTGAGGGCGTTTTGTCCCGCCGTTTACATACATACATACATACATACGCTCACGCCTGTAATCCCTAATGGGGTAGGCAGAGCATCAGTGGTTCTAGAGATTCCCGCCGTTTTCGAAGGAGATTCCCGGAAAAACACCCGGGAAAAAGTGTTAATTAATTTTATTTTGTTTAATTATATTTCAGATGTATGTTATAGTCTGTAAGGTATTTATCTATGGGCCTAGTTGCCTGATAATAAATTATTTTATTTTATTTATTTTTTTATTTGAATACTTACGGTGTAACGAAGTGCACCAGGGTTGGAAGCGAGTTGAGCAATAACTTCCAGGCCATAGGCCAGATTGTTAAGGTAGCTGCGAGGGTCACCTCCAGCGACGGATGCGTTGATAGCCTGAAACATAAGTAAAAATAAATAAGGAATTTAGGCCCGGATTACAGATCGAGACTCAAGTCTTGATCTGTACTTAAGTATTGATTATCTCTTTCTCTTACTATCAAAATGCCAAAGACGACTGCTACTCAAGTATAGATCAGAGTCTAAGTCGCGTTCTATAATACCGGTCTTAGAGTAGTTTATACTTTGTGTTGTTCCTATTTGATGGAATCCCATATTATTACCAACGAAAGTCATGATTCTTACACTAGTTCCACTTATTTATTTAATACTAGCATTCCGCTCGGGACTTCGTTCCCGTGGGAATTCGAGAAAATTATATAGCCTATGTCCATCGGGGATAATGTAGCTTTCTAATGGTGAAAGAATTTTTCAAATCAGTCGAGTAGTTTCGGAGCCTATTCATTACAAACAAACAAACAATCAAATCTTTCCTTTTTATAATATGTATAGATTATATTATATAGGGCTTTAGGTAACTCTCTTTCAACCTCTCGGGTGGTTAATCAGTCCATGAAACTGAACCACTTTCCCAAGGAACATAGGTCAAAATACGAATAAATTCCCATACAAACTTCATCAGCATATAGCGCATTTTGTATGAGAGATCAAAATTCTTGTATCGTATTTTGACCTATGTTCCTTGGGGAAGGTGTTCAGTTTCATGGACTAATTAACCACCAAAGAGGTTGAAAGAAAGATACCTAAAGCCCTGTATATATAAATTGCCAATTCTCTTTAAAAAACTGGTTTACTAGTAAACCACTTTTCTTAAAATTGTAATATAAAAGAGACTCACGCTAGCAGCAGCACATGCGTCTCCTGGGATTCCAGTGGCCAGCTCAGTGAGGATGGCGATGGTCTGGGAGAGAGCCAGGGCTTGGCTGTAGCTGTCTTTTTGGTTGGCCAGGTCGCTTAGGATGTCCTCGATGTACAGGATGTAGATATTAGTGTCAGCGCCATCCACGAGGCCCCATGAGTTCTTGGCTAGGCCCCTGATAAAAAGTTTTACTAAAACTTAATAATTATAATAAAATTATAATAAACTTAAAAAAATAATTATAATGATAATTAATTATTATATAATAATAATTAATTAATTTAATTATAATTAATTATTATATAATAATAATTAATTAATTTAATTATAATTTATTTATTAAATTATAATTATAATTTAAAATTATATTTAAATTATAATTATAATTATAAAAAAAATGAACTGCCGAGTTTGATAATCCTGCAATGACGTCTACTAGACTATTGAGTTATTGACATGATTTTAGTAGTACACTATATTAGAAGCATACTTATTACAAGGCACACATTCACTCACCTGAATGTGGACGTTTCGTCACTTTGTTCTATCCCACTGTTAGTGTATCGGTTGGTGTGCAACTAATGTATGTACAGAGGCCAGCGCATCGGGTTACTCCACTTTCATTGCAAAACTGCTCTTATCACAACAGCACAGAGTGCACACGTGTGGTAGCCTGAGTTGCGGCCGTCCGTACTAACTCAGAAAACAAGTCATTGGTAACGGCGGCACTAAGGATCGAACTTGGTACCTCTCGTTTACGAGTCAGACCCTCTAGCTGTTAGAGGATTGACAAAAAAGACTCTCCTTTATAAGCCCTGACAAAAAAGAGGGGTGTTATAAGTTAGATGTCTGTATCTGTGTCTCTGTATATCTGTGTGTCTGTCTGAGGCATCGTATAGCTACTAAACGAATTGACCGATTTCGATGCGGTTGTTTTTGTTGGTTCTTAGCTATATTTAATCAAAATTGGTTGAGCCATTTAAAAGTTAAGGAAAGTAAGACAAGAGGCCGCCTTGTTGTACACTTTGGTTTTTGTTCTGTTAATTGTACTGTATTTTGAAGTGAGGCCCGTGCCCCTCGGTGGGAACGTACATGGGCTAGAAAAAAAAATTTGTACTGTATGTCGCTGTGTGCAAGTAAAATATACTGGGTGAAAAAGAACCTCCTAGCTATATTCAAAATCCTGAACCAGTATCACTCAAAGAACACATTTATGAAAAAAAAATATTTTTTCAATGGGAAAAGTTCATTTTTTGCCTAAACGTAGACATTACTCCTACACCAGGCACGCGAGGGGTGCGAGTAGCGCTCGTAGGGTGCGCCCGAGTGGTGTCTTCGTTTAGGAAAAAAAATATCCCCCCCCCCAAAAAAAAAAAATTAAAAGTGTTCAGTAAGTGATACTGGTTCAGGATTTTCAATAAAGCTAGGAGGTTCTTTTTCAACCTGTATTGTATTGTATTGTAAGAGGAAGACTTACCAGGTGAAACCGAAGCCACTGTCGTATGCAAGTCCGACGGCGTTTGCGTCGACCAGGTTCAAGGATACTGAAGGGGCCGCGAGGGCGCCCTGGGGAAACAAAGTTTTTACACCTTTAATATACGAGTATGTAGAAGCATAAATGATTAATGGTAGTGTTATAATGTTTCCTAAATTTCATTTCTTAACTTGACTAGCTGTTGCCAGCAATTTTACGACTTCATTTTGCATTACGTTCGTTTCGAATTAAGTGCTAAATTTATTCTAAGTTAATTACTTACGCTAAGCGATAGACCTACGTCTACAGCGTATCTAATTAACATCAAAGTCGATTAAGAATTGTCACTGAATAATATAGTAGCGGTTTATACTGGGTGAAAAAGAACCTCCTAGCTATATTCAAAATCCTGAACCAGTATCACTCAAAGAACACATTTATGAGAAAAAAAAACAATGTTCATTTTTTGCCTAAACGTAGACATTTACTCCTACACCAGGCACGCGAGGGGTGCGGGTAGCGCTCGGAGGGTACGCCCGAGTGGTGTCAACGTTTAGGAAAAAAAAAATTTACCCTTCCCAAAAAAAAAGTTTTCAGTAAGTGATACTGGTTCAGGATTTTCAATAAAACTAGGAGGTTCTTTTTCAACCTGTATTGCTAAAAGTCAAATTGTTTTTATACCATGTCATGTCTACTGTTTCACACATTACATACATTTCAAATTCAAAATATGAAATAAAGCTTTCATAGAACATTCAGGATGTAACTTAAAACTCTATAACTTGCAAAGTTTTTGTTTAATTACTGTCTTAAAATTTATGCAAAGGTAAATTTTGAATTACCACCTTAAAGTCCAAAGGTGAATTATGTGGTGTAAACAGCTGAGACCACAACCTGCCGCCTGTTACTATCCAAACTCCTTTTTCACTTCCGCTCCATTCATCATTCGCGTCATTCATGCTCGGATTCGGGTACTCCTCACAGCACCTTTTCTTGTATCATCCTTACGCATTTCTTATGAGTCACCTCAGGTGCCGACTGGAAAACGGCCTGACTGAGGCAGCATCTTTACACTTTGTATTGATTGAATTCCGGCTTTATGGTGACTAAAATTATTTTTCTTTCTTTCTTTATTTCTACGTGTACGTCGAATGTCACGTCAGTATACCATTCAACAATTTCAATTAAATTATAAAATATTGATGAAAATAAAATGAATGTAATGCATGCATTAATCGTTAAGTGTGTCGAATGTCCATCGGGATGTCATGTCAGTCATTGAGGCTTAGGGGTTAGCCTGTCACTCAACGGAAATATTTCATAACTCATGTAATGTCCAACATCGAATCGATGACTGATAGCCAGGTTATAAAGCGATTAAACTTCAATATTATTATGTCTTCAAATGTGAAATGGCTTTTCTACATACAAAGTACACTGTTTTTTTCATAATATAACGTTTTTGAATTTTTCTCGGAAATGCGAAATATAAAATTTCCTAATGCGGAAAGGTATGAACAACATGGTTATGATCAGTTGTAGAAACGTTTATTAAAGTTAAAGCCTCTTTAAATGTAATGCCGTCCGTGTTTACGTCAGCTAGACTAAGAGTGACAGTATAATATTTAATCAGCATAAATATTTTAAAAAACATCTGAAAGTATCTGAAGGTTGTATCTGAAACTGGATGTTAATGTTTGTAGGCTAGTGCTGGGCATATACGTATGTTATTTGGTGAAATAAATATTTATAATATTTATTTAATACTAGTTAACAGAAAGTGGCAGTGGTAATATGGTTAAGCAAAAATAAGCAATGATACTGAATACAGATGAAACGAGGTATTTTGAGGTTCATTCCCAGTAAATAAATTAAAGGTGAAAATTTAATTCATCTACGTTATATGGCCAAGATAGAAAACGAAAAAACAATTTGAGTAACAAATAATGTACAAAATAATGTTTGAGAAAAAAGATCCTATTATTTACACAAAACACGATTAACGCAGTTCTGTGGCTCCATTTCAGCTTATGAAATCAATTCAGTTGATCTTAAATACGTCATACATTGCTTCCAACAAAGTGATTTTCAGTGGAGGTTAATGGAGATGTGAGCCAAACACAGCAATGTACGAAAATTACGTCATGAATGTAGAATTAATTAAAGGTTTGACAGAATAATACTATTGGATTTTCCACTCCAAGTTTTTAAAGTAATCTCTAAGTATTACTATATATCGTGACATACCAAAAGAATATATCTAATAGTACCTACTCAATTTTCGCGTAGGTTTAATTATAAGATCTAATAGTACCTACTTAATAATACCTACTCAAATTCAATTAGTTTAATAATGTATCTAAAATTAAGGTTCAATTATGATTTATTGAATCATGCATGACCATGATCGATAAATTACGAGCTACGTTCAATTGCTCACTGAAAGGACACATAATCAAATGAAATTTTGCAATACATTTAGGATAAAATTACTAAAAAGTAACGCGTTTATAGACGACGTCATGCGCTGTTTTTGTGACCTAATCTTCTATTTATCTATCTATATAAAATCTATCTTCTATATTTATATAAAAAATCTTCTGGTCACGCTATTTTTTTGTTGTGTTTATTATTGTCAGGAGAAGGTTCTTATGAAAGAAAAAATATTCAGAAAGTTGTGCGGAATATTAGACAATTTAAGAAAACAGGACAACGTCGGGTCAGCTCAATAAATTCAATAAAATTGATTTAAAAAATATATATTACTTTAGGTCATGCATAGGTTAAGTAGAATGTCCGAGGGAAGCCAATTAGACGAAAAATATAGGAACAAACAAGAAAAGACTTACCGTAGCGACGAATAATACCAAAGCGAATTGCAGCATTTTTCTGGTCTTAAAGTGACCAATTCGGTATATACTATACACACTTCGGGTCGGAGAAGACCACTATATATACATAATGATAACAATAGACAAAATAGACAACAACTGAACTAACTGAAATACAAATTAAACAAAAAATATGTTCTTACATTTTCATTTTGATATTATTTTCAAAAATGATTTTAGACTCTAAGTTTTACACCATAAAGCTCATTGTTATAATGTTGTATATAGAAACAAGTGTAAAAGATCTGATATATCTCCATTGGTTTCGAACAAAGGAATTGATTGAATCGTTGTTAGTATGTTTGTGCAGAGCACACAGGGGCGTTTCTTGTTCATACAGTTTTCATCGGCCAAACACAATAAGAAATTAAGACATTATTTTTTCAGTTTAACGTCATGTGTTAAGTAAACAAAAATGAAGGTAAATGTTAGGTAGGGTGCACAGAGAAATCGAAAAAAAAAACATGTTTATAGGATGTACTTCGGAGAGTGTGCTCAGAGGCTACATGAGCTCATTCCGCCTGCCCCTTTTTTCCATCGGACGTCCAGGCGCACTGCGGGGTACCACCCTTATCTTGTCGAGATTCCTCGGATACGTACTGAGCGCTATTCTTCATCTTTTATATTGCGCACTGCCAGGGAGTGGAATTCCCTGCCGGCGTCTGTATTTCCGAGTTCATACAACCCAAATATCTTTAAAGTGCGAGTGAATAGGCTTCTTCTGGGTGAGCTCGCTACATCCTCGAACACATCTTTGCCCTAAGCTAGATTGTGGTCAAGAGTGAACCCATTTTTTATAAATAAAAAAAAAGTTAAGTATGAGTTAACCCATCATCCCACCCTATTTTTTTTAACGCTACACACTCAAAGACAAAATATACCTTAGTTATCCCTTGTGGCGTGGGTCCCTTGGAACACACATAAAGACAGAAACGAACACCCATGACCCGAGAACAGACATCTGCTTTTTACACAAATATTTGCCCCGACTGGGAATCGAACCCAGGACCCACCGAACAAGAGGCAGCGTCACTACCACGCGACCAAACGGCCGTTTATTGTCAATTGTATTGTACAACGCACAATTGCACTGTCCTTTTGCTCAGGATGGGTACTACATAAATATTATGCGATTTTAGATTAAAATTAGCCAATGAAAAAGCCCCAAAAAAAAGTTATTAATTTCTTGCAAGGAGAATGTGTTGCATAATGTGTTAAAAATTAGTTGAAGAAACTTTAATTCAATTCAATTTCTTGTCTATGGCTCTCCTTTGTTAATTAGGCCAATGTCAAGTTTTTTCGAGATGAAGAAACTTTACGGGGCCCCAATTCTGTAACTTCAGTTGTGTGTCGATGGAATGGACGCCATTTTATCGGTTCAGGTGGCGAAATTGAGAACTATCCGAATTTCATACATCTGATGACGGCTGCTTTGACTGGTGGCGCCACCGCCAACTGAATTTTCAGTTGCTAGATAGGTTGCAACTTTATGTTCGGTTGGCGGTGTTGCTGCTGGTCGGGGTGGTTATCAGCAAGTATATGAAAATAAAATAGTTCTCAATTTCGCCACCTGTACAGATAAAATGGCCTCCATTCCATCGA
The DNA here is from genome assembly GCA_949987775.1 of Aproaerema taeniolella. Taxonomy (NCBI): domain Eukaryota; kingdom Metazoa; phylum Arthropoda; class Insecta; order Lepidoptera; family Gelechiidae; genus Aproaerema; species Aproaerema taeniolella. Next base: position 18,083,045 of record OX465245.1, read on the forward strand.
CACTCAAATTTTAGAGAATCGGGCTGGTTGAATTTTTCCATGAAACATAACAAAACTTGCCTTAAGGGACCTATATCAAATTTGCACAAGATATACGGAGCGGCGAAATATTTTTACACTTCGACCTATGGGAAAGTCGGTTTCGTAGGCTGAAGTTCTTAATTTTCGCTAACAGATGCATAGAGCTTTATAATATACACTACATATAGTATACACTTCATCAAATATATAGTCAGAAAAGAAAATATAACACAAAACAAGATATACGTCACAAAATAACATAGTTTTATTAAGACCCTTGACTTTTGCAGTACGTAATAGTACCACAGCTAAGCAAGCAAAATCTACACGTAATAGAATAGTTACGGAATTCATTTTTACGTTGACGTCTTTTCATTGTGTAGTTACTTTTTTAGCGCTCTTCAATCGGTTGTTTTTATTATCAGCCCATATACGTCCCCACCGAGGGGTACGGGCCTCCCTTCGGAACACGAAGGGGATTTAGGCCATAGTCCACCACGCTGGCCCAATGCGGGTTGGCGGACCGCGCACCTTTCAAAAACGAGTTTTCATATACACTGGGCGTCAAAAATAAGTAGTACACTTTTCAAATTGCAATTACTCCTAAACTATAGTAGTTACACTTATGAAATAAAAAGCAGTTTATAGTAAACTTAACGAAGTTTATTAAAGTTATATTTTATTTGGCATGAATAAAGTTTCAAACTTAAAATTAAGATAAATACTAAAAAGTATCAATTTTTAACGATATGTCAACCACTTAATTTTCACGTTTTGGAACTTTTTCACAATTTAATAACTTGTGTTGCCGCCTCGGGCTCTAATTACAGCTTGGATCCGGTTTGGCATGCTGAACACTAAGTTTCGGAGGCGGTGTTGGGGAATATTTTCCCATTCTTCTATCAGCGCATGTTTTAGAGCCCTGAGTGTGGCAGGAGGTGGACTGCGCCTTCTGACTAGCCTCCCAAGCTCATCCCAGGCGTGTTCAATCGGGTTGAGATCTGGGCTTCTCGATGGCCAAGCCATCAAGTTGATGCCAACCTCCTGAATGTACTCTTGTACGTGGTGAGCAGTGTGTGGCCGGGCGTTATCATGCATTAGGATGGCTCCATCACCCATATTTATTAAATATGGCCCTGCATACTCGTTGAGGATCTCCGAGGCATATCTTTCACCAGTCAAAGTCCCATTTTCTATTACCACAAGCTCTGTGCGACTCTCTGAAGAGATACCAGCCCATACGTGTACAGAGCCCCCGCCATATTGGACTCTTTCCGAGATACAAGCTTGAATGTATCGCTCACCGGGTCGTCTGTAGACTCTCCGCCGTCCATCTGAAGTGTATAAAGAGAATCGAGACTCATCTGTGAATAAAACTCTAGCCCATTCTTCTTCGCCCCATTGTACGTGTTGACGGGCGTAGCGTAGTCTTGCTACGCGATGCTCTGTCTCAAGTTTGGGGCCATTTGCTGGTCTTAGAGGCTTCAGGTTAGCTTCAGCAAGTCTTCTTCTCACTGTACTCTCACTGATGTAGTCTGTTCGGGTCCGAAGAAGCTGTTGCTGAACCTCAACTGCATTAAGGTGTCGATTTCTTAACACAGTGGAAACAATAAAGCGATCTTCTCGGGTACTTGTGCACCTGGGTCTGCCATTACCTCGTCTCCTTAGATGGTTTCCAGTCTCTTCGTACCTTTGCTTTACTCGCTGAACCGTTCTTAAAGTTACACCCACCCTCCTTGCAGTACGACGCATACTGATGCCCACTTCGAGAAAAGCTAAGATTCTTGCACATTCTTCTGGTGAAAGAGGCATGATTAGTCAAATTTACTCTCTGAAGATACCTATGCTTTTCAATTACAATTGCTTTATCAGCAGCGAATGTGTCAAACACAAAAATCCTAAGTAAGACAACACCTTTCAACAGTTTAAAAAAAGTGTTTTTATTTATTCGTTTTTTTTAAAGTCAAGCATTATAAGTTCTTATAATGCATGAAGTTTTTATTGAATAAGATTAAATTTTCTTTTTAACCTTTTTTGTTTCAAAGGTCTAAGTTTTATAGTTTGGGAGAAATCGCAATTTTAAAACTGTACTACTTATTTTTGACGCCCAGTGTAGATGTGCGTTTTTTTCTGTTTTTATTTTGCGCTGAGCAAGTGATCATTATGAAAAATCCATACATAAATTCGAAAAGACCAATTTAGTGGTACAGGCCCGCACCAGGATTTGAACCCGCAACCTTCCGATTACAAATCTGGCTCATTACCGACTGGGCTATCACTGCTTCTTCAATCGGATAATATTAATTAATTAGAGGAGAGGCTTATTCATTAAATAAAGGATTTAAAAATATAAAGTATTCCATGCCTGCGTTATAAAAATGAAACTTTGGGCTAAATTTTACCTTTCTAGGGCCAAGGTTTTGGGAAGGGCGTTGATGAGTCAGTGAGTCAGGACTTGCAATTTTATATTGGGTGACTTTCAATTAGCCAGCAAAAATGGAGGCCCCTGGTTTAATTCTGACGAAGCAGATAAAGCCAGGATTGCGACCTTAAATAGGTTGTCCGGAAACACATCCCATGCAATACATACCTAAGGGAGTAGTCCAGATTATTTATTTATTTACCTATTGTATTTATCTATCATTCTTGTCACACTGTCACCAACATACACACATATCTACAAGCACACACACACATACGCACATTTATTTACCTTTTGTATTTATCAGTCATCCTTGTCACACTGTCACCAACAAACACACATATTTACAAACACATATACACACAAACAAGCACACACACACACCACACAAACAAAAACCACACATACACACAGATTACACAACACATCGGGTAGTAGTTTACTCTTTTCCGTCGGCTATGTACACACGCGCACCAAGGGCACAGCTGAAAACCAGCGTTGGGGCCTCGGCTTCAACACATGCTGAGCTGTGTCCTATTTGACATCGCACTACAGCACAATCCACTACTTATATTATACATTGTTTTTTCGTCTTCTGTATGTGTTCTTGTCCTGTGTTTTATATTTTATTATTTTATTTTCTTTGTGTTGTAGTGTTTTGTGTCAAATAAATGTCTTGAATCTTGAATCAATAAGTTCTACTATTAATGAAAAAAGTGGACTCCCCAAATTGTGAGACTTGTCAGGCAGTAGATGAATATTTATCATATTTCGTATGGGTGTGTTCGGAACGAGCCGGAAAGGGAGACGATCCTCCAAGCTTGAAGCTAGATAAGATGCAAGTTGGGGTTTTAAATGACATTTTGTCGGATCCTGGCTGTACTGCAGCCAAAATGATAGATATGTTCGCTATTAAGGTAGAGTGATAGGTTAATTAGTTTACGGCACTATAGGACTGACATAATATGCGATATGTACCAGTACCAGGTCCTTAATAATAAATAAAGAAAAAAAACGACAAAATATGATAAAGGTCTTATACAATTTGTGCAATCAGTTGACTTATTGAAAATGTTTTTGAAAATGTCGTTACGCCTTTTTATAATTCGAACGGCACGGAACGGCACTTCAAAATTTGAATTACCATTGCCCCCTATGTTCTTAGCTTCTAGTATTACTGTTCCTTTAGTAGTTCTGTTGGACAGTTCTGTTGGCCGAACTTACATAGGAGGCAATGGTAATACAATTTTGCCGTGCCGTTTTCGAATTATGCAAAGGCCCAATAGGTTTGTTACTTTTTCACGCTGGAAGGATTTTGATGAAACTTTGCATTAATAATAATTAAGCTTAGACACTTAAGCGGTGATAGCCCAGTTGGTAATGAGCCAGACTTGTAATCCGAAGGTCGCGGGTTCAAATCCTGGTGCAGGCCTGTACCACTATATTCGTCTTTTCGGATTTATGTACGGATTTCTAATTATCACTTGCTCAACGGTGAAGGAAAACATCGTGATGAAACCCGTCCGTCAAAGAAAATTCATTTTCGAAAGACGAGCGGTCCACCAACCCGTATTGGGCCAGCGTGGTGTACTATGTCCTAAAACTCCTTCGTGTTTCGAAGGGAGGCCCGTGCCCCACGGTGGGGACGTGTATGGGCTGGTGAAAAAAAGCTTAGACACTAGAATAACGGGTAAGCGACATAATTTTCCTAAATTCGTGAACGAAGTATTTGTCTTTATTGATGTTTACCTGTGTCATCAATTAATTTATCTACACTAATTTATAAAGAGGAAAGATTTGTATTTTTGTTAATGTTTTAAAATCTTTTTCCGTGAGAGTCCAAAGATTCTTTTTACTGAATAAATTAAACAAGAATCATCGATATTAGGTGTAATGTTAATTTTGATGTAGGTATTGTACCCAGTTATTAACTTTTGTACGGCCTTATAACTGCATAAACATGTTATTTGTGGTTTCTTATGTAAGTGACGCCATGTCTTGAATAAGAAATAAAGATCTTTAAACCTATATTAGTTTATGTACCTAGCGTAAGGGTTAACTATTTCCTAAAATTTACTGCAACATTTCACAATCATACTTTTTATTTAAGTCATAGTGATCCTATTTTTGCAACTATACTTATCTAAGTACAGTCAGCATCAATATTAAACCATCCCGCTTCTACACTATAAAAGAGGAATTTGTATTTTTGTATGTAACGAATAAACTTAAAAACTACTGGACTGATTTCAAAAATTCTTTCACCATTAGGATGCTACGTTATCCCTGACTAACCTAGACTACATAATTTTTCCGAATTCCCACGGGAACGGAATGCTTTGTCTGTCTGTCTGTCCATCTTTCACGCCTAAACTACTGAACCGATTTTGATGAAATTTGGTATAGAGATAGATTAGAGCCTGGGAAAGCACATAGACTACATTTTATCCCACAGTTGGGCACGATATAACCTGTAGTCCACGCAGGAGGAGCCGCGGGCGGAAAGCTAGTATGAAATAAAGTTATTTCACGAAACGTTTTACATATTAAATTCAAGATTCAAGATTCAAAAACGTTTATTTGACATACACACTACAACACAACAACAACAATGAAACAAAGGAATAAACAACACAAAATAAAAATAATGACAAATTAAAATAAATTTAAATATAAATTAAAATTAATGAAGTTGTGATGTAGTGCGATGACAAACAAGACCCACCTCAGCATGTGTTGCAGCAGAAGCCGCAACGCTGGTTTTCAGTTGAGCCCCTAAATGAGTGTATGTGTACTTACGTAGTACTTACGGAATAAAGAAAGTTATGTTTTGGAAATATGTATATAATGATAAATGGAATCATTACTTAAATAGGTGATAGTGTAAATTGTGTTTTCAGAATTTAATAATTATGTGTTGTGCAATAAGGTATCTGAGAGTTATGTTATAATAATAAGTATGAAATAAATAATAATAATATAAATAAATATTAATAATGAATGTGGACGTGTAGCAGTAGCAGGTGGAGGTGAACATATGCACATTAAACGAGGTATGTTGGAACAACCCGGCCATTATTAAAATGACATTGCTTCATTTTTAGAAAGAAACAATACTGTATTCGAAGATTTTCTAAAACTCGAAAATCAGTACAGTTTCTATTCAAAAAGAAGGAATTTTTAAAGGAAGGAATGTACGAGAGTTTTGCTGTATAATGAGTGAAAGGCTGACCACCTCTCACCATTAGAATATAATAGAATAGAAAAAATCTTTATTTTATAGGACATTCAGGATGCCACTTAAAACAAGTCAAGATTAAACGATTTAAATTCATACATACGCATTCGTTCTTTTAACCCTACTGACTCTACGCCTATTCGCAAAGGTGCAGTCTTCCTCAGAGAATAACAGGCAGAAAACTCTGAGGTTGCTCTTTTAAATCGTATTATCTTATTTACTAATTTTAACTAAATCTGAAATAACTCTAGAGCTGAGCAGTTCATTTCCATGGCTGCTGTCTGATAGATAATCAGAAATTTTGTAATTTTGTGTTTTGTAATAACCTCATAATAACCCTCAACATTTGTATCAAACGTGGCATCTTGTGGTTCTAAACCATTGGTGCTCTGCCTACCCCGTTAGGGATTATAGGCGTTAGTGTATGTATGTAGGTATTTAATGTTTTCTTAAAGTAAAATTATCTATCTTAAGGATTTGAAGTAGTTTCTGAAGGCTTATCATTTTTTTCCATTCTGTATAACAATATTGTGACATTATATGTACAAATTTTTCATAGATATAATGATTTAGATTTCATAGATATCTCTAGCTGACTGTATGAGTACCAAAACGTAATCGCTCGGAGTAAGCATTTAAATCATTTATTTCCTAGGAGTAAATTTTCAAGTAAATGTAGTTTTGAATTCGAAAACATATCGCATGCTTGAGAAACAAAATAATCACGAAGTAGGTAGAGAAGTATTTGATATTTTGTTACTGATTATACCAGAAAATTAGCTTGCCATGTTTCTAAAACCGATTGTGGACTTTTATAGATTTGTTTACTGATTTGTACTAATTGGTTTCTAACTGCCAACTGAATGGTCGCAAACGTAAGTGAGCCAGGTAAGTTTTAAAGGCCAATGTTCACCGATATTTAACCCGAGATTTGATTGTCATTTTCATATTATTTTTTGATTAGGTACAGAGGCCAGCGCATCAGGTTACCCCACTTTCATTGCAAAACCGTTTTTATCGAAGCAGCCCAGAGTGCATGCGTCTGGTAACCCTCTGTACTGCCACTGTGGATTGAATGTTTGGTGAAAACTACCTCAAGATTAACTTTGTTGCTTCAAGAATACATTGAAATTCTACGCTATTAATATTTACCTATAAGTTTAATTAGACTTCGCTCACACAGAAAAGGCCAAATTCATCTGATTTGATTTGGTGAAAAGTGCTGAATCAATCTGATTTGGTGGAAACTGCCTAATCAGTCTGTACTGGTGGGAAGAGCCTAATCAATCTGATTTGGTTATCTATTAAGATTACCAAATCAGATCGATCTATTAAAACGCTGAGAAACTGATAAACTTAATACTTTCGTATTTTTATTATTAGTATAAGATTTTATTTTTGCCGTTATTAAATAAATACCTAAAAGTATATTTCACCGTCCAACGGATTACGAAACCTAAATGTAATTTTGCAGAATTTTTCCTTTAATTTTATAGCAATACATTTTGATTCAAAGAACTGTTCAATTGGTGTTTATGAATTAATCTTTTATTATAGACTGGTAAAGCTTAAAAAGTGAAATTATAAACACATATCGGCAAACAGGTGGAGAAAATGATGGAAATTGCATTTTGCGTATTGGTGAGCATTTTAAATTAAATTTTGTGGAATAAATTAGTTACGTTACTTTTTTTGGAGCCAAACATGGTTTTTAATCACATGATACCAAATTGATTACCTAGTATGAAATTAGTTACTAAAGTTAAAAATAATTAAAAAATTGTAATGGATGGCAACGAAAAAAAAAATGAATCTATTCAACTTTTCCCTGTTTTACTTTAGAAAGGAATAGCTTAGAAATCCTTATGTGGATTCTAACTGTAACTATAATCGACAACAAATATTTTTTTCAATACAGTTGCTCGAAAAATAAACATTGTATGGCTATAAACATAAACAGAAAGAGCTCATTGTAGCACTAGTGCTTTTTACTTTGTAGTTTTTTCTTAATTTTCACTAGTCAAATAAAAAGTTTACCAACCCAGGAGGTTTGGGCCTCCATTGGGCCAGCGTGGAGGACTATGGCCTAAATCCCCTTCGTGTTTAGAAGGGAGGCCCGTGCCCTTCGGTGGGGACGCATATGGGCTGGTAAAAAAAAAACAAAAGAATAAAAATATTATTTTGCGTATATTTAATTACATTTGATTAGAAATATTTTATTTACCGAGAAAAACAAGAAGCCTGAATATTTGAATTATTTTCCCGATAATTATGAATATTATGATACACAAAAAACATTTAGATAATGTGCACAAATTACAATAAAAACGTACAAAAAAGGCACATTTTCGTAAATTTTGCATTATTTATTTTGTGAAACAAATTAACATGACTTCGTCTAGTGAGGACAGTGATATTACAGACTTGACACCACCTGACACTTTAAACACGGCGAAAACCGCTCAAGATTGTCTTCTCCCTGCAAAATCCCGTGAAAATATGTGGTTGCTTACATTTCTTTTTATTTATGAATTTTCTCACAAATGTATTGAAAAACGTCGTGTGACACACGGGTGTAAAGGTTATTGTAAACTCGTGACAACTCGTTTACAATGACCTCCTTTACACCCTCGTATCACAATGTACTATTTAACCTCAACCAATAAAGAGCGGTGTTATAAGTTTGACGTATGTATCTGCGTGTCTGTCTGTGGCATCGTAGCTCCTAAACGAATGGACCGATTTCGATGCGGTTTGTTAAAAGCTGACGTAATCAAAAGCTGTAAAAAGTTACAAACAATCAAATGTCGGGGGTGGATTTGTTAATACAATACATAACTCTTTATTTGCACACAAAAAATACAGTAAGTCCAAGAAACACAAACATAAGCATTGTGATACAAAAAGGCGGCCTAATTCATTAATAAATAAACGCTTCACACTCAAAGGCCCACATTAAGGTTTTCCCTTGTGTCGTGGGTCCCTTGGAACACACAAAGACAGACACAAACACCCATGACCCGAGAACAAACATCTGCTTTTTACACAAATATTTGCCCCGACTGGGAATCGAACCCAGGACCCGCCGATCAAGAGGCAGCGTCACTACCACTTGACCAAACCGGCCTAATTGCTACGCAGCAATCTCTTCCAGGCAAACTTAGGGTACAGGAAACAGATCTTTCGTTAAAAATGTCAAGCGGGGTGCATGAAATAAAAATAACTATATACCTAACCTACTACATAAATACTCATACTATAATAAATACTTAATATTACAATACATACATCATATACAATACAAGGTTGCCGATAAGATTTTTTTTCTTAACAATGAGGCCGCCGTTTGTACACTCGGCAGCACATCATGCTATACATGTTGACCTTGACGTCGCCCTTATCTCGCTCGTAAAAGCGCCAGATTTCGTAGTGCAAATGATGGGCTGATGGGCTGCTGTCTGTACCTGACATAACTTTTTGTATAAAATGTAACTGTATGTTATTTGTGTTGGAGTGTAATAAAGTAATGTATTGTATTGTATACATAGGTATATAACATACATATTTTTATGGAAGAGAGGAAACACGACAAATAAAGTTATGGAGAAGAAGTGGAAGCTAAAAGATGTGCTTTAATTAAGGCGGCTTTTGAAGCATTCGAGGCATTCCATAGCCGGATAGCGGATATTAATAAACTCTTACTTATCTTATTTTTTTATTTTTTATTATAAGATGGGTTAACTCTTGACCTCAATCTTGACCATAAGGACGACACCTCAGATTCAGAAAAAATGAGGTATCGTTGCCTGGGATGGATTACTAGGAGGCAGGTCTCATTTGTGTTTCTTTAGTCGCCTCTTACGACACCCACGGAAAAAGATGGGGTGGTGTTATTCTCAACCGATCACCACACGGTTAAATTCGAGTTATTGTTTATTGTAAGCTTACCTATTGTAAGTCGCCTCGCTTGTGGACAGAGTGCGGCGGAGCTCTAACAGATTCCTGAGGATGGTGGCGGATCGACTCGACTCGACCCTGATCACTGAACTACATGTGTTAAGAGTCCGGTGAAACTGTCTATCTGGGATTGTTACCCTCATTTTGTGTTTATTTTATTATTATTTATGTTTTTTACTAACATAGAGTATAACATGTTACTAGGTACATTCTATGGATCATTGGTCTGATAATGTTTTTTTTTTTTTTTTATTGTTTTAGTTGAGTTCGGCTGCAGTGCAGTCTCTGTCGTATTATGAAGCGGGAGACCCCATTGCTTACGCCAGGCTCACAAACAGAACCAATCGACTACTGGGAGACGGCGGTACGAATATAATAATTATCTATTTTAAATAATTTGACGGCCGGTTTGGTCGAGGGGTAGTGACACTGCTTCTTGATCGACGGATCCTGGGTTCGATTCCCAGTCGGGGTAAATATTTGTGTAAAAATCAGATGTTTGTTCTCGGGTCATTGGTGTTTGTGTCTGTCTTTATGTGTGTTTCAAGGGATCCCGACACAAAGGAAAACCTTAGTGTTGGTCTTTTTTTTTTTATTTTTATTATAAGATGGGTTTAACTCTTGACCTCAATCTTGACCATAAGGTCAAAGATGAGGTCGACGATGGAGCGAGCTAACCCAGAAAATGCCTATAAAGGCACTGGTACTCCCACGCACCGACGGAACACAGCAAGTTGTTTGGCGTCGGACTTCGGTAGGAGGGTGGTCGCGAACCAGACGGCCCTTTACATAGCCTACCACACCGCATGAGACCATAGGACGACACCTCAGATTCAGAAAAAAAATGAAGTGTCGTTGCCTGGGATGGATTACTAGGAGGCAGGTCTCATTTGTGTTTCCTTAGTCGCCTCTTACGACACCCACGGAAAGAGATGGGGTGGTGTTATTCTCAACCGATCACCACACGGTTAAAGTATGTAGCGTTTATTATTATTATTATCTATTCACACACTTGCATCCTGTCCTTGTCTTTTTCAATAATCTTTTTTTGTTGATAAAATGTCTATAATTTTCGTGATTTTGCCCATGTCAGAATATTTTAATGAGTATTAAAACAAAATGGCGAAGTCGCCAATATCAAGTCTAGAAACCCTTTCAGGGTTGAATTACGAGTACGTCAGACCCTTGATCAGCAGGGTGTACCGCTAGCTGATGAGGATCAGTGGTTACAAACACTACTTGACCAATTTATAAATTGCTTGATAATTATGATTTTCAGCGGCTGTTTGTAAGTACTCATAATAAAGTGGAATTTTTCTTATCTCATCAACATTATCATGTTAGCCGCAAGACGTCCACTGCTGGACATAGGCCTCCCCCAGGGATCTCCACCTCGATCGGTCCTGCGCCACCCGCATCCAGCGGCTTCCCTCAATCTTTCCAGATCGTCGGTCCACTTGTGGGGGGCTTTCCTATGCGGCGGCGCCTTCCGGTACGCCGTCGCCACTTTTCTTAAAATAACTTTAAAATAAAATAAGAGGGCCAACGAACAATTTAATCAATAAATCACTGACTGTAATAAATTTTCCTAGTATTCAGTTTTCTTAAAGTTCCTTGGTAATTCGTATTTTCATAATCATATTTTTTTATGCAGTGATTGCCTCCAACCAAGGGGGATTGAAATGTGAGTATTGTTTTCGTATTTAATAATAGTAAATACGTTTATTTTTGTAGAAAACACGTAGGCAAGCTACTTAGCGTCTATGAGATAGGCTTTGGAGTTTGTTTTTTACTAGCTTTTTGTCACCAATGAGCCTCCTGGCTCTGCGGTCCACCGATTCCAGAGCGGCTAGCTGATATTTGGCCGAACCATCCCAGCGGTGGCTGCAATACTCCATGCACAATTGAACCTGTGCCTTATAAAGGGTTAGGAGTTGATCAGGCGTGAAGTATCGTTTAACCCTACTAAGGATGCTCAGTTTTTTGACCGCAGTTTGAGCTTTGAATTCGATGGAGGTGCTGAAGTTAAGTTCAAGCTCATCGGTGACGGGTACAGATGTACTCCGGAAAGTAGGAGCCAAGCTTAGAGTATAAAAGGACTCCGTTTCGCGGAGAACAGACACGCTTGTGTTTTGGTGGCCTGGGTAGATGATAGCCCCCCCCTATTTTTTTAAATTACCTTTCTACTAAACAAATTATGTTATCATTTAGTGACTGTTGGTAAGTACTTTGGAACAGAATACTTAACCTCTGGAATAGAAAGGAGGAGATAGGTATAATCTATTCTTATTCAAATGTACCTAACTGATCGCTGTGTGTTGTGTACTTATATGATAAAAAATATTTCAAAAAATGATTATTGTATTGGGGGCCTTTATATACGGCGTAGAACCCAAATCAATGATTGTTTAGATATTAGGTAAGATAGCGATCTTTGCATTGTCCAAGTAAAAAAAAAACTACTAATTTATTTTTATAAAACTTGCTGAAGATTGTAAAATATTCAGATAAATGCATTGATATTCGAATCGTAGTTATAAATTACGATGCACGATTAGACATTTAAACGAGTATCGAATTATAGGTACAAAAAACGAAGGGAGGTGTCCCCATGATGTTTTGCTAACCCTTGTGTCAGAGTTTTCAAACCGCACAATGGCCTCTGACTTGGATTTATGACTGTAGTCAATCGACAACAGCCGGGACCGACAACTTAACGTGCCCTCCGAAGTACGGAAACGTTCGTGATAAATTGCCACTTTGGTCACCCATCAGGTTCCAATGCCTCAGGTTCACGCCTTAAACAAAGTCAAAGATCATTTCAAGTTAGTCAAGTTTGCCACATAACACGGTAAGGAACTAATTTTTGTGCAATATTCATACTCGATTTCGATATTCACATACAGAAACCCTGGGCAAAAACGAACAGATAAAAGGTAGGTTTTTTTTTATAAATAAAAAAAAAATACTTAGATTCTTCTCTTTTCCTGTTTTTATCCACATATAGTTAGATTATTTAGCCATACTGTGTTCGTGAAGTTTTGTGAGAGCTATAACGGCGGACGTATCACAAGGAAGACAGACAAGTTATAATGTATATCTGTTAGAGTCAAACCTCGAAGCTCTGGCGCTCCTAGGGTTAACTAGTCAATCCTCAGGCTAACCTAAACCTAGGATAAACCAGTCATTCCGAGAAGATCATATCCACCTTTGACTATGACAAATAACAAAGTGTCCTCAAATTGTTTTATATAGTACCTATGCGTCAACTATTTTTAGATCTTTTACAGAAAACAAGGTACATAGAGGGACCTTAAAATTCGAGTGAATAGGCCTGCTTCTGGGTGAGCTCGCTCTATCCTCGACCACATCTTCGCCCCTGATCCGTTGTGGACAAGAGCGAACACATTCTCTAAAAAAAAAACATTTTCTTTGACACATAACAGTGTATGTTTCTAGCCATTCACTTGTAAGCGGTTACAATAACTGCATAATGTTATGTAAGTGATTCTTTTTATTTATTTCCAAGACAATACAAACTATCTGTTACAGGATATTCCCTAATGCGATAGTACTTATAGCTGATGCCCGCAACTTCGTTTGCGTGTTAATTTTTTTTTGTACAGAGTACACAGATTGAAAACATCTATCTTACGTGATTTATATTTTTACATACAAAAGTTTTTTCCCGCTAATTCCCGTTCCCGTGAGAATTTTGCAATATCCTGTTAACTAAGGTACCTAAGGTTTAAGTTTACTAAGGTACCTGCATGCCAAATTTCAAGCGTCTAACTTAAGCGGTTTAGATTTTTCATAAGCCGTGTGAGTCCCCGGCAGAGTAGAATAGGACCACCCTCTTTCTTACCGAGGTGTCGTACAAGGCGACTAAGGTAAATATGCAAGCAAGTTCATCTGCACACAGACAAGGAAAACTCTGCAATTATATAAAACCCTCGCCGACCCGTCTGCCAAGCGTGGTGAGTATAGCATTTACCCCTCATGTTATTGAGGGAGGCCCGTGCCCCAGCAGTGGGGACGTATATGGGCTGATGAAGGAAGATTTTTCATACAAAAGGATTTTCCCGCTAATTCCCGTTCCGGTGGGAATTTCGGGAATTCCTTTCTTAGTGCACCTCTACGGTAGCTAAGCTACGTCCCTTCCAAATTTCAAGTGCCTACGTTTAGCCGTTTAGGCTGTGTGTTGATATGTCAGTCAGTCAGTCAGTCAGTCAGTCAGTTTCTCCTTTTATATATTTAGATAATTACAACATATAAAATAACTATTACATTCTATAACACTACAGCTAGTGCCACCTTTGTAAATTCACTCAGAGATTTCACAAAGGTGGCACTATGTATATGCACTATGTATATGTAAAGGTGGAATATGTATATCTCTGTAGCCATTCAGTTTATGATTACTTTACAACAATTTACTTTGTTTTTCAGTTATAGAAGGTGAAACTCAAACATCAACAGCTGGTAAGTACCTATACATACGAACGTATTATTATTATTACATATATATACATATAGGTACGTACTTCTAGCTGTATACTTCAATAGTCTGGCGATTAACCTAGTGAAAGCTCCAGTCTCCCACTTTTCTATGTGCTCAATTATAGTTGTACTTACTGTTTTTTGGAGAAAATAAACATTATTATTAGAAAAGAAATCAAACTTTTATTAGTGTTTCGTTTTTGCTTAAAATCCTGTCCTGAGATTTTGGTATTTTATCTTTGTTGCAAAAAATGGTTTTTTTATGTGTATTACTTTTTCAAGTTTGAATTATTTGTGCAGGAGGTTCAACAGGTATGTGAATTAGCAAAGGTTTTTTCAAATTTAATTTGCTACTTAACAATTTAATGATAAAAAATGCAACACAAAGCATTAAAAAGTCCCTGACTTGTGGAGAGGAATCCTAGGAATATCTAGGGACCAAGGCTTCCTAGTCAAGCAGTGCTGTGGTACACTCAAAAACATATCGGCTTGACGCTATGGATTTTATAAGTTTTTAGGTCGTACATTTAAGGGCCATCTAGAGGGGGTAGGTAGAGGGACTTTCAGTAAAAAGGTGCGACAGATCTAAGTGTTTTTTTCAATAGGAAAAGTTGGAGATTTCTAGGAGTGACAGGTTTCTTATCACATGTAAATAATTGAGCAATCCGCTTTATTTTATTTTTTTCATAAAATTTAATCTTATCAAAAATTTTCTTTTATGGTAGGGAAAGAACAAGAAGGTAAGTTGTTAAAGGTTGATATTTATGTATTAAACTAATATTATAAAAGCGAAACTTGATAAGTGTGTGTGCTTGTAAGTTTGTTATTTCTTCACGCTCAAACAGCTGGACCAATTTTGATAAAATTTGGTATGAAGGTAGCTGACACCCTGGATTAACACACAGGCTACATAATTTTCCCAAATTCCCACGGGAACGAACTCCCTGGTGGAAAACTAGTATTAAGGCGATTACAGCACCTAAATTATGATTTTATGATGCGTAGATAAGCATGACGCACTGCGGTTAATCAAAGAAAAAAATACTACGGTAATATTCAGCACATAAACTAGATAAGTAGTTTCCTGAAAACATGATTCAGCACTTTTGGTTCGGTAGAAAAAGCTCACAAAGCCACCTCTAAATACCAATATTGTGTATCTTTTAAGCTGTAAAAACGATAGTAAAATGCACACAGGAACTTGAATTTGCTATCAAAATGTTCGTGATTGAACACTCTCGATAAGTAGTTAACTCATTTTTCGATTTAAGCTGTTACCTTTCCATAAACCTCATTTTTCTAACTTTCGAACAAGTTTTTGCGCACGCACGCTTTCATAGTCCGTAAACTTCGTGTATCGATACTGTTCGCACTGCCGGCCTAGGCCTGTTGAGAGACGGAGATGGCACTATTCCTATGTGTGCTGCCTTTATCGGGTGCTGTAGTCGCCTTAAACTGAAAACCCATGACCCGAGAACAAACATCTTTGACTGTCAACATTGATTTTTGATTGCTGTGATTCATGATTGTGATAGATATACAGTTTTTTCGTAATAGGGATGTTGACAATTTTTTTTCTTGTTTATATTAAAAAGAAACTGAATCCAAAACCCAAAACCGAAATAATTTTTGAAAACTATTGAGAAATAAAAAAGTTACAAGCTATTAAATTTCAATAGAGGGGAAAACTGTCAAACAACGAAAAAGAGATGCACAAATGGCGGTGACGTCACGTGCCAGTAACGTGACGTCACCGCCATTTGTTTGCGTAGGTAAAAACGAGATAGCTAGCTCTCCCCACAAAACGAGATAGCTAGTCCTTACGATAATATAAATGCTAATAACTTGTTCATTTATTAACCAATTTTAATGCTGTTTTCGGATATTAATATATTTCTAGCATTAATTTTTGTTTCACATACAATAATTCATATAATCAAACACTGTCAACATCCCTGTTGTTTGTGTAGGATAATGCAAATTTTGTAAACTATTTTTTTTAGTGAATATGGTCCTTGCAAGATAGCCGAAACAGAAAAAATAATTATACAACTCCATTACACTTGCGCGATAACTAAATAGTTCTAAACATCAGCGATGATCACTGAGACGCCATCGATTAGGCTATTCCTCTTATGGGCCTTTTTATAATTCGAAAATGGCACGGCAAAATTGTGTAACCATTGCCACCTATTATATTAGTGATACTAGAAGCTGGGAACATAAGAAGCAATGGTAATACCAATTCTTTCGTGCCGAGCCGTGCCGTGCCGTTCGAATTATAAAAAGGCTCAACCAATGGCACCTCAGCGGCAGTTGAATGTTAAAACTGGCGATCATTGTCATTCAACCGCCACTGAGACGCGATTGATTAGTAGAATAGTTGCTGTCTTGATTGCCTTAGTACGGAATAATTTTTGATTTATTTTTTTATTATAAGATGGATTAACTCTTGACCTCAATCTTGACCATAAGGTCAAAGATGAGGTCGACGATGGAGCGAGTTAACCCAGAAAATGCCTATAAAGGCACTGGTACTCCCACGCACCGACGGAACACAGCAAGCTGTAAGAGGGTGGTCGGGAACCAGACGGCCCTTTACAGAGCCGCTTTACCGCATGAGACCGTAGGACGACACCTCAGATTCAAAAAAAAAATTAAGTGTCGTTGCCTGGGATGGATTACTAGGTGGCAGGTCTCATTTGTGTTTCCTTTAGTCGCCTTTTACGACACCCACGGAAAGAGATGGGGTGGTGTTATTCTCAACCGATCACCACACGGCTTAAAATGTTGGTCATATGGGTTTCTTGGGGAGAGTTGTTCAGTTTCTTATTATCTATACTAATATTATAAAGAGGAAAGATTTGATTGTTTGTTTGTTTGTTTGTTTGTTTGTTTGTTTGCATTGAATAGGCTCCGAAACTACTGGACCGATTTGAAAAATTCTTTCACCATTAGAAAGCTACATTATCCCCGATGGACATAGGCTATATTATATTTTTAAAAAAAATTTGGGATCCTTACTGAAACTCAAATAATGTAACCCAAGGTGTAAAAAAATTACCTAAAATATTCTTTACATTGCGTGCGCTGCGAAAACTATTGATGATAGAATAAAATAATGTAATACGACTTTGCAGAACACGTAAATATTTACAAAAAGTGTCGCGACAGCATATGTCTAACTATTGTAGTTATGCCACAATACGTGTTCTTTTATTTTAAAAATTTAATTGAAATGCTGCCCGCTATAAAATGCTTTTTATTTGTATCTCAGTATTAATCCTTATCAAAATAAGTTACTTCATATTCAAGACTGCTTTAATATCTTTATACAACTTTTTGAATTATGAAATTCGGACATTCCATTCAAAAGATATCACGAGTTTAAAAATGTAAGTATTAGAAAAAAGTTTCGTGGTCGCCACTCATCCTGCTAGGCAGCACCTTATGCGATGTAGGCGTCACTGGGATACAGGCCGTACGGGCGGGGAGTCAATGTCATGAAATGAAAAAAAAAAAAAACCTCAGAAAGTTTAATAAAGTTTTGCAAATAATTTAGTGCAATGGCAGTTTATTTTATTTCATCATTTTAAAATGCCCAAAAGATCCAGATCTCAACTTTCTAGAAGTAGTTCTCAGGCGAGGGCATCAAAAATACGTCGTAATGAAGAATCTTCATCGGAAGCTGAAAATCGTCTTGCAAGTCGGAGAGAATACGCGTCGGAATCGCGTGCCAGAGAGTCAAGTATTGAGCGTTCGCAGCGGTTTGCTGAACAAAATTTGAGAACCTCCGAAGTCCGCGCGCGAGAGTCAAATATCGAGCGTTCGCAGCGGCTTGCTGAACAAAATTTGAGAACCTCCGAAGTCCGCGCGGGAGAGTCAAATATCGAGCGTTCGCAGCGGCTTGCTGAACAAAATTTGAGAACCTCCGAAGTCCGCGTGCGAGAGTCAAATATCGAGCGTTCGCAGCGGCTTTCTGAACAAAATTTGAGAACCTCCGAAGTCCGCGCGCGAGAGTCGAATATCGAGCGTTCGCAGCGGCTTGCTGAACAAAATTTGAGAACATCCGAAGTCCGCGCGCGAGAGTCAAATATCGAGCGTTCGCAGCGGCTTGCTGAACAAAATTTGAAGACCTCCGAAGCCCGCGCGCGAGAGTCGAATATCGAGCGTTCGCAACGGCTTGCTGAACAAAATTTGAGAACCTCCGAAGTACGCGCGCGAGAGTCGAGTACAGAACGTTTGCTGCGGCTTGAAGACCAAAATATTAGAAATATTCAATCTCGCACTAGGGAATCGAGCTCTGAGCGTTTCCAACGACTACAAGATCAAAGAGAAAGACAACAGACGTCAACGGCTAGAGTTCGTAATCGAGTTTTAGCTCACAGTAACAGATCAGCTTTCAGATACGATCCCCAGATTGATTATGCTCAACAGTCTTCCGTCCAAATCGGACCCATGAACAAGATCTGCTCTAAGTGTTCTGCCAAAAAATGGGCCGATGAACCTAATGGTATGTGCTGTTCTTCTGGAAAGGTTAGTCTCCCCCATATTGAAGAGCCGCCACAGCCAATAAAAAATCTTTTAACAAATAATCATTCACTATCTAGACATTTTTTAACCAACACACGAAAGTACAATAGCCTATTTCAAATGACTTCGTTTGGCGCGAAAGAAATTAGGGAACAAAATTTCATGCCAACTTTCAAAATAGAGGGACAAGTATACCATCTTATAGGTAGCCTTTTACCACCCTCAGGCCAAAATCCACAATACTTGCAGGTATATTTCATTTCAGACGCAGATCAGCTATCGTTGCGGTCAAACATAGCTCCAACGCTAAAAATTAATTTAATTAACGAACTAGAGTCCATCCATAATTAAAAGTCTTAAAAGGTAAACAAATATGGCGGAATGTGTAACCATAGACTACTATAGTGATGTGGTGTATGTCGAATAATGTCGATGTCGGCAAAATTACTATACTTAGTGCATTTCTGCTATTGCTATTTAAGGCAATAGAATAGGTGAAGAAGTAAAGAAGAACACAGATGAAGTGAAATACATTTTTACCATTGCCCCTCGAAAAAGGGTCTGTTATTCTTCAAAAACAGTGAATAAAACGCTGTTTATTTCACTGAGTGAATAAAACATTTTGAATTTGGAACATGCGCGAATATACTGATTTTAGTAAGAAAACAAAAGAAAATGTGCAAGGAGGTTGCATACTCTCGCTATAAAAACGTACTAAAACTTGGCTGTATGTAATAAATGGCTGTATGGAATATGGCTCGGTTAAAAATTTTAAATTTAGAATAAGGAATTCAGCCAATTTTTTGTGCAATTTTCATGCAATTAAAAGTTTCTGATAAAAGTTTTTGTCTCAAAATCATAAAATGAGTTCGACGTCCAGCGATGAAAGTGAACCTCTCGTTCCAGAGTCATTTCGCGTTAAAGCAGCAGCTATTGTTGATAATTTACTGTCACAGAGTAATTATTTTCTTTTTTTCGTAGTCAATGGTAAAAAGTAGAGTACCTAACACGTGAAAAAAAATTCATCTCGGCTCTTGTATCCCTCGACCCGCTCAGGATTCTAATCTAGAATCCCTCGCTTCGCTCGGGATTCAACTTTAGAATCCTTCGCTCCTCTCGGGATACAACTCAATGCCTCGAAAAGAATTCACCTTTTTTTCACTTGTTGGGTAATCTACTATTATTACAAATAGTATTTGTGCGAGGTGTCGTTAGAGTTGAAAGCCAAGTTGTGGAGTATTTGAAAGCTGTTGAGTAGTTGTTTTTTTCTGTGTGCGGTGTTCTAGTAATCTCACTGAAAATGCTTTTTTGCTAGATAACCGGACAGAATTGAAAACATGACCATTTACAATAAAATTTTTACCATTTAATGACAAGTTCTTTATTTGCCTCTGACATGTATGCAACAATATGTTTCGGCAAACAATTTTTTTTTTTAATTTGGCGCACCGGAATAGCCTCAAGTTTTTATCGATATGAAAGAACATCCCATCCCTATCCACCAAAGACAATACAGAGTATTTAAAATGTCAGTTGTAGGTTTGAAATTACAGCGATCTCGGTTTTCTGCAAAAAAATAAGTATTTTACGATAAAATGGACATATTATTATAGAAATAATGGTGTTGCACGTGATTACCTAGATGTTACAACAATTACTTACTTGTTATTGCGTGTGATTACACCAGGAATGTGTATTTTTCTTCCGGTAACAGGTTTGTTTACAACTTAAGACTTTTAATTATGGATGGACTTTACAGATCGCACTCAATAGCTACAATGTATACATACAAAGTTTTAAACAAAACTTAGAATTTAACTCTTCGGATAATTTAAAGTTAATCATTAATTCCGACCGCCCACCGCAGACAGCACATCCGGGTAGATATAATGCTCCAGCTGTAAACGAAGTAGCCGTTCTCTTGGTTGACGAAGAAAAAGGCCCCAGGGATATAGTGTTGCACGGTAGAGACGGCCAACTTAAAAGGGTCTCTGAGTTACACCGATCGTATGATCCACTACAGTATCCCTTAATGTTCGTAATGGGAGAAGACGGTTATTATTTGACCATTCCTCAGCAAGATACAGCGCGTAACAAAACTGTGACGTGCATGCAATTTTATGCATTTAGGTTGATGGTTAGAGCTAACTGTTTTAATCCATTGCATTATTACAGGGACTTATTTAGTCAATATATTGTCGATATGATGGCAAAAATGATAGCAGAAAGATTAAATTACATATGTCGTAATCAACAGAGACTGAGGGCTGATGAATACATTCATCTTAGAGATGCTTTAAATCAAGACGCAAATGTTGACCCTTCAAATATCGGTCAACGCGTAATCTTGCCATCTTCATTCACAGGTTCTCCGCGTTATCTGCATGAAAAAACCCAAGATGCAATGATTTATGTCCGAAACTATGGGAGACCAGACTTATTTGTCACTTTTACGTGTAACCCCGAATGGCCTGAAATTAAAGCGGAACTATTATCTGGTCAGCGGTCTTTCGATCGTCATGACATAATTTCAAGGGTATTTCATTTAAAGATGAAGAAATTTATAAAATTATTCACCAAAGACGAAATATTCGGAAAAGTGAAATGTTACATGGCAAGTGTGGAGTGGCAGAAGCGAGGTTTACCTCACTGTCATTTGCTGTTTTGGTTGGAAAGAAAAATTCAGCCAGACGAAATTGATAGTATCATAGTTGCGGAACTGCCCAACCAACAAAACGATCCGATATTGTACGATATTGTTACAAAAAATATGGTGCACGGACCATGCGGAGAGCATAATTTAACAGCACCATGTATGAAAAACGGTATCTGTACAAAAAAATACCCTCGACGTTTCGTCAACGATACCCAAACCGGGGAGGACGGATACCCAGTGTATCGTCGTCGTGGCGCCGATAATGGAGGACAGTGCGCTACGCTTAATATCAGAGGAAGTAGTTTCAATATAGATAATAGATGGATTGTCCCTTATTCTCCACTATTGTGTAGGACGTTTAACGCTCACATAAATGTGGAGTACTGCCACTCAGTTCAAGCCATCAAATACATTTGCAAATATATAAATAAAGGATCTGACCAAGCCACTTTTAGCGTCAGAAACCCAAATGATGAAGTGGAAAACTACGTGAATGGCCGGTACATAAGTACATCTGAAGCTGTCTGGCGAATATTTGAGTTTCCGATCCACGAGCGGCATCCTACAGTCTTGCAGTTAGCTGTCCACTTAGAAAATGGCCAAAGGGTGTATTTTACCGCAGAAACTGCTGAACAAGTAGCCCAAAACCCACGTAAAACTACTTTGCTGGCTTTCTTTGAGCTCTGTAATGAAGATGAATTCGCAAAGACACTTCTATACCACGAAGTCCCGCAATACTACACATGGACCAATAATAAATTCACAAGAAGGAGGCGTGGTGTGGACGTAGTTGGCCATCCAGGCATAAAAAAAGATGCCGCTTTAGGAAGAGTCTACGGTGTACATCCTTCTCAATCAGAGTGTTTTTATCTTAGGATGTTGCTACATCACGTTCGCGGTCCAACCTCATTTGAATACTTAAAAACCGTTGACGGAGTTCTCAAAGAGACCTATCAAGCAGCTTGCCGTGACAGAGGTTTGCTAGAAAACGATGATCATTGGGAAAGTACTCTGAAAGAAGCTTCGCTTGCACATTGTCCAGTACAACTGAGAGAGTTGTTTGTGGTTATACTTTTATTTTGTCAGCCATCGGAACCATTAAAATTATGGGACAATTTCAAAGACGATTTATGTGAAGATATTAGACATAGAATCAGACAGCAAAATCAAGACTTTGCCTTACCATACAGTGAGGATATTTATAACGAAGGTTTGATACAAATAGAAAATAAACTATTGCAATTAAATGATAAAAGCCTAAGTGATTTTGGATTACCTTCTCCAGTTCGTACAGAAAACAATGCTACAGATACAATAGTACATCACTATAATACAAATAATTTGACCGCTTTTATCAATGAAAATCTGCCAAAATTAGTCCCAGATCAAAAACAAGCCTTTGAGACTATAGTTGATAGCGTGAATAATGACAAAAGAAAACTTTTTTTTTTGGATGCGCCAGGTGGCACTGGGAAGACATTTCTTGCAAATTTGATACTTGCTAAGATAAGACTATCAGGAAAGATAGCGATAGCAGTTTCTTCGTCAGGAATTGCTGCAACTCTCTTAACGGGTGGTAGAACTGCTCATTCTACGTTTAAACTTCCGCTATCTGTAAATCTTGAGCAACAATCTATATGTTCCATTCGCAAAAATGGGCCTCTTGGCAAATTACTACAAGATGCCTCACTGATTATGTGGGATGAATGCACTATGAGCCATAGAGCACATATAGAGGCCGTGAACAGAACCTTAAAAGATATTAGAAACTCCTCTGCTCTCATGGGCGGTATTACTTTTGTATTTGCTGGAGATTTCCGACAGACTCTTCCCGTCATTAACAGAGGTACGCGAGCAGATATCGTCAAAGCATGCTTGAAATCGTCCCCCTTATGGACTTCGATTGAAAATTTAAAATTACGGACGAATATGAGAACTCATCTTCATGGAATCACAGATAGTGATTTCCCACAACAACTACTGAAACTTGGGGAAGGAATTTTTCCCACTCCAAATTTAAGCAAAAATCGTGACATCCTTTTGGATGAGTCTCTAGGCCAAATAGTTCATGATTTAGAAATTTTAATAGATGCAATATACCCTAACATTGAAAATTTGCACGAAAAAGACTTTCGTTGGTTGTGTTCTAGGGCAATAGTGTCACCTAGAAATGATACGGTCAACGAAATAAACAATTTGATTATTCAAAAAGTCCCCGGCCAAATAAAAAAATACAAATCGATCGACACTGTTACTAATATCGAAGACGCAGTCCATTACCCACAGGAATTTTTAAACTATCTAAACCCTTCTGGACTGCCACCACATGAATTGACGTTAAAAATCGGAATTCCAATCATGCTTTTGAGAAATTTAAGCCCTCCGAGCATGTGTAATGGGACGAGGCTGCTTATTAAAGAATTGAAGGATAATTTAATTATAGCGAACATTATCACCGGCCCAGCAGCTGGTCAACTGGCTCATATACCGAGGATACCGATGATCCCAACTGATTTGCCAATCCCATTTAAACGGCTACAATTTCCGGTAAAAACATCTTTCGCCTTAACTATTAATAAGTCCCAAGGCCAAACCTTCGAATTAGTAGGGATCGACCTACGAAAAGAATGTTTTACTCATGGCCAACTGTATGTTGGCCTATCGCGGGTGGGAGCTCCTCAAAATCAATTTATTTTGCTGCCACAAAATAAAACAACGTCAAATATCGTTTACAGGGAAGCTCTGACTCAATGAATTAAATGGCTTTTGTTTTGTATATATGATCTTTTTTCAAAAATTAGAAATAAAAAATATTTAAAAATAAATGAAAAATAATAACAAAAACAACATTAATATAAAAATAAAAGTTCATTAAAATAATAATATTAAAACTTTCTTTATAACTTGCTTTTTATAGTAACCTGACGCAAATAGAAGGGGTTATGTGTGTGTATTATAATTTTTATTTTTTTTAAATACGCGTGCGATATTGTATAAAAGTAAATACGGGATGCTATATTGTATAAAAGTGTAAGTAAATAGGTTGTATGTGTATTGAATAGCATTGTATGTAAAAAAAACATATTGTATAATAGTGTAAATAGTTAAATACTTAGCATTAAATGTTATAAAATCAATTGCTGTCATACAATGAGTCTGCATTAATAAATGTTATAATATGTTATAAAATCAATTGCTGTCATACAATGAGTCTGCATTAATAAATGTTATAAAATCAATCAATATCTATAGTTGTGTATGCTGTATGACAGCAATGCAGACTGCTTTTCCAGTCTCGGTGGACATTCCCTCTACTGGTAGTTTAGGTCCGTATTACCTAAATTACCAAGTCTTGATCTATACTTAAGTATTGATTGTCTCTTTCTTTCACTATCAAAATGACAAACACGACTGCTGCTTAAGTATAGATCAGTCTGAGTCGCGTTCTATACTACGGACCTTAGATGCACATTGCATAAGTGCTCAGAGCATTTCAAGCAACTAGAATACCCTCTTCGTATATGATAAATACTTCAATAAGGCTACCTAAGTAAATGCTATTTAAAGGTTTCAAACATTTATTTATTCATAACTTAATTGAAAGACTTAAATTTAATATCTTAGGTAATAAGCATAGCCAAATACAGATTACTCTGGATTAGCAAATATTCGTCTATTTAAAGGTGTTTTTATCTATGTAACAAACATGATTATTCCATTCAGCTTACGTCTTTAGTAAGTTAGTAATTCAAATCAAAAAGTTGTATTTTTACAGCACCATTGTATTCTATGTATACCTTTCTGCAGCTTTCTATGTAATACCTATCAACGTCAAGTGTATAAGATCTCAACTTCTATTTGTTTAGTTAGGAATCAACAGGAAATAAACGTTAGCAAATGCTTATGAAAACACAAAAATATCTGGCATTTTTATTTAAACTGGTTTAATTAGATTTCAGCCGAGTAACAAACACACATGCAGGCACAGTCAAGAGCTCATCAGTAAGCATGAAAAATAAACTCTATTCCCTTATAATAATAGTGAAGTTGTCAAGTTTGATGTGATCTTAACTGTACCTGTACTCAATTAATATTTACATCTTTTGATATATTATAATAACAATTTAGAAATGAAAATTACTCAGATTAATGGATTTCATTAATCTGAGGAAAATTACCTTTGACCATAGACAGGACACCAGTAGATTTAATTATTTTGACTTCAAATTAAAAAAAAAACATGATGTTTTGCTTATTTATTTTGCAGCCACAAACCTACCCCCAAAATGACTATGAACTTTACAGCACTAAGAAATGATTTTTCTAAATTCTACCCCTAAGGGGTTCAAAGTTTGTGTGGATAAAACAATTTTTTTGCACATTTTGACTCGAAACTTCGTCAAGATATACCTCGAAGCAAATGAACGAACACGTGTTTCGCTATTTTTCAAAAATCATCCCCTAAAGGGTCAAGAATGAAACGGGTGACTAAAAGAGTTCTTTGCGCGAGCGAAGCCGCGGGGAAAAGCTAGTTTATTATAAATCCTCTAAAGTTTCTCTAAATAATTTTCTTACGACTGTATCCGCTCCGTAAGACAGAAAAAAGAGCCAAGTGCGAATCGGAGTCGCGCACGAGGGGTTCCGTACCATTATCTATAAAAACTAGCAAAAAAAATCACATTTGTTGTGTTGTATGGGAGCTTCCTTAATTATTTATTTTGTTCTGTTTTTTGTATTTGTTGTCAAAGTGGCAATAGAAATACATCATCTGTGAATTCAACTGTCTATCACGGTTCATGAGGTACAGCCAAGTGACAGACGGACAGCAGAGTCTTAGTAATAGAGTCCCGTTTTTTACCCTTTGGGTACGGAGCCCTAAAGAAAAGAGGATGCTAAATTGCTAACAAACATTGTGTCTTTCCCAACTATAGCTTGCAAGCCAGGCTCTCTATTCGAGAAGGACGACAGGTCTCAAAACACCTGTCGCTCATGTAGATGTGGGGATTCGGGCAAATGGGCCTGCAGTAATGCTAAGGGTCGCTGCAAAGGTAAGTGACTAATTAAATAACGTACACGTACACGCTGACACACTCATCCACACACACACACACACATATATACACAAATCTGAATATTTATACACTGCGTTACTTAAGTTTTTATTTATATCGTATTTTTTTATTACTGACTGACTCGACAAATTTAGATAAATCTAAGTTTTACGTTTATTAATTTCATTTTTTTTTTGTATTTTTTTTTAAATTAATGTCACTTTAGTTTCACTTAAGTTTAAGATGCCTAAAATTATATTACTACTGTTTTCTCTTTTGTTTAGTATAATATTTATACACTGAAAGGTAGTTGATGTTTTATCATATACTTATGTTATAATGTTTGTTATTAATGTTTATATTATTATTTTTAAGTAACTGCAGCGGCCGACCGGCCAAACAGGGTCAAGCTGAAAACCAGCGCTGTACAATTTGTTGTACAGCACAATGCTGAGCTTGGCTCCTTTTACTTAGGTTAATCTAGTTCTTACTTTTTACTGTTAATTTAGTCATTGTATCGTAGGTTTAACTTTAGCAATAAACATGATTTCATTTCATTTCAAATGCTACACACTCAAAGGCCCACACTAAGGTTTTCCCTTGTGTCGTGGGTCCCTTGGAACACACATAAAGACAAACACAAACACCCATGACCCGAGAACAAACATCTGCTTTTTACACAAATGTTTGCCCCGACTGGGGACCCCCTTCGGGGCAAACAACCCTTATTATAGATGTATGGATATCCGGTTATTACCCGGTAGGTAGGTACGTATCGTGTTAGGTATAGTCAATAGTCAGGTAGGTATGTACGTTAGGTATAGTCAGGTAGGTATAGTCAAGTTTGTGGCGAACTTGGCTAACCCTGGTGTCAGAGTTTTCAAACCGCACAATGGCCTCTGATTTGGTTTTAACGACTGTAGTCAATCGACAGCCGGGACCGACAGCTTAACGTGCCCTCCGAAGCATGGAAACGCTCGTGATAAATTGCCACTTTGGTCACCCATCAGGTTCCCTGCCCCTGTGTACGTTGCTTAACCTCACTGATCAGTTTAGATCAGTGAGAGCCACTGGGCTACGAGCGCTTCGACAACTATCCGGTGGTTAGGTTAGTATGCACATAGTCTAAATATATAAAACAAAGTCGTGTTAGTTACCCCACTTATAACTCAAGATCGGCTGGACCGATTTTCATGGTTTTTGATTTGTTGTAGGTATTTGTTTCTGTCCCGAATAGCAGAATAACTATTAAAAATATTAGAAAATTGACGGAAAAATTCCCACGAGAAAGAAGTCCCGGGCGACAAGCTAGTATACTATATAATCGATTTAATGCTAATTCAACATGAAAATCGTCGTGATATACCCACTATTATTATCATAAAATCACTTTTTTAAATAGAGAATATCTATCTCAAGGGTGAGGATGTGGTCGAAGATGTAGAAAGCTACCCTGGAGATGCCTATTCAAAATTCAGGTTATATGAACCCGGAAAGACAGACGCAGGCTGAGAATTCTAGCCCTTAGCGATGTGCAATATAAAAGATGAAGAGAAGCGCTCAGTACGGATCAGAGGGATCTCGACAAGGTAAGGGTGGTACCCTACGGTGCGTCTGGACGTCCGGTAGAAGAAAGGGGCAGACGAAAAGAGCTCGTGCGGCTCCTGAGAACACTCCCCGAACTATGCGCATCTTGTAAAAAAATACATGGCGAGCTTTGCGTCCATAAGCTAGCCTCGCAATCTTTACTCTTCTTACATACGCTCATTGTCAAGAAAAAACTAGTTAATTAATTCATCTTGGTAATTTCACAGTCCCTAACACTTATAGTAAGTATGCGTATCAGTTTTTCTAAGTTAAATTCACATTTGATTTAAGTTAAATTCATCTTTTCGGTTTTACCAATTTTCCCTACTTACTATAGTAGACCACAAAGAGGGGAGACTTTTTTCAAATTGACGATCATATCGTCGTCATCAGCCCATATACGTCCCCACCGAGGGGCACGGGCCTCCCTTCGAAACACGAAGGGGTTTTAGGCCATAGTCCACCACGCTGGCCCAATGCGGGTTTTTGGACCGCTCGTCTTTCGAAAATGAATTTTCTTGGACAGGCGGGTTTCATCACGATGTTTTCCTTCACCGCTAAGCAAGTGATAATTAGAAATACGTACATAAACTCGAAAATACGAATTTAGTGGTACAGGCCCGCACCAGGATTTGAACCCGCGACCTTCCGATCACAAGTCTGGCTCATTACCAACTGGGCTATCACTGCTTAGACAATCATATAATATCACACAAATTATAAAACAAGGTCCCCCGCCGCATCTGTCTGTCTGTCTGAACACGAGAAATTCAAAAAGTACCGAACGGATTTTCATACGGTTTATCTGTACAATTCATTCCCGAAATTCTCGCGGCAACGAAGTCCCGGGCGGGAGCTAGTAAAAAATAAAATGTAATTTGCATGCTGTCATATTGTCATTCTCGTGTTTAGCGTGTAATTTTTAAATATGTACAACAGAAAATATTATACTCATATACGAGTAGGAGTTTTTAACTGAATCTATGTATGAGGGTCCAACGATTACAGCAAGGCCTTTGATCATGACAACCACAAGCGGCTTCTATACAGGTTGAAAAAGAACCTCCTAGCTTTATTGAAAATCCTGAACCAGTATCACTTACTTACAGAACTATTTTTTTAAGTTTTTTTTTATCGGTGGTATTTTTTATTTCCTCAACGTAGACACTACTCGGGTGCACCCCCCAAGCGTTTCCCGCACCCCTCGCGTGCCTGGTGTAAGAGTAATATCTACGTTTAGGCAAAAAAAAATATTATTTCCCATTGAAAAAATATAAAAAAAAAATTATTTTTTTCATAAATGTGTTCTTTGAGTGATACTGGTTCAGGATTTGAATATAGCTAGGAGGTTTTTTTCACCCAGTATAAGCTACAATGCGTAGGAATTAATGCCTCGACTTGCTCAAGTGGTTTGCATCTTACATAGCTAATCAGTTGTAGCAAGCAGTAGTACTTAGTTAATAATTATGTCTCAAGCTGGATTAAAGTGCCCGTGTCGTCACACAAGGATTACTTTTGGGGCCACTGTTGTTTGTTATCTTCATAAATGACAGTAGTCTTTGTACGCCTACATCTAAAATTTCATATTTAACAGGCTGGTTGATTATTGTTCTCTGAACGACTTTGACTTGAATCCTTTAAAATGGTCACGTTCAGTCACAAAAACACTAATATTCTCTACAATTATAGAATTATATTATGGGTATCAAATGAAAGTATTTGCTGAAAAGAATGCGAAAAAAAAGAAAATTTAAATAACAGCTGGCTTAACAAATTACTTATTTTTAACTTTACTTGAAAATCTTGGTAACAGATGAGCAGTGTCCAGGGCTGGCGTCAGTTGACTTTGCGGACGGTTGCTTCAGTTGTGCTTGCGAAGGAAATCGACTCATGTGCCACCTCAATGAGGGACAAGACAAGAGATGTCTCGAAAGTATGTACCTATTGAATCCGCCACATCCATACAGTCACGCCTATTTGATGCCACATTTGATATACATTTTGAGGGTTATTATACAAATCAATACGGTCTAGGGATATTGCACGATTTTTCTTACGAAAGAGGCCTGTTTGAGAAGCTATAAAAGCATACTCGAGATACATGGAGGGCTATGATTTTCAGACGAGCAAGTGCTAAACTAGAATTTTTAATTCTAGTCAATAAATTTTGTTCTACTTGAAATTTGTGAAAACGCGACGGAAACGAAAACGAAAATGCTCTTTTTGCCTGCTTTTTGTATGAAAATGGTCAAATTTACGCTTTTTTTTCATTTTCGTCATAGCCCTCCATGTATCTCGAGTATGCTATTATAGCTTCTCAAACAGACCTCTTTTGTATGAAAAATCGTGCAATATCCCTAGACCGTGTGTTTTGACATAGGACCGCGGCGCATTACGCGCGCTATCACCATCGTACTCGATCTGATTTCCAATTTGTGTAATTAACCTCAAGGTACCCTTTACCCTTTCAAAGTACTTAATTTTTTTCTTTCCAAAAAAATGCGTGCATGCCATTAAGTAAATTTTTAAAACATTATAATAAACCATAACAATAACCTGTGTTTTTTTATTTCAGTTTTCGGTTCATAAATGAGTCAACAGCAGCCAAATAATCATTTACTTTTCAAATAAATTATGAATTGATTACCATTTAAATTGTATATTTATTACTTTCCCTAGATAATTGGGCTTGTGCACTAAGAAATCATCCCTTTTGATCGTTCTTTATGAACAATACAATCAATGGGAATTTTCATTACGATATGTCTTGCAAAAGTTTTTTTTTTCATAATGTGAGCGGTTAATTCTTGGCCTCAATCTTGACCAAGGTCATGATTGAGGTCACGATGGAGGTCGACGATAGAGCGGGTTAACCCAGAAAACGCCTATTAAGGTACTGGTACTCCTACGCACTGACGACGGAACACAGCAAGCTGTTTGGCGTCGGACTGCGGAGGGTGATCGCGAACCAGACGACCCTTTACAAAGCCTCATATGAGACCATAGGACGCTACCCCAGATTTAGAACAAAATAAAATTATTTATTAATAATAAACATTAGAACAAATAATTTTTTTGTAATTGAGGTGATGTTTCCTAGGATGGATTAATGGAGGCAAGTCTCATTGTGTTTCCTTACTTGCCTCTTACGACACCCTCGGAAAGAGATGCGGTGGTATTATTTTCAACCGATCACCACATGGCATAAAGGTGGTGTTAGACAAGTTTTGCCATGTACAGCTTTGGTATGGGGGTAAGTAAGATTCGAAGTTTTCGACCTTCATGGTACTCTGCGCGAGCTGCCATCTAGAATTAAAGTGTTCTAAATTACTTTATTTAAAAGTCTCAACAGTTGACTGTGTGACAAAAGTTTCTATAGGAGGTAGATAGAACGAAGATGAGGATTGGAATAGAATTTTCTGCCGGCATCTGTATTTCCGAGTTCATACAACCCGAATATCTTTAAAGTACGAGTGAATAGGCTTTTTCTGGGTGAGCTAGCTACATCCTCGACCACATCTTTGCCCAGCAGGCCGAGTACGATAGTGACAGCGCCGCGACAACACCGCGGTCTTATGTCAAAATGTCAACATTGACAACGCGGGACCCACACGCAATCAAAGTAAAGTTTCAGCGTGAGCCGAGCGCGAGTTTGTCGTTATCGTGCTAGAGCTAGATTGTGGTCAAGAGCGAACCCATTCTTAATACAAAAAAAAGACAAAATTGCTCGCTCTATGGCGTTGTCAATGTTGACATTTTGACATAGGACCGCGGTGTTATCGCGCGCGGCGCTGTCACTATCTTACTCGGCCTGCTGGGAGGCAAACCGCCATCGCGCGCGCGTTTCTTATGTACCTAACGTAGGCCCGTTCAGTGAGAATTTCCCAAATGGGAATCAGAAATATTTCATAGGATATTTGAAAGTTTGGGATAAGTGGTATTTGAATTTTTTTATTTCACCTTTTGCAAGGCAAAAATATCTACAAAATGGACTGTAAATAGTAAAGGGTAAAAGGAGACTTTTCAAATTTGTACGGAGCTTGGGCTAGATGTTTATGCAATGCAGTCTATTATTAATTGTAGATAGATAGACAAATTCTTTATTGCATACTTCACAAGGTAATAAGATACAGTACAGTCTTACAATCAAAAGTGTGCAAGTGCGGCCTTATCGTTAAGCAGCGATCTCTTCCAAGCAATCCAAAGCGAAAGGAAAAACATAAGAAAAACCGAGCGTAGCGCAAAAGTACAAAAAGAATAAGAAATAAAAGAAAACAAAATAAATAAATACGTCATTTTCATACTTATAATAATATACTAATACACAAATAACCCATAGCATACATAATTAAAATATATATACATATACAGGTCTTTAGGTAAATCTCTTTTTACATTAGGGGATAAATTTCTATAAAAATATCTCAAAAAAAGATAGGAAAAATAACTTCAGAGTTAATAAATAACGTCTAACGTTAAAATTGTCTAACGGGCCTCTCTACGTGTCGGCTTTGGTTTCCAAAGGTTCGGGATGTAAATGCCCGTGATTTATAAAAAAAAGGGTAACTTTAAATAAAATTAAGTATGTGAGTTAGCCCACTAAATCAATCATCTATCTCCAACAAAAATCATCATCATCATGTCTGCCGCAAGACTTCCACTGCTGGACATAGGCCTTCCGCAGGGATCTCCACCTGGATCGGTCCTGCGCCACCCGCAAACCCGCATCCAGCGGCTTCTCGCAATCTTTACCAGATCGTCGGTCCACCTTGTGGGAGGCCTTCCTACGCTGCGCCTTCCGGTAACGTGGTCGCCACTCGAGGACTTTTCTGCCCCAGTCCTACGAGCGATGTGCCCTGTCCACTGCCACTTAAGGTTAGCAATTCTTTGGGCTATGTCGGTGACCTTGGTTCTCTTGGTTCTCCAACAAAAATACCTATTTCTAAATATATAAAAAAACGTGAGCTACTGATTGATTGGCTTTGTGTAAGAAATCGAAAATGATCCTTGATCGTTTCATATGGATTCCTTGAAGAAAGATGTTCAGGTTCATGAAGAGAATAACCCCCATTTGTTCATAAAATACTGTAGCTTTATTGTAGAACATTACTGGCACATAGAATTCAATGGATCGAGCCACAAATTATCTAAAATGTTCTCAAAAATTAAATTGTCTAACAAAAATAGTAAAACGGCCAAAGTAATGATAATACTCGTCAGTTACAGTCAGTGACCCTAATAAGGTATCCAGTTCATGCTAATTCACCAGCGGATAGGACCTTGGGTGTAGATAAATGTGGTAACTGGCTGTACAACTCTCCTAGCCCAGTGGCGCTCACTGCTGGTTATTTTATTTTATTTTATTATAAGATGGGTTAACTCTTGACCTCAATCTTGACCATAAGGTCAAAGATGAGGTCGACGATGGAGCGAGTTAACCCAGAAAATGCCTATAAAGGCACTGGTACTCCCACGCACCGACGGAACACAGCAAGCTGTTTGGCGTCGGACTTCGGTAGGAGGGTGGTCGCGAACCAGACGGCCCTTTACAGAGCCTACCACACCGCATGAGACCATAGAACGACATCTCAGATTCAGAAAAAAATGAAGTGTCGTTGCCTGGGATGGATTACTAGGAGGCAGGTCTCATTTGTGTGTTTCCTTAGTCGCCTCTTACGACACCCACGGAAAGAGATGGGGTGGTGTTATTCTCAGCCGATCACCACACGGTTAAGCAACGTACAGAGGGGCAGGGAGCCTGAAGAATGACCGAAGAGGCTATTCATCATGAGTGTTTCTGTGCTTCGGAAGGCACCTCAACCCACCGCAACCTCAACGGCAATAGTGGCTGTTGTCGATAACCAAGTCAAGAGGCTATTCGACGGTTTAAAAACTGACGCCAAAAATTCAAAATTCGAAATTATTTATTGTATAGTGAGTTTTTTTATAAAGATGTTACAATCAATGAAAAATATACACGAACTATAGTTAGTACTTAAACTCTAATAGAGATTTTGTTATTTTAATTAAATGACCGATCATTGGACAGTCCCCACTCTCGGCGATCTCCTTCAGGACTTTATTGCTATCTTTATAATTATATCAACAAAAAAAAACATTAATTGTAAGATATTAAATCCAGCTAACATCTTAACATCTAAGCCAGCCAGGCTTAGTCAAGTTCGCCACATAGTTAATTATACCTACAAGATATGGAAAGAGGGACTTGAAAGAAATCAGTTTCAATAGTTTACGGTTCTAATGTGGACAAGGTGCCGCTTGACATATGTGAAATCGCTAATTGATGAACCATGTAAGACGTTATTAGGCAATTAGTTTCAATTTTGCAAACTTTAAAAGACAAATTATACCGACAACTGCTCACTAGATCGTTACTTAGAGCAAATGTGGGGTGTCGTGTGTTTAGCGTTGCTTGTTTTGGTAAGTCATAGTGATAGTACTTAGTGGCTTTTTTGGAATTCCGGACCTCAAAAGAAAACAGATTATCGGCGGTTATTTTCACTAGTTTTACTTTTTTTATTTTTTTATTATAAGATGGGTTAACTCTTGACCTCAATCTTGACCATAAAAGTCAAAGATGAGGGAGTTAACCCAGAAAATTCCTATAAAGGCACTGGTACTCCTACGCACCGACGGAACACAGCAAGCTGTTTGGCGTCGAACTTCGGTAGGAGGGTGTTCGCGAACCAGACGGCCTTTTACAGAGCCTACCACATCGCATGAGACCATAGGACGACATCTCAGATTCAGAAAAAAATGAAGTGTCGTTGCCTGGGATGGATTACTAGGAGGCAGGTCTCATTTGAGTTTCCTTAGTCGCCTCTTACGACACCCACGGAAAGAGATGGAGTGGGGTGGAATAATCTCTACCGATCACCACACGGCTTAGAAAATGTATTTAAACAGGGTTCTTACCACGATTTTTGTTTTAAATGAGTATTCGATGTACTCAAAAGAAAGGGTGTAGACCGCTTTGCCTGCTCTTAACAAATGGCATCTAGAACACCGTTTAATTCTGTCAAAGAATTTCTAGAATTCAAAGTTTAACATTTGATTTTGTACCTTAAATAATTTTTATTTTGAAATTTTAAGTTTAAATTTTAATACTATTTTAATAAATCAGTCAATTTCTATTATTTGATGGGACATTGACATTTGGCATATGTTAACATTCTGTATTTGTTTTATTTTTCTTTTGACTAATTTTGACTAGTGTTAAATTCAGTTATACTCGTATGTATTTTAATATGTTTTAATTTATTTATAATTTGTAATGTTTGCATGCTGAATATTTATTGGCTAAAGATGTTGGCCTTATGTTTTTTGCTATTAAATAACTATGACTATGACAACGAAAATTGTAATCTAAAACGCCGAACGAACGCATTACCGAACGCATTACATTCGCCTTTCCGTCCCGTCCGTCGTGGGTAAAAAGACCCTTAAGTATTACTTCGTTGTTCATATGTCGAAGTCAAAATAGTTTTATTTCATAGAACATTCAGAATTTTACATAAAATAAGTCAAAATAGTGAATTACATGAGCATTTTTAACTTTGCGCCTATTCACAAAGGTGCAGTCTTCTTCAGGCGAAGAATAGGCAAGAAACTCCGAGGGTCGCTCTTTTTAGCTTAATCGTTTATTTATTTTACAATGCAGTTGCTCGGAAATGGCCCCGTAACATTACCACGGAGTATACGTTTACGTACCCCATAAAACACATGTCATGTTATGTAATTTGAAATGAGAAGAAGATTTTGTAAAGAAAAAAAATATTTGAACTAATGAGCAAATAAACCATTTTTCATATACCAAAATTCAACTTCAGTGGCTATTCTGTGATCCAGTAAAGTTATTTTTTTTTTATCAAATAATGCATAAAAAGTAAGCAAAAAGTGAATAAAATACTGACAAAAATGTATGACGCAATAAAGAGTAGCTGATTTGATAATTCAGTGACCCTTTTGACAAGTGAGAGTATTACCTTTTTTATAAAGCTTCATACTGGCTTTATAGAATGACAGCAAAGAGTTTTTATGCCTGACAAATAATTATTTATGACAAAAATCTTGATTTTTAGTGAAATAAAATATAAACGTAAATTATTTATTTTACTTTTTCAATAAAACAAGTCTGATTTTTTACAAATAATTGAACTATTGAATAATTTCTGTAGGCGCAATTGGCATTTTATTTATCTTAGCCTTTGCCTCATAATTGTGGAAAAATATTTTGCTCGCCATTGTTTTGACCGCCATTTGAAATTATTTGTTCAACAAAATTATTTTTGTGTTATAAAAATGTTAATTCCTTAATGTTTTGTGTTTAATCGTAAAATATTCGTGCACATTGTTCAATTATAACAAGTTTTCAGTGAATGTTTATTGGAAAATACTATCTTTTAAGAACTTTGGATATACCTATACGATGTAAGTTTTTGACAACATTTTTTTTAGTTTCTTTTCCTCGGCTACTGCATTGTAAAACGTTGAACTATATACGTGCCTTAGGTAATGTGTAACTGGAGCCCTATAAAACACTCGCTTCGCTCGTGTTTCAAATGGGCTCACGTTACACATTACCTACGACACTAGTATCGTTAATAACTATTATTTACTAAGGGAAATATACAGCACGTAATCATACACATTTAACAAAAACACAAGAATAATTCATACACCAAAACAGTTTCCACTGACAAAAATCTTAAACTTAAATTTCTTTTTTCTAATTTTAATTGACTTAATATCTGAATAACTCTGAGGGTCAGCTTCAGATTCCCATGGTTTTGATTCTCATGGTTGCTTGTCTAACAGATAATCAGAATTCTATAATTTTAAAAAAATCTGTTCGCAGGAGAGTGCCATAAATGTACGTTCGCTAACGTACTACGAGGCTGGCGATGTACCAGGGTTCGCGAGAGCTGGTGACGAAGTTCAAGAACCAGCAGCTAATGAAATTGCTCAGGAAGTTGGTAAGTTTCTTTAGTTCTAGGCAGTGTCCTTAGAAACTGCATGAGCTCATTCCGCCTGCTCGTTCCTTCTATCAGACGTCCAGACTCATTGCAGGGAATGATTCCTACCTTTTCGAGATTCCGCAGATTCTTACTGAACGCTGTTTTTCATCTTTTAATATGGAATTCTCCGCCTGCATCTGCATTTCCGAGTTCTCATAGAATAGAATAAACTTTATTAAATTGACACGATATAAACTTACAGTTAAACACACTTTATATAATCAAATCTCCGGTTTCTTCTGGATGAGCTCGCTTGGCTACATTTTTGCCCCGAGCAAGATTAAATCAATAGATTAATAGGAAATAATATTTCCACCAAGCCTATCTTTCTAACAGGTGTCCCAAAAGTAGGTAAAGACATAGACATTACATAAAGGATTGTAAAGAAGAGACTTGTACAATTTTATTTATATAGATATTTGCTAAATGGCCGCCACGGAAATTTTTGCAAATGTCAATTCTTTTCATGACACTTTCACACAATTCTCTGCTTATTTCACCAATAACTCGATGAGTATTGTGTTTCAAGTCGTTTATGTTTTGTGGATCGTTCCCGTAGACTTTATCTTTACGAATCGTTAACTCGAAGCGAATTTTCCTCGTAACTTTAGTCGTATGTTTGTAATTGATCGTGAATTTTCATACAATATTTGTACAATTTCTGTGATTTTTTATTGTGAATCGCTCCATAATTAATTTTACATGTGTCAAAATGACATATGTCAAATTTCAACCCGCCATAAAAAAACACATGGGAATACGTAGGCCAAACTATTCCAGCCCCTTTACTCATTAAAAATAAAAAAGAGATAATATATCTGTAATTGTATAGATTAGCGACATTCTAAATTACTTACATAAATCTCTTAATGTTACATCTTCAGAGCGTGATGGCGGTAAGTATAAAATTATATTATTGAACTGATAATAAATCTTCCTTATTTTTTCAATTACGTATTTCGTCCCATAGCAAAAGTTGTTCATGTTGGAAGCTACATTAGATCCTTTAAGGCCTGTATTACAGAAGGAAACTCAAGTCTCGATTAATACTTAAGTATTGATTGTCTCTGTCTCTTTCTTAAAATGACAAAGACGTCTGAGTCGCGTTCTGTAATACGGACCTTAGTTTGTGTCTCGTCCATTGGGTTCAATTTCGTTTAGTAATTTTTTTTATAACCAATCGCAACCGAACCCAAGCAGGCAGGCACGCTATTTCACCATGTACCTACTCCGAAAGGTCTATCTGCTGTGGGGGGCTACCAAATGAAAGATTTCGTCTGAACGATGACACACGGGCGCACATCAGGCTATACACGTTGACCGTGTCTTCACCCGCAATGGTAACGGCTTTCGCAGTGCAAATGAATAACCTGACGTGCTGCTGTCTGTACTTCATTTGGTTTACACCTTCAGTTAAAATCAGATTGTACAGAATCAATGTAATAAACAAGAATATTCTAGAGATCTACTGGGATTTTGTCAAATCCCTGATACCCTCATTTTCTTGCGACATATGTACGAAGTGTTATATTGGCTCCAAGATCCATGGTAGTCCCCCCAGACCATCACCTGTGCTGCCCTAGCATACGCAATGAGACTACACTCTCATAACAGTTGATTGACAAGGAAAACATAACCTTAAATATTTGAACAGAAGGTTGCATTTATTTTGCATTCAATCGACGTTGACACATGATTTTGAACTGCTAAAAGGATGTGTATCCAAATCAAAACGCAAGAGAAATGGAAACTTCTCTAAATCAAAATAGGGTCTATTTTTCTTGTGTTGATTTGTCTTTTGTATTCAAGTGACTTTGACCTCAGACTTTGACACATGATATTGAATTCCTAAAAGGACTTCAAAACTCAAGAGAAATGGAAACTTCTCCAAATCCAAATAGGGTCTAGTGTTCTTGTGTTGATTCGGAAGTCTATACTCTCATGAGAGAAGAGTCTCATTGCGTATGCTAGGGCAGCAGTTCTCGTTTTTAGAATTAATAAATCTGGTTCAACGACTGTTATCACCCGGCGATAAACAACGTGATTTTATGCGTGATCATGCATGCATGCATGATGTATGCATGTAGGTAATCAATTACGTTTTGTCTTGCCCTCCAAAAAGTCCGAAAGTCCAAAAAGATTAGGTGACTTTAAATTAGCTATCGAAGCTTTAGGGAATGACTCTCCCCATCAAACTGAACAGCCGTTTCCAAGGAATCCCTATGAAGTTCTCAAAATAAAAATAATCGACTTACCATGCAAAGGTGAATCAGCTAAGAATCGCACAAGTTGTATGGAAAGGCGAATTTTTTAAACTTATTTCTTCCCGTGTTCCTTGGGGATAGTGGTTCAGTTTAGTGATTCAGATCTTTAATTGTAGGTAACTATTTTAAAGTCACCACATAAAATATAAAGGCAGACCACCAGATGTCTTTATACGCAGAAGTTCCCCCTAGCCCTATGGGGTCAGACGATTTTCTCAAATTAACGCGATCACAATGGATAAGGTTGGCAATGGGCCATTTGACTGTAATTATTGGCCAGTTGCGGATTTAGATGCCACACGACTCAACTGCGAAAGACGGAACTGCGTTAGATAGATCCGCGTCAGGCGGAACTGCGTTAGATAGAACTGCGACAGACAGAACCGCGATGCAACCTGTATAGAAACTAGTTGTAGATTAGGTTGGAACTGCAATTCTGAACGCACGAGCCGAGCGAACGAAGCGAGCGTGCCGCGGCAGTTCCGTCGGATGCGGTTCTGTCTGACGCAGTTCCGTCTGTCACAGTTCTATGTAACGCAGTTCCGTCTGTCGCAGTTCTGTCTGAAGCAGATCCATCTGTCGCAGTTGAGTCGTGTCGCAGCTCAATCCGCATCTCCTATTGGCCGGTGTTCAGACGATATCGTATTGATTGGCGCTATGAAGAAGAGGCTTAATTACCTACCCAGCAGTGGTTGATGTGGGTTAAGGATGTCGAAGAAGATCACCGTGCAACACCTCGATCCGTTATTCTGTTACTTACGACGTAAAGGAAAGACTGACAGACAAACGAATACACTCTCACATTTATGGTATTAAAAGGTTTCCGTTCGCGTCTTTTATATGTTTGCGAGGAAAAGTATACATTTTCAATCTCCAGCCTTCTAAATCGTTTATTTGTTTCGAAGGACAAATAAACAAAGAAACACAATTTCACATTTATAATATTAGTAAAGATTTGTATACCCAACAAGACTCTTCGTCTAATGGACATTTAGCAGCAAAAATTTGCATTTAAGCTTAATTCCTTTGAACAGCTGGGCCCCGGTTCTGTAACTTCGATGGATTGGAGGCCATTTTATCTGTTCAGGTGGCGAAATTAAGAACTTGCTGACAACCACCCTGATCAGCAGCGCCACCGCCAGGCGGTTGCGCCACCAGTCAAAGCAGCCGTCATTAGATGTATGAAATATGGATAGTTTTAAATTTTTCCACCTGAACTGATAAAACGGTGACCTGAACATTCCATTGTCACACAACTTAAGTTACAGAATCGGGGCCCTGCTGTTATTAATTTCTTTTTCATTTCAAAACTTGGCAACATTACGGAGATCTATCTATCCGTACACTCACGCCTATTATAACTGCTGGGGTAGACAGAGCTACGTGTTTTTGTGAGTGTAAAAATGTATAATAATAACTATCCCAAATTCCATCTCCTCTATAGCAGTTCCAGGTAAGTTTTAAAAACGCCTAAAATAGGCATTATTTTAGTTTAAAAAAATACTACACCGGCACCGTAATAATTTTTTTGATAAATAAGGTTTTATTGTTAATTTTTAACGATTCTAGTTTCTACTTTTATAATCATATCATGGTACGGCACAGCTCGGCATAATTTGTATTCCCAGCTTCTAGTATCACTAGAACATAGGAGGCAATGGTAATACAACTTTGCTGTGCCTTGTTTCGAATTATCAAAAGGACCAGTTAAAATTGGAAACGCAGTAAAGGAGTATTGAGATGCCACAGATGCTACTTTTGCCCACGATACAGCAAAAATCTACTAACTGACTAGCACTAGCACTCAACCCTATATAGAGACGTAATACAAGGCGATCCAAACCTGTCAACTCGTCAGTGGCTAGTCACTGATATATAACGCACGCCTTAGCGATCGTGTTCGGAATCTCTTCGGATTACTTCGCACTTAGTTGACAAAATCGTTTTCTTTCAAATTCACATGTACGGGTGGCCAAACAACAGGTATACACTTTAGTTTTGTAATTTTATTCTATGAAATATAAAATATATCAAGTATTCCTTGTTAAATATAATATTTAGGGCCGGCAGTTAAACATGGAAAATAATGTCAGACAAATGTCCGCCTCTAGCAGCATCACAGATGTGAACCCTTTTCATCGCGTTTTTCATCACATTTTCACACATTTCCTGCGTTATCTCAGTGACTGTGTCTCGAATATTTAGTTTTAATTGCTGAAGGTTCATTGGCCTGTTAGCATAGCCCTACAGAAAAAAGTCAGGAGCTGTTAAATCAGGCGATCTTAGGGACCAATCAATGTCACCGTTTCTCGAATTTAATCGATCGGGAAACATTCTTTTTAATGTTTCTACAAACGTTTTAATAATTAAAACACGTTGTTCCGTCGTAAAACGCTTCATAATAAATTTGCCTTATCTACACAAAGTAATATTCATGCAACAACTGTCGTATTTACCGCCAAAACAAAATGGCGGCAAAAAAAGTTGTATACCTCCAAATTGGCAACCCTGTATTACGTCTCTCGTTGAATGCTCGTAGCTTTTACAATGTAGCTGGTACATTTCTACGTTTTTCTTTCACTCTCAGTCCAGAGTGGAAGTTATTATGTAGAAAATAAATACATTTTTACTTTGTAAATCAAATTAATCCTGTAGTCGACTTAATTCACTTGACTTATTTTATCACTTTTGGTATACTTAATGCACCCAGGTGATTTTAACTAAGTTAAAATACCAACGCTCGTTTGATATATTGACATTTTACTACGCAGGGCAACTTTCATACAATGTTACATCTGGATTTCTCTTAATCATCATCATCATATCAGCCTATTGCAGTCCACTGCTGTATGAAAACTTTATTTTAAAGAGTAGATTAAAAGCTTAATCTATTTAGGTTTTCAGTATTTATTAACTTAGATAAACATCGCCGTTCATGGCGGGCACAAGGAAGAAGAGAGAGAGCATTAGCATAAACAAAATAGACTGTCTTAGTATAGACAATATTTTTACTTTGAATTATGGCTTGAGTTTTCACATGCTGAACATAGGCCTCCACTTTGCACGACCCTTTGGATTTCTCACTTTCTAAAAAATATGGAAAATATAAAAATCATCAAGGCTGTTCGCTTAATAATTACTTATTTCAATATAATTTATTTTTATTACTAACCTTGTTCGTTGGAGAACGTTGTTCACTTTAGTGACCACAGGAAGGCTGTTCTTCTAATCAATATTGTCTCAATGGCG
Organism: Aproaerema taeniolella; assembly: GCA_949987775.1. Lineage (NCBI taxonomy): Eukaryota > Metazoa > Arthropoda > Insecta > Lepidoptera > Gelechiidae > Aproaerema > Aproaerema taeniolella. The sequence goes on from OX465245.1 coordinate 18,125,561, forward strand.
GCTGAACGACAATTATCGCCATTTTATCCATTCAGCATGTCGAGATGACAAACTCTTGCGACGCGCCACTCGGCTGACGCTGATACTTCACTTTGATTGCGCGAGGACCCCGCGCAAAGGCTTGCTCGCCCTCTGACGTTGTCAATGTTGACATTTTGAGATAGGATCGCGGCGCATAACGCGTGCTATGACCATCGTACTCGAGTTGCTGGTGGCAAAATTGAGAACTATCGAAATTTCATACGTCTAATGATGGCTGCTTTGACTAGTGACGCCACCGCCAACTGAATGTTAAGTTGCAAATTTGCATCTTTACGTTCGGTTGGCGGTGGCGCTGCTGGTCGGGGTGGCTGTCAGCAAGTACGTGAAAATTAAATAGTTCTCAATTTCGCCACCTGAACAGATAAAATGGCCTCCATTGTTATTCAACCGCTATCGTGATGCCATTGATCTGTGAAGTCGCTCTCCTGATTCATATAGTTAATTACAAATTAAAAATCACTTAATATTTGTTTCAGAAACAACACCTCCACCCGCTGCGTGTAAGTAGTTTAACAAATTTTAAAATTTTTCATTTATTCAGATCTTTAGTGAGGGAAAACTTATTTTAAACCTGCATACACAAAATTCTATCTATTTATTCTAAGCTTAGAATTTAAATTAATGCAAGGAAGATTTTTCCTAACGAAAATTGGTGCTAGCGATTTAGCAACCAATAGGTGTATTTTTCTATTATATACTTAACGCGAATGAAAGGAAGATTTTTTCCTAACAGGGATTGGGCTAAGGATCTAGCAACCAATAGGAATGTGTACTTATATCTATTACTCACAAGGTAATCCGCATTATGCGCATCGATTTCTAGATGGGCACCCAATTCTTCACTCTTCCGATGACCGTGAGTTCGTAGGTAAGTTTTAGGGATAGTCGACGCGTCGACGAAACGACTATCAGCGCAGAATAGATATTGCACACACTGACTCGACTATCCTACTGACTGCGCCAGATACGACTTTGGGCCGTCGGAAAGTTTTTTTAAAAAGGGGAATGCAAATTACCGAAGACTTACAGTACTAGTGATCACGATCGATCAGGACGTCCTTCAGCTACCACGATCGGAGCTCAAAAGGCGATGATGGGTGGCCGCAACGTCCCACGATGTGGCCAGTATCAAAGTTGCTGACACGGCATTTCATGGTGGTGACGACAGGTGCAACGTGGGTGGTATAGGGCGTTACAGACCGTAAGGGGGCATCCATTAATTACGTGAGGCGTTTTGGGGGGGAAGGGGGTCGGGCCGGATCTCACTCAATCTCACGTGGGGGAGAGGGGGAGTCTCTACAAATATCACGTAATATTTTCCCCCAAAAGAAATAGTGTTAAATTGTGGGAAAGCTAAGTTAAACCAACTAAACCATGTTGTTCCAGTAGCCACTCTTGAGTTCCCGTGGACTAAATTAGAACAATCTTTTTTTTTTTAAATTTAAATTGGTAAATCGTAGCTGTTTTTTATTGTTCGATTATTAAAAGTTAAAATATAATTAGGCAAATTATGTAAGTTTTCTAAATAAATTACCAATTAACGTATTTACACTAAAACTAAGCATTTTCATAAAACTCACGTGAGTTAAAAGGGGGGGGGGGTTGTCGAGCCAAATCTTACGACATCTCACCAGAGGGGGTCGAAAAATCGCCAAAAACACCTCACGTAATTAATGGACGCCCCCTAACACAATAAAAAAACACTAACCCCACGGCAAAGCCTGATTTTGCGCTATTAAATTTAACAGAACCTCTAAACATAATGTATGTGTATGTGCGTGTGGGTGTGTGAGAGAGCGAGTTTATCCTGTATGCATGCGAGCCTGTATGTGTGCGTGTGGATTGTAAAAGACGAGACTAGCAATTAATATCTTTCTATAAACTAGACAAAGTTCGTATTACAAGAAACTCAAGTCTTGATCTATATCGATCGATCTATATTGATCTATATTCTATATTTATATATTTTTTTTTTTTTTTTTATTTGTATACATATATTTGTATTAAGTATATATATTTATGCAACACCTATTACTTCTTATCTTACTTCTGTCCTACCCTAAGGTTGCCTGGAAGAAATTGCTACCTAGCAATAAGGCCGCCTTGTTGTACACTATGTTTTATGTTCTGTTGATTGTGCTGTATGTCCTTGTGTGCAAATAAAGTATATTGTATTGTATTGTATATTTAAGTATTGATAATCAAAGGCGACTCTAGTATAGATCTGAGTCTGAGTCGCGTTCTGTAATACAGACCTAAGATTTTTACTTATTCTCAGTCTTTTCGTAGATTAACTGTGTTACCTTTTTTATTATTATGAGATGAGTTAACTCTTGACCCCAATCTTGACCAAGGTCATAGATGAGGTCGACGATGGAGCGAGTTAACTCAGAAAATGCCAATTTACTTTAATGCCCACAACTAAAAAACTGTTTCAGTAAGAGGTAAGTACGCCGTATACAATTTTAGTTAATTATTAGTTTTCCAGCCAGCATAAAATTTTTTTTGACTTAATATAAGCTGGGTGCGGGTGGAGAGATGGAGAAAAATCGAAAAATCGATTCCGCTTTTTTACTTACCTACTTATAGTCAAAGAAAAAAATAGCTTTAAATATTTCAAAGTAAAAAAAAGTTGCTTAAAACATTTAAAAATAATGAAGTACAATACAAGATTTACATGTACGTACAAACATTTGTTCTATTCGCAAAGCCTATTCGCAAAGGTGCAGTCTTCCTGAGAGAAGAATAATCTAAAAACTCCGAGGGGTGTTCTTTTTAAAAATCTCTACTACCGTTAACTAAATCTGGAATAACTCTAGAGCTGAGCAGTTTATTCCCATGACTGCTTGTCTGATAAGTAATCAGAAATGTTGTATAGTATATATACTTATTTATAATAATAATGACACATTAAATAAGTATATAACATTAGGAGTTCAGTGTTATCCTTACAAATATTATAAACGCGAAAATTTGTATGGATGTGAGGACGTTTGTTACCCTTTCACGCTCAAACGGCTGTCCCAATTTTGACAGGTGTGCAGGTAGCTGACACCTCGATTAACACATAGGCTACATAGTTTTCCCAAATTCCCACAGGAAAGCTAGTACCTCATACAAGAGCTCTCAAGACGGTATTGAATATTTTAGATCCATGGAAAGTCATAAACGAGAAATTACATGTAACAAAGATGATATAGCTATAAAAGTGCTATAGTATAAAAATATAATAGTACATTAGTACAGAAGTATGACACATAAATAGAAGTAAATATCACATATACAGGGCTTTAGGTAAATCTCTTTCAACCTCTCGGGTGGTTAATCAGCCCATGAAACTAAACAACTTCCCCAAGGAACATAAGTCATAATACGAAAAATAAATTTTGATCTCCCATACAAAATGCGCTATATGCTGATGAAGTTTGTATGGGAACAAACATTTTTTTTCGTATTTTGACCTGTTCCTTGGGGAAGTTGTTCAGTTTCATGGACTGATTAACCACCCGAGAGGTTGAAAGAAATTTACCTAAAGCCCTGTATATAATCATTACCCACTTCAATTCATGTATATAAAGGTAACAAAAAATTGTAAGTCTGTGACAGGCAAATGCTTAGATTAATTATTAGTATTATACGTTTTTGAATCAAACTATAAATAAAAAGATTTTGTTTTCAGCAAGAAGTAAGTTGATTATCTATTTATCTGCTTCCTAGCCCTTTGCCCCATTTCTTATCCGGGGCACGCATGATTATGATCCGGGATACACTATTGATATACCTACTAATTAAGAAGAAGACCTACTAATTATTTAAAAATTAAATAGCCGTTCTTTCAGAGAATATAATTTAGCTGAAAACTGTTTTTATACGCTACACACTCAAAGGCCCACACTAAGGTTTTCTTTCCCTTCTATCGTGGGTCCCTTGAAACATACACAAACAGGCACAAACACGCAAAAAGAGTAGCTGATTTGACTAGTCAGTCAAATAATTTTCCACGTTAAAAACGTATGAGTCACCGACTTCAATCCCAACAACAGTTCGCACAAAGTAGATATCTAGTTTTTTGCGGACTACAATGCCTATCAGCAAATAACTACAAACAGAAATGTCATTCATTTATTTAGATGATGTTCTAGTTTGTAGTATATTTTGTTTTTGTTGATTTTTTTTTAAAGCGCTGAATTTTTTTCGATAAAATTTATATGGGACCTCTTCAGGAGTATACTCTTTCGAACAAATAAATAATTTTGAAAATCGGACAACAGTTGCCGGAGTAATCGCGTAACAAATATACAAAAAAAATACAGTCGAATTGAGAACCTCCTCCTTTTTTGAAGTCGGTTGAAAATAAATAAATAATAGGTTCTTAAACAATTTTACTACGTGTTCAAAGTTTTTACAGCCTTGGCTTATAATAACTTATTGTTTTTTCGTTTTATTTAGGACCGAGACGTAAGTCATAGAATAAACACTTCAAAACAAAATCTACTCGAAAAGTTTTCCTAATCTAAGATCAACGTAGTCTCAGAAATAGGTAGATCAAATTTAATCATTTGTTCAAGTGATTTTTTAATAAAAATTTTAATCATTTATTGATTTTAAATTATTTGGCGGACCACCTTATGATGTAATTTTCGATCAAAATAGCAATACGACGACGAAAAAAATTAAAGTTCTTCCAGGATATGCCATGGCAACCTACTAAAATCCAGCACTATAATTACCTACATTTCTGACCTGCCACCTTGTGAGGTGGGGTTACGTGCAACCCCTTAGTCTATGACAACTCTCGCTAAGGAACATAGATCAAAATATGAATAAAAAAATGTCGTCTCTCCATACGACTGGAAGAAATCCCTTTAGGGATAAGTCCGCCTTTGCTACTAAATTACCTTAATGCTCGCCTAAAACAGCGCCGTCTCCCACAGGGCATTTTATAATGCCAAGAGTTAGCAGCGGAAAATGTTGCCGTATTTTTATGAAATTAGGTGTTCTAATGGGTGAAATAATATAAATTATTAAACAAACTTATCTCATGTCTCATCATCAGCCCATATACAATTAAACAGCGAAGGGGTAGTTAGTAGGCATAGTCCACCCCCCTGGATATCAATAGGTTAAATTACATTGTACTATGTTTTCGAGCAATAAAGAATATCGGCCGCAATTCAGGTTACCACACGCGTGTACACTGTGCTGTTACGATAAGAGCGGTTTTTATTGCAAAACTGCAACGGTACAGAAGGTATGCTTGTGGTAACCTGATGTGTGGCCTTTCTTACATACTACATAATGTACGACCCGTGCGATCAGCAGATTTGCCTTTATATGGGAAAGCGAAATTGTTTTTAGAGAATTTGACATAGGTTCTTTGGGGGAACTTGATCAGTTTCATGGGGAAAATCAACCCCCAAATTTTCGCTAAATAATTTTAAATCGCCCTATACAGGGCTTTAGTTATCTCTCTTTCAACCTCTGGAGTGGTTAATCAGTCCATGAAACTGAACAACTTTCCCAAGGAACATAGGTCAAAATACGAAAAAAAAATTTTGACTATCCATACAAACTTCATCAGCATACAGCGCATTTTGTATGGGAGATCTACTTTCTTATAATCGTATTTTGACCTATGTTCCTTGGGGAAGTTGTTCAGTTTCATGGACTGATTAACGACCCGAGAGGTTGAAAAAAAGATACCTTAAGCCCTGTATAACGGTCAAAATCTTAACCCTCCTTTTTCCTTCACCGTAGTCGGGTAAAAAGTTAGATCAATTTTGAGATAAAAGCCATCAACTGTTCAATTTACCCTTTTTCCATTTCACCCCCCCAATCACCCTTTTTAAAATTCAAACAATAAGGTAGATGTTATATTTTTTTGCAGTTCATTATAAGCGACAACCGGGTAAGTTCCTTTTTATTCTTCTTTTATTTTATTTTTATTAAAAGGGTATTCTTATTTGAGGCTTAAACTATGCTATGGAAAGGGCTATTTCTAGGTTCGTTTAGGGATCGGATTCTAAATGAAATAATCCGCCAGAAAACCAGTCACCAACATAGCCCGGCGAATTAGCAAGCTTAAGTGGCAGTGGGCTGGTCATATCTGTCGTAGAACCGATGGCCGTTGGGGGAGACGAGTTCTAGAATGGAAACAGCGAAGCGGTAGACGTAGCGTAGCGTAGCGGGGAGTGGTTAGAGGAGGACAAACTGAAGACTGACTGAAGACTCAACTGAACTGAAGACTGAAGACTGAACTCACTAACGATTTAATATATATTTTTAATTTAATTCATTTATTCCTTAACAATAAATTGTGTTCAATTGTGAAATGTATAACCATTTACTATATACTAGCTTTCCGCCTACGCCTGCGTGGACTACAGGTTATATCGTGCTCAGCGGTGGGATAAAATGGAACCCATATCCTTTCCCTACGTCTAATCTATTTCTGTACCAAATTTCATCGAAATCGTTTCGGTAGTTTAAGCGTGAAAGCATAACAGATAGGCAGACAGAGTTACTTTCGCATTTATATTATGATACATTATTTTCCGATACAGGGCGTAAAAGACAGCTTAGCAAAAACTAAATCTATGAATTCAGACCGTCAGTTGTTCCGAATAATTTTTCACTGAAATTTTTGAAATATTTAAATGGTTTTATTATCTGGTTTAATATTAAATTATTATTTCGAATATGCTCCACCCTGTTATAAAAAAGCAGTAGGTAATAACAGCATAAGACGCAAAAATCAGCAATGTCAATTTTGACTTGTGTAGCGCCAAAGTAGGTATATAACGAAAACTTAACTTGATGTTTTATTTCTTGAACAAAGAAAATATACCACTCTTTTTAAAGTAATTAACAATTATTGTTTTGCTCAAGTGAAGGGGCTGCAAAAATAACAATATTCTTCTTACATATAAAATTGGAGGTCCTTATTCATCAACGCCCAGCCCAAACCCTTTAGCTAGGGTCCTATTGGGAAAAGTGTGCCAAAATTGCGTCGAGCAATGCCACTTGGCATGGCTACTCTACAGGTCAAACTGAGCTGAAAAAGCCCGTTAGCCAACCTTGGTTCCGTGACAGGGGGGAGGGGGAGGGGGTTAAAGTACCGAACTCCCGGCGTTTAGAAAAAAAAATCTAGTGGATGTAATTGAGGTACAAAGTCAAGTTTGGTATCGTTTTACCTATTTCATTGGCCATCTCATTTTTGTATGTTTTCATAGAAAAAAAATAAAAAATGCATAAAACTCTGCATTCCAAGTGTTAAAAAAATATAAACAAACCCCAATATTTTCAGATTTTTATATGGAAGATGGTGAACAAAAAATACTCACTAAAGGCTCTTTAAATGTAGATTACAAAACCATTAACATCAAATAACTTATTACCTAATGGTAATGTAAAAAAAAATAGAAAACTTATTGCGGTATTCAAACATCTCAATCCCGGCGCTCGGGAAAAAATATATCTAGTGGATGTTATTGAGGTAGAAAGTCAAATTTGGTGTCGTTTTCTGATAAATCGAAGACGACAAATTTATTGGCCATCTCATTTTTGTATGCTTCTATAGAAAAAAATAAAAATAGCTACAATTGTGCATTCCAAGTTAAAAAAAATATAAAAAAATCCCTTTATTATCAGATTTTTATATGGAAGATAGGAAAAAAAACTCAGTTAAAGCTCTTTAAATATAATTACAAAAACAAACCACACAATTATCTTTTTACCTATTAATAATGTAACAAAAATATATAATACTTATGTACGACCATGTTCAGCGCCATAGTACGAAAAAAGCTAAAAATGCAATTAATCATTTGAATGTGTCGATTTACATATAATATAAGGTGAAATAGAAATAATTGCGACTCTTGAAAGGAAAAACTGACTAAGCGCCACAGGGCTAAATTTACAGGAAAACAGTTTAACTTTTGTTTAAAAAAAATTGGTACATAAATTATTTATTCTTCCAAGTAATTTTTTTCCTTTCAATCGTCAATCTCCATCCTTCGAACCATGAACGTACTCATGAAAACAAATAATTTTCTTCAAAAATCAAAGCTGTGACGAATTTCCATTACCTGTTACATTGATAACACAGCAAAAATACCTACCACTAAAGCAGAAAAAAAAAGAAATATTTTGACTTGTGTAAAACGGTGAGGATTTGAATGAAAAAGAAATATTTGCAGCTACCACCACACTTGCACAATTGAAATTCCTTTATGAAGCAGATTATGAGAGAGCAGACCCTGAAATTCAAAAATTCATCATCACTATGTATGATAGGTAAGGAATACAACAAATATTTCATGACAAAAAAAATGAAATTTATATTAATTAATATTACTTTTGACAGGTCGTGCCCATCAGAGACGGTGAATGAATGTCGAAAGTATTTGTTCACAAAAAAGGACAGGCTAATTGAAAAACCTCCCACAGAAGCTGCTCTCAAAGAACATATATTAAGGGCAGTTTTTCAGGGCGTGCACGTTTGGGGGCAATGCCTTATAAAACAGCAAACCATACCTTGCCCTTCTGAATTTGGCTGGCAAATAGAACCTGACAACGAAACTTGATTGCCACCTTGGACCCAAAACGCCATAGCTGCTCAGGCGTGCCTAGAACTTATAAGATGTAGGTGCGTTAAATTTTGCGGCACAAGATGTAACTGTTTTAAACGGCAGTTGAAATGCACGGAATTGTGCAAATGTGGTGGTGGCTGCAAATAATTTTTTTCGTTCAAATCCTCACCGTTTTACACAGGTCAAAAAATTTCTTTTTTTTATTGCTTTGTGTAATAATCTGCTTTAGTGGTATTTTTTCTGTGTTATCATTGTAACAGGTAATGGAAATTTGTCACAGCTTTGATTTTTGAAGAAAATATTTGTTTTCATGAGTACGTTCATGGTTCGAAGGATGGAGATTGACGCTTGAAAGGAAAAAAATGACTTGAAAGAATAAATAATTTATGTACCTACCTATTTTTTTAAGCAAAAGTTAAACTGTTTTCCTGTAAATTTAGCCCTGTGGCGCTTAGTCAGTTTTTCCTTTCAAGAGTCGCAATTATTTCTATTTCACCCTATATGATATGTAAATCGACACATTCAAATGATTAATTGCATTTTTAGCTCTTTCCGTACTATGGCGCTGAACATGGTCGTACATAAGTATAATATATTTTTGTTACATTAATAATAGGTAAAAAGATAATTGTGTTGTTTGTTTTTGTAATTAAGTTTAAAGAGTTTTAACTGAGTTTTTTTCCTATCTTCCATATAAAAATCTGATAATAAAGGGATTTTTTAATAGTTTTTTAAACTTGGAATGCACAATTGTAGCTATTTTTATTTTTTTCTATAAAAGCATACAAAAATGAGATGGCCAATAAATTTGTCGTCTTAGATTTATCCAAAAACGACACCAAATTTGACTTTCTCCCTCAATAACATCCACTAGATATATTTTTTCCCGAGCGCCGGGATTGAGATATTTGAATACCGCAATAAGTTTTCTATTTTTTTTACATTACCATTAGGTAATAAGTTATTTGATGTTAATGGTTTTGTAATCTACATTTAAAGAGCCTTTAGTGAGTATTTTTTGTTCACCATCTTCGATATAAAAATCTGAAAATATTGGGGTTTGTTTATATTTTTTTAACACTTGGAATGCAGAGTTTTATGCATTTTTTATTTTTTTTCTATGAAAACATACAAAAATGAGATGGCCAATGAATTGGCCATCTTCGATTTATCCGAAAACGACACCAAACTTGACTTTGTACCTCAATTACATCCACTAGATTTTTTTTTCTAAACGCCGGGAGTTCGGTACTTTAACCCCCTCCCGCTCCCCCCTGTCACGGAGTCAAGGTTGGCTAACGGGCTTTTTCAGCTCAGTTTGACCTGTAGAATAGCCATGCCAAGTGGCATTGCTCGACGCAAAATTGGCCAGGTCTCCATACAACGATGCCCAATAGGACCCTAGCTACTTAGACCTAGAAAGCTTAATTTGGTAAAAAGTTGTCTTTTATGACGTAGGCAAGCACTAAGAAAGGATTTTTCAAAATTCAGACCCTAAAGGGGTTAAATGGGGGTTTAAAGTTTGTATGGGGAAAACCATTTTTTTAAACATTTTGACTCGAAACTTCTTCAAGATATATCTTGAAGCAAATAAACGGATGCGTGTTTCGCGATTTCTCGAAAATCACCGCCTAAGGGGTCAAGAATGAAATGGGTGACTAAAAGAGTTCTTTGCGCGAGCGATGCCGCGGGAAAAAGCTAGTTAAATAAGAGAATGCTAGTTATTAAAATATATTTGTAGTCGATTATAGTTACAGGTAGAATCCACTTAAGGATTTGCTAAGCTGTTCCTTATAACCTGTTTATCGGTGAGCGGTCGTAGCCCAGTGGCGCACGCTGATCTCACCCGATCAGTGAGGTTAAACAACGCACACAGAGGCAGGGAACCTAATGGGTGACCAAAGTGGCAATTTATCATGAGCGTTTCCGTGCCTCGGAGGGCATGTTAAGCTGTCGGTCCCGGCTGTTGTCGATTGACTACAGTCGTTAAAACCAAGTCGGAGGCCATTTGGTGGTTTGAAAACTTTGACACCAGGGTTAGCCAAGTAGGCCACGCACTTGACTATACCTACACGATAAGAAGAAGATCGGTGACAATTTGTCAAGTGGTGTTTTATGCTTCTTAATATTTTTTTTTAATATTATCAATTTATTTATATTTTTTAGGACTACAACTATCAGGTAAGTTTATTAATGTTCATACTTGCGATTGTCACTTGGTGAAACGCATTTTGGATGTTTTTTTTGCGGTGATAGCCTGTTGGTAATGACCCAGACTTGTAATCGGAAGGTTGCGGGTTCAAATCCTGGTGCGGGCCTGTACCACTAAATTCGTCTCACCGGATTTCTGTACGGATTTCTATTTTCGAATTATAAAAAGGCCTATTAACATGTCTCAACAAAATAAACAAATTTAACAACCATTCTCAATGTCATATATAAAAAATTAATAAATCTTAACATGTCAAGTGTGGAATTAAAAATAAATAATTTTCAAGGATAAGTTAAAATAACATTAATAAGTTGATCAATATAATAAAATTACAACTACTATAGATAACCACATAGTCATGAATATTATCCGGACTTAGAAATTCATATATATATATATATATATATATATATATATATATATATATATCATACATAATAGCATTTACTTTGAAGTAATCAATCAGTTTTTTCTTAAATGGAACTTAACATTAAATCGCAAAGCCAGTGGAAATTAACATTAAAATAGCAAAGCTAGAAGTATTGCTGCATTTTTAGTATGTTGTTTGGACCAGTCAGGGTAGTGTGAATCCGAATTTGCAACTTCGAAAAAGTTGTGCTCGCTGCGCACCATGTGATAAATTGCGAAATTTTGGGACTTTTTTCACTTTTTGCTCTAAAAGTCATAAAATATGCGTTTTCGACAATTGACATTCACTAATTTTATAAATTTAATTATATTTGCGACAATTTCAGCCCAACCTCAGCTCTCTAAACCCTATAGGGGCCAAGCTGTGGCCCTTCAAAGATGGTTCATTGTGGTTCGATACTCGCGGTAATTAAGAGTTTGGAGATCACGTTTTTTTACGACTACCACTGTACTGCCACCTTCGTGGAGTGCCCAGCCGACACACAAAATAGACTCCCGGCGGGACCGACATTTTTATGGCAGTTTAACCTGACTTCGTCCGCGTTAATCTTATATAAAAATTGGAGGTCCTGATTCACTGACCCATCAATGCCCAGCCCAAACCCTTAGACCTAGATAGCTGAAATTTTTGCAAAAGGTAGGTATCTTTTATAACGTAGGTAAGCACTAAGAAAGTGTTTTTCGAAATTCAACCCCAAAGATCTGGCGAGAATCAAATCGGTGTCTCAGGCAGAATCCGGTGCGTGGCTTCAGGCCCTACCCTCGCCACACCTAGGAACTCTTCTCGACAGCGACTCTTTGCGTGTGGCGGTAGCTCTCCGCCTGAGCTGCGATGTGTGCGAAACACAGCAATGCATCTGCGGCTCTATGGTGGAGACTAATGGTCATCACGCTCTAAGTTGCTGTCGATGTGCGGGGAGATTTCCACGACACCATGCTTTGAATGATATTATCCAGCAGGCCTTAGTATCAGCTAATATCCCGTGTGTGCTGGAGCCTCCAGGTCTGAGCCGTTCAGATGGGAAAAGGCCCGACGGAATGACGCTGGTGCCGTGGGAAAAGGGGAAGAGCTTGCTGTGGGATGCGACGTGTGTTAGTACTTTCGCAACGTCGCATCTCGCCCGCACCGTGAAATCCGCTGGAGCAGCACTGGATCGTTTTTGATGCAGAGGTTGTCTACAGCCATACAGCGCGAAAACCCGGCAGCCGTAATGGGGACCTTTGCACCAGGAACGATTTGGAGCGGGCTATTTGACTATTAGGTTTAAGTAATCTAATTTGTTAATTGTTATGTTTTTGCTAATAAATAAATTTATTATTATATGTTACATACTTAAAGATTAACATTTAATTGATATTAATATAATCCCAAGGGAATTAAATGGAGGTTCAAAGTTTGTATGGAGAAAACTATTTTTTTTTCGAAACTACGTCAAGATATACCTCGAATCAAATAAACGGACGTCAAGTCTTGCGATTGCGATGACAACTGTTTTGCGATTTTTCGAAAATCATCCCCTAAGTCCTAAGGGATCAAGAATTAAATCGGTGACTAAAAGAGTTCTTTGAGCGAGCAAAAAACGGACATCTTTGAAGGGCTCCTAATTTTAGCTTGGCTCCTAAAGGGTTTAGAGAGCTGAAGATGGGCTGAAATTGTCGCAAATTTAATGAAATTTATACAAGTAAGGAATGTTATGTGTCGAAAATGCATAGTTTCTGACTTTTAGAGCATAAAGTGAAAAAAGTCCCAAAATTTCGCAGTTTATCACGTGGAGCACAGCGAGCACAACTTTTTCGAAGTTGCAATTAAGGATTCACATTCACACTACCCTGACCTGACTGGTCCAAATAACATACTAAAAATCCAGAACTGCGATTTTAGCATTTTTTAGTATTGATTTCCGGTGGCGTATATGTTGCGGAAAGTTTTTAAATGCATCTGGTAGTTTACTGTTAATTCTGATCGCCATGCCGTAGATTGCTCTGGAAGACTTTTGATCTTTGCAAACCAACAGTAAGAGTATGTTTATATTGTCGTCTAACCAGGGCGCCGATTCTATAACTTCAGTTGTGTCCAAATGGTCGCCATCCGTTATCCGTTCAGCTGGCGAAATTGAGAACTATCCAAATTTCCTACATCTAATGACGGCTGCTTTGACTAGTGGCGCCACCACTAGTCAAAGCAGCCGTCATTAGAATTCCAGCCGTCATTAGAATTCCATTAGAATTCCGTCATTAGAATTCCGTCAAAGAATTTCCAGTTGCTCGGTAGTTTGCAACTTTACGTTCGGTTGGTGGTGGCGCTGCTGGTAGGATGGCTATCAGCAAGTATATGAAAATTAAATAGTTCTCAATTTCGCCACCTGAACAGATAAAACGGCCTCTATTCCATCGACACACAACTGAAGTTACATAATCGGGGTCCTGTCTGCCATCACGTCCATCTTTAAACTTTGCAATTTTTTGTGAACAAAGACAATTTTTTGCAAATTTTTGTGATTTCAGACTACAGTGGAGTGAGACCAAACAGTAAGTAAACCAGGACAATCTTAATATTCTCGCAGTTTGAATTTCGACTTATCAAAACTGAAAATAGACAAAAAATTTACAAGAATTCGCATACTGATTGCATTAAGTTTTTGACGTGACAACGTCTTAAATTAGGTTGCGGCTGGGAGTCACTTATGAAAAAGTGTAACGCTCGGTAACGTTACGATGAGTCACCGAACGAGAGAGAGGCCCGCCGAATGCCTTGCGTCTCTCTCCCACTCAACTATGATCGGTCTGCCGATGTCACGTAAAATCTTCGCCCGTAAAACCGACTTTACAGGCAACCATTTTTTTATGCAACATAACAAGCTACAAGCAGTACCATGTTTAAAAGTATTCCAAATCTTTTTTAGCCCATTTTACATAACGTTGTAGTTATCTGTACTTATAGTTTCGTTTTAATTTATAATAGATACAGGGTGATAAAAAAGTTCCTAGCTATATTCATAATCCTGAACCAGTATCACTTACAGAACAATTTTGTTTTATATATATATATATATTTATTTATTTTCTGTGTTTTTTTTTCCTAAAAAAAAGTTGTCTCCTTCTTCTTACCATGTAGGTATAGCAAAGTGTGTGGTGAACTTGGCTAAACCTGGTGTTAGAATTTTCAAACCGTACACTGGCCTCTGACTTAGTTTTAGACTGTCGTCAATCGATAACAGCCGATACCAACAGCTTAACGTTTTTTTTATTCTTTATTGCACAAACATAGTTATTAAATCAATTGGAAAAACCAAGTATACACATTCCCTTAACGCTTCGTTTCCTCCGAAGCGTTAAGGGAATGTGGTTACAATTAAAAATATTTAACTCGATGGTCTGAACAGCATGTTGGAGTTAATGGATATATATATCCTTAGGAACAGTTTGTATTATATGTGATTAGATTTATCTTACTCTGTACTCACGAACCGGAATGTATTTTCTTTCCAATTTCCTCTGTTCTGTAACATAACATAATAATTATTATTTAGTGGCACTAATTTAAGTCATTGAACTAAAATATGTTTTAATTGTTTTGCAGAGGGCGTATCTACTGTTTTTCCTCCCAGTGAGTTTATTTACGTACGACTCGATTAATTACATAAGTAATAACCTACAAGCACTCTGCGAATTTGAAATAAAACGATTTTGTCAACTAGGTGCGAAGTAATCCGAAGAGATCCCGAACACGATCGCTAGGGCATGCGTTATATATCAGTGACTAGCTGCTGACGATCAGTCCTCAATCATGTAGGCTTTTTTTATTATTTTTGAAATATTTTTTTCAAATATTTGATTTGATTTAAGCAGTTATTTAAAAAAAATTAAAAAAGACTAGTAAGTTTTTATTTATTGTTAAGTAAAGTTATACACATTACTAATAAACGATTGAATATAATGATGTTTTAGAGCTATACAATATATTCAACATCTTTTAAAAAACGTTACGATATAATAAAACTTTTAACGTTTCACTTTTAGTTTTGTATTGACAATTAAACATATTTATTTATCCGGCGTGACTACTTCCGCATTTCTGATCCCTGAAAAAGGTGCGGGATCCAGGGTTTGCGGGATTGGATTCCCTAGTTGCTTGTCTAATAGATAAACAGAAATTCTAAAATAGGCCTTTTTGCAAAGTTTTTGTTTATTTATTGTTTTATCATAACGTAATTAAGTAGTGTCACTTATTTATGTAATGGAGCTCAATTTTGTTTTAATTCTTTTACAGAGGGATTTTCTGAAGGTAAGTTTATTTACGTACTCGATAAATTTTACACAATATCTCAAGTTTTATTCAAATGTTCTTCATGTTAACTCCCGACAAACAAGAGGGGTGTTATAAGTTTGACAATATGTGTATCTGGTTGTCTCTGAGTGACATCGTAGCTCCTAAACGAATGGACTGATTTGCGGTAGTTTTGTTCAAAAGTTGACGTCATCAAAATAATTCTAATCACTATTTGATCAAAGTTAATTCAGCCGTTTAAAAGTTACAAGTGATAAATGGCGGTGGCTCTGTTTAATTTTTAATTTGAGAGTTTTTATCAAGAAAATGGTTTTGCAAGGAAAGTCAGGTACTTAGCCTAATTTCGCCTCTGCACCCCTAATACAATTTGTGTATTTTTTATTTAGGGCGGATGCCAATACGTAAGTAAAGCAGTAGTCTTATAATTCTTGCCGCCGTATTCTTGCAGTATGGATTTCCATTTATCAAACCTGAGAATTAGCCGTTAATAAAATTAGTGGAACGGTGATTTTACGAACCACATCGACGTTCCTATGCTAGTATTATTTGGGTAGTTCATCAGAGACGACATTTTCGATGGCGGTTGGTATATTTCTGTAGGTAACCAACTAACAAAATGGCATTTTTTTTGTTCAGCTTACGAGTAGCTGTATCCCTAACTGGGAGAAATGATATTTTTGAAATAATTTCTGTCTAGGGACAAAGAAAAATATTTAAAATTTGATCTTCTGATTCATATAGAGTATAGAGCGTCCGTTTGCCATTTTCAGGAACAAAATGGTCGATGTTGTATTTTTCCTTTGATCAACCAATATTAAATAGAATTATGTATATCGAAAGGAAATTAAATGGTGTCAATAAATAGTCACCAATGTGAGATAAATAGTGAACTTAAGGTTTCGAAGATATAGCTATGGTTCGGTGAGGATTACACCTTGAGCTCAAGCTGTAATCCTCACCTACCATGCGGGCAAACGATAGGGACCTTCGACTTGGTTTGCATGCCAATAAATAGTGTATAAATAGTCGTCACGATATGTTGAATATCAAGTCCAGAGCTTCAAGGATTTCCGAGTTACAGAGGCAAGTTAGTGAGGATTACAGCTTGAGGGTTTCAAGCTGTAATCCTCACCTCATTTCTCTGTAACGCTTGTGATTTTTAGTTCAAAATTAGTATGAAAAAATAGTGAATAAATTTTGTATTTCCTCTTACAGAAAAAAAAACATATATTACTTATAATTATGTTAGTTCGTCTATAAAAAAGTAAATAAGAAGTGTCCAGAGTAGAGTACTGATTAATGTGGTGTAAGGTTCGCTTGGCCTTACTTGGTCGGGTAATAATAAGGAGAGTCTGACTTCCCACGGGGGGAAGTAAGTCGTAACGGACGAGCAATAATAGGGCAGCGTAGGGCTGGTTGGATTGGATGCCGGTGTCACGAAGGTAAATACCTGATTCATCTGTGCTTGGTTCAGGTGGCATCCTGATACTTTATATAATTGTTTTAAAACTTCAATCTGAGTTTCATGTGATACTCTTGGGTTATAGATTCGTATATAAAAATGACAATACTGAAGTCTGTATGTATGATGAAACTGAAATAAAAAATAAATAGTTTCAGTAATTTTAGGCCCTAAATCAGGTTAGTCTTTGCGTACACTCTGTGTTGTTATCATAAAAACGGTTGTACGATGAAAATCAGGTAACGTAAGTTATTTGGCTTCTGCACACTAAGGATAACACATTTTTTTGTTTATTTTTTTTAGAAAAACTAAGCAGTAAGTAAATCTTTTAATTCTCGCAGTATACATTTCCATGTAAGAAATCGCCACAAGAGATACATTTTGCCCTGTTCTATTTATGTTATAGTTATAACATAATTCGTAGTGTCACTAATTTATGTTATTGAACTCAAATATCCCCCCTTCTATCGTTGTTATCTATACTAATTTTATAAAGAGGAAAGATTTGATTGTTTGTTAGTTTGCATTGAATAGGCTCCGAAACTACTAGACCGATTTGAAAAATTATTTACCATTAGAATCGTACATTATTCCTGATGAACATAGGGTACATAATTTTCCCTAATTCCCACAGGAACGAAGTCCCGGGCGGAGAGCTAGTTTGTTGTAAAAGTACTGAATTGTTCACATCTGTCTACTCATTTATTATATTACCAAACCTGTATTAAATGCAACTAATAGTAGGTATTCATTTTCTTTTTTTATGTGGAAGCTTGTTATTAGCTCTTAGTTATTTACTTAAGTTCCTGTGTTGTAAGCATTGCTGAAGGCTCCCCAAATAAAATAAAAGATTATTTTATTTTAATAAATATATCTCCCTTGCTCAACGGTGAAGGAAAAAATTGTGATGAAACCCACCCATCCAAGAAAATTCATTTTCGAAAGACGAGCGGTCCACCAACCCGCATTGGGCCAGCGTGGTGGACTAAATCCCCCTTCGTGTTTCGAATGGAGGCTCGTGGGGACGTAAAAAAAAATATATGTGTTTACCGATGTTCTGAAATAAATTATTTATCATTATTCTTCTTCTTATATATAAAATTGCAGGTTCTGACTCACTGACTCATCAGCCCCAGCCCAAACCCTTAACATTAGAAAGCTGAAATTTGGCACGAATGTTCCTTTTTTAACGTAGGCAAGGATTAGAGAAGGATTGACGTATTTTCCACGGGAACAAAGTCCTGGGCATCCATTAGTCTACAAAAAATATTTAGTGACCCATTAGGGTCATTAATTATAATTATATTGAATTCTCTTACGTTACATTTGTTTTACAGAGGGGGTGTCTATATGTAAGTCTCTTTAAATAATTTTATATATTCATACAGAATGCTGTTCAATATTCTTCATACATCTGTAATCCTTAACGGGGTTCTAGAAAACCACTTAATGCCACGTTTGACACAAATGGTGAGGGTTATTAGATGAAACATGTTGTGTAATGGTGAGAGGTGGTCAGCCTTTCGCCCATGATACAGCAAGACCCTCACGTCCCACTTACTGATTTTTACAGCATGCCTGGGAAGAGTAAGCAGCTGGCACATTCAAAGTTTTTCTTTCACTCCCAGTCCAGCGTGGAAGGTCAAAATTCTTCATTCATACAACATACGCTCACGTCTATAATCCCTAACGGGGTAGGCAGAGTATCAGTGGTTCTAGTGAACTACTCATGTCATGTTTGAAACAAATTGTGAGGGTTATCAGATGGAACAAGTTGCATAATAGTGAGGGGTGGTCAGCCTTTCGCCCATTATACAGTAAAACCCTCGCATCCCACTTACAGATTTTTACTTTATACCTGGGATGAGTAGGTACCTAGCTGACACGTTCTAAGTTTTTTTTTCACTCCCAGTCCAGCACGTTCTGTTACTTCAGTTATGTGTCGATGGAATGAAGGCCATTTTATCTGTTCAGGTGGCGAGATTGAGAACTATTCAATTTTCATTTACTTACTGACAACCACCCCGACCAACAGCTCCATCGCCAACCGAACGTTGCAAGCTACTTAGCAACTGAACATTCAGTTGGCGGTGGCGCCACCAGTCAAAGCAGCCGTCATTAGACGTATGAAATTCTGATATTTATCAATTTCGTTTTTGGACAACTCACACAAAGTTTTTACCTTTTTATAGGCATAATAAATAAAATATTAATAAAATATAGAATACAAAAAATGTACTTAAAGCGTACACGTATTAGAAGCATTTTAGCATTGTTATTTTTAAATGAACACAGGGTCATACATCAGGATACCCAATGCGTGCGTTCCGGGCCCTGATTCTGTAACTTCAGTTGTGTGTCGATGGAATGGTCGTCATTTTATCTATTCAGGTGGCGAAATTGAGAACTATCCAAATTTCATACATTGACGGCTGCTTTGACTGGTGGCACTACCGCCAATGAATTTTCAGTTGCTAGGTAGTTTGCAACTTTATATTCGGTTGGCGGTGGCGCTGCTGATAGGGTTGGTTGTGAGCAATTATATGAAAATTAAATAGTTCTCAATTTCGCCACCTGAACAGATAAAATGGCGACCATTCCATCGACACACAACTGAAGTTACAAAATCGGGGCCCTGTTATGTTACCATAAGAATAGTTTTGCAATGAAAATGGGTTAACCAGATGCGTTGGCCTCTGTACCTTTCAGACTAATACAAAACATTTTATATTTTATTTAGTGCCTCCAAGTAAGTAAACCAGTAAAATCTTATAAATCTCGCAGAATTTAGGCCTTTTTATAATTCGAACGGCACGGCACGGCACTTCGAAAGTATTACTATTGCCCCCTATGTTCTCAGCTTCTAGTATTATATTACATAGGAGGCAAGCAACTTCGAGGATTGCTCTTTTTAACTCGATCATACAAACCTAATTTTCTAATTTTAATTGATTTAATATCTAAATCATTCTGGAGCTAAGCAATTTATTCTCATGGTTGCTTGTAGGGAATCCGATCTCGCATCAAAATCGTGATCCCGAAAGCCTGCGGGATTAAGGTTATCAGTCCTCAATCGTGCAGGCTTTTTTTTTATTTTTGAATTTTTTTTTAAATATTTGATTTGATTTAAGCAGTTATTTAAAAAAAATTAAAAAGACTAGTGAGTTTTTATTTATTGTTAAGTAAAGTTATACACATTACTAATAAACGATTGAGTATAATGATGTTTTAGAGCTATACAATATATTCAACATCTTTTAAAAAACGTTACGATATAATAAAACTTTTAACGTTTCACTTTTAGTTTTGTATTGACAATTAAACATATTTATTTATCCGGCGTGACTACTTCCGCATTTCTGATCCCGGAAAAAGGTGCGGGATCCAGGGTTTGCGGGATTGAATTCCCTAGTTGCTTGTCTAATAGATAATCAAAAATTCTAAAATAGCCCTTTTTACAAAGTTTTTGTTTAATTATTGTTTTATCATAACGTAATTAAGTAGTGTCACTTATTTATGTAATTGAGCTCAATTTTGTTTTAATTCTTTTACAGAGGGCTATTCTGATGGTAAGTTTATTTACGTACTCGATAAACTTTACACAATATCTCAAGTTTTATTCAAATGTTCTTCATGTTAACTCCCGACAAAAATGAGGGGTGTTATAAGTTTGACAATATGTGTATCTGGTTGTCTCTGAGTGACATCGTAGCTCCTAAACGAATGGACTGATTTGCGGTAGTTTTGTTCAAAAGTTGTCGTCATCAAAATAATTCTAATCACTATTTGATCAAGTTAATTCAGCCGTTTAAAAGTTACAAGTGATAAATGTCGGTGGCTCTGTTTAATTTTTAATTTGAGAGTTTTTATCATGAAAATGGTTTTGCAAGGAAAGTCAGGTACTTAACCTAATTTCGCCTCTGCACCCTTAATACAATTTGTGTATTTTTTATTTAGCGCGGCCTCCAAGACGTAAGTAAAGCAGTAGTCTTATAATTCTTGCCGCCGTATTCTTGCAGTATGGATTTCCATTTATCAAACCTGAGAATTAGCCGTTAATAAAATTAGTGGAACGGTGATTTTACGAACCACATCGACGTTCCTATGCTAGTATTATTTGGGTAGTTCATCAGAGACGACATTTTCGATGGCGGTTGGTATATTTCTGTAGGTAACCAACTAACAAAATGGCATTTTTTTTGTTCAGCTTACGAGTAGCTGTATCCCTAACTGGGAGAAATTATATTTTTGAAATAATTTCTGTCTAGGGACAAAGAAAAATATTTAAAATTTGATCTTCTGATTCATATAGAGCGTCCGTTTGCCATTTTCAGGAACAAAATGGTCGATGTTGTATTTTTCCTTTGATCAACCAATATTAAATAGAATTATGTATATCGAAAGGAAATTAAATGGTGTCAATAAATAGTCACCAATGTTAGATAAATAGTGAACTTAAGGTTTCGAAGATATAGCTATGGTTCGGTGAGGATTACAGCTTGAGCTCAAGCTGTAATCCTCACCTACCATGCGGGCAAACGATAGGGACATTCGACTTGGTTTGCATGCCAATAAATAGTGTATAAATAGTCGTCACGATATGTTGAATATCAAGTCCAGAGCTTCAAGGATTTCCGAGTTACAGAGGCAAGTTAGTGAGGATTACAGCTTGAGGGTTTCAAGCTGTAATCCTTACCTCATTTCTCTGTAACGCTTGGGATTTTTAGTTCAAAATTAGTATGAAAAAATAGTGAATAAATTATGTATTTCCTCTTACAAAAAAAAACATATATTACTTATAATTATGTTAGTTCGTCTATAAAAAAGTAAATAAGAAGTGTCCAGAGTAGAGTACTGATTAATGTGGTGTAAGGTTCGCTTGGCCTTACTTGGTCGGGTAATAATAAGGAGAGTCTGACTTCCCACGGGGGGAAGTAAGTCGTAACGGACGAGCAATAATAGGTCAGCGTAGGGCTGGTTGGATTGGATGCCGGTGTCACGAAGGTAAATACCTGATTGATTCATCTGCGCTTGGTTCAGGTGGCATCCTGATACTTTATATAATTGTTTTAAAACTTCAATCTCAGTTTCATGTCATACTCTTGGGTTATAGATTCGTATATAAAAATGACAATACTGAAATCTGTATGTATGATGAAACTGAAATAAAAAATAAATAGTTTCAGTAATTTTAGGCCCTAAATCCGGTTAGTCTTTGCGTACACTCTGTGTTATCAAAAAACGGTTGTACGATGAAAATCAGGTAACGTAAGTTATTTGGCTTCTGCACACTAAGGATAACACATTTTTTTGTATATTTTTTTTAGAAAAACTAAGCAGTAAGTAAATCTTTTAATTCTCGCAGTATAAATTTAAGAAATCGCCACAAGAGATACATTTTGCCCTGTTTTGTTTGTGTTATAGTTATTTAAAACTTAATTTGTAGTGTCACTAATTTATGCCATTGAACTCAAATATTCCCCCTTCTATCGTTGTTATCAATACTAATTTTATAAAGAGGAAAGATTTGATTGTTTGTTTGTTTGCATTGAATAGGCTCCGAAACTACTGGGTCGATTTGAAAAATTCTTTTACCATTAGAATCGTACATTATTTATGATGAACGTAGGGTACATAATTTTCCCTAATTCCCACAGGAACGAAGTCCCGGGCGGAGAGCTAGTTTGTTGTAAAAGTACTGAATTGTTCACATCTGTCTACTCATTTATTATATTACCAAACCTGTATTAAATGCAACTAGTAGGTATTCATTTCCTTTCTTTATGTGGAAGCTTGTTATTAGCTCTTAGTTATTTTCTTAGGTTCCTGTGTTGTAAGCATTGCTGAAGGCTCCCCAAATAAAATAAAATAAAAAAATATTTTATTTTAATAAATATATCTCCCTTGCTCAACGGTGAAGGAAAACATCGTGATGAAACCCACCCATCCAAGAAAATTCATTTTCGAAAGACGAGCGGTCCACCAACCCGCATTGGGCCAGCGTGGTGGACTAAATCCCCCTTCGTGTTTCGAATGGAGGCTCGTGGGGACGTAAAAAAAATATATATGTTTTTACCGATGTTCTGAAATAAATTATTTATTATTAATATTCTTCTTCTTATATATAAAATTGCAGGTTCTGACTCACTGACTCATCAACCCCAGCCCAAACCCTTGGCATTAGAAAGATGAAATTTGGCACGAATGTTCCTTTTATAACGTAGGCAAGGATTAGAGAAGGATTGACATAATTTCCACGGGAACGAAGTCCTGGGCATCCATTAGTCTACAAAAAATATTTAGTGCCCCTAATTGATTTTATTGAATTCTCTTACGTTACATTTGTTTTACAGAGGGGGTGTCTATATGTAAGTCTCTTTAATTAATTTTATGTATTCATACAGAATGCTGTTCAATATTCTTCATACATCTGTAATCCTTAACGGGGTTCTAGAAAACCACTTAATGCCACGTTTGACAAATGGTGAGGGTTATTAGATGAAACATGTTGTGTAATGGTGAGAGGTGGTCAGCCTTTCGCCCATGATACAGCAAGACCCTCACGTCCCACTTACTGATTTTTACAGCATGCCTGGGAAGAGTAGGCAGCTGGCACATTCAAAGTTTTTCTTTCACTCCCAGTCCAGCGTGGAAGGTCAAAATTCTTCATTCATACAAACATACTCTCACGTCTATAATCCCTAACGGGGTAGGCAGAGTATCAGTGGTTCTAGTGAACTACTCATGCCATGTTTGACACAAATTGTGAGGGTTATCAGATGGAACAAGTTGCATAATGGTGAGAGGTGGTCAGCCTTTCGCCCATTATACAGTAAAACCCTCGCATCCCACTTACAGATTTTTACTTTATACCTGGGATGAGTAGGTACCTAGCTGACACGTTCTAAGTTTT
Source organism: Aproaerema taeniolella (assembly GCA_949987775.1). Taxonomy (NCBI): domain Eukaryota; kingdom Metazoa; phylum Arthropoda; class Insecta; order Lepidoptera; family Gelechiidae; genus Aproaerema; species Aproaerema taeniolella. The sequence continues at coordinate 18,149,501 of OX465245.1, forward strand.
TTTTTCACTCCCAGTCCAGCACGTTCTGTTACTTCAGTTATGTGTCGATGGAATGAAGGCCATTTTATCCGTTCAGGTGGCAAGATTGAAAACTATTCAATTTTCATTTATTTGCTGACAACCACCCCGACCAACAGCTCCATCGCCAACCGAACGTTGCGAGCTACTTAGCAACTGAACATTCAGTTGGCAGTGGCGCCACCAGTCAAAGCAGCCGTCATTAGACGTATGAAATTCTGATATTTATCAATTTCGTTTTTGGACAACTCACACAAAGTTTTTACCTTTTTATAGGCATAATAAATAAAATATTAATAAAATATAGAATACAAAAAATGTACTTAAAGCGTACACGTATTAGAAGCATTTTAGCATTGTTATTTTTAAATGAACTCAGGGTCGTATATCAGGATACCCAATGCGTGCGTTCCGGGCCCTGATTCTGTAACTTCAGTTGTGTGTCGATGGAATGGTCGTCATTTTATCTATTCAGGTGGCGAAATTGAGAACTATCCAAATTTCATACATTGACGGCTGCTTTGACTGGTGGCACTACCGCCAATGAATTTTCAGTTGCTAGGTAGTTTGCAACTTTATATTCGGTTGGCGGTGGCGCTGCTGATAGGGTTGGTTGAGCAAGTATATGAAAATTAAATAGTTCTCAATTTCGCCACCTGAACAGATAAAATGGCGACCATTCCATCGATACACAACTGAAGTTACAAAATCGGGGCCCTGTTTTGTTACCATAAGAATGGTTTTGCAATGAAAATGGGTTAACCAGATGCGTTGGCCTCTGTACCTCTCAGACTAATACAAATCATTTTATATTTTATTTAGTGCCTCCCAGTAAGTAAACCAGTAAAATCTTATAAATCTCGCAGAATTTAGGCCTTTTTATAATTCGAACGGCACGGCACGGCACTTCGAAAGTATTACTATTGCCCCCTATGTTCTCAGCTTCTAGTATTATATTACATAGGAGGCAAGCAACTTCGAGGATTGCTCTTTTTAACTCGATCATACAAACCTAATTTTCTAATTTTAATTGATTTAATATCTAAATAATTCTGGAGCTAAGCAATTTATTCCCATGGTTGCTTGTAGGGAATCTGAGCTCGCATCAAAATCGTGATCCCGAAAGCCTGCGGGATTGAGGTCATCAGTCCTCAATCGTGCAGGCTTTTTTTATTATTATTGATTTTTTTTTTTATATATGATTTGATTTAAGCAGTTATTTAAAAAAAAATTAAAAAGACTAGTAAGTTTTTATTTATTGTTAAGTAAAATTATACACATCACTAATAAACGATTGAATATACTGATGTTTTAGAGCTATACAATATATTCAACATCTTTTAAAAAACGTAACGATATAATAAAACTTTTAACGTTTCACTTTTAGTTTTGTATTGACAATTAATAGTAGATTAAGCAATAAGGGGATAAAACAGTGTATTATGTCACGGGCAGCATATTGAATCCTGAGCGAAATGAAGGATTCTGTAGTTCATTCCCGAACGTAGTGAGGGAATTAAGATGTTAATTCCCGAGCGGAGCGAGGGAATTATGTTAAGAATCCTGAATGAAGCGAAGGATTCAAGTCTGCCCAAGACTAAGACACTTTTATCCCCGAGTAGCTTACTCTACTTTATACACCTACTGTGAGGTTAAATAAAAAGAAATCATAGATTCATCCCATCAATAATGTTTTGAGCCTCCGTTTCTATGTCAGAGTCGCTGGAATTACCTACAAACTGGACTCTCCTTGGACCAAGGAAGTTAAGCCTTCAATAGCTTTGTTTTTTTTTTCGAAATTATTTTTGATAGAAGTTTTTGTTGAAATTTTGGCGTTCCATATTTAAATGTCATTAATGCCCAAGGGAAGTTCCATACAATTTTATTTCCCTTAAGCTTTAATGGCTTACTTTTAAATATAGAATACTTGACGTATAATACGTGCTTCAGACGCAGGTGGTGTATAAACATATTTATTTATCCGGCGTGACTACTTCCGCATTTCTGATCCCTGAAAAAGGTGCGGGATCCAGGGTTTGCGGGATTGGATTCTCTAGTTGCTTGTCTAATAGATAAACAGAAATTCTAAAATAGGCCTTTTTGCAAAGTTTTTGTTTATTTATTGTTTTATCATAACGTAATTAAGTAGTGTCACTTATTTATGTAATGGAGCTCAATTTTGTTTTAATTCTTTTACAGAGGGCTATTCTGATGGTAAGTTTATTTACGTACTCGATAAATTTTACACAATATCTCAAGTTTTATTCAAATGTTCTTTATGTTAACTTCCGACAAAAAGAGGGGTGTTATAAGTTTGACAATATGTGTATCTGGTTGTCTCTGAAAGACATCGTAGCTCCTAAACGAATGGACTGATTTGCGGTAGTTTTGTTCAAAAGTTGACGTCATCAAAATAATTCTAATCACTATTTGATCAAAGTTAATTCAGCCGTTTAAAAGTTACAAGTGATAAATGGCGGTGGCTCTGTTTAATTTTTAATTTGAGAGTTTTTATCATGAAAATGGTTTTGCAAGGAAAGTCAGGTACTTAGCCTAATTTCGCCTCTGCACCCTTAATACAATTTGTGTATTTTTTATTTAGTGCGGCGTCCAAGACGTAAGTAAAGCAGTAGTCTTATAATTCTTGCCGCCGTATTCTTGCAGTATGGATTTCCATTTATCAAACCTGAGAATTAGCCGTTAATAAAATTAGTGGAACGGTGATTTTACGAACCACAACGACGTTCCTATGCTAGTATTATTTGGGTAGTTCATCAGAGACGACATTTACGATGGCGGTTGGTATATTTCTGTAGGTAACCCACTTACAAAATGGCATGTACTTTTTTTTGTTCAGCTTAGCTGTATCCCTAACTGGGAGAAATTATATTTTTGAAATAATTTCTGTCTAGGGACAAAATAAAAATATTTGAAATTTGATCTTCTGATTCATATAGCGCGTCCGTTTGCCATTTTCCGGAACAAAATGGTCGATGTTGTATTTTTCCTTTGATCAATCAATATTAAATAGAATTATGTATATCGAAAGGAAATTAAATGATGTCAATAAATAGTCACCAATGTGAGATAAATAGTGAACTTAAGGTTTCGAAGATATAGCTATGGTTCGGTGAGGATTACAGCTTGAGCTCAAGCTGTAATCCTCACCTACCATGCGGGCAAACGATAGGGACATTCGACTTGGTTTGCATGCCAATAAATAGTGTATAAATAGTCGTCACGATATGTTGAATATCAAGTCCAGAGCTTCAAGGATTTCCGAGTTACAGAGGCAAGTTAGTGAGGATTACAGCTTGAGGGTTTCAAGCTGTAATCCTCACCTCATTTCTCTGTAACGCTTGGGATTTTTAGTTCAAAATTAGTATGAAAAAATAGTGAATAAATTTTGTATTTCCTCTTACAGAAAAAAAACATATATTACTTATAATTATGTTAGTTCGTCTATAAAAAAGTAAATAAGAAGTGTCCAGAGTAGAGTACTGATTAATGTGGTGTAAGGTTCGCTTGGCCTTACTTGGTCGGGTAATAATAAGGAGAGTCTGACTTCCCACGGGGGGAAGTAAGTCGTAACGGACGAGCAATAATAGGGCAGCGTAGGGCTGGTTGGATTGGATGCCGGTGTCACGAAGGTAAATACCTGATTCATCTGTGCTTGGTTCAGGTGGCATCCTGATACTTTATATAATTGTTTTAAAACTTCAATCTGAGTTTCATGTGATACTCTTGGGTTATAGATTCGTATATAAAAATGACAATACTTAAATCTGTATGTATGATGAAACTGAAATAAAAAATAAATAGTTTCAGTAATTTTAGGCCCTAAATCAGGTTAGTCTTTGCGTACACTCTGTGTTGTTATCATAAAAACGGTTGTACGATGAAAATCAGGTAACGTAAGTTATTTGGCTTCTGCACACTAAGGATAACACATTTTTTTGTATATTTTTTTTAGAAAAACTAAGCAGTAAGTAAATCTTTTAATTCTCGCAGTATACATTTCCATGTAAGAAATCGCCACAAGAGATACATTTTGCCCTGTTTTGTTTGTGTTATAGTTATTTAAAACTTAATTTGTAGTGTCACTAATTTATGTCATTGAACTCAAATATCCCCCCTTCTATCGTTGTTATCAATACTAATTTTATAAAGAGGAAAGATTTGATTGTTTGTTTGTTTGCATTGAATAGGCTCCGAAACTACTGGGCCGATTTGAAAAATTCTTTTACCATTAGAATCGTACATTATTTATGATGAACGTAGGGTACATAATTTTCCCTAATTCCCACAGGAACGAAGTCCCGGGCGGAGAGCTAGTTTGTTGTAAAAGTACTGAATTGTTCACATCTGTCTACTCATTTATTATATTACCAAACCTGTATTAAATGCAACTAGTAGGTATTCATTTCCTTTCTTTATGTGGAAGCTTGTTATTAGCTCTTAGTTATTTACTTAAGTTCCTGTGTTGTAAGCATTGCTGAAGGCTCCCCAAATAAAATAAAATAAAAAAATATTTTATTTTAATAAATATATCTCCCTTGCTCAACGGTGAAGGAAAACATCGTGATGAAACCCACCCATCCAAGAAAATTCATTTTCGAAAGCGGTCCACCAACCCGCATTGGGCCAGCGTGGTGGACTAAATCCCCTTCGTGTTTCGAATGGAGGCTCGTGGGAACGTAAAAAAATATATATGTGTTTACCGATGTTCTGAAATAAATTATTTATCATTATTCTTCTTCTTATATATAAAATTGCAGGTTCTGACTCACTGACTCATCAGCCCCAGCCCAAACCCTTGACATTAGAAAGCTGAAATTTGGCACGAATGTTCCTTTTATAACGTAGGCAAGGATTAGAGAAGGATTGACGTATTTTCCACGGGAACGAAGTCCTGGGCATCCATTAGCCTACAAAAAATAGTGCCCCTAATTTATTTTATTGAATTCTCTTACGTTACATTTGTTTTACAGAGGGGGTGTCTATATGTAAGTCTCTTTAATTAATTATACTATATAATTTTATATATTCATACAGAATGCTGTTCAATATTCTTCATACATCTGTAATCCTTAACGGGGTTCTAGAAAACCACTTAATGCCACGTTTGACACAAATGGTGAGGGTTATTAGATGAAACATGTTGTGTAATGGTGAGAGGTGGTCAGCCTTTCGCCCATGATACAGCAAGACCCTCACGTCCCACTTACTGATTTTTACAGCATGCCTGGGAAGAGTAGGCAGCTGGCACATTCAAAGTTTTTCTTTCACTCCCAATCCAGCGTGGAAGGTCAAAATTCTTCATTCATACATACATACGCTCACGTCTATAATCCCTAACGGGGTAGGCAGAGTATCAGTGGTTCTAGTGAACTACTGATGCCATATAACACTTTAAACTTTCGCGATTTGAACACATAATTAAATTCTAAAACGGGTCTAAATTCGCGTATATACACGGTGAATTTTTGTTCGTTTTAAAGCCAAAGCGAGGTGATTCGCCTTTAAAAGTACTATCGATTTCAGAAAACAAAATCTAGATAAACTGTAAAATTAAGAAAATTAAAAGTGAGAAATTTATTTTCGTAAAATCGAGAAAACATTAGTAGGGCCGCTCTGCTCTTACGTCATGACACGCGAGCGAGCGAGCGAGCGAGAGTGACGGCTGCGAGTCGTTGACCCCTCCTCCAGAGTAGGTATCGTAGATTCCAATTTTCCCTTCATACTTTAACGGGCTTAGGATCATAATCAATGCCGCTTCTTGCGGCGGCACTTTGTCGTTGCCTATGCACTTTAGTTCGATTCGGCTGACGAAAAATGCGTTACTACTGGTTCTCATATTTTCGAGTTAATGTCGATATTTTTTTAAAACTTTATTTTTTTATGTCATTAGATTTCTTTTAAACTTTGGTAATCGATAGTCCTACTTAAGGCGAATCGACTCGCTTCGGCTTTAAAACGAACAAAAATTCACCGTGTACATATATATTTATTTTATTACCTATTCCCGACGTTTCGACGCGGTTGCACGCGCCGTGGTCACGGGTAGACTGTTGTTGTCTCAGCAAGATGTCATCGGAGTGGTGGATCTACCCTCAGCGTAATTAAATTCACTGCGGGTCGAACCATAAAACTAATGTAATGTCTTCACTAATGTTCCACTGAAGGAATGTCTAAGCGTGATTAAGGACAAGTTGAGGGAGAATCGAATTTCGCAGAGGTACGTCACATTACTTGAGCAATGCTTAGATGGAAACTACTTCCTCTACCGCGGCCAATACTACCTTCAGATCGATGGGGTGGCTATGGGGAGCCCAGTGGCGCCAGTGATTGCCAACATCTGGATGGAACACTTTGAAGAGTTAGCGCTAAGTTCAGGTCCTTCAATAGTGAGCTTGTGGAAAAGGTACGTGGATGACGTATTTGCCATTTTGAGAGGAGGCATGGATGCCGTCAAGCAATACGTTGGCCACCTGAATAGTGTTCATCCCAAAGTAAAATTCACGTATGATGCCGAACAAGATCGAACCTTACCCTTCTTGGACGTTAAAATAGTGGTAAGATCAGATGGCTCCTTAGCACACACTGTGTATAGAAAACCTACACACACGGATAGGTACCTACACGCTACTTCTCACCACCATCCACGACACATACAAGCCGTAGTTAGGTCTTTAACTGACAGAGCACGTGACCTATGTGACCCTGAGCACCTGGAGGAAGAAATGACTCATGTTCAGGAGGTACTGAGACGAAATGGCTATAAAGTGGGGAAGAAGGAGCACCGAGATAAAAGGAGGGCAAAACATCCAGAGGTCAGCCGGCAGCCAGCATACTTGCCATATGTGAAAGGGATAACGGATAAAATTGGAACAGTATTAAAGAAACTCTCCATTAAGACTGTATATACTCCGCTGTCCAAAGTAGCAATCATTTACGAACACCAAAAGATGTTATTCCGTATCTGAATCCAGGTGTATACAAAATTCAATGTAGTTGTGGAAGTTCCTATATAGGCCAAACTAAACGTAGTGTAAGTGAAAGGGTCAAGGAACACATCGCTGCAGTAAAGAACCAACAACTACATAAGTCAGCAATTGCACAGCACCTGTCTTCGGGTACGAATCACTGGATCGAACTTCACGAACCAAAAATCCTCTCCAATGAACGCCACTACTATCCACGGATAGTACGTGAGGCAATTGAAATTAAAAAACATCCGAAGAATTTCAACAGGGAAGATGGATTTCAGTTGTCACCCACCTGGGGACCAGTGATCGAGAAAATAATGTCCAGTGTCGTATCTTCGGATATATCTTCGGAACGTGCCTCCACTGTGAGTACGGTGTGCCGGGAGGTAAACAATTAAAAACGTCATACTCAAATAGACAGTTTTGTGGTTCGACCCGCAGTGAATTTAATTACGCTGAGGGTAGATCCACCACTCCGATGACATCTTGCTGAGACAACAACAGTCTACCCGTGACCACGGCGCGTGCAACCGCGTCGAAAGGTCGGGAATAGATAATAAAATAAATATATATACGCGAATTTAGACCCGTTTTAGAATTTAATTACTGATGCCATGTTTGACACAAATTGTGAGGGTTATCAGATGGAACAAGTTGCATAATGGTGAGAGGTGGTCAGCCTTTCGTCCATTATACAGCAAAACCCTCGCATCCCACTTACAGATTTTTACTTTATACCTGGGATGAGTAGGTAGCTGACACGTTCTAAGTTTTTTTTTCACTCCCAGGCCAGCACGTTCTGTTACTTCAGTTATGTGTCGATGGAATGAAGGCCATTTTATCTGTTCAGGTGGCGAGATTGAAAACTATTCAATTTTCATTTACTTACTGACAACCACCTCGACCAACAGCTCCATCGCCAACCGAACGTTAAGTTGCAAGCTACTTAGCAACTGAACATTCAGTTGGCGGTGTGGCGCCACCAGTCAAAGCAGCCGTCATTAGATGTACGAAAGGATAGTTCTCAATTTCGCCACCTGAACGGATAAAATGGCGACCATTACATCGATACACAACTGAAATGACAGAATCGACGCCCTGAACACTTGCCGTATTACAAGATATTTTTAACGTCATCTACAGTTAGACAAGATTTGGTATTAATCAATGAATGAATGAATGAATTAATTAATTAAACTTTATTTGGGAAACAGGAATTTTTCTTAAATCTAACTTAAAATAATTAAAGCAGTGCCACCCAAAAAGGCGCTGGCTCAGCATTTGCTACAGCGGCGAGGCTGTAGCGCTGATATTCTGCTAGTACCAGAAAAAAAATGGGTATTCATAAAGTCCACACCGAGTGGTGATCGGTTACCCCATCTCTTTCCGTGGGTGTCGTAAGAGGCGACTAAGGAAACACAAATGAGACCTGCCTCCTAGTAATCCATCCCAGGCAACGATACTTCATTTTTTTTATGAATCTGAGGTGTCGTCCTATGGTCTCATGCGGTATGGTAGGCTCTGTAAAGGGCCGTCTGGTTCGCGACCACCCTCCCACCGAAGTCCGACGCCAAACAGCTTGGTGCGTCGGTGCGTGGGAGTACCAGTGCCTTTATAGGCATTTTCTGGGTTAACTCGCTCCATCGTCGACCTCATCTTTGATCTTATGGTCAAGATTGAGGTCAAGAGTTAACCCATCTTATAATAAAAAATAAGTCACCTTAAGACGCTTGACTACTATTCACATGTTAGGATTACTCCCTTTGAAAGGAAAGAAAACAGACAAATAAATAAAAATTACTGCCCGAAACAAATTACGTACCACAATTTAGACAAAAAAAAAATCGTAAACGTCTAACACTAAAACTAAGTAAAGTTTTCTTTCTGTATGCAATGCTATGTGTATGCTAATTTGGTGCCGGTTTGACAAGTTTCCGAGAACTTTATTTTTATATAATCTTACTTAATTGGTTTGCGCAACATGTAGACCATCTCTTACACACGCACACGCTAAATGTGCACCACAATTCACTGACACTCCACACGTTTGCTTACTTACATATTATTGTGTGTGTACTGACTTACACACACAATAATGATGCAATAGACTATCTTTTATTATATGAATCCGCTTCCTTTTTTGTCATTCTGTTTATTTTAAGTTCCTTTTCGTTCTTTTTGTGTTACTTACCAGTAAAATTCAAGTATTTGGACCACAGCCCACTCCAAAGTTTTCGACGTCATATAACATCACGATAAAATGCATGGCACACGGTCAAAAAAGTTGTGCTGAGTGATTTTAAGGTTATATACAAGTCATTTGACATCATTACGAGACACGTGGTATCATTTAGGCCTTTAATTGTAAATAGGGTAAACATAAGTCTGTCAGTCCTGAAGTGGCCGGAAGTACGTCTGCCAAGGTGAAAAAGATACAAAAACCGGATACGTCTTCCTACGTCATATGACATCATGACGAAAATTATAATTAACGTTATGGTATAATTGTATCTTCAAGAATATAGAAGTCCTTTAAAAGTGGTATTGTAACTGGTAGGTAAAAGTGAACGAATCATATATAATGCGCATAATTTAACAAATTATGAAGGATTACCGACCTACAGATACAGACGTGGTAGTACAAAATTATACTATTATACTAATCTGCTAACATAACATAAAAATGACAGACTTATGTTTACCCTCTTTACAATTAAAGGCCTAAATGATACCACGTGTCTCGTAATGATGTCAAATGACTTGTATATAACCTTAAAATTTTGACCGGAAGTAAAGGATTTCACATGACGTAAATATAACCTCAAATTTTTGACCGGAAGTAAAGGATTTCACATGACGTAAATATAACCTCAAATTTTTGACCGGAAGTGAAGGATTTTCTCAAACTTCCGGCCAATTTCATTTGCGATAATCTTCTGATCGTCGCTCAGCACAACTTTTTCGAACGTGTGCCATGCAGTTTATTGTGATTACATAAATGACGTAGGCAATTTTGGGGTGGGCTCACGGACTATAGGGTCTGTCATTGGCTTATGTTTAGTTAAGTATTATTGTTTATTAGTTTAGTAAAATTGCTGTAGACCTAAGTATAAAAATTAAAATAAATAAAGTATTAATCTCAGTTGACGATCAATGGTGAAATTTTGCAGAGTGCCTGAACCATTTCCGCATTTTTTTTCTATCTTTGTCAACAATGATGCTTGCCTTATATAACTGAAGATAAAACTGATTTCGTTTTTGAACAACTTACGCAATGTTCATGCCTTTTTATAGGCATTTAAAGCGCTCGTAGCCTAGTGGCTCTCGCTGATCTCAACCGATCAGTGAGGTTAAGCAACGTACACAGAGGCAGGGAACCTGATGGGTGACTAAAGTGGCAATTTACCACGAGCGTCTCCGTGCTTCGGAGGGAGGGCACGTTAAGCTGTCGGTCCCGGCTGTTTTCGATTTACTACAGTCTTTAAAACCAAGTCAGAGGCCATTGTGCGGTTTGAAAACTCTGACACCAGGCTTGGCCAAGTTTGCCACACACTTGACTATACCTACACGATAAGAAGAAGATAGGCATAAATAAATAAAATATTAATAAAATATGTAAAATATGTAAAATGAACAAATTTGCTATTTTTAAGTTATGAGGAATTTGTTATTTTTAAGTGAACACAGGGTCGTACATCAGGTGACCACATGCGTGCATTCTGTTATGTTACCATAATAATGGTTTTGGAATGAAAATGGGTTAACCTGATGCGATGGCCTCTGTACCTTTTAGACTAATACAAAACATTTAATATTTTATTTAGTGCCTCCCAGTAAGTAAACCATTAAAATATTATAACTCTCGCAGAACGAATAAGGAAACTAACTTATCAATAATTAATAATTCTCATATTATGCTTTTATTTCACGATCTTTTCAAGCAGTTTAAATATATTCACCACAACAGAACCTCTTAGGTTTTATGATTTAGCCTATTTTGTACAGCATTTTAGTATCTATAAAGTTCAGTAACAACTTATTATTTATAATAAATGATAAATGAGTATATAAAAAAATTATGTAATACTCTGCAGTTTTTTTATTATAATAAATAAAAATAATAATAAAAAATCTATCAAAAGCTCAATTTAGCAGAATATCAGTGTTTTGTCAAAAGGCAAAACATATGCCAAGCTACGACCTATTTGTAACACTGTGGCACACATATTCACAATTGAGTAATTTCTTTTTTTTTTTAACGCTTTGGTATTCAATCGTAACATGCGCTGGAGTCTCTTCTGTCTCCATACAACCGCGGCATAGGGGACTGTCTGTGATGCCCACATGAAACATATTGTGTTTGTTTAGCAGACAGTGGCCTGTGATTATTCCTATCACTCTTTGAATAAACGCATTCATGGTAGATGCAAGTAGATGGAACAAACTTTGTGTTAGGGGTTTATTCACCATTGGCACGGCTTCTTTGGATTGCCGGCATCCATTTATCACTGTCCATTCCTCATTATGTTCTGATTCTGTCTCTCAGCCATTGTTTGTAGTGTACTTTTAAAGCCGATATAAACAAAACAAATACCTCACTTCTATACAAAAAACACCGATTCCAGAAAAGTAAAGTTGAAATATACAGTCTTACAATTTGATTTTGCAGAAGGTCTATCACCACCGGCAGGGGAAGACGACCAATGTAAGTTGAGTTACTTACCTTAATTGCTAAATTGCTGTTAATCGGAGTCACATTCTATTCCTGAGCTTTTACTCAATCGCTGATATTTGCCGAGTTGCAAAGGACCCGCGACTCCAATATGGATGTAGATATAATAAAATTATGGATGTAGATGGTAGGTTTATACCTGCAACAAAAAACTGTATCCCCCGATTTTGTTATCATCAGTTTTCTGTATTGCGTAGATTCGTAAGCAAATTTAAAGACGTAGAGATTCAAGTCAAAAAATACATACTAATTTTGTTAGGGACGCAAAAATTAAATTTTGCTAACGCCAGTCCAAATCGAAATTACGCCCTCAGGCGCACACGAAGAAATTAAATTATCTGCCTGTTTTGTGCATCGCCGAGCTCATTTAACCCTAATATCTTTAAAGTTCAAGTAAATAGGTTTCTTCAGGGTGAGCTTTTTTGGTATCGAGAAAAAATTAGCTACAACAATTGTATTAAATGTTTATATGGGGTGACTTTAAATTAATTAGCGAAACAGTAGGAGCAATTCTCCCCATGAAAGTGAACAACTTTTCAGAAGAAACCTATTAAAAACATGCGTGCAATCTGTTTTGTTGAAAATGGGTTAACCTGATGCGCTGGTCTCTGAATCTTTCAGATGAATACAAAATATTTTATATTTTATTTAGTGCCTCCCAGTAAGTAAACCATTAAAATCTTATTACACTCGCAGAACGAATAAGGAAACTAACTTATCAATAATTAATAGTTCTCATATTATGCTTTTATTTCACGATCTTTTCAAGCAGTTTTAATATATTTACCACAACAGAACCCCTCCAACTCTATTATATTTAGCCTATTTTGAACAGTGTTTTAGCTATCTATAAAGTTCAGTTTTTACTTATCTACACTAATATTATAAAGAGGAAAGATTTAAATGTTTGTTTGTTTGTATTAAATAGGCTCCTAAACTACTGGACCGATTTTAAAAATTTCTTTCACCGTTAGAATCCTACATTATTCCTGATGAACATAGGCTACATAATTTTCCGGATTCCCACGGGAACCAAGTACACAGCGGAAAGCTCGTCTATACTAATATTATAAAGAGTATAGATTTGGTTGTTTGTTAGTTTGCATTGAATAGGCTCCGAAACTACTAGACCGAATCGAAAAATTAGTTGTTTGTAGTGTACTTTCAAAGTCTTTTATGACTTCAAAACCGATATAAACAAAACGAATACCTCACTTCTATACAAAAAACACCGATTCCAGAAAAGTAAAGTTAAAATATACAGCTTTACAATTTGATTTTGCAGAAGGTCTATCACCACCGGCAAGTAAGTTGAGTTACTTACCTTAATTGCTAAAATGCTATTAATCGGAGCTTTTACTCAATCGCTGATATTTGCCGAGTTTTTTTTCACTTTTTTGGGGTTATCAAACAGTAACACAATATTTATGAATAAAAAGACATTAAAACTAAGAACACGTAATTGTGTTACCAGCACCGATAACCACGAATTACTAGGTACATAGATTTTAGTTAAGGGTGATAGTGATAGCAAAAAGTATGGATTAATCTAATATCACATAACATATTCAGTAGAAGAAGAAGCAGTTGTATAATATGACATAGTGTTGAAAAATTAATAAATTAAAATGAAGCAGATAGAATTTAGAATAAATATCAATATACAGAAAGGTATATTGGTAACGAGGTCATCCGACAGAAAACCGGAGTGATGGATATTATCCAAAAGTGTAGCAAGCTGAAGTGGCAGTGGGCTGGCCATGTCTGTCGCAGAACCGACGAGCGTTGGAGTAGACAGGTTCTCGAATGAAGACCACGTCTTGGCAAACGTAGTGTAGGACGCCCCCCAGCCAGATGGTCAGATGACCTAAAGAAGATAGCGGGTAGTGGCTGGATGAAAACAACGGAGGATCGTACAAAGTGGCGCACCTTGGGGGAGGCCTATGTTCAGCAGTAGACTGCAATAGGCTGATATGACACAGAAAGGTAATGAACTAAAATACAGAGAAGACAGGTAAAGTACTAGAATACAGAGAAGATAGGTAAAGAACTAAAATACAGAAAATACAGGTAAGGAACTAAAAAAAAAGAGTAGATAGGTAAAGAACTAAAATACAGAAAAGAAAGGTAAGAAACTAAACTAAAGAGCTAAAAAGTAACTTCTAAAAGTTTAAGCTGTAGTAATCTTCTGAAGCTGCCGACATGCGTCGCCATTAAATCTATTTCATTAAAGTTAGTATTGTTGTAAAGGACGCCCGACTCCTATATGGATTTAGATATAATTAGTAAAAATAATAAAATTATGGATGAAGGTGGTAGGTATATACCTGCAACAAAAAACCGTATCCCCCGATTTTGTTATCATCAGTTTTCTGTATTTCGTTCCACCACGTAAGCAAAAGACGTAGAGATTCAAGTCAAAAAATACATACTAATTTTGTTGGGGACACAAAAATTAAATTTTGCTAACGCCAGTCAAAATCGAAATTACGCCCACAGGCGCACACGAACAAATGAAATTATCTGCCTGTTTTGTGCATCGCCGAGCTCATTTAACCCTAATATCTTTAAAGTTCAAGTAAATAGGTTTCTTCAGGGTGAGCTTTTTTGGTATCGAGAAAAAATTAGCTACAACAATTGTATTAAATGTTTATATTTAATACAATTGTTTTAACGGTGACTTTAAATTACTTAGCGAAACAGTGGGAGCAATTCTCCCCATGAAAGTGAACAACTTTTCAGAAGAAACCTATGAAAAATTCTCAAAATGTTCCTTTGGAACAGTTGCTAAGTTTCATGGGCTGATTCATTTTCTTGATTTTCGCTAATTGATTTAAATTTCAATAGTAATTTTATCCTTTAAAATTTTTATAAATCGGTGTTAAGATTAATTGTCTGAATTTTAAATTTAATTACTAATATGAATAATTGTTGAGAGATTCGATCCTACAGACAAACTGCATGAGCACTTTTGTGGGATTTGTGACCAGCTTAAAGAAAAACATTTGCAAAAAAATGCGAGCTTAAACTTTGCACATAATTCCTATTATTTTATCAACAGCTGGATTAATTCCTAAAACACTTACCATTAGATCAAATTTACTAAAAATACCGCCTAATATAATAGAAACCCTGCAGAAAGCCACCATTCTGAACACTTGCCGTATTACTAGACATTTTTTAACGTCATCGACGGTTACACAAGGCTCGAGTCAAACCGCTTTCTTTTTTTGTCATTCTGTTAATTTTAAGTTCCTTTTTTGTTCTTTTTTTTCATGCCTTGTGTTTCTTACTAGTAAAATTCAAGTATTTGGACCACATAGTAGGGGTCTGTTATTGGCTTATGTTTAGATAAGTGTAATTATTAATTAGATTAGTAAAATAGATGTAGACCTAAGTTAAATAAAAAATTAATAAAATATTTATCTCAGTTAGTTGACGGTCAATGGTCGTGATAGTCGTGCAATTTCGCAGAGTGCCTAAACTATTTGCGCAATTTTTTCTTCCTTTGTAAACAACGGTGTTTGTCTTAAATATCTAAAGATAAACTACTGATTTCGTTTTTGGACAAATTACGCAATGTTTATGTCTTTTATAGGCATAACAAATAAAACATTATTAAAGTATGTAAAACGTACCTACAGTCCTACACGTATCAGAAATTGTTATTTTTAAATAAACACGGGTCGTAGATCAGGTAACCACATGCGTGCAATCTGTTTTGTTGAAAATGGGCTAACCTGATGCGCTGGTCTTTGTACCTTTTAGAATAATACTAAATATTTTATATTTTGTTTAGGGCCTCCCAGTAAGTAAACCATTAAAATCTTATTACACTCGCAGAACGAAAAAGAAAACTAACTTATCAATAATTAATAATTCTCATATTATGCTTTTATTTCACGATCTTTTCAAGCAGTTTAAAGTACATTATGCTACAAGTGTGCTAAGTTGGATATTACATTAGAGGCGAGTTTAGATATTACAATAATGGATATCCTTAGGAACACGTTGTATTATTTATAAGTGATTAGATTTATCTTACTCTGTACTCACGAACCGGAATGTATTTTCTTTCCAATTTCCTCTGTTCTGTATCATAACATAATAATTATTATTTAGTGTCACTAATTTAAGTCATTGAACTAAAATATGTTTTAATTGTTTTGCAGAGGGCCTATCTAATGTTTATCCTCCTAGTGAGTTAATTGCATAAGTAATAACCTACGAGCACTCACCCCTATATATAAGTAGAGACGTAATACATGCGAATTTGAAATAATAGTACATTATGCTACAAGTGTGCTAAGTTGGATACTACATTAGAGGCGAGTTTAGAGCCCGAGCCGAAGGCGAGGGTTCAATGGAGCCGAGAATGTAATATCCAATGAGCACGCGTGTCATACGACGTTTTTCAACACATTTGCGAGGAAAGAAATAAATAAAAACTTTCCTTTGATATTGACGGCAACAAGCTATCACTTGCATGTTGCACCTCTGAAAGTATTTCTGGGGGTGTACCCACGTAAGTTTCCTGTTTTGCACTTGAAGAAGACATTTTTTGTGTTGTATTTCTGACAATAATAACAATCTGATGAATACAAATGCCGTTTGTGAAAACCAAGTGAAAACATCTGAGAAGAAGAGGCGCGATTATTTTTTTCTTTATTCGTTCGCAAAATGAGATTCACATTGACAAGTGTGCCATACAGCCAAATAATAGGTAAAAGAATACTTAACTATATATTTTCACGTTTTAGCATAAATAAATGATAATTTTCTGTTAAATTTAAATGATTTTGTGGAATTATATTTTTATTTACAAATAGTTTAATATTTACACTTATTTTAAATATAAAATAAGATCTGATCTCTTTGCTGAAATTTAGAAAAAAAAACCACTAACTTTTCAAATAATTCTTATATTATGCTTTTATTTCACGATCTTTTCAAGCAGTTTAAAGTACATTATGCAACAAGTGTGCTAAGTTGGATATTACATTAGAGGCGAGTTTAGATATTACAATAATGGATATCCTTAGGAACACGTTGTATTATATTATAAGTGATTAGATTTATCTTACTCTGTACTCACGAACCGGAATGTATTTTCTTTCCAATTTCCTCTGTTCTGTATCATAACATAATAATTATTATTTAGTGTCACTAATTTAAGTCATTGAACTAAAATATGTTTTAATTGTTTTGCAGAGGGCCTATCTAATGTTTATCCTCCTAGTGAGTTAATTGCATAAGTAATAACCTTCGAGCACTCACCCCTATATATAAGTAGAGACGTAATACATGCGAATTTGAAATAATAGTAGGTACATTATGCTACAAGTGTGCTAAGTTGGATACTACATTAGAGGCGAGTTTAGAGCCCGAGCCGAAGGCGAGGGTTCAATGGAGCCGAGAATGTAATATCCAATGAGCACGCGTGTCATACGACGTTTTTCAACACATTTGCGAGGAAAGAAATAAATAAAAACTTTCCTTTGATATTGACGGCAACAAGCTATCACTTGCATGTTGCGCCTCGGAAAGTATTTCTGGCGGTGAACTCACGTAGGTTTCCTGTTTTGCACTTGAAGAAGACATTTTTTGTGTTGTATTTCTGACAATAATAACAATCTGATGAATACAAACGCCGTTTCTGAAAACCAAGTGAAACCATCTGAGAAGAAGAGGCGCGATTATTTTTTTCTTTTTTCGTTCGCAAAATGAGATTCACATTGACAAGTGTGCCATACAGCCAAATAATAGGTAAAAAAGTACTTAACTATATATTTTCACGTTTTAGCATAAATAAATGATAATTTTCTGTTAAATTTAAATGATTTTGTGGAATTATATTTTTATTTACAAATAGTTTAATATTTACACTTATTTTAAATATAAAATAAGATCTGATCTCTTTGCTGAAATTTAGAAAAAAAACCACTAACTTTTCAAATAATTCTCATATTATGATTTTATTTCACGATCTTTTCAAGCAGTTTAAAGTACATTATGCTACAAGTGTGCTAAGTTGGATATTACATTAGAGGCGAGTTTAGATATTACAATAATGGATATCCTTAGGAACACGTTGTATTATATTATAAGTGATTAGATTTATCTTACTCTGTACTCACGAACCGGAATGTATTTTCTTTCCGATTTCCTCTGTTCTGTATCATAACATAATAATAATTATTTAGTGTCACTAATTTAAGTCATTGAACTAAAATATGTTTAAATTGTTTTGCAGAGGGCCTATCTAATGTTTATCCTCCTAGTGAGTTAATTGCATAAGTAATAACCTACGAGCACTCACCCCTATATATAAGTAGAGACGTAATACATGCGAATTTGAAATAATAGTACATTATGCTACAAGTGTGCTAAGTTGGATATTACATTAGAGGCGAGTTTAGTGCCCGAGCCGAAGGCGAGGGTTCAATGGAGCCGAGAATGTAATATCCAATGAGCACGCGTGTCATACGACGTTTTTCAACACATTTGCGAGGAAAGAAAGAAATAAAAACTTTCCTTTGATATTGACAGCAACAAGCTATCACTTGCATGTTGCGCCTCGGAAAGTATTTCTGGCGGTGAACTCACGTAGGTTTCCTGTTTTGCACTTGAAGAAGACATTTTTTGTGTTGTATTTCTGACAATAATAACAATCTGATGAATACAAATGCCGTTTGTGAAAACCAAGTGAAACCATCTGAGAAGAAGAGGCGCGATTATTTTTTTCTTTTTTCGTTCGCAAAATGAGATTCACATTGACAAGTGTGCCATACAGCCAAATAATAGGTAAAAAAATACTTAACTATATATTTTCACGTTTTAGCATAAATAAATGATAATTTTCTGTTAAATTTAAATGATTTAGTGGAATTATATTTTTATTTACAAATAGTTTAATAGGTATTTACACTTATTTTAAATATAAAATAAGATCTGATCTCTTTGCTGAAATTTAGAAAAAAAAAACCATTACGTACTGGTGCTTTATTTTTATTACTCACGGGCTGGGTAATACATATCATTATGAACCTTAAAACAATGACATAAGACCCACTTTATGAGCAAATGTGTTGAAAAATATATTTACCACAACAGAACTCTTTTATATTTAGCCTATTTAGCACAGCGTTTTAGTTATCTATAAAGTTCAGTTTTTACTTATCTACACTAATATCATATAGATAGAGGAAAGATTTAATTGTTTGTTTGTTTGTTTGCATTGAATAGGCTCCTAAACTACTGGACCGATTTTTAAAAATCTTTCACCGTTAGAACATAGGCTACATCATTTTTCCGGATTCCCACGGGAACGAAGAACCGAGTGGAAAGCTAGTCTATACTAATATTATAAAGAGGAAAGATTTGGTTGTTTGTTTGTTTGCATTGGACCGGCTCCGAAACTACTGGACCGATTTGAAAAATTAGTTGTTTGTAGTTTAGTTTTAAAGTCTTCTATGAAGCCGATATAAACAAAACGAATACCTCACTTCTATACAAAAAACACCGATTCCAGAAAAGTAAAGTTGAAATATACAATCTTACAATTTGATTTTGCAGAAGGTCTGTCACCACCGGCAGGGGGGGGAGGATTACGTAAGTTGAGTTACTTTCCTGCTATTAATCGGAGTCGCACTCTATTCCTGAGCTTTTACTCAATCTATCTATATCTTACATATTATAAAGAGGAAAGATTTGATTGTTTGTTTGTTTGTTAGCATCGAATAGGCTTCGAAACTACTGGACCGATTTGAAAAATTCTTTCTCCATTAGAAAGCTACATTATCCCCGATGGACATAGGCTATATAATTTTCCCGAATTCCCACGGGAACGAAGTCCCGGGCGGAATGCTAGTCCCTGATATTTGCTGAGTTGCAAAAGACGCGCGACTCCAATATGGATGTAGATATAATTAATATAATAAAATTATGGATGTAGATGGTAGGTACTCGTATATACCTGCAACAAAAAACTGTATCCCCCGATTTTGTTATCATTAGTTTTTTGTATTGCGTCTCACTACGTAAGCAAATTTACAGACGTAGGGATTCAAGTCAAAATTTATAAAAAAAATTTTGAGTACCCAAAATTAAAATTTTACTAACGCCAAGTCATAATCGAAATTATTGGCTGCGACCACGCCTGTGCTAAGAAATTGAATTATCTGCTGTTTTGTGCATTTCCGAGCTCATATAACTCTAATATCTTAAAGTTTAAGTAAATAGGCTTGAACTTTATTAGGTTTTCTGGGTGAGCTTTTTTTGGTATTGAGAAAAATTTTGCTACAACAATTTTATATGGGGTGATTTTAAATTAGTTAGTGAAACAGTGGGAGCAATTGTTCCGATTAAATCAGTTTCAGTTTTAGTACTTTTCAGAATAAACCTATTTAAAATTCTCAAAAAAAATCTTTGCCTTAACATACAAAGGAAAATCAACTTTTTTCATAATGTCTACCTGTTCCTTTGGAATAGTTGCTCAGTAATTAGTTAGCGAAAATCAAGGTATGAATCAGCATTCATACCCTTGATTTTCGCTAACTAATTAAATTCTAATAGTATTTTTATCCTTTAAAAATTTTATAAATCGGTGAAAACCTGCGGACTTTACAAAATAATTTACCACGCATGAAGATAATGGAAGAAAGCAGAGGAGAATTTTGTGTTTCCATGTAATACAAGTATCTATTTTGTAACAATTTTTTATATCACGAAATATAAGAAAAAAAGTGCTCTTTTATATGCTAAACTTTTCTAATGACGCAATATTTAATTTTCTTATAGAAAAACTAAGTGGAGGTCAGTACATTGTTGTTTAGATAGATATCATATTTATTTACGTAAAACGTTACTAAAAATAGCATAAAATTCCTCAAATTCTTCCTTTTCAATCCTGTTCGACGTGTGTAGGTCGACGGCAAGGGGGAACATTTCGCCATGTTCTGGAAATTTATAAAAATCCTTGGGATTGAATGAATTTGCGGATTTCTTCACTTCACTGTAACACATTATGGAACCTTTTATATTAGATGTAATTGAAAGAAAATAGCACACATGATACATGTGTAATTTTTATAATAGCACTTTCTTGTAATACATATTTAGGCACATGCAGATACACAGCTGATGTACACAAGGCTGACATACTGAATTCTATTGCTACTTGAGCGAGCGAAGAACAAAATTGGAGAACTGTCACTCCTGATATCGAATTTTCGCATCGCTGTTCAGATTACCTACGTACCCCTTGTGAAAAGGATGAGGTCACCCACTCGTCAGTCCACATGTCCTCACCAAGAGGCACGGGCCTCTATCTCTCTTAGAATCAGCTACTAAAGCAGTGGTTCTTTAGCGGTGGTCCCTAAAAGCACCTGAAGTTGCCCGTGAAGCCATTCCAAAAATATTGTATCAAATGTAGACATCAGCACTGAAATCAGCTGGATGCCAGTTCCTTGAAGTGTTTAGCTTTAGCTAGCACTGAACCAAGGATTCAGAAGTTAGTAAGTAAGGGGGCGTCCATTAATTACGTGAGGTGTTTTTGGCGATTTTTCGACCCCCTCACCCCCTCTGGTGAGATGTCGTGAGATTTGGCTCGACACAACCCCCCCCTACCCTTTTATCTCACGTGAGTTTTATGAAAATGCTTAGTTTTAGTGTAAATACGTTAATTGGTAATTTATTTAGAAAACTTACATAATTTGCCTAATTATATTTTAACTTTTAATAATCGAACAATAAAAAACAGCTATGATTTACCAATTTAAATATAAAAAAAAGATTGTTCTAATTTAGTCCACGGGAACTCAAGAGTGGCTACTGGAACAACATGGTTTAGTTGGTTTAACTTAGCTGTCCCACAATTTAACACTATTTCTTTTGGGGGAAAATATTACGTGATATTTGTAGAGACTCCCCCTCTCCCCCACGTGAGATTGAGTGAGATCCGGCCCGACCCCCTCCCCCCCCAAAACGCCTCACGTAATTAATGGACGCCCCCTAAACGGAAATACAATTTTGGTGAAAAAATTAAAACTCCGTTGAATATAAACAACAATGCATGTAGGTTTAGCTGAAGAACACCCCTTTAATTATTTTACCTCCAAACAGTTGGTGGTCCGTGCCAAACCAATATTTTGTAAAATTCCCCCAGTCCCCCATTACTTAGGTTAAGAATCATTGTACAAAAAGGGAAACAAGAGAAAAGCTTACACCCCTATTCTAAGAAGTTAACTCGAAACTTCCTCCACTCAACCTCAGCTAAGGAAATCCTCGAAACGACCTCGAATTTGGTATTCTTAGTTGTCACCTCAAGATTCCTTGAACGTGGCATACAGCTACTCGACGATAGATGGCACTAGATAGCGTAAATCTTTATTCGATATTAACCTTTACCGATTTATTATCATAAAGATAATCCACGAAATCTTCAAAATAATTCATTTTTCATATGAAAAAGTAGCATAAAACAAGTTCAAGCATCGAATAAAGCGTTAAGAAAATCTTAAGGTAGGTCGCGAGGTACCTTAACATTGACAGTTGATTACTCAAATCATCCTCGACTCCACTGAGGAAAATCGTAAAGTCGAGGATGGAAGTGTCAAATAAAAACGGCAAAATCCTTGACAGAGCTTGAGTGGAGTCGAGGAAATCTCGAGTTAACTTCTAATATGGTGTAAATATGTGGTGTAAGTGTGGCCCTGCATAATTTTATTGAAATTAATTAATAGTGCGGAGAGGAGGGTGTAAAAATGAGTGCGTAGTAATAATATAAGTATTTGATTGCTTTTACAGGAGGTTGCAAGCCAGGCTCGCTGTTTGAAAGAGAAGATAAGAGTGGAGGCAAAGTTGTCGGCTGTCGCTCGTGTCGTTGTAACAACCAAGGAAAGTACGACTGCATCACTTTACCATCCCACTGCCAAAGTAAGTATTTTCAAGCATTCATATTTTTTTATTTTTTTTACCAACCCATATACAACCCCACCGAGGGGCACAGGCGTTCCTTCGAAACACGAAGGGGATTTAGGCCATAGTTATTAACCATGTGGTGATAGGTTGAGAATAACACCACCCCATTTCTTCCGTGGGTGTCGTAAGAGACGACTAAGGAAACACAGATGAGACCTGCCTCCTATTAATCCACCCTAGGCAAGGACACCTCTATTTGTTCTGAATCTGATGTGGCGTCCTATGGTCCCATGTGGTGTGGTATGCTCTGTGAAGGGCCGTCTGGTTCGCGACCACCCTCCTACCGAAGTCCGACGCCAAACAGCTTGCTGTGTTCCGTCGGTGCGTAGGAGTACCAGTGCCATAATAGGCATTTTATGGGTTAACTCGCTCCATCGTCGACCTCATCTATGACCTTGATCAAGTTTGAGGTCAAGAGTTAACCAATCTTATAATAAAAAAAACACGCTGGTCTAATGCGGGTATAAAAATACGAATTTAGTGGTGCACACCCGCACCAGGATTAAAACCTGCAACCTTCCAATCCAATTTTTCTTTTTTTTTGTGTGTTCAAAAAGCACGCGAAGGTTCAATCCAGGTTGGGCACGCGATTTTTTTAAAGAATACTTTAAAGGCCCATAAAATTACAGAAGGAAACTGAAGTCTTGATCTACACTTAAGTGTTGATTGTCTCTTTCTCTCACGAGAAAAATAACAAAGACGACTGCTACTTAAGTATAGATCAGAGTATGAGTCGCGTTCTGTAATACGGACCTAAGATTTGATATTAAAAAATAATTTAAAAAATGTTTTTTTTAAACAATTTTTTATTTATTTTTTAATATCGCTGTGAAAATAAAAAAATAACATTAAATCCTAAGTTGTATTAAAAAATAGGAAATAGGAAACTAAAACTAGTTATTATTGTCAGATAAATCATTTTAAAAAAATCTTTGTTTTTAAAACGGCTTTTCGGTTTGATGGAAGAAATTTCTTTTTAGAGATAAGCTAACCTTTTGTGTCGTATTTCTGTTTGTAATTTTATGTATATTTGTCTTGTGTGCAAATAACTGTAAATAAATAAATAAAAAGACCTTTTATAACTCTTACAATCGCTGCGATAATAAAAAATAAAATAAAATAAGTTGTATTAAGGAATAGGAAAAAGTAAACTAAAAGTAGTTATTACTGTCGGCAGATAATATCATGATTATGACAATAATTTATATCTAGAATCCGTATGAATTTTGACCGCATGACATTATTTGACAATTACTGACGAGGGTGACTATGGTAATATAAGGACTTTAAGGAGCAGAGATGTGAAGCGGTGTGCTGCAATTCGATTCCACTAAAACTGCAGCTAAACTGCAACTGAAACTTGTGTGAAATTGAGTATTGAGCAATTAGTTATCATAGTTCTTAATAACGGGGTTTTGGCCGTATCTATGGCTCTTTTTTTAGCTTAACCACGTTATCCACGAGTTGTTCAATTTGTCACACGTCACGCAGCAGATTGGCTGTAGTGCTGCTGCAGTTTTTACTGCAATCGGTCTGCTATGGTTAAGATGTGTTTTGTAAGATTTTTGTTTGTTTATAATTGCAGCACCTAACACATACAGTAAGTAATAATACTAAGTAGTGTTAACAGAACTTTGATTTACTCCTTAATGCAGCTCAGATCCTTCCAGTCAGCAACGATCCGTATCGAATAGATCTTCTTCTTAACGTGTAGGTATAGTCTCAAGTATGTGGCGAACTTGGCTAACCCTGGTGTCAGAGTTTTCAAACCGCACAAGGGCCTCTGACTTGGTTTTATCGACTGTAGTCAATAGACAACAGCCGGGACCGACAAAGCACGGAAACGCATATACTCACAAGTATGTGGCAAAATGTATTAACCCTATGTACACACGACAGCACATCAGGCTATACATGTTGACCTCGACGTCGCCCTTATCTCGCTTGCAATAGCGCCGGCTTTCGTAGTGCATATGGGTAATCTGACTTGCTGCTGTCTGTACCTATCAGTTTTCAAGCCGCCAAATGACCTCTGCCTTGAATTAAAGGCTGACACTGTTGCAGAAACGTTCATTAAATTTAAAGCTTCTTTAAATGTACTGCCATCTTTAATTTAGCATTTTTAAAACGCTTATCCGCATCAGGGATATTCATTAATATTTTTTAAGGAAAAAAATATTCAAGTCCAATGGGCCTTGTTATAATTCGAAAACGATACGGCAAAATTGTATTATCATTAATACTTCTACCTCCTATGCACTAAATAAAATAAATAAAAAATAAACGCTACACACTCAAAGGCCCACACAAATTTTCCCTTGTGTCGTGGCTCCCTTGGAACACACAAAGACAGACACATACACCCATGACCCGAGAACAAACATCTGCTTTTTACACAAATGTTTACCCCGACTGGGGATCGAACCCAGGACCCACCGATCAAGAGGCAGCGTCACTACCACTCGACCAAACCGGCCGTCGACCAAACCGGTACTAGTAGTGATACTAAAGCTGGGACCATAGAAGGCATAAAACAAATTCTGTCATGCCGTGCCGTGCCGTTCGAATTATAACATTTTTCTATCCCTAAAATGTTTTTACGGCGATCTTTGTTCGTTTCTGACCGTGTGGTGATCGGTTGAGAATAACACCACCCCATCTCTTTCCGTGGGTGTCGTAGGAGGCAACTAAGGAAACACAAATGAGACCTGCCTCCTAGTAATCCATCCCAGGCAACGATACTTCATTTTTTTCTGAATTTGTAATGAGAATGGAGTAACCTGATGCGCTGGCCTTTGTACTAGCTTAGGTCTAAATTGTCAAGCCAATTACAGGTTTTCTAGTGTATACAGAGGTGGAGAAACTTTTTTTGCAAACATAGTAGTCACCTAAGAAACTAATAATTTGTACAGTTTATTTACTGTTTAAATAAACATTTCAATAAACAATAATTTCCACAGATGAGCGTTGTCATAGTGCTCCTGACGGCTCGAACAGTTTTGACTATGGAAATGGATGTTACCAATGTGCTTGCCACGAAAATAGAATGATGTGCGAGTTGAGTAATCCTTCAAAAACTGAATGCCTCAGCTGTAAGTGTACAAGTCATTTTTTCATATGAAACCATGTACTCGTGTAAGAACAAAATAGGGATGTTGACAGTGTTTGATTTTATGAATTACTAGCTTTCCGCCCGGGACTTCGTTCCCGTGGCACTTTTTTAGTTTTTTCTTTCATAAAAACCTTCTCCTGACAATAAGGAACACAACAAAAAAAGAATCATCCAAATCGGTCCAGCCGTTCTCGAGTTTTGCGCTTACCAACAGATTTAGTAATTCATTTTTATATATAAGATTGTATGTGAAATAAAAAATAATGCTAGAAATATATTAATATCCGAAATCAGCATTAAAACTGGTTTATAAATAAACAAGTTATTGGAATTTAAATTATCTCATTTTGTGGGGAGAGTTAGCTATCTCGTTTTTACCTACGCAAACAAATGGCGGTGACGGCACATCTCTTTTTCGTTGTTTTTACAGTTTCGCCCTCTATTGAAATTTAATAGCTTGTAACTTTTTTATTTCTCAATAGTTATCAAAAATTATTTCGGTTTTGGGTTTTGGATTCAGGACCTTTTTAAGATAAACAATAAATAAAAAAATTAGTCAACATCCCCATTCTGCTGTTATATTGTAAACTAGCTTTCCGCCCGGGACTTTATTCCCGTGAGAAGGTGGGAAAATTATGCAGCCTATGTGTTAATCCAGGGTGTCAGCTACCTCAATACCAATTTTATCAAAATTTATCCAGCCATTTGAGCGTGAAAGAGTAACAAACATACATACATTCATACAAACTTTCGCGTTTACAATATTAGTACGGATTTTGTATGACTAAAGTACCGTCGCGTGCTTGTTTACGCCGCGTACGATACAAATCTCGTACACCATGTGTTCAAAAAGCACGCAAAGGTTTAATCATAAAAAATATGTAAGTTGTCATAAAAAGTGAGAAAAAGTAAATAATATCCTGACGAAAATGTGTGACGCAATGATTTGACCAGCCAGTCAGAAATAATAGGTCTTTACCTATGAAGTTGCCGTTTTTCATACAATATTTTTGGAAAACTGAATTTTCCATACTAACGTTTTTGGATTTTTCTCGGGAAAACGGAATCCAAATTTAGCAAAATTTTGTTGGAAGGTTTGCACAAAATTCAGTTAATTTTCATCATACTTACTTTATTGAAAGTTTTAACTGTAACAACGGTACAGCAAAAATAAGTAATGAAACGGGCAACGGATGAAACGAGCTATATTTGAGCTTCTTTTCAGCAAATAAATCTAAAGTAAATATATATTAATTTGACTCAATATCAACGTTATATGGCCAAGGTTTTAAATAAAAAACAATTTTAGTAATAGCTGTTCAATCAAATAAATTATGAATAAAATAAAGCTTGCGAAAAAATCGGCAATTTCATAGGTAAAGACCTATTATAATGGTGTTGTTATTATTATTATTTTTATTCTCGCATTTGCTGAGTTTTAGTTTTTGTTAATCTTACACCCGTTATATTATCGATATTATGTTATTATGATTATGACAATCTTGTATATTAATGACGTTTTCCTTTATTTTTCAGTATTTGGCGCAGCTAAGTGATTGGAATGAGAATAATAAAATTATTTAAATCAACATTGCAGTGTCATTTATTTTAGTAACTAGCTTTCCGCCCGCGGCTTCGCCCGCGTGGAC
The DNA here is from genome assembly GCA_949987775.1 of Aproaerema taeniolella. Lineage (NCBI taxonomy): Eukaryota > Metazoa > Arthropoda > Insecta > Lepidoptera > Gelechiidae > Aproaerema > Aproaerema taeniolella. The sequence goes on from OX465245.1 coordinate 18,176,981, forward strand.
TACAGGTTATATCGTGCCCAGCTGTGGGATAAAATGTAACCTATATCCTTTCCCAAGGTCTAATCTTAGTACCAAAATTCATCAAAATCGGTCAACCGCTGTGTCCCTGCATTTTAAATCTGTCATATCTTCGAAAATATTAATTTAAATTAAATTCTGTAACGGGCAATATTGATCTATATTAAATGCACAATTTATTTAAAGTACTTAATTGGATAAGGTTTAATGCTGTATTGCTTACAATCGCTTCGTAAATAAGTCATTATTTCTCGTAAAAAGTAAAGGATAAAAAATGGTTATTGTGGGTTATCCCTAAGAGATAGACATATACCATTGCAGATGTTTTTGTAGACCTTTTTAAGGTGTACAATACTGTAATACATTATTTTGATCTATCTCGTAGGGTTCAGCCAGCGTTTGCAATGTAAGCGTAAATAAATGTGTTTATTTACGGCATCACATTAGAAACCTCTAAAATTATAGTGTTTCTCTACTATATTATGCATGTATTATACATATAAACCTTCCTCTTGAATCACTATATCTATTTAAAAAAACCTCATCAAAATCCGTTGCGTAGTTTTAACGATCTAAGCATACATAGGGTCAGACAGACAGACAGCGGGAAGCGACTTCGTTTTATACTATATATATATATATATATATATATATTATATACTCTATGTAGTGATGATGATAGTGATTACACATTTTCTCTTTAAGGAATATATAGGGAAAGAAAAATGTTCGGCGCGAATGAGAATTATGTATTTATTCTTTAAAAAATACATAAATGTCACTTACATGAGAACGTCGTGGTGTTTTTAGACTTGAACCTACAACCCCAGGATTAGGATCTCCTGGTGCTCTGGTGCAACACTTTTCTTTCTCTAAAAGTGCTTTGTGAGTATCCCTCCACGTGGTTAAGCGTAAAGAATATTCTTCATTTCTCATACTCGGAAAGTAGTGTTATTTTGATCTGATTATTGGGTGGAAAATGCTGCTTCCCTCCATAGGGAGGGAAAAACTTATACAAATTTTTCCCACCTTAGGGCCGGAATGAACTTTAAAAATAGAACTGCTGTCAGCTGTGAAGAGTTTTATATAAAAAAAACTAATTATAAAAATGCTGCGGCCATGTGAGTTTCTAAACAGCCAGTGTGAACTTCTTTGAGCGGAATAAGCCGCAACAATTACTCGGTGAGTTCCATATTTAAAATGTAACTTTTAATTTCACGAATTGTCCTAATTTGACAATTACTTTTAAATAGGTACTACTAATATTATTATATATTATCAATAAATAGTTTAGATAAATAACTAGTTTTATTTTCCTCATATTCGAAATGAAAAGTAGAGTGTTTAACACGGGTAAAAGAATCAATTCCTACTCGGACTATAGCCGCCCGAAGGAATTGATTCATTCCAGCCTCGGTTAACAATCTACTATTCTTCTTAGATTTAGAAAAAATCACGAATTTGGGATGCATTTGAGCGATTACCTTATAGTGAAACTTTAAGGGTTGATTTAAATACAATTATACAAAAAAATACAAAAACTTTGACTTTTTTTTAAATTATAAGATGGGTTGACTCTCGTCGACGATATAGCGAGTTAACCCAGAAAATGCCTATACAAGCACTGGTACTCCCACGCACCGACGGAACACAGCAAGCTGTTTGGCGTCGTACTTCGTTAGGAGGGTGGCCGCGAACCAGACGGCCCCTTACAGAGCCTACCACATCGCATGAGACCATAGGACGACACCTCAGATTCAGAAAAAAATGAAGTGTCGTTGCCTGGTATGGATTACTAGGAGGCAGGTCTCATTTGTGTTTCCTTAGTCGACTCTTACGACACCCACGGAAAGAGATGGGGTGGTGTTATTCTCAACAGATTACCACACGGCATAAAAACTTTCAAAAACACTTTTTTTACAATATATTTAAATCGTAATAGGGAACTCTTAGTAGGTAATGAATTTGCCTGTGGCAGGGAAACCAGCTCTTCCATAGCTCTTAAAAACTAGAGTTAAAAAGTGAAGTAAGTAGGTATACTATAAATCAATTGGTCTCGTAAACTGAACAACTTTCCTCAAGGAACGTTATTTATCTATTTAAAGGTGTACTAACAGCAAGACATATTGGTATTTGTCAATTAAAACTTAAGAATAGATCTTCTTAAGAATATATAAAATTGGAGGTCCTGTTTCACTGACTCATCAACGCCCAGCCCAACCTTTCAACTTAGAAAACTGAAAAAAGGTGTCTTTTATGACGTAGGCAAGTCTTTAAAAAGAATTTATCGAAATTTAACCCCTCAGGGGTGAAAATGCGTTCGTTCCCACTAGTTCCATAATCGGGGTTTCAAAGTTTGTGTAGAGAACACCATTTTTTTGGACATTTTGACTAGAAACTTCGTCAAGATATACCTTGAAGTAAATAAACGGACAAGATACCTAAGGGGTCAAGAATGAAATGGGTGACTAAAAGAGTTCTTTGCGCGAGCGAAGCCGCGGGATAAAGCTAGTAAATGTATATATATGTTTGTCAATTAAAAGCACACACAACATGAAACAAATAAGAATCATCTAAAATCTATTTATACAAATGAGATCTTGTAAAATAAGTCAAACGAAAATAAGAAAGCATAGACTTTTGAAGTTATAATACAAGGTACAGAGGGACACACATCACGCTGCCACAAGCGAGCACTCTGTTATTGCTATAAGTTGTAGCAATGGGCGAAACATTTTTTCAAAATATTTCCACCTATATTCCATTGGGAAAGTTTCATTTTCATGACCCGATTTAGGAATATCCTTTAAATTCGTTCACCCATCACGAGAGCGTAACAGATGGCTCTACTCTATACAGGGCTTTAGGTATCTCTCAACCTCTCGGGTGGTTAATAAGTCCATGAAACTTAACAACTTCCCCAAGGAACATAGGTCAAAATACGAAAAAAAAATTCAGTTCCCATACAAACTTCATCAGCATACCTATAGCGAATTTTGTATGGGAGATCAACATTTTTTTTTACCTTTGAAAGTGATTTACCTAAAGCCCTGTATACAAGACGTCTCACGGCTATGCCACATGGAGGGAAAGTAAAGTACCTTAATTATTATAGATGGGACGTTTTACTGAAAGAAGACTTTATGTAAATTTAAAAAACAATTTAAACTGCATTCATACATTTTTAAAACATTGCACGGTTGAACCGGTACTCGAACCCGGTACACGAGAAAACAAATCAGCCTGTAGTTTTATCATACCGATCGAAACGCTACATCATAAGGATTATGCAGTTTAAATTGTTTTAAAATTTTCATTAAGTCTTCTTTCAGTAAAATGTCCCATTTCTCTCCATGTGGCATAGCCGTGGCACGCCCTGTTAATTGTCACTTAAACGGCGGATTATTGTCACTTGTCACTACAGGTGACAGTGACAGGTCACTGTCACAGAATAAATAATGATGTACTGACATTCGACGCTTCGTTTCGGTCGTAGATAGTACAGAATAGAGCTCCACAACCGAAAGTCTCTACGCTCACCATTTTCCAAAGAGGTTCTCAACAAATTCAATCTTTACAAAACTTCGCGTACTTTCCGACAGATGTCGCTTTAAAATAAATCTTGATAGAAAAACAAAAATCTCAATTATAAGCTGCGGTCTTTTTTAGAGGGTCTCGCCTAATATAATTATTCATTATTACATTATTTACCTCTAATGTATTTTTATGACGTTTTCAAGAAACTCCTTGTATGTTCTATGAAAATAAAGTATTTTTGATTTGATTTGATTTGACACAGAAAGAGGGGGTTATAAGTTGACATATATCTGTGTGTCTGTTTCTGTGCATCTGTCACTCAGTTACAGATAATTTTAACTATCATACTCAGTGGCGTAGCTAGGTAATCAAGGGCCCTGGGGCAAATAAAAAAATGGGGCCCCATTGCTATCTAAACTGGTTAGGTTTTTTTTTTTTTTTATCTTAACCATAAGGTCAAAGATGAGGTCGATGATGGAGCGAGTTAACCCAGAAAATGCCTAAAAAGGCACTGGTACTCCCACGCACCGACGGAACACAGCAAGCTGTTTGGCGTCGGACTTCGGTAGGAGGGTGGTCGCGAACCAGACGGCCCTTTACAGAGCCTACCACACCGCATGAGACCATAGGACGACACCTCAGATTCAGAAAAAAAAATGAAGTGTCGTTGCCTGGGATGGATTACTAGGAGGCAGGTCTCATTTATGTTTCCTTAGTCGCCTCCTACGACACCCACGGAAAGAGATGGGGTGGTGTTATTCTCAACCGATCACCACACGGGTATAAGGTTTTATCAAGTAAAAATATTCAATATATAAATAAAATGCTAAGCTACTAAACGATACGATTCTCGGATCATGTGTCACTGGGCAAAGGTGCTGACTAAAAAAATTGTAGAAAGTTGTGACGTGATTTATTCGTGTAGTGTTTAATTTTTAATTTTTGATTAATTTTATTTAATTTGTAATAATGGATCCTTGTAATCTGAAATTAATAAACAATAATAAAATAAAATCGGGTTGCAACCTGTCTTATTTATTTTGAAAATGGGAGAATTTTTCAAAAGTTCTGTTGGACACACGTCGAGCACACGTCGATATAAGGTATGGACTCATATTTTGGGGAAACTCCACAGATAGACAGAAAAAATGTCTACGCTCTGTTTGTGGTTTGAAGCCAATGGAATCTTGTGAACCCTACTTTAAAAGATTGAAGCTGCTGACTTTGCCGTGCCTATACATCTTTGAAGTCTCTGTTTTTGTGAAATGTAAACGGAAAGTATCGCAGTAAACGCCATCAAAGCAAAATGTGTATACCACAAAGCTGTAAATCAGCTCTGTTTAGTAAAAGTATTTTAAAAATGTGTGCTAAGATATATAATCACCTTCCGACGCAGATACTTCAAGTGGAGACTGTCACTATGTTCAAAAACAAACTTTATGAATTCCTGACAAGAAAATGTTAATATAGTATTAATTTATTTTTAGAAGACGTATGAATAATTTTATCACATTTTATAAATAATTTTTATTAATTTTACAATTATAAATGAATATTTGTATGCCAAATGGCTGGTCATATTGGAACTAAAATGTTATTTCTATATTTAAGATCTTATGTACATATGGTCCACAAATAAATAAGTTGATTGATTGAATGGAGATTTTCTGATAAGGATTCGAGGACCCCCTGAGTTTGAGGGCCCCGGGGCACTGCCCCGCCTAGCCCCTAGGTAGCTACGCCACTGCTGTCACTTTCCATCTAGTTGACGTAAACAAGGAAGGCATTGAACCGTGTGGTGATCGGTTGAGAATAACACCACCCCATCTCTTTCCGTGGGTGTCGTAAGAGGCGACTAAGGAAACACAAATGAGACCTGCCTCCTAGTAATCCATCCCAGGCAACGACACTTCATTTTTTTCTGGATCTGAGGTGTCGTCCTATGGTCTCATGCGGTGAGGCTCTGTAAAGGGCCGTCTGGTTCGCGACCACCCTCCTACCGAAGTCCGATGCCAAACAGCTTGCTGTGTTCCGTCGGTGCGTAGGAGTACCAGTGCCTTTATAGGCATTTTCTGGGTTAACTCGCTCCATCGTCGACCTCATCTTTGACCTTATGGTCAAGATTGAGGTCAAGAGTTAACCCATCTTGTAAAAAAAAAAAAAACATTTAAAGAGGCTTCAAACTTAATAAACGTTCTACAACCAAGCGTGTCTGTCGTAGCTCCTGAACCAATGAACCGATTTTGATGAGGTTTTTTTGTTTAAAAGCTGACGTGATCGAGATGGCTCTTAGCTATAATTAAATTAACCATTGGTTCAGTTGTTTAAAAGTTATAAACTCTGAATGCCAGGGGTAAATCTTTTTTTTTAATTTATTGAGTTTTTAAGTGCCTAAATCCATATTATGATTTGTAACTCGATTAAAGACGATAACGATTTTATAAAAAAAACTACTTACGTAAAAAAAATATGGTTTTTATTTTTGGCAAAATACTTGAAATAGAGTCCTATAGAAATTATGAAACAAAATAACCGTATTTTAGTGCATCTAGTTTTGTAATGTCTCTCATAAATGCAGTGTCTGTCTCTTTCCTTTTAAAAAAAAAATAATTTATTAACTTAATCGAAATAAAAGTTTTCAGTAATTACGGAAATAGAAGCACTCTATAAACATAAAATGTATAACTATAAACTCTATAAACTATAAACTCTATAAACATATATACAGGGCTTTAGTTAAATCTCTTTCAACCTCTCGGGTGGTAAATCAGTTCATGAAACTGAACAACTTCCCCAAGGAACATAGGTAAAAATACGAAAAAAATTTTGATCTCCCATACAAGGGGCCGTCCACATATTACGTCACGCAAAATTTCGAGTTTTTGAACCCCTCCCCCCCATGTCACGCTTTTTTGGTATCCCTTTAACATGTATGGTCACGTTTGGTATGACCCCCTCTCCCCCATACGCTGTGACGTAATATATGGATGACCCCCAAAATGCGCTATAATGCTGATGAAGTTTGTATGGGAACTCAACATTTTTTTTCGTATTTTAACCCGCTGTTTTCTCGTGGTCCCAGGATTTTGTCCCATTAATGGGACCACGAGGGAGAACTGTTTCTCGTAGTCCCAGTGCTATGTTCGGTAATGTATTTATCCTCCTGTATATATTCTTCCAGTACAGATACATTAAAAAAAATATAGGTCCCTTGGGAAAGTTGTTCAGTTTCATGGACTGATTAACTACTCGAGAGGTTGAAAGAGAGATACCTTAAGCCCTGTATACATACACATACATACGATCACGCTTATATCATATTTATTTATTTATTCATTAACAATATACATTGTGTTTGAAAATTGCTATTACTATTACATATGTATTTAAAGACACACAAAGTAAAACAGAATTGCCATTAAATACACATTGATGATACACGTTAACATTAAAATATATCCCTTAAAGCTTGAATGTGTTTCTGTCATTAATAAATTCGTCAACTGAGTAGTATGCTTTTTCTATAAGTAGTTTTTTAAGTTTATTTTTAAAGGTTGCAAATGTATTGATGGACTTCAATTCCACAGGGAGTCGGTTATATAATCATACTGCTTGGTAGCGAGCACTATGTGTATATATTTGCAAGTTAGCCTACACTGAGTCACCTCTCCCTTAATAAGGCAAAGGACAAATGCTTACCACCTTAATTTTGTGGCTCTGGAAGCTAGCGGAATGACTTGCGATCTGTCACTTTCTATGCATTGAACGAATGAAATTGGTATCTTTGACTTTCTTCAAATGGCAACACTTCTATCTGTCAAGTGTGATAAGCTGTCACCAGGTTAAAAATAAAATACAGATTTTTGCTAAAATTGCGCATTTTATGTGTAAAACAGTAAACAATTGTTCTACAAACATTCCGATAAGTACTTTTAAATGATTTCGTACTGTAATTGTATGTACTGTCCATGTTTTCTTAGAAAATAACCTTCATAATTGTGATTCGTTTTCTGGGAAAACTAACCTAAACTTGGTGGTAAATGGTGGTAAACATTTTACCATTGCCCGTTTAAAACCCGATATTTAGCAATGATGTATGATATGACCTCCTATATTTCAGGCGACATGCCGTCATAAAAGAAGTTGACCGATCAATGCATTGCAAGTATTCTAGAAGACGATCTATCCGATATAGAAACGAGTCGGATCAGCATTGTATCTGGCAGTGGCACATCCTAAACGGGCAGTGGCAAAATACTTACCACCTATTCAGTTCCTATTAGGGCAAGGTCATATATTTACCACCATGTTTTCTGAAGGTTGTACCTATATGTTTTAAATTTTAATTCTCTATTCTGTATTGGGACTAAATAAAGATACTAATTTCAACAGAAAAAGTACATTTTATTATAAAGAGTGCCATGCCCTATTAAGGGTTAACGGGGATATCTTTTCTTCTAGTCGTCATTCTTAATTGTCTTTCTTCTTCGGTTTCAACCTTCAGCGGATGTTTGACAACGCCACAGATGAGAACCAATAGATAGAGACAAGGAGCGGTGAGAAATAATCCCATACGGTGTAAGCAGAGCATCAATGGTTCAGAACCACTTGATGTCACTTTTGACATAAATTCTGAGGGTTATTAGATGGAGCATGATGTATAGTGGTGAGAGGTTGTCAGCTTTTCCCCCACAATACAGCAAAACCCATGAATGCAGAAGGAAAAGGCAATTAAAGGCAATAATCAATGCACCCTCGTGTCCCTATTATTGAATTTTACAGTATGCCCAGGAAGAGTTGGCAGCTGGTAGAATAGAATAGAATAGAATAGAAAAATCTTTATTTTATAGGACATTCAGGATGTCACTTAAAACAAGTCAAGATTACAATGAAATACATACAAACATCTTTAGAGATAAGCTAACCTTTTGTTTCGTATTTCTGTTTGTGATTATATATATATTTGTCATGTGTGCAAGAACTGTAAATAAATAAACATACATTAAACGATTTAAATACATACATACGCATTCGTACCTCTGATCGTACTGACTCTACGCCTATTCGCAAAGGTGCAGTCTTCCTCAGAGAAGAACAGGCAAGAAACTCTGAGGTTGCTCTTTTAAATCGCATTACAAATTTTCTTATTTACTAATTTTAACTAAATCTGAAATAACTCTAGAGCTGAGCAGTTCATTCCCATGGCTACATTCATTCCCATGGTACATTCTAAGATCCGTATTACAGAACGTGACTCAGAATCTGATCTACACTTAAGTATCAGTCGTCTCTATCATTTTGATAGTGAGAGAAAGAGGTAATCAATACTCAGGTATAGATCAGGTATAGTCTCCTTCTGTAACACGGGCTTAAGTTTTTCTTTCACTCCGAGTATGTACAGCGTGAAATACAAAAGTCTTCTTCTTCTTATCGTGTAGGTATAGTCAAGTGTGTGACGAACTTGGCTAACCCTGGTGTCAGAGTTTTCCACACAATGGCCTCTGACTTGTTTTTCACGACTGTAGTCAATCGACAACAACCGGGACTGACAGCTTAACGTTGCCCTCCGAAGCACGAAAACGCTCGTGATAAATTGCCACTTTGGTCACCCATCAGGTGCCCTGCCTCTGTGTACGTTGCTTAACCTCACTGATCGGTTGAGATCAGCGAGTGCCATTGGGCTACGAGCGCAAAAGTAATGTTTGCATATAAAAGTAATGTTTGCATATAAAAGTAATGTTTGCATATAAAAGTAATGTTTGCATATAAAAGTAATGTTCGTGTAAGCTATCAAACCTTTAATTGCCTTTTCCTTCTGCATTCAATGCAAATATTTAATATTGAATGGAAACTCATTATAAGATCTGATTCCGACATCGGAACTGCACAAAGATAAATAATCATTTCCTTCGCCAAGTTTTAATACGAATAACTGAACTAAAATACCAATCGAAACTAAAATGCGCGTTATTTCAATTTGAACTTCCTGCGGGAACGGAAGCTGTAATAAGGAAAGGATATCGTCTTAAAACATTTCTACTTTCGTATTAAGGTGAAGGTAATGCTTGGGAGAAACTGCTTTCTAGCAATAAGGCCGCTGCCTGATCGCCAAAAAATACACACATCAACACGGTCTAGGGATATTGCACGATTTTTCATACAAAAGAGGTCTGTTTGAGACGCTATAAAAGCATACTCGAGATATATGGAGGACTATAATTTTCAGACAAGCAAGTGCTAAGCCTGAATTTTTTAATTCTAGTTAATAAATGTTATTTTACTTGAAATTTGTGAAAACTTGACGGAAACGAAAACAAAAATACACTTTTGCCTGCTTTTTGTGTGAAAATAGTCGTTTTTTTTTTCATTTTCGTCACGTTTTCACAAATTTCAAGTAAAATAAAATTTATTGACTAGAATTGCAAAATTCAAGTATAGCACTTGCTTGTCCGAGCCCTCCTCCATGTGTCTCGAGTAAGCCTTTGTAGCTTCTCAAACAGACCTCTATTGTATGACAAATGGTGCAATATCCCTAGAACGTGTTGACGTGTATATAATTAGGTATTTGTTTAACATACAATCTTACAATACTAGAGACAAGAATCTCTCTTTAAGCAACCTGTGGTGGGAGGTTCCGTTTATGACAAAATATTTGGGCAGATCAGTTAGCTTATTATTATGGAGAGCGTCGGTGGTCTAATGGCTAGTGGGTCGGACTCGTAAGCAAGAGGTACCGAGTTCGATCTCCAGTGCCACCATGTACCAATGACTCGTTTTCTGAGTTATGTACATTAGTTGCACACTAACCGATGCTCTCACGGTGAGGGAAAACATCGTGAGGAAACCTGATCGTATAACCATGATCCAAAACGGTCAGGTTCCCCTATTAGCAGGGTCACGGAGGTCAGATGGCAGTCGCTCCACTGTAAAGACTTGACCTGCAAAACCCTGGATCATGGTCAAGCGTACCCCGAATGAGAAACGGGACTAAGCGCTAGGAAGAAGAGAGGTAGCTTATTATTACTATTTTAAGTTCTTGTTCATTTAAAACATTAAAAACAAGGTTCCTTAGATCTAAAACGCCCCTGAAAATCAGGGTAAATCTGAGATTAGATTATAGTTACAAATTCAGTTCTTTGAATTTCAATTGCTTGAAACTTAGGTACAATGCCGTTCCGCTCAGAATTTGTTAATTTATTAGAAGTCGAAACTGTTGATAAATTACCTTTAGAAATCGCAGGGAACCTGATGGGTGACCAAAGTGGCAATTTATCACGAGCGTTTCTGTGCTTCGGAGTGCCCGTTAAACTGTCTGTCGCGGCTGTTGTCGATTGACTACTGTCGTTAAAACCAAGTCAAAGGCCATTGTGTGGTTTGAAAACTCTGACACGATAAGAAGATAAGTTCGATAAGAAGACCCCTTTAGAAAAATGTTTGCTGAATCGCCTTCATAATGTTAAAAACACTACGTAGCACCAGCAGTAAGTACTAACCAGTGAAAGCTAATCGCCTTATAGTAAAATCAATGCATTTTCTCGCGTTAACAAATTGGCTCAGACTATATTAGCAGGCGCTTTAATTAATTTTGCTCTCTACTCGCCGTAAGTGCCGACGATAGTACGCTACATTTACTTTAATGCTTTCTAGAACCCAGCTAAAGGTAATCAAATAGTCTTCGATGAAATGCCCGAAGAAAGCTCTCTATTAATATATTTTTTACATAAAAAAAGGAAAAAGAGGGATGACGGAAATGTTTTTTGTCGTTTTACCTTCATGGATGCAAGACTTCATCTTACGTATTAATAAGCCTAGTAATAAATAACTTTAGTTAATGTAAGAATGACAAGTGAATCAGAACCTGCCTTCAAGTAAAACTGATAAAATGTAATGAAGTTGGTGGTTATTTAATGGATTTGGTAAGTACATACGTGTGTTCAAATAAATAAGAACGATTCATTGCAAAAAAATCACGACGTAGTTATTTTGGAGAGTGCGCGTGTACTCTCAGAGCGAGACAGCGTTCTATGCGTGACAGAGTACGAATCAAAGTCATGCGTACTACGCTACCCGTAGGTAGTGATCTGCACTTTCGACAAGGAGCTCAGTGGTCCCATGGTGTAATGGTTAGCACTTTGGACTCTGAATCCAACGATCCGAGTTCAAATCTCGGTGGGACCTTTGTTGGTCTTTTTTGTTTAAGATAGTTTTTTTTCTCTTTATAGACTACATTTTAAAGTCACCGTTTATTAGTACAGATTTCATATTATGGACTGGTAAAAAAAAAAAGAAATGTAGTCTTTGTCTCCGATCCTTTTTTTTCATTTCATAGTATTTTTGATCAATCAATAATTTTTATTTCGAAATTTTTCCATAAAATCTAAATTTTAAAGTAAATAGCATTTAGTTTACTGATAACGAAGCTAGAAAAGAGCTCGTTGCTTTGTCTGGTGCAACAAACGATGAGCGATTACTTCTATGTCGTACATTGACGCGTTTGTTTACACGTTCAGTAAAATTCACTTTCTGCTAAAGCAATGTAAAACGAATTTTACTAACATACTCAATATTTTCGAATGAAAAAAAAAATCTGATAGTACTATGGGATGACTTTTTAATTAGTTAGCGAAACTTTAGGGGGTAAAATCCATTGAACTGAATAACCCTTTGACATTCTCGAAAAAAATTTTGGACTTCCCATACAAAGGTTAATCAGCTGATTGCACAAGTTGTATAGCCACCTACTTAATGATTTTATTTTTTTGTCTGATCTATGCCCTAAATTGATGAGGAGAGTGGTGTCGGGGATGACTGGTACCTAGGACCTATCGAATTATTTTTTAGCTTTTAGTACATCGTCTACCTACATCATTTTACTTTATTTGCAATAAAACCGTTTGACTTAAAAGTTTTGTTACTCATTTTTTGAACCGACTTCAAAAAAGGAGGAGGTTTCTCAATTCGACCGTATATTTTTTTATGTATGTCCGCGGATAACTTCGTCGTTTATGAACCAATTATGATTATTCTTTTTTTTTTTGGAAAGGGAGTATCCCAAGGGTGGTCCCATGGTAAGGAAAACAGGATTTGATGGTGGAATCCTGAAGAAATTGAGGGAAACTCTCGAAAAAATTGTCTTTCCGACTAGTGTGTTCCTTAATATTATTCAATATAAAGAATTTTAAAGATATTACTTTCAATAGATATTTACTTTTAACTATTTTTGGGATTGAATTCGGTGACTCTTAAGTTTTTGACGTGGGAAATTATTATCTCCATATTTCGATCTAGTTCCTAGGGGAAAGTTACTCAGTTTCAATTATTCTGTTTTTGTTGTAAATATTGCACGATTTTTCATACAAAAGAGGTCTGTTTGAGAAGCTACAAAAGCATACTCCAGATAGATAGAGTGCTATAATTTTAAGAAGATCAAGTGCTAAGCCTGAATTTTAAATTCTAATCAATAAATTTTGTTTTACTTGAAATTTGTGAAAACGTGACGAAAATGAAAAAAAATTTAGCGTAAATTCGACCATTTTCATACAAAAAGCAGGCAAAAAGTGCATTTTTGTTTTCGTTTCCGTCACGTTTTCACAAATTTCAAGTAAAACAAAATTTATTGATTAGAATTGAAAATTCAGGTGTAGCCCTTGCTCGTGTGAAAATTATAGCGCTCCATGTATCTCGAGTATGCTATTATAGCTTCTCAAACAGACCTCTTTTGTATGAAAAATCGTGCAATATCCCTAGACCGTGTTGATGTGTGTATATATCTGTTTTGTTTTTGCTGGACTGGGAGTGAAAGAAAAATTTAGAATGCACCAGCTGCGAACACTTCACAGACATAAAAATGCTAATTTACTTATCATCATTTAATTATCATACTAAAAGGTTGCATTCATATTATACAAAAGTCCATCAATGTAAAAAAATGGGGCAGCTCACAAAGTACGGCGCGTTTATAATCTCATTAAGTAAATCCTTACTTAATATTATAAATGCGAAAGTAACTCTGTCTGTCTGTCCGTCTTTCTAGCCTAAACTACTGAACTTTGGTGCAGAGATAGATTAGAGCCTGGGAAAGGACATAGGCTACATTTTATCCCACAGTGGGGCACGATATAACCTGTAGTCCACGCGGGCGGAGCTGCGGGCGGAAAGCTAGTTTACAATATTACGGGTTTGACAATGTTACGGCGACATTTAAAAAGATTCGTAAGTACCCTCCTAAGAATAAAATTCAAATGGTGTCCCGTCCGACAGATAAAGAGCTTCGGTTCAACTTTAATCATGGTAGAATGTCGCGCGAAATTGACTTTTTTGAGAGGTCCCATCTTAGATCCTTAATTTATGGACCCCCAGGCTGATATTGAAAAAGCTTTTAGATTTAGGACCCTACTGTCTTGAGGAGGTAAAAGAGTTCAATTAGACGCACGGGTATGGTTAACTTAAGGCGACTACAGCACCTAAATTACGATTTTATAATGCGTAGATAAGTATGACGCACTGCATTAAATCGAAGAAAAAAAATACTACGGTAATATTCAGGACATAAACTAGATAAGTAATTTGCTGAAAACATGATTCAGCACTTTTGGTTCGATAGAAAAAGCTCACAAAGTCACCTCTAAATACCCAATATTGTGTATCTTTAAAGCTGTAAAAACGATAGTAAAATGCACACAGGAACTTGAATTTGCTATCAAAATGTTCGTGATTGAACACTCTCGATAAGTAGTTAACGCATTTTTCGATTTAAGCTGTTACCTTTCCATAAATCTCATTTTTCTAACTTTCGAAGATATTTTTACGCACGCACACTTTCATAGTCCGTCAACTTCGTGTATCGACACTGTTCGCACTGCCGCATGCCGGCCCAGGCCTGTTAAGAGACGGAGATGGCACTTTTCCTATGTGTGCCGCCTTTTGCTCAAGAACGATCGGGTGCTGTAGTCGCCTGAAAGTAAATAAATCTAAAATAGGGTTGATGACTATTTATATTATTATTTAAATTCAAGCTTCTTTATCTCATAAATAGCCTGGTATAAATAGTTTTTTAACATCTTGAAAAATAAGAAAGATATAAACGTTCAAAGGTCAAAACTTTCAATTACAATATGTCCAAGATAGGATGGTGATTTTGACAGATCCTTTTATAATGGGACACGTCTACTTTAACTAGTATAAGCACTTGTACTAGTATGCTATTAGTTACTCAATAACAGGTGTAGTCATTATTAGCAGTAACTAAGTAATTAGAATGAAACAATAACTAATAAAGTCATCTCATACGGCAAGATCTCATCTGTCAAAATCACCATCCTATCTTGGACATAGTATAGTCAGGAAGGGAAATACAAAACTGTAAATGTGAGTGAATGTGTAAATGGAGAGTAAATGTGTTAAAAAGGTTAAATAAGTAATAAAATGAAACAAGACAAGGGCACGAACATTAAATCTGCGGATGCAAAATTAACTGTTAAACTTTAAAAAATACAAAACTGTAGCGTCACAGTTGAAGTACCGCAATTTATATTCAATACAAACGTTTTGTAAGAAAGAGATATTCAAAGATGTTTGAATGTGATATAATTTTATGTTTATTATTCATATACAGAGCTTTAGATATCTCTCTTTCAACCTCTCGGGTGGTTAATCAGTCCATGAAACTGAACAACTTCCCCAAGGAACATAGGTCAAAACACGAAAAAAAAATTTTGAGTTCCCATACAAACTTCATCAGCATATAGCGCATTTTGCATGGGAGATCAAATTTTTTTTTTCGTATTTTGACCTATGTTCCTTGGGGAAGTTGTTCAGTAATATACAGCGCTTTAGGTATCTTTTTCAACCACCCGAGAGGTTGAAAGAGATACCTAAAGCCCTATATATTATATTACTAAATATTATAGTTTTCAATATCAGTAATCTACCCATTAAACATTTTATATCACCCTCGATATTCAATTGCCTATAACTTTTAAACAGCTGAACTAATTTTGACCAAATATAGTTATGAACTATTTCTATTACGACAGCTTTCAAAAAAAAACCACATCAAAATCGGTCCATTCTTTTAGGAGCTACATTGCCACATACAGACACACAGATACACACACGTCAACTTTACAACACCCCTCTTTTTTGTCAGGAGTTAAAAACGGCTAATCTACGTCGGGTTGGCTTGTCGGGCTCGTAATCGTGAAGGACTGAGTTCGATTCCCAGTGCAGCCAATGACCTTTTTTGAATTGTTATGCTAAAAACATTTACTTGCACGATAACCGATATTCTTACGGCGAGAGTATAAACATCTAGAGGAAATCAGCACATTCAGAAGACTGAATGTGTAAACACGTTCCAATTCGATTTTTTCACTCCATCGAAATGAATTGACCTGCCAAATTCTGGATCATGGTTAAGCGTATGTATAGGGTATATATACCCTATGACCTGAATGAGAAACGTGAACGAAATTGCGGACAAAGAGCCAGTTAAGTAGATCTAAGTTTTAGAAGTAAAAAATTCTTTAGCGGCCGGCGGCGTTGTGCACTTTGATGTATGCGTAAAAAATGTTAATCTCGCGTCAGGACACGTGACCTGATCGAAAATTAGTAAGACGGAGGGAGAGTGAAAACTTCTTTAGCGGCATTCTTTTTGAGATGGGTAAAAAATGTTAAACTCGCGTCAGGACACGTGACCTGATCGAAAATTTGTAAGACGGAGGGAGAGTGAAAACTTATTTAGCGGCATTCTTTTTGAGATGGGTAAAAAATGTTAAACTCGCGTCAGGACACCTGACCTGATCGAAAATTCGTAAGACGGAGGGAGAGTGAAATCTTCTTTAGCGGCATTCTTTTTGAGATGGGTAAAAAATGTTAAACTGGCGTCAGGACACGTGACCTGATCGAAAATTCGTAAGACGGAGGGAGAGTGAAAACTTCTTTAACGGCATTCTTTTTGAGATGGGTAAAAAATGTTAAACTCGCGTCAGGACACGTGACCTGATCGAAAATTCGTAAGACGGAGGGAGAGTAGACCGCAAGGAAGTAATCCATGTTCAAGTTTTCACTTCTGCCGGCACTCCTGGAGTGCAACCCGTTGTTTTTTTTTAAATGGATAATGGGTTCGCTCTTGACCACAAGCTAGCCCAGGGGTGAAGATGGTCGAGATTGTAGCAAGCTCACCCAGAAGGAGCCTATTCACTCGAACTTAAAAGAGATTCGGATTATATGATCCCGGAAATACAGACGCAGGCAGAGAATTCCATTCCTTGGCGTTACGCAATACAAAAGATGAAGAGAAGCGCTCAGTACGGATCCGAGGAATCTCCACAAGGTAAGGGTGATACCCCGCGGTGCGTCTGGACGTCCGGTAAAAGAAAGGAACCAGCGGAATGAGGTCGTGTAGCTCATGAACAATAATTAATTTATTTTTTTGCTCGAAGGCCAGTAAAAGATAGACTGAAACAGCATTTAGAAATGGATCTGATGGGATAAACGGGCACTAATAAAAACGGGGTTAATACTGCATTAACCATAAAAAGGATTATGCCGTTCTCAGCAGTAACTTTAAGACTTAGGACCACTTAAAACAATTGCGAAGACGATGGTTGCATTCAGTTTTATGACAAACAGAATTGATGAAGCTTCCCTCCATAGGGAGGGAAAAACTCATACAAATTACTTCCCACCTAAGGGCCGGAATGAACTTTAAAAATAGAACTGCTGTCAGCTGTGAAAAAATGTATCTAAAAAAAAAACTAATTAAAAAAAATGCTGCGGCCATGTGAGTTTCTAAACAGCCAGTGTGAACTTAGCGCAAACTTCTTTGAGCGGAATAAGCCGCAACAATTACGCGGTGAGTTCCATATTTAAAATGTAACTTTTAATTTCACGAATTGTCCTAATTTGACAATTAATTTTAAATAGGTACTACTAATACTATTAATATTATCAATAAATAGTTGAGATAAACAACTAGTTTTATTTTCCTCATATTCGAAATGAAAAGTAAGTGTTTCACAGGGGTAAAAGAATCAATTCCTACTCCCTCGGGAATTGATTCTTTCCACCCTCGGTTAGCAATCTACTATTTCTTTTATTTATAACTAGCTGCCGGAGATTTCGTTCTCGTGGAAATTCAGGAAAATTATGTAGCCAGCCAATCTTATTCTGATGTCTAAGCTTAATTGCAAAGTTTCATCAAAAACCATCTGGTATTTTATTTTTGCGTGAAGGAGTAACAAACATCCATCCATCCTTACAAGCTTACGCATTTATGATATTATAGGAACATAAATAGATCATAATGGCAACATAAATAGTTCTGAACCACTGGTACTCTGCCTACCCAATATAGGCTTACAGGTGTGAGCGTATGTTTGTAAATAAATAAGCTAGGAAGAAAAAAAAACAATAAAAAATAAATGTCTCCCAACATTAAACTGGGTTAGTTCTGTTATACAGGGCTTTAGGGGCCGTCCATTAATCACGATGTTTTTTTTAGCATTTTTCAACCCCCCCTCCCCCTTGGTGATACGTGGTGAGCTGGTGAGGTTTAAGACTGACCCCCCTCCCCCACCCAAAATCACATGTATTTTTAAGTACCTACAAAGAATCTTAAAATTTTTGGAATATTTTCTTTTAATACAGATTACAAAGTAAAATCTTATTTTTAAAATGTCTAGATAGAAATGTTGCAGATTGTTTTTGACTGGAATAACACTATACGCCCGTTTTTCGGTTTAGAAATCGCGCGTTTGACGAAAAAATAAATACACGTGATATCTTACACCCCCCCACCCCCTTGTGATGTTTCGTGATTTTTTCTAAACCCCCCCCCCCTTTCGAGTCTCACGTGATTAATGGACGGCCTCTTAGGTATTTCTCTTTTTGATCTCCCATACAAAATGCGATATATGCTTATGAAGTTTGTATGGGAACTCAAATTTTTTTTCGTATGTTGACCTTTGCTCCTTGGGGAAGTTATTCAGTTTCATGGACTGATTTACAACCCGAGAGGTTGAAATAGGATACCTAAAGACCTGTATATACATTTTATGTATGTAGAGTGCTTCTATTTCCTTGATTACTGAAAACTTTTATTTTAATTAAGTTAATAAATTAATTTAAAAAAAAAGGAAAGAGACTGATTTACCACCCGAGAGGTTGCAAGAGAAATACCTAAAGCCCTGTATACATATAGGATTAGGAGACAAAAGTCTAACTAGGGTATACTTGTGTCAAACTCGTTGTTATGTTACCTATAAATGGATTTTATAAAGACCCTCTACAGTATGCCTAAAAAGAGTTGGCAGCTGGACATTCTAAGTCTTTCTTTAACTCCCAGCCTAGTCCAGTGCAGCGTGGAAACGAGTATTATTAATTAAAAAAAAAAAATTACCTACTATGGATGTCTGTTCTTGTTGTATGTGTCTTCATTATTGTAAACGTATTATGAAATGAGAAAGTTACGGTAGTTTTAGAACAATCAATAATAGATCTTCAACAGAAAGTGCGCGTGCGCAAAGAATGCGTGTGAAACTCCGTTAAAGGGACACCAGTGGCAGTGTTTGTTATTTTTTGCCCCTCAGGAATTATCATAGAAGGTCAGACACAAGGACGCAGTATTCCCATGCCCTGTGGTTCAGTTCCTGTGTGAACCACATCATGCTATGGGAACTTTAACGTGGGAAAGCTTGTGGAATTTTGAACTTTTTAATTTTTACTAAGTTTCGGTTTTAAAATATGAATTAAGTAAGTTCCTAGTTTATTAAGTAACGGTTAGGTTGACCAATTAGCGTACACATCGCGTTCGTCGGATCATTTTATCGCGAGACGCCGTAAATTGATCAATTACCGGAAATGTATACGTTAAGTAATACATTTCAAGTGCCGTGTATGATTTGCCGAAAGTTGATAAACTACCTCGAAAATTGATCAACTTACGATTCTTATTAATTTCCGGCGACATATACATATGTATAAAGTACTCTTTCTAACAAAAAAATAATTTCGTAAAAAGGCCGACAATTGATAAACAACATACATAAAAAAACATACAGTTGAATTAAGAATCTCCTTTTTTGAAGTCGGTTAAGAAATCATTTTTACATTACGGCACGGGAGATTGAACTTGATACCAGTTCGGTCTCGAGTTCGACGTGTTACCCACTACGCCACAGACGTTACGCGGTCTCTCCCTAATTGACGGGTGAATTCCTTGTACCCGACACGTGCCAGCCCCCGTTCTCACCAAGTTGTTCCCACAGGATCCCTTTCACATGAGAACTAAACTCGTGCGAACCGCAATTAATTTTATTGGGAACTTCAAGATATAATAAGGAGGGAATGATTTTTTTAATGTTTTGTGAAACTATTGTAAGAATTCATGAATTCACTTTAAAAAAGTGCTAAAAAATAATTTTTAAAATACACTTAAACCAGGCGGTGATAGCCCAGTTGGTAATGAGCTAGACTTGTAACCCGAAGGTCGTGGGTTCAAATCCTGGTGCGGGCCTGTACCACTAAATTCGTCTTTTCGGATTTATGTACGGATTTCCAATTATCACTTGCTCAACGGTGAAGGAAACCCGAGTGTCCAAGAAAATTTTCGAAAGACGAGCGGTCCACCAACCCGCATTGGGCCAGTAGCGTGGTGGACTATGGCCTAAATCCCCTTCGTGTTTCGAAGGGAGGCCCGTGCCCCTTGGTGGGGACGTATATGGGCTGGAAAAAAAAAGCCTTGGGCAGTATTATTTTATAGAATCTTATGTTTACTTACCGACTGCAAAAAAGAATGGGGCTCTCAATTCACCGGGATCTTTTTTTCTTTGTATGTTTGTGACGAGATTTTATGTTTTTTATTTATTTATTGTACAAAAATTATTACTTTTTTTTAGGAAAAAGTAATAATTTCAATAAATAAACTATAACTAACTTACCTAAATCATATTTTATGTTTTGGTGATTGGAAATGGAAATGTGTCGTTAATGTTCACAATTACAGTCTTCTTCTTATCGTGTAAGTATACTTAGTCAAGTGTGTGGCGAACTTGGCTAAACCTGGTGTCAGAGTTTTGAAACCGCACAATGGCCTCTGACTTGGTTTTAACGACTGTAGTCAATCGTCAACAGCCGGGACCGAAAGCTTAAGGTACCCTCCGAAGCACGGAAACGCTCGTGATAAATTGTCACTTTGGTCACCCATCAGGTGCGTTGCTTAACCTCACTGACCGGTTGAGACCAGCTGGGCTACGAGCGCTTCTTACTATGATGAGGGTAAATAGCTCTTGTTGTCAACTCCGACAGTTGTACACACGGCAGCAAATCAGGCTACACAATGTTAACCTTGACGTCGCCCTTATCACGCTCGTAATAATGCCAGATTTCCTGGTGCAAATGGGAAACTTGACGTGCTGCTGTCTGTATCTTTTTAATTTTAATTATAAGACGGGTTAACTCTTGACCTCAATCTTGACCAAGGTCATAGATGAGGTCGACGATGGAGCGAGTTAACCCAGAAAATGCCTATAAAGGCACTGGTACTCCACGCACCGACGGAACAAAGCAAGCTGTTTGGCGTCGGACTTCGGTAGGAGGGTGGTCGCGAACCAGACGGCCCTTTACAGAGCCTACCACACCGCATGCGACCATAGGACGACACCTCAGATTCAGAATAAATTGAGATGTCGTTGCCTGGGGTGGATTAATAGGAGGCAGGTCTCATTTGTGTTTCCTTAGTCGCCTCTTACGACACCCACGGAAAGAAATGGGGTGGTGTTATTCTAAACCGATCACTACACGGCGGGAACCTTTTACTAGTTACACAACATGGCGCCTAACTAAAAATTACAAGGGTCATAATACGCTCAATTACCTACCCCAAGCTCTGCCCTAAGCCCCACTAACTTGGAGATTATACTTAAGTACCTGCGCACGCGCCAAAGTCACCCCAAAATGCCCCACGTTCCCATATTTTTTTCCCACCCATTCTTTCACGTGGGATTGAAAGTCATGGGAACCATTTTGGAATTCGTTGACAATTAGGTTCGCTGCGTTTAGCAATTAGAATAGTTTTTTTTGGAATTTGGATCCTCTTAGGATCCTTCTTTTAATTAAATAAACTACTTTCAATTCTTGAAAAGTTAGCGTCCACGATTTTCTTCATTTTAACGAGGTCGCCAATATTAAGTAAAGAAACAAAAAAAAAGAAGAAAAAAAGAGTTGTAACAAGCCAGAGCCTGGCGCCCTCTTACTGACTTTTACAGTATGCCTGGGAAGAGTTGGCAGCTGGTAAATTCTGTTTTTATTTTACTCCCAGTCCAGGGTACCTACCAAGATCGTTTAAAAGCATTTCTGTTTAGGATCCAACTTTGAACTGCTTCGCAATTGGAATGTTTTTTAAAATGGTACCATGATATCGCTGCTTTTGGACTGCTCGGTTGTCTATGGTCCATTTTAAATGTCTACATAAATTGTCACTGGTCTGCCTTTGAATCGCAACAGCGCCAAAATTGAATCGCTTATAAGCCATAATGGTACGAATAAGCGTTGCAGACTTGTTTAGGTCCTAAATTGGATCGCGCTAAGCGATCGTGGTAAACCTCCAGCATGGAAGTAAGGTCCATGAATATAGGTGTATTATTTAGACACCCCAAAATCAAAACAAATTGAGGTGTCGTTAGAATGGATTAATATGAGGCAGGTCTCATTTGTGTTTCCTTAGTCGCCTCTTACGACACCCACGCAAAGAGATGAGGTGGTGTTATTCTCAACTAAACACGACACGGCACGTAAAAACATAAAACTTGAAAAGAAGCTTTTTTTATTTTTATAAATGAATATATTTGACAACGTTTTAACATTTTCTGTCTGTATGTACGTACTAGGACTATACTTGGGGCACAATTTGCCCTGCCGAATACATTTTACGCCTTACAAGCTTCTTGTGAATATCGCTTAGACACAGACAAAGTGATTTTGATTCTTAAAGTGAATGCGATAAAGTGTGAAATTGGATGGAAAGATTCGGATTTTCAAGTATGTTATATTCGAAGTGAGAAATTTCATTTGAGAAGATTTCATGATTTGCTCTGTTCCGTCCCGCGGGTGTAGGCCGTTGATTTATCAGCAATGTATTCTTTTTTCGTTTCGTATTTCGAAAAATGTTGTTTCGTACACTTTGTCCTTTGAGAATTGTGCCAGTTTGTGTTTTGTTCGTGAATTAAAATTGCTTGGCAAGTTCTATCGTTATGTAGGTAAAATAAAAACAGCAATGCAATTCTTTTCTTTTCAACTTTTCTAACCTAAGTACAGGGTCCCCTACGTTAGTCGAATTTTATTTTTATTTTATTATAAGATGGGTTAACTCTTGACCTCAATCTTGATGAGGTCGACGATGGAACGAGTTAACCCAGAAAATGCCTAAAAGGCACTGGTACTCCCACACACCGACGGAACACAGCAAGCTGTTTGGCGTCGGACTTCGGTAGGACGGTGGTCGCGAACCAGACGGCCCTTTACAGAGCCTACCACACCGCATGAGACCATAGGACGACACCTCAAATTTAGAACAAATTGAGGTGTCGCTGTCTGGGGTGGGTTAATAGGAGGCAGGTCTCATTTGTGTTTCGTTAGTCGCCTCTTACGACACCTACGGAAAGAAATGGGGTGTTATTCTCAACCGATCACCACACGGCACTGTTATAAATAACCAACCCTAGCTGGCTCTAACTGTTACTAGTAGCTGTTATAAAGCTGCCTACTAACGTAATAAGTAGCCCCTTACTGTACCACAAAGGTTTTATGCACCTTTAGGAATAACTTTGCCGACAATCTTTATCTACCTTTAGTGAATACACATCTATTTGAAAGTAGTCTGTATTACCAAGTGGTAAGACTGAATTTAGACTGCAGTACCTGATTCTTTACGGTTACAGGTAACACAATGGCTCTCAAGAGTACATTATGTACGAAGCTGTGGAAACAAAAACTGATTCGATTCTTCGATTCTTTGAAAAATTACGTCCCACAATCGTGATTTTGCCAAAGTCTGAGTATTGTTAACCCCTCACAAGAAAAGAGGGGTGTTATAAGTTTGACGTGTGTATCTGGGTATCTGTGCATATCTTGGCCCCGATTCTGTAACTTCAGTTGTGTGTCGATGGAATGATCGCCATTTTATCCGTTCAGGTGGCGAAATTGAGAAACTATCCAAATTTCATACATCTAATGACGGCTGCTTTGACTGGAGGCGCCACTGCCAACTGAATTACCAGCTGCAGGTAGTTTGCAACTTAATGTTCTGTTGGCGGTGGCGCTGCTGGTCGGGGTGGTTGTTAGCAAGTAAATGAAAATTAAATAGTTCTCAATTTCGCCACCTGAACAGATAAAATGGTCTCCATTCCATCGACACACAACTGAAGTTACAGAAATGGGGCCCTGTATGTCTGTGTATCGATCTGTGGCATCGCAGCTCCATAACGAATAGACCGATTTCGATAACCTGATCAAGACGGTTCTAAGCTATATTTGATCGAAATCGGTTCAGCTATTAAAGATTTACAGTTATAAACGATCGAATGTATTTTTTTTTAAATTTTAGAGTTATAAAAAAGCTTTCAAACTAAAAAAACCGCATCGACATCGGTCCATTCGTTTAGGAGCTACGATGCCACAGACAAGACACAATAATACCCAGATATACAAAAACACACGTCGGGGGCTAAGGCGTAGGCGACAAGGCTCTTATGTAATACTAGCTTTCCGCTCGGGACTTTGTTCCCATGGGAATTCGGGAAAATTATGTAGACTATGTTACTCAGGGATAATGTAGCTTTCTAATGGTGAAAGAATTTTTGAAATCGGTCCAGATTTTTTTAAGTTTATTCGTTACATACAAAAATACAAATCTTTGCTCTTTATAATATTAAGTGTAGATTTACAACTTATTATCTTCGCGTTTACATTTTTCACATTCCCTCTGAGTTCCTAAAGTAATCAAGTATGGAAAAAATAATATGGTTTATGTCCCTCGGGCGAACTCCCTAATTTCGTTCCGGTCCGAAAAGCAAAAAAAACTGGACTTTTTATATTCTTCCTTCAAGTTTATATGATTGCTTTCCTGTTGCTTTCTTAAAAATGATTTGTCTTTACTTCACTAGCTTTCCGCCCGTGACTTCGCTAGCGCTTAAAAGTGTCAAAAAGGAACAAAAAATCTCACTAACATTATAAAGAGGAAAGATTTGTATTTTTGTATGTAAGGAATAAACTTAAAAACTACTGGACCAATTTAAAAAAAAACTTTAACCATTAGGATTTAACCGTGTGGTGATCGGTTGAGAATAACACCACCGCATCTCGTTCCCTGGGTGTCGTAAGAGGCGACTAAGGAAACACAAATGAGACCTGCCTCCTAGTAATCCATCCTAGGCAACGACACTTAATTTTTTTCTGAATCTGAGGTGTCGTCCTATGGTCTCATGCGGTGTGGTAGGCTCTGTAAAGGGCCGTCTGGTTCGCGATCACCCTCATACCGAAGTCCGACGCCAAACAGCTTGCTGTGTTCCGTCGGTGCGTGGGAGTATTAGTGCCTTTATAGGCATTTTCTGGGTTAACTCGCTCCATCGTCGACCTCATCTTTGACCTTTATGTTCAAGATTGAGATCAAGAGTTAACCCATTTTATAATAAAAACGATTAATAAAAACTTGAAATTCTCAAAAAAAATTTAACTTCCTATACTAAGCAATCAGAGGCGAAAATACAGTTTGAAAAAAAACCTCCTAGCTACGTATATTCAAAATTCTAAACCAGTATCACTTACAGAACGGTTTTTTTTCCGGTGGGTTTTTTTATCCCCTAAACGTAGACACCACTCGGGTGCACCCCCCGAGCGCTACCCGCACCCCACGCGTGCCTGGTGTAGGAGTAATGTCTACGTTTAGGCAAAAAATGAACTATTCCCATTGAAAAAATATTTAAAAAAAAATTTCATAAATGTGTTCTTTGAGTGATACTGGTTCAGGATTTTGAATATAGCTAGGAGGTTTATTATCACCTTAATTTTTCTCGCCAAAATTGTAAGCAGAGGCGAAACATTTGTATTTTCCGGGTATGGGTCGTGGTCCACCTGTTTCGTTCACCTGGGTGGACCACGGGCATTATTTTTTGCCGGTGGTCCACCTAAATTATGAGTAGCATGTAATTTGAAAATGCTATGGGTCGTAGTCCACCTGTAAGTTACTATATTTAAAAATGCTTTAGTTTAATCTATCTATACATATTATAAAGAGGAAAGATTTGTTTGTTTGTATCGAATAGGCTCCGAAACTACTAGACCGATTTGAAAAATTCTTTCACCATTAGAAAGCTACATTATCCGCGATGGATTAGGCTACATAATTTTCCCGAATTTCCACGGGAACGAAGTCCCGAGCGGAACGCTAGTAATTAAATAAAACAGAAATTGTACTTATTTAATAACTAGCATTCCCCCTTGCGGTAAGAGCGGTTTTGCAACGAAAATGGAGTAACCGGACGAGGTAGCCTCTGTACAGCTCGTTAGTAATTTGAGGGTTCCGTTCTTTTTTGGAATAACATCCTTTTTTTAAAATTATGTCTATTTATTTGGGACATAAGGTAGATCAAATCAAGACATAAAATCTTTTAGTGGTACCCGCTAATAAGAGAGCTTTCCATTGGTGAAATTTTTAAACTCGGTTCTGCGTAATTAGCACGGCCCGCGACAAACTCACGCATCTCGCTACTAAGATGACAATTAAACTTCACTTTGATTGCGCGAGGGTACCGGCCAAAGGCTTGCTCACTTTATTTATTTATTCATTTAACAATTTATTGCACACATGAAAATTAAACAGATTAGTAGAAGAAAAGATAGACGACACAATAGGTATAGCTTATTTCTATTTAGAAATTTTCACTTTTTGGCATAGTCATTTTGATACTTTTTTGAAATTTGATTTCACCGCGAGCACGTTGTGCTTGAGCTGCAGTACTCGTAGTTCCACATATTAATTTCTACAAACCAACTCACAAAGTTTATGTTGTGGTGTAAGTTATCAAGTCACCAAAAGTTTTAATTTGGAATCAATTGACAACAGGCAGGACCGACAGTATCCTCCGCAACACTGAAACGCTTGTGATAAATTGCAACTATGGTCACCCATCTGGTTCCCTGTCCCCGTACTTCGATTAACTTACTGATCGATTCTGATCTGTAAGCGCCACTGAGCTACGAAGACTGTGCTACAGAACCCTGAGTATATTTTACTCACACTTGACAAGTTTTGTGGTCTTATCTTCATTTAACTAGCAACAAAACGAAGCAAATGATCAGTTTTAAATACCTGACTGTTTGATACGGTTGTTACTTTTTAAACCATGACGACTGTTAAATTTGAAGGAACTGTTGCAGATATCAGCTCACACCAGCTAGAACTGATTGTTAGTGTTCTAAAAAAACATGGTTATAGTGACGTAACAGCAACTGTTGAAGGAGTAGGTGAAGCTGGTGATAACTATGTGGCGAACATAAAAAGAATTAAAGTTGAAAAGGGTGGGGACCCATTTAATATAATAGCTAAAATAGCTTCTACAGTAGAAGCATTGCGAGAGACAATGAATATTCGACTGGCATTTCGTAATGAACATGTAATGTATACAGAAATACTGCCTAAACTGACAGAACTTGAGAAGATTGCTAACGTGCCAGAAAGTGAGCGGTTAAGATATCCAGTTTGTTACGGATCTTTCAACGAGACGCCAAACGAGATAATCTTTCTGGAAGACTTACAGGACTCCGGATTTAAAATGCTTGACAGACTAAAGCCACTAACAGACCATGAAATAAGACTAACATTAAAAAGTTTTGCTAAATTACATGCGTCATCTTACGCCTTAAAATACCCACATCCTACAGAATTTATTGCGTTTAGAAATAAACTGACTAATGTTTGGAATATGGAAAAAGATAAGAATCGTATGGAGCAAATGAAACAATATTTTAAGGCACTAGAAAGTGACTTACACAGTATATTGGTTAACGAGAAGTACAAAAGAGTAACTAAAGATGTAGTTAGTCGATTTGTGGAGAGCATGCAAGAACTTAAAGCGGACGAAGATTCTGAATACTCAACAATAATACATGGGGATGCTTGGACTAATAATATTATGTTTCGTTTCAAAGTAAGTATACGTAGTTAAGTTAATATTTAGGAAGTGCCTCCGCTGCCGGTACCGGCAACGACGAAAAATTGGAACGGTTGCCGGAAGTTACTGTCAGTTTCAATTTTTGACGTTTTTGACAGCTGACATGAGTTGATTTTGTGTTCTTATCGGGGTCTGTGCTTTGATGCGTTGGTGATTATCTAAGATTGAATTTGCGAATATTCCTAAATCACTATCGGAAATGTATTACTTACATTCGACTTTTTTGTTCAATTGCAACAGAAGGAACTGCGACAAGTAGGTTTGTTAGTAGCCTAGCCTAACCAACCCGTTAAGGGTTGGTTAGGTTAGGTTAGGTTAGAACTGCGACCCCCAACGCACGAGCCGAGCGAGCGAAGCGAGCGTGCCGCGGCAGCGGCCGGCGATGTGCCAGAAATGACTGTGGTTGCGTTAAGCGGTTGTCGCAGTTCCGCTCGGTTAGGTTAGGTTGTTTTGTAGGTTTCATATATTTCCGGTAACATATAACATAGCAGCACATCATTGAGTACCTATCTACTATTATTATTACCTATCATTTAAGTTTTATAATGATTTATATCGTCTATCGGTACCGGCAGCTGTTCTAGGAGCCGGTACCGGCAGCGGAGGCACAGCCTAATATTTATTTAAGTCTTCTTCTTCTTCCTAGAGCTTGGTCCCGTTTTTCATTTGGGGTACGTGACAATGATCCAGGATTTGGCAGGTCAAGTTATTACAGTGGAGCGACTGCTATCTGACCTCCGTGAGCCTGCTAACAGGGAAACCTGACCGGATTGGATCATGGTTACACATTCAGTCTCCTGAACGTGCAGGTTTCCTCACGATGTTTTCCCTCAGCGTAAGAGTATCGGTTATTGATCAACTAATGTACATAACTCCATAAACGAGTCGTTGGTACATGGCGGCAATATTTATTAAACGATTACCATTAAAATAGTATAAAGACAATTTGATAATAGGAATCGTTTATCGTTGACGTTGGCTCTCATTAGTTAGCCAATCAGCCAATTAAACTTAAGTTGAATACTCGTAGGTGACAAAACAGATTGTTTACCACTAATAACGCGTGCTATCAAAATCGCGCACATTTTTCACCACCCTCGAAAAATTGTTTCTTCATTTTCATGAGGAGATTAATTTAAATTGAAATTTAGTCCCCCCTAATGTGTTAGTGTAACTCCATCATTCACTTGTGCAGAATGAGAATAGTTTATTAAGATACAAATATGTTAAATAAGGCGTAACGTGAGGCTTTTTTAACACAAGCGAAGCGAGGTTTTTTATGAGGGTCCAGTCAAACACAACACTATCGTTCAATGTGATTTGGCGCTATGTAACATAACACTTTTCAGCTAGATTTATCGCTTCAAACGTTTGTCGGACTCCCTTCTCCCAGTAACACCCTAAGCCAAGGTTCGAGCCTCACAGGGGGTGCCCCAGTGTTGCCATATATACGGATTTGTCCGTATTTGTACGGATTTTGCAAGTTCAATACGGATGAATCAAGATTACGGATTTTTATACGGATTTACTCTAAACACAGAATTAGCTTCGGGGACCCCGTTTTCGAGCCTTCTTTACCTAATTTTGACCAATTTCGTCACAACGCTGGTGAGATTGCTCCACTGTAGGGCGGCAGTACAGCAAAATTTCTTCAGTGAAGACGAAACCAAGAAATAAATTATGTACAGGATCACCAAGAATAATGTACCAAGAAATAATTATGTAATAAATATGTGCTGTTGACTGTACTTCGACGATAACGGACCCGCTACTACTAAACAACTTTTAGGAAAATCATCCTCTTTTGATTTAAATCTTGACTCAAAAATGTTACGTTTAATTTTTATACGGAGTTCATACGGAATTTCAATCATAATACGGGATATTTATACGAAATTTCAATAAAAACAGAAATACGGATTTTACACGGATTTTTGTAATGAAAATACAAATTTCATGTCTACTTCATGTGGCAACACTGGGGTGCCCTTAGGCCTGTTCCTTAAAATTATTGGGCTGAGAGCCATCTGCGCTCGCCACTTGCTCGGTGAAGCTGTGAAGGCCATCAGCGGCCAACAGTGTAGTCATTTAGAAAAAAAAACTATATTTATGGAGCTATTTCCGAGCACTGTATTTAAAAATTTATATTGTCATCGTTGCAGGATGGCGAACCAATCGAAACATGCATGATTGACTACCAAATCAGCAAGGTTCACGTACCACCCATTGATCTTCACTATTTGATATTCAACTGCACAGATTACCAAACAAGAAACAAGCATTTCTACCAATGGATTGACTTTTATCACTCACACAGAGCACCAACTCAGCAAGTTCGGTCTGAAAGCAGAAATTGTTTATCCAAGGGAAGTATTTGATGCTGACATGAAAAGACATGCTAAAGCATCGTTAGGCCAAGCTGTCATGCTAGCTAGTGTGTTTGTGAGGGAATCAGCTGATTCAGAGAAGGTAAAAGACAACATTGAGAAAGGTTTCATTGATTTTGACAAAGCCGTCGAATCTAACAAAGTGTCTAAGTTAGATGAAGATACTATAGCTAAGTTTAGGTCTAGAGTAGAAGGAGTAATTGATAGTTTTATAGATTTTGGATACAGTTTTGTATGAGATATTATTAAGTGAATATAAAGGGTGGAAATGTTCAAATCATCTGTATAACTATTAAGTTTGTGTAGTCATAATAAAAACAAAATTGTAAGTAATCAGTATGGTTTATTCTCATTGTATTCTTCATTGGTATCTTTTTGAAACTTTAACAATTCCGGTTCTGAAACAGAAAGAAAGTAGTTTTTAAGAAAACTGTAAGTCCTTTATTAAACCTTCGTGTGCTTTTTTGAACACATGGTGTACGAGATTTGTATCGCACGCGTAAACAAGCACGCAACGGGTTTAAAGAAAATAGAATGCTGACATTCATCGCTTACAACCTTTACAACTTATAAGCGCTCGTAGCTAAGTGGTGCTCGCTGATTTCAACCGATCAGTGAGGTTAAGCAACGCACACAGAGGTAGGGAACCTGATGGGTGACCAAAGTGGCAATTTATCAGGAGCGTTTCCATGCTTCGAAGGGCACGTCAAGCCGTCGGTCCCTATCAGTCGTTTAAAACCAAGTCAGAGGCCATTTGTGAGGTTTGAAAACTCTGACATCAGGGTTAGCCAAGTGCGCCACACACTTGACTATACCTACACTATAAGAAGAAGAAGAAGAAAAGAACAGCAGAACCAAATACACTTAGTATTTTGGTTTATCCGAATCGATACGGTTTGTTTAGTTTGAAAGTAGACAAAATCGATAGAGAAATGTCTTTTCGTTCGCTCCCAGTATAGGCTCCGATTTCACGAAAAAGTGCGATCTCCTTATATGTCGGAAAGTTGTGAAGATATAAGAATCAAAAAAGGCTCAAAAGACGCGTATTCACGAGAAAGTCAAAAACGAAAAAAGTTATGGCCGGAAAAATAAAAAAAAACAATATTTTTAAAATTTTTGGCGGTCGATATTTTAGAAACGAAGGATGATATCAAAAATTTGATAAATGCGCTTTTGGACAATTAAGTCAGCTACAATTTGAGCTTGAAACAAAAGACGATCAGTTTAAGGAATTTTGTTGTCCTCAAATTTCGAAATTGTTGTGACATTTCATCAGTTTTGTTTAGAAAATAACGCCTAAATTATCCCGCAATAGTTTCATTGTTAATCTTGTGCAAATGTTTGAGCTACGTGTGTGTAGACATTTTAAATCACGACGTTTGCAGAAAGCAATTGTAATGTGAATTAAGCGGCGTACATACATCATATTGTATTTTTTTAAAACCACGCCTTCGTTCCAGAAGTAAAATGTAAGTTTCTTCTCTTTTCACACCTTATTTGTTCCCTCCTGTAGCAGGAATCTAATACTCTGCGTACTATTTTTAGTATTCGTGTTTTTTAAATTACCCCTCAAGACCCTATCCCTCAGAGCCAATCAGTAACCACAATGATGGACCTATAGATGCCCGCGACAGGAATCTAGATATGACCCCTTTATACAGAACATTTAGACACTTCGGACTCTTTGGTGATGTAACCTGAACACCAGGCCAACATTAGGGAAGTACGGTCGGCCAAATAATTGGTTTACCACTTTTGACAACACTTCCCATGTAGCCAAAATATCGCTAAGGTTGAGCAGTATGTAACAATTAAAGAGATGCATGATCTTGACATTTTGTCTCATGATATGCTTGATATCAGCTATCATTGATCTTGTTCTGGTCTTTACGAATACTTTCTGTTTTCTTCTATAAATAATAATCATAGATCTAAAAACACTACGGAAAAGTGTAAAAGCTATTTGCTTTATGTCACAATTCAAACTAGGAACACGAGGCAAAGTGTTGACAATGTCACTCTAACGAATGACAAAAAAAGCATTGGCAAACAGTCAAAATATTATGCAAGCGAATATCAACCTTGTTGTTTTATAATGTGTTAGGGGAAATTAATCTTTTAGGTGGTAAACCAATTTTTTGGCCGACTGCACAACATTATTTTTAATACCATTTGTATCCAGTTAGTGCAGCCCTACTAAGCTCCTTCATGAATAACCTATGGTAACCTTTGATTATATTTTATACACTCCTCTTGTATACCATTAACCTTTTTCTTTCTCATTTATTTATTTATATAAGGACTTAGATATTGTTGACATAAAACTATTTTTGACATTTTTAAATTACCTTCTATTTTAAAATACCTTCTATTTGCATTGCATGCCAATTCTGGCGCAACACGCTTGTACATTTGCTTTTAATTGTCACCATAATTTGTCACCGTGTTTGCCCGCAATAAAGATATTTCATTTCATTTTATTTCATTTCATTTACGTTGCAACATAGGTCACTTCTTTAATACCACTAAAGATTATTAGGAATTATGTTTAGTTTTGTAGGGCTCAGTATAAAGATTTATATAGTACCTACAGTATCACGTCTGGTGATCAGGTCAACTCCAAATTACAGTGAACATCGCTCATAGTAATACCGATCTTAAATTAAGCAGTTCTTTGTAATCCGCGTCTGTTTAATTTTAGTTAAACATTGTTTAATTTTCGTTAATTTGTATAAAATTCTTTGTATGTTTCCGTAATAGCCGATGTCAATGTTTCCGTATTAATTCGCTTGTTTTAATTATATTGTTGGTCTTCTTGGTCTTTTTGTTGACTGCCCATTTTTAGCGCAGCAGAACATGGCTTGTAGTTCTGTTGTACTATAATACATACGTTCACGCTTATAGGTAATTATTGGGGTAGGCAGAGCATCACTGGTTCTAGAACCACTTGATGTCAGATTTGACAGTGAGAGGTTGTCAGACTTTCGCCCACAATACAGCAAAACCCTCGGGTCCCTCTTACAGATTTTTACAGTATACCTGGGAAGAGTAGGTAGCTGGCACATTCTAAGTTTTTCTTTTACTCCCAGTCTAGCATGGAAGGACAAAGTAAAAAGATGTAAAAGTAAAAAAGATGAATAATTACCGCCATTCGGTGCACATTTTAGCCTTGTACAAGATAATGTCCTGTCTGTTGCGCACACGCATTTGTTACAGTTCATCATAAACGCGCTGAAGGGTGTACAGGGCGGCGCTTTTGCTGAAGGAAACAAATACATGAATTATTTTTTTTTACAGCCCATATACGTCCCCACCGAGGGGCACGGGCCTTTTTTCGAAAGCCTTAGGGGATTTGGGCCGTAGTCCACCACACTGGCCCAATGCGGGTTGGTGGACCGCTTGTCTTTCGAAAATGAAGTTTCTTGGACAGACGGGTTTCATCATGATGTTTTTCTTCACCGTTAAGCAAGTGATAATTAGAAATCCGTACATAAATCCGAAAAGACGAATTTAGTCGTAGGGGCCCGCACCAGGCTTTCAACCCGCGACCTTCCGATTACAAGTCTGGCTCATTACCAACTGGGCTATCACCAATTAATTAATTAATCTATACTACACTAATATTCTTAGTTTGTTTGTATTGAATAGGCTCCTATAACTTCCAACTTATCGTGTAGGGTAATCAAGTGTGTGGCGAGTTTTCAAACCGCACAATGGCCTCTGACTTGGTTTTAACGACTGTAGTCAATCGATAACAGCCGGGACCGACAACTTAACGTGCCCTCCGAAGCTCGGAAACGCTCGTGATAAATTGCCACTTCGGGCACCGATCAGGTTCCCTGCCACTGTGTACGTTGCTTATCCTCACTGATCGCTCCAGATCAGCGAGTACCACTGGGCGACGAGCGCTCCAAGGCTCCTGTGTTATGTATGTAATCAGCCCAAATACGTCCCCGCCAAGGGGCACGGGCCTCCCTTCGAAATAGTAAAGTGGCCATAGTCCACCAGCTTACACGTAAAAAAAATAGCATATAAATTTGCGGGACACAAAAAAATTTTCTTAGTACATTGCCCGGTCTTGTGCGAAGAATATTTTTTTCTTGTCTCTTGATCGGTGAGTCCTGGGTTTGATTCCCAGTCGGGGCACATATTTGTGTAAAAGGCAGATGTTTGTTCTCGGGTCATGGGTGTTCGTGTTTGTCTTTAGGTATGTGTGTTCCAAGGCACCCACGGCACAAGGGAAAACCTTAGTGTGGGCCTTTGAGTGTGTAGAGTTTATAAAAAAATATATTTTTTATTATAAGATGGGTTAACTCTTGACCTCAATCTTGACCATAAGGTTAAAGATGAGTTCGACGATGGAGCGAGTTAACCCAGAAAATGCCTATAAAGGCACTGGTACTCCCACGTATCGATGGAAGACAGCAAGCTGTTTGGCGTCGGACTTCGGTAGGGTTCCTTTACAGAGCCTACCACACCACATGAGACCATAGGACGACACCTCAGATTCAGAAAAAAAATGAAGTGTCGTTGCCTGGGATGGATTACTAGGAGGCAGGTCTCATTTGTGTTTCATTAGTCGCCTCTTACGTCACCCACGGAAAGAGATAGGGTGGTGTTATTCTCAACCGATCACCACACGGTTAAATGTCATTCAACCGCCAAGTCGCCATTGATTAGTGGAATTGCCATCAATCGTTAACAAACAGTGAGTGAGTGTTAATGGACTACGCGAATTGACAAAAGAAAACGAATAAAAACGACTTACTGTCCTTCCAAAATAACAGCATATCTTCGTCGAGTCGGTTCACAGGTCGAGGCTCCTCTTCTTCATCAGATTTGTCGCGGTCTCGGTGTTTCCGGCGATGGTGAGGCCGGCAGTACAACACAGAACACAGCTGCAAAAAAATCATATTATTTGTGTAAGTATCCAGATACTTAATCCTTAATCCAGATTAAGGGCCCATTTTTCAAATTATTGCGAAACGAAATAACACTTACAGGGAAATTAGTTAAACTTAGGTAAAACTTCAAGCAAAGATTTTTAAATTTCTTAAACGTGAATAAAATTGATTACAACCTAAAAATGCCCATAAAAAATCGGGATACGGTTGTTATCGATGCTTTAAGGACTGGAGTCAATAGACAGAAACCACCGCTGGCTTAGGTAAATGATGTTTTTATTTTTGTCAAATATATTAACTGTTTTTAAAAAAATATTTATATTTTAGTATTTTAAGTGTATTAATTGTATAGATATGCTCCGTTGTCACATCAGTGTAACCAGTCAGTGTAACCATGGGTCAGTCGTCTCATATGGATGGTTAATGTGTTAAAAAGGTTATATAGGTAATAATAATATTAAATGTAACAAGACAAGGGCACGGACATCAAGTCTGGCGATGCAAAATTAACTATATAAAAAAATAGAATACCAAATATACAAATTGAACTAATGCATATTATGCCTTATGTCTATTTAGGTGTAATGCACCAAAAAGGGTGTCCAGCTCAGCGTAATGCAAAGACGGCTTAATAGTCGTCTCGGCGCTGATTTTCAGCTGGTGAATCAAACCGTGAATCAAAACCGTTATGATCAAAAAACTTGGGCCCTCAATCCTGACGCCTACATAAAGTGGCATAAAATTAGGTAAGGCCCATATTGCAGAAGGAGACTCAAGTCTTGATCTATACTTAAGTAGTGATTGTATCTTTCTCTCACTATCAAAATGACAAAGACGACTGCTACTTAAGTATAGACCAGAGTTTGAGTCGCGTTCTCTAATACGGACCTTACGTCGCGCCTATGAACCAAGACGGGATAGGTATGTGTGGTACAACGAACATTTGATACCACGATACATTTGTTTTTTTTTTCATATCTTTTGATGATTTACAAAAATAATAGATTTTGGCATTAACAAGAATCAGGCACTAATTCGAATTTCAATCCAATGGGCCTTTTTATTATAATTCGAAAACGGCACGGCAAAATTGTATTACCATTGCCTTCTATGTAACAGTAATACTAGAAGCTGAGAACATAGCGGGCAATGGTAATTCAAATTTCGAAGTGCCGTGCCGTGACGTTCCAATTATAAAAAGGCCCGTGTAATTCCATCAAAACATGACAATCAATCAAACTAAACTATTCTAGTAGACACTTAGTAGACAGGTGATAGACAAAGGTCCGTATTATACAACGCGACTCAGACTCTGATCTATACTTGAGTAGCAATCGTCTATGTCTTTTTAATATTGAGAGAAAGAGACAATCAATTATTAAGTACTAGCTTTCCGCCCGCGTAGTCTACAGGTTATATCGTGCCCAACTGTAGGATTAAATGCAGCCTATGTCCTTTCCCAGGCTCTAATCTATCTCTGCAGGCGCGGTCCGAAGGGGGGGGTCACAGGGGACATGACCCCCCCCAAAATCTAAGGTCAAATTGAAAAATCTCAAAAATTTGCCAAATAATAAAAGGAAATTTCTAGCTATCGCCTAACCGCGATAAATGTATAGTTTGCTGACATCTAGTGGTGTTTTTATGAACTACGCGCGATGGCCAAAATAACTTGGAAATGACATCTAGTTTAGAAACAAGGAACCGAACTACGTAGTTTTGGTAATCCTAGCAAAATCGATATGCGTCGTTATGATAAAGATTGTATAACAATATTCTAATAATGTAATTTGTCGGTTTATTGTAAAGATTCAAGATAAAGGCTGTCTACTTAGTTGTGAATTGGGTGAGTGACCCCCTCCAAAATTTCTGGCTGCGACCGCGCCTGTATCTCTGTACCAAATTTCATCAAAATTGGTTTAGTAGTTTAGGCGTGAAAGACGGACAGACAGAGTTACTTTCGCTTTTATAATATTAGTATGGATGGATACAGCTTATTGTTTAAACACAGTATTTACAAATTAAGACATGAGAAAATGGGAAAAATGCCATGGTCTCCCAGCTCAACATATGTTTCAATTGCCTTTACAAAACACTGGGCCCCGATTCTGGAACTTCAGTTGTGTGTCGATGGAATGGTCACCATTTTATCCGTTCAGGTGGCAAAATTGAGAACTATCGAAATTTCATACATCTAATGACGGCTGCTTTGACTGGTGGCGCCACCGCCAACTGAGTGTTCAGTTGCTATGTTGTTTGCAAGTTTACGTTCGGTTGGCGGTGTGGCGCTGCTGGTCGGGTTGGTTGTCAGCAAGTATATGAAAATTAAATAGTTCTTAATTTCACCACCTGAACAGATACAATGGTCTCCATTCTATCGACACACAACTAAAGTTACAGAATCGGGGCCTTGATATTATGCTACACTTACACACACAGATAGATAAATGTAAAAGTTTTCCAAAAATCGTATTTTTTTATATTTTTTATAATGAATGTGTTTGCTCTTGACCACAATCTAGCCCAGGGGCAAAGATGAGGTCGAGGATGTAGCAAGCTCACCCAGAAGATGCCTATTCACTCGAACTTTAAAGAGACTTAGGTTATATGTTATATGTTTTAAAGAGAGCCGGGGTATATGTGTATATATGCTAGTTTCAAGCTATTTTGTATTATCTAGCGTGATAAGCATTCTCGACACACCTTTGCCTATTTCCAACGTAACCTATTGGTATTATATTGGTAATTTAACCAATATAACGAATATAATACCCATTCGGTTCAGAGTCTAAGAGGCTGATTATTTGTCATATTTACGAAAGCACTTTATTAAGTATTCTATAGTATTTATAAAATAAGTATTGAAACTGTGTGAAAGAAAAAAAATACATTTAAGTACTTGATTTTATTATAAACCTTGCCTTGAAATTAGAAACAAAAACAAAAAAAATGTAAAATAAGTCCAGCTGTTCTCGAGTTCTACACTTAGTTCTACACATTTAGTGATGCATTTACTTACACAAGTTATTTATTGACATACATTAGTTTACCACCTTGTTATTTATGACACACTGATAGATTCACGTTATTTTTATAAAATAGACACTTAATTACACATTTTTTTAAGAACCTACGTAAATGCGAAAAAAAACACTCACACAAACCAGAACAGCAATTTTCAGAAACACAGACATAGCGTTTACGTTGTTCTACGTCTTAGGATAAGAAATCGATTAAATACGTTTGCGGCCTTTCGTTTTACTGCTTACCGTAACACATACCACGTATTTGACTCAAATTCAATCATAAGTTTAACATATATTTATATTTACTTTCGTTTCATGTTTTTACGGTTTCGAATTATGTAAACAGTTGCACTGCTACAAAATATTTTGACAATAAGTGAGTCTCTCAAAATAGGGACATACCTACTTAATGTCCATGTTAAAAAACGTAAGAAACAACTAATTTCAATCTCAATAATGTCTATCAGAAGATAACCATAACCCAAAACGATATCTAAACATAATGTGTTTGTGTTTTTTGTTAATTTTCTTAAAAATAGCTCAATTAATTCAAATAACATTTATATGAGACTACCTCTGGAGTATATTTTTTCGAACAAAATAGAAATTTTGAAAATCGGCTGAGAATTTGTGACAAACATACAGAAAAAAACATACCGTCGAATTGAGAACCTCCCCCATTTTGAAGATGATGTAAAATTTAGTCAGGTATTTAGCAAGTGAAACTTCTTTGAAATAATTATTGTCATTTACTAAAACAATCAGCTCAAGTTTTCGTATGGACGGGTGTTTATTTTTTCATATTTCGATCTAGGGGAAATTGGTTCAGATTCTCGGACTGATGCATATCTCTTAATTTTCGATGACTAATTCGAAGTCCAGCGTGGTGGACTATGACCTATCCCCTTCGTGTTTCGAAGGAAGGCCCGTGCCCCTTGGTGGGGTCGTATATGGGCTGATAAAATAATCATAGTGACCCAACACACGTACATACTGACCTTACATCAATTAATGAACCTTGTTGGACAAATCCGGTGATAGCCCAGTTGGTAATGAGCCAGACTTGTAATCCGAAGGTCGTGGGTTCAAATCCTGGTGTGGGCCTGTACCACTAAATGCGTCTTTTCGGATTTATGTACGGATTTCTAATTATCACTTGCTTAACGGTGAAGGAAAACATCTACCAACCCGCATTGGGCCAGCGTGGTGGACTATTGCCTAAATCCCCTTCGTGTATGCCCGTGCCCCTCGGTGGGGATGTACCTATGGGCTGGTAAAAAAAAAAGTTGGACAAATCCACCACTTACTGGTTTTCCCAAAGGAAATGGCTTCGAAGCAGACCGAGACATTATACACATACATACGTACACTTACGCCTATAATCCCTAACGGGGTAGGCAGAGCATCAGCGGTTTTAGAACCACTATGCCACGTTTGACACAAATTGTGAGGGTTATCAGATAGAAAAAGGTGTATAATGGTGAGAGGTGGTCAGCCTTTCGTCCATTATACAGCAAAACTCTCGCATCCCTCTTATAGACTTTTACTGTATACCTGGGCAGAGTAGGTAGCTAAGTTTTTCATTCACTTCCAGTCCAGCATCTTTGTTTAATATTTCAAGAGGTTACTCGCGTTAAGACGAACCATTACCACCCTTGGGATACTCCCTTTCCAACAAAAAAAGAATAATCAAAATCGGTTCATAAACGACGAAGTTATCCGCGAACATACATAAAAAAAATCCCTACTATAATATAATATCCCTACTAATATTATAAATGCGAAAGTAACTCTGTCTGTCTGTCTGTCTGTCTGTTACCTTTTCACGCCTAAACCGCTGAACCGATTTTGATGAATTTTGGTACAGAGATAGATTAGAGCCTGGGAAAGGACATAGGCTACATTTTATCCCACAGTTGGGCACGATATAACCTGTAGTCCACGCGGGCGGAGCCGCGGGCGGAAAGCTAGTATATATATAATACGGTCGAATTGAGAAACCTCATTTTTTGAAGTCGGTTAAAAATAAACAAAGATATCTACAAAGAATTTGTAAGGAAAGAAATCGCGGAATTTCCTTGGTCGTTCTTTCCCTATAAATTAACGACGGCCTGTTTGGTCGAGTGATAGTGGTTCTGCCTATTGATCGACGGGTCCTGAGTTCGATTCCCAGTCAGGGAAAATATTTGGTAAAAAGCAGATGGTTGTTCTCGGGTCATGGGCGGTTAGATATTACTGTGAGTGTTAGTAGTGTAGGTTCGGGTAGACTCTTACGAATAGTCTGCCTTGGAAAAGCGGGCATCTGGCACTTTTTATGGTTATCTATTCCAGTCTAGCGTGGAAAGATGGAGTGTAGAAATTTAAATAAAATGCATCCGAATTAAGCGTACCTTATTTTATTTATTAAGCGTGTACCTGCATTAACTGCTACAAAGTTAATTGCTTTTTAATTTGAAACGAATTAATCGATTACTATTGAATTGCAATATGTTTAAAACTACCTATTATTAATTTGTACTGTGACATGTTATTATAACTAGGTAGACAGT
Source organism: Aproaerema taeniolella (assembly GCA_949987775.1). NCBI lineage: Eukaryota > Metazoa > Arthropoda > Insecta > Lepidoptera > Gelechiidae > Aproaerema > Aproaerema taeniolella. Next base: position 18,217,626 of record OX465245.1, read on the forward strand.
CATCAAAAGTTATTTACTACTACACAACACAAAATACTGAAACAATTAATCAGGCGGTTTTTATTTCTATGTCTAATTATTATTTAAATTTTAAGTAAAATTGAGTAAAAGTAAAACTATCTTAAGAAATAGTTTTACATTACTGAACGACTGGGCCCCGATTCTGTAACTTAAGTCGTGTGTCGCTGAAATGGAGGCATCTGTCCAGGTGGCGAAATTGAGAGCTATTTAATTTTTTTCATATACTTGCTGACAACCACCCCGACCCGCAGCGCCACCGCCAACTGAATCGTCAGTTGCTAGGTAGTTTGCAACTTTACGTTCGGTTGGCAGTGGCGCTGCGGGTCGGGGTGGTTGTCAGCAAGTATATGAAAATTAAATAGTTCTCTATTTCGCCACCTGAACAGATAAAATGGCCTCCATTCCATAGACACACAACTTGAAGGTACAGAATCGGGGCCCTGTTGCTATGCAGTTTGCAACTTAACGTTCGGTTAGCGGTGGCACTGCCGGTAGGGCCGGCTGTTTTTAAGTGTTTCGATGGTTCTTAATTTAGCCACCATCAGCTCAAAGCGCAGGCGCGGCGCAGCGCCGCTGTCAAATGTCTAAAAAAAGCCTTGCGCGGTGCTCTCGCGCAATCAAAGTGTAGTTTGACCATCGTCTAAGTGGAGTGACGCGCGAGTTTGTCGCGGGACATGCTAGCTATACTGAACGTTAACAATCGTCATCCCAAAGCCATTAAGAGTGGAGGAACAGCCGCTCTGAATTAAGAATTAAAAATAATGATTAAATCTAAAAAATTCAGGAAATTCTTAAGCAATACGTCATGAAATTTTAATTAAGGTACTTACTTTCTAGACTTCAGAATATGAATATCTTAAATAAACTGAACAACTGAATCGGTAAAGAAAAAAATGTTAATCTTTCCATATACAAAGTGTTAGATATTATTAGCTGGTCGCACATTGTATGGAAAGAGAAATATTTTCTTACGGATTTAGTATATGTACTTAGGTTTTTATGGAAAAGTCGTTCAGTTTTGTGGACTGATTTATATTCTGAAGTAAGTAATTGTCAATTAATCTAAAATATAAGAATGCATGCAAGGTTCTGACGCCCAGGACCCAGAAAGAGGAAATTTTGCAAACGTATTCCATTCCTTTTAAGGTGTAAACAAGGAATAAGGAAGAATTTAACAAAATTTTACAAAAATTCTCAAGAAAATGAAGTCCTGGGCATATATGAAATAAAAAATGAAAAAGAACAGTTTTATGACACAATAATGCAATGTCAAAATAGTGATAATTAAATTTAAAATTGAGTATGTATGTATGTATGTACACAGGCCAGGGTAGCTATTCCACTAACCAATGACGTCTCAATGGCAATGATAACAGTGACCACTTCATCGGTTCAGATGGCTTTTAAAACTATCGAAGCCCTTAGATCATACAAACTATAAACGGAGTACTTATGACGTCACAGCACTTTTGAAAGAGATGCAAACATGTGAGTTCCCACAAGATAGTAAGATCTCTTTCTGCGTAACCCATTTTTTGATGAAGCGTGACAAACAAAGGATTTGATCTGCAGCTTCTGTCAGTCATTACAGTTTTTAAGGTTTATTCGTTTTTGTGGTGAATTTTTGAGGAAAGAGACTCCATTAGTTAAGTTATTGTACAGCTTTTGTACAGTGAAGTATGGTTGGGTGCAGGGAAGGGGTAAATTATTGCTATCTAAAAGGGGCATGCTCCTGGCTCCGTCTATAGTGTGTATGGTCTAAGTCTAAGCTTCATTCATTTGATGACATCTACCTTGACCAGGGTGCCACTGTCAACTGAATGTTAAGTTGCTAGTTGGTCCTGCTGGCGGAGACAGTTGTCATCAAGTGTATGAAGTTTCGATAATTTTGCCACCTGCACCTATAACATGTTCACCATTGTCATTCAACTAGCACCGAGACGACATTTGTTGGTGGAATAGATGCCCAGCGCATCAGGTTAGCCCTTTTTCATTGCTAAGCCGTTCTTAATCGTAATATAAAAAAGTGCATCAACCCAATAGCCACCCAGCTGTTGCACTATCTAATGGCGTTTCAATGGCAGTTGAATGACCATTGTGACCATTTTATCCGTTCTGGTGATGAAACTGGGAACTGGTAAATTCCAGATATTAATGACAGCTGCTTTGTCTAGCAGCGGCACCGCCAACTATTGCAAAATACCGAGAAACTTAACATTTAATCGGCGGTGGAGCTGATAGTTTCCAATTTCACTACCTGAACGGATAAAATGATCAACATGGGCATTGAAACGCTATGTATTAGCCTGATGTGCGGGCCTCTGTACATACTTATACAAACTCAAAAACGATAGTGACTAATCTTGATCTAAAGTCACAAGGCCGAACTCAATGTGACTGTCAATTAACCCTTCTACACGTTTCTTGAACTTCGTCAGGCATTCTTCATTCATGGCGGAAATTTTGAAGGATTCCATAATGTCTTCTAACTTCTCTCCTTTATCTATAGCGTTTTGGAGCTGCGCTGCTTCTGCGCTCTCTCTAATGAGGACAGAGGCAAGCATAATAGACTGAGCCATTGATAACATGCCGTGTCTCTTCAAGTCAGCTTGAAGATCCGTCTTCGGGTAGACGTCATTTGCTTTCAAGCCGAAGTAAGCTAACTGCGCAGCGAGTTGGTTGTAGTAGAATTCGATCCAGGAGTGGAAGTGCTTGCTTCTGGTTTCATAGTCCGAGCAGTTGAACAGCATGTAGAGGAGGTCTCCAGCTGGAGAACTTATCCTGGACTGCTGGTAGTCTATCATGCAGCACTCAGTCGATTTACCATCCTGGAAATTAAATATATTTTGTTTTTATTTATTTTTGTAAGTATTGTTCAATGTTTAATAATTGAAGCGCTCGTACCCGTGTGGTGCTAATGATTCTTTGAGGTAAGCAACACGGGGAGAAGAACCTTGATGGATGATCTAACTTCTGACCATAGTGGCAATTTATGGAAAGTTAATGAAAAATTATGAAACGTAAATCGTCGGTCCCATTACTAATTGACTATCAGAAGTCGAAATGCTTTTACTTGATAGTCTGTTGAAGTAAGTATCAATCATCAAAATCGGTTTAGCCGTTTAGTAATAACGAGGAAATATACATATGGACTTAAAATTTGCAAGTGAAACTTTAGGGGCTGTTTCTCCTCATGGAACTGAACAAATTTCCCAAAAAAACGTTTTTTTTTTCATATTTTACTTATGTTCCTATTTGGCCCTTTTTTTCTGGGAAAAGTTGTTCAGTTTTATTGTGAGAATTACGATCTACAGATTCGCTTGCAAAAAAGTCACTTCCTTTACCGATGTCACCTGATTGTCACCCTAATTTCACCTGAACACTAAATATCTAGTGTTCAGGTGAAATTATGTCAAGTTGACGGTTCATCGACATTCGATTAGATGATAAGTTCGACATGAGTGCTAGTGTTCGGTTTCAACATCAAAAACATATCAACAAGGCCAAAATACGTCAAAACCTTCGGTGTTCCGAGAATATGAACATGACTAAGTTATGCAGGTGTCCTATGGACGGCGATTAGCGGCAAGCGAGTGGAGTTTGAAACCAGAGTAACAAAAGCCATGTGAAATTCAGAAAAGAATAATGTCGACTTTTTTGACATTTTTTGACGGAGAAGTGACATTTTTTTTTCATATTTCGACCTCATATTTATGTTTCTTGGGGAAAGTTGTTCAGTTTCATGAAGAGAATCATCCTCTAAAGTTTCGTTATAAAAATCACCCGAATATATTTGGCCACATTTTACCCAGAGCCTTTTTATAATTCGAAAACGGCACGGCAAAATTGTATTACCATTTCCTCCTATTTAATAGTAATACTAGAAGTTGAGAACATAGGGGGCAATGGTAATTCAAATTTTGAATTTCCGTGCTGTCTGTTCGAATTATAAAAAACCGGCCAAGAGCGTGTCGAGCCACGCGCATTGTAGGGTTCCGTAGCAGCATGGTTCAAATATATTCTTATTAATCCCAACAGTGTTTGGCACTTGGTCGACTATTACTCGCAAACTTGAAGGACCAACTTATGTGTGATAGTTTTCCTTTAAATTTCGTTGTATATTCTACCAACGTGAATTTTTCCACATTTTTAGAAACAACCGTTTAGCAGGTATAGGGGGGGGACACTTGTGTTTGACAAAAATTTTCACTTTAAAAATTTATATTTCGCAAATGGAGTGCTGAATCGAAAAACGTTCTTATTAAACCCCTTCTATCTTTTAAAATGCTATCCTGTGACATCCCATTCAATGATATTGACGAGAAAAAAAAATTCATCGCCCTTTCACGTCTATGGGAGACACCCGAAAAATTTTTTTTTTCCAAAATTTTACTCTACAGTTCTGTCGGCGTGATTCATATGTATAATCATGCTTAGTTTCAGCTCTGTAATATCAAGGGTTTCTTAGGAAACCTGCGGACAGACGGACAGACGGACAGACGGACATGGCGAAACTATAAGGGTTCGTAGATTACTACGGAACCCTAAAAAGGTCCAATTTTGTAATACCAACTTTTATTTGCGGTTTATTCGTACTGATTTGTTTCTAAAAGATACTTGCGGCAATATTAGAAAAATCGAGATTTTACTAAACTTACATTTATCTCAAAACTCGTCTTTACTTTAACGTTTTTTAAAGTTCGTCTTGACTTTAAATCTCGTTGTAAGCTAAATAGATAGAATGCAAGACGTGAAATGTTTATAAAAATAAATATTAATTAATTTATGTTTTAGGCCCCGTGTTAGGCTATGTTTCATTTATGAACGCCATGATGAGGGTGGCATTCCATAAAACCTTTAATAAATGTAATTTAATTTAAAAAAGACGTAAAATCGGGTTTATAATAAAACCGAGTTTGAATCTAGAGTAAAAAAATGCTGGAAGTCGCCCTTAATCGTGTTTCGTAATACCTGCAATAAACTTAGCTTTGTAATCTTTGTTTGGAACTGAATACTTATACCTACCTACCTCTACGGTCAGGGACACTTGTAAAATAAACCCAGTGCACAACAGCTGACTTGACAAATGCACTTATTGTACTTGTAGTTTGTAGCATGCATTTAATTTTTAAACAAGTGCTTACGTATCTACTTTAGTTCTACTACTAGCGATATGAAAACACATGTATGTGTACATACCCTACATTATCCGCGCTCGCGCAATTCTAGTTTGTTAAAATGAGCAGAAAGCGAAATTCGACATACTGCTTTAAACTGATTACGTCAGCTTTCAAACAAAAAAACTGCATCGAAATCGGTCAATTAGTTTAGGAGCAATTATTACACAGACACACAGATGAACACGTCAAACTCATAACATCTCTATTATTAAAATAAGGGATTAATTTATGTTAAGTATATTTAAAAAAATACATAATTAAACAATCAAAATGTTAAAGACCGACTCTTACAAGAAAACTTTGTCAAAAATCGACATTACCTAACTACGCTACACGCTACACAATCAAAGGCCCACACTAAACTTTTCCCTTGTGTCGTCCCTTGGAACATACACAAAGACAGACACGAACAGACGATAAACACGAACCCAGCGTGGTCGAAAGTTCGGTCAATTATTGGCCGAAACCGAAACTGTGACCGAAACCAGATTTATTAGTCGGAACTGGCCGAAACCGAACCTTCAGTCAGTCTCTAATGTTGACCTTACCTTCGCCCTTATCTCTTTTATAATAGCGCCGGCTTTCGTAATACAAAACACGATGTACTGTCGCGTGTACGTAAAGATTTTTATTGGACTTATTATAGTACTAGCATTCCGCTCGGGACTTCGTTCCCGTGGGAATTCGAGAAAATTATGTAGCCTGATGTTACTCAGGTCAGCATTCTAATGGTGAAAGAATTTTTTAAATCGGTCCAGTAGTTTCGGAGCCTATTCAATGCAAACAAACAATCAAATCTTTCCTCTTTAGAATATTAGTATAGATTAGTTTGTTAAACTAGGTTTAAATAAAATAACGGTTGGTTAATTATTTAAAGTGCGGTCACTCAAAGAATCTTCAGCTTGAAATGCATTTATGTAGGTACCCACATTTGTATCCTATTATTAATAAATGATTAATTACTGAAATATGTTACTTGCCTTCTGTATGAACATGATGTTGTTGGTCCAAGCATCGCCTTGCTGAATGGCGCAGTGTTTCATATCGAAGTCTTCTTCGTACAATTTCACCATACCCCCCATTCCTTCTTCGAACGCAATTTTCACACCATTCTTGTACTTATCAACGGCAAAAATCCCGGTCAAATCTTCAGTTAAATGCTTCAAATACATGATCATTGCCTCGCTAGCACTAAACAACTTCCACAACTTGATTAGTTTGTGTTTGAAATCTTCAAACGTGGCTGGATGTAGATGTTTCAGGGCGTACGAATACGAATGAAGCATTGCAAAGTTCTTGAGAACAATTCTGATTTCTTCATCAGCCAGGGATTTGCATTTGTCTAGCATAGTGAAGCCTGAAACTTGTAAGTCTTCCAGCAGAATAACTTCATGCGGTGCTTCTAGAAATGTTCCATAACACTCTGCGTATCTAAGCCTACCTTCTGCGGGTATCTTAAACGCGTCTTCAAGTTCAGAATACTTCGGTAAGACTTCATTGTATAGAAGGTGTTCATTAGCAAAGACAGCTGCAGTATTCCCCATTTTGCGAATGGCTTCAAAAACTGGCGCTATCTTAGCGACGATACTCAACACTTTACCATCTTGTTTGGCAACAATTCTTTTGACGTTAGCTGTGTAGTTGTCTCCTGGCTTCCCAACAGGCCGAACCACGACATTAGCAGCTCCAAACCCTCGTTTTTCTAATGTATTAGAAATGAATTTAATTTGTTTATCACTTATTTGTTTAAGATCACCGTCAAATTTGATGTTAGACATTGTTGCGGTTGCAGTGCGTCGTAAGTGGCAGCGGCGACCGGACTGAATGGTTTGACACGAATATTACCTACTTCCGAACGTTACACCGACTAGAGCGGATCTATTATCGATATATTACTTTTACAAGTTTTTATCTGTACAGAAACGAGTACTTTTATTACTCATTCAGGATGCAAATTCAGATTACAGAATAAATAAGGATGTCGACAACAATGCGCAGTGAAGGAGTTTCTTTGATTTATCAGATCTCATAGATTATCATTAAGATAATGTTCTAATGTGTCCTCACTACAGAGTACTCCTCACACTCGTCAGTCCGTAAACACGACAATGGTCATTAAATATAGTATTATTACCCTATTAGACTAATCAGCAAATTGCCGATCTTTTAGTAAACACAATAATAATTCTGTTTTAAAAACATTTTATTATGAACTAAAAATTTCATGTAAAATGAATGAATCGTTATTACATTAAATTAATTAATTTTAAAATTAAAAAAAAATATAAATGAAAAATTATAAAGTATTTAAAAAAAACATGAAACTATTAAAAAAATTCTAGATAATTAAGGCTTATATACATAAAAAAATAAAACAAAAAAAATGTGCTACAGATACAGGCCCTAGCTCTGTGACAATTCTGCCGCTGAATGCGACAAAGCATTGATTTTCAGTAAAAAAGAAAAAAAAGGAAACACTTTAAAATCAAACATTCTATATCACCTGATCATAAATTCCTTATAATGAACGGTCTCCTTCGATATACACAGCTATATAAAAATGCTACACACTCAAAGGCCCACACTATGTTTTCCCTTGTACATATTTTGGGTCCCTCGGAACACAAATAAAGACAGACATGAACACTCATGACCCAAGAAGAAACGTCTGCTACACAAATATTTGTCCCGACCAGGAATTGAACCCAGGACCCGTCGATCAAAAAGCAGGGTCACTACCTAACCTACCACTCGACCAAACCTGATTGTGATTAGTCAAATATTAGATTAAGATTGAAGGGAAGATTGATATTTATAATTTTTTATATTTATTCATTAAAAAATCAATACTCATATTTAAATCAATACTCATATTAAATATTTAAATCATACTTATATTTATACATATTTATTCTTAAAAAATTAAATTTATTAAAAAACTCATTAAAAAATCACGTGAACCTAGGCAACAAAAATGTTTTTATTTCATGACAGAAATAACTTTACATCAACTCTAATTACGATAAATCAATTAAAAACTCATAAAGACAAATAAGGCATTGAAAAGTAATCTAATTTTTAGCCCCTCAACCAAAAAAAGGGTGTTATAAGTTTGACGTGTGTATCTGTGTATGTATGTCTGTCCGTGGCATCGCAGCTCCTAAACGAATGGACTGATTTCGATGCGGTGTTTTTTGTTTGAAAGCTGACGTAACTGAGACGGCTCCTGGTTATATATATATATTTAATCAACATTTTTTAAGCCATTTTACAGTTATTTATAAGCAATAACTCTGGTTTACCACAAAAATTCAAAACACCACTACAAGTGACTTATGTCATTTTGTTGTTTTTTTTTTGTTAAATTTACCCCTTTCGGGAAAGGCAAAGGAAACTATATCCATACAGCCAATATGTCTTCAGTGAAAAATCTTCTTTCTTCAACTTAACCTAAGCCTTATGTTCCTCATGTTCTGCGTAAAACCGGATAGCGTCTGTTTTACGAAAACTGGCGGCGCGAAGCACAACCGCGAGGATCTTTTTCGGTACCAAACGGAGCAGAAACACTGTTATCACTTGAATTTTTCATCACTACACGAATTTTAATCAATTTACTGCATAATACACCATCACTATTACACATTAAACAACTTTTTCACGCAGAAAACGAAAATTCAAATTGACAAAGCAACCGCTCACGCCGAGTTCCCGCCAAAGACCTTCTTTTGTTGTTGTTTAGTTTATCACTTTCGGGAAAGGCAAAGGAATCTATGTTCATACAGCATTTTTTTTATATTGAATAAAATTTTATGTTATTTCGGTACAACATAGACATCACAATATAGAAACACAGAAGGCACTTTTACACTTTATAGACACAAAAACAAAAATACAAAATGAATTGTCTAAATTTTTGTTTGCTTTTTGTATTAAAGACTTAAAACGTCTTTAATTTTCGAATTATATGTATAAATAGCTTTCCGCCCGCGGCTCCGCCCGCTTGGACTACAGGTTATATCGTGCCCAACTGTGAGATAAAATTTAGCCTATGTCCTTTCCCAGGCTCTAATCTATCTTTGTACCAAATTTCATCAAAATCGGTTTAGTATTTTAGGCGTGGAAGACGGACAGACGGACAGAGTTACTTTCGCATTTATAATATTATAGTATAATAGTGTAATTGTCACACTTCGATATTAAAAAGCACATCTCTATAGAATTAAAAATTTCGTATCACCCCCAACATTCAACGATTATCATAACTTTTAAACGGCTGCACCGATTTTGATAAAATACAGCTAAGAACCACCTCGATTACGTCAGCTTTCAAACAAAATATACCGCATTAAAATCGGTCCATCCGTTTAGGATCTACGATGCCACAGACAGAGACACTTTTTAAACTGATTTTGACTGACCGCTTTTTTATCAGGGGTGAAAAATAATACTACTTACCTTCTTGTGCAAAAATTAAACGCAATTTTTTCGGGACTTCGTTCCCGTGGGAATTCGGGAAAATTATGTACTTAGCCTATGTTACTCGGGAATTTTTTCGAATCGGTCCAGTAGTTTCGGAGCCTATTCGTTACATACAAAAATACAAACATACAAAAATACAAATCTTTCCTCTTTATAATATTATCATAGAAATAGTTGTGTTGTCAGGAAATCAGGAAATACTCATAATGATGATATCTCAATGTAAGTGCAAACAAAGTACTTCATTTTAAGTGCATTTGATACCTACCCTCTTCATATTTTATTACTGAATCCGGATCTAATATGATTTGATTGTGTTGTATATTTCTATTAGTATATATTTATATAGGTATATTTATACATATTGTTTTAGTTTGACTAATAAATTGAAGTGCTTAATAAGTATATATCTATTATACTCATATATTTATGTATGTTAGGTAGATATGTTTTATTGTAATTGATGTGTAATTTAGTTAATTTTATTTATGTATGCATGTATTACATTTGCACCGACATCAATACGATTTATTACTTTTTCTCCACACCCAAAGGTTGCCGATAAGATATTGTTTCTTAGCAATAGGGCCACCTTTTGTACCCTGACATAACTTTCTATATTAAAATATAACTGTATCTTTATGTTGGAGTGCAATTAAGTGTTGCCAGTGCAATTAAGGCTGAAAATCAGTGTTGCCAGCCTGCTATCAGTCTGGCATGAATCGCTGAGCCCAAACCTTTTTCCTCACTATTGTATTGTATAGCATGAATATCAATTAGAACTTTTTTAAATGTATGTGTGTGATGTCTTGAAGAAATAAACGTATTTTTATCAAGTATATTGTATTGTATTGTATGTACTTATATTACATAATGACGACATACTTAAGTGTGAGTAATTATAAGAATTGCTAACGTTAATAAATTGAAAATATTTGCAATGCAAGGTTTATGAGTAATAGTGCATCACGAGACGAGTCAACAAACACAATAGTTGATTTTAATTTTAAAATGAACGATGTTTAGTGTTTAGGTTGAATTTACACTTCCATTGTACAGCAACAGCACATCAGGTTACCACAAACTGTAAAATTTCCCCAATGGATAGTAAACTCTAATGCTTGGAGATAAAATTGAAAATCGATTGAAGAAATTTGACAGTTTTGGATAGCATGATGTGCCGTTATCCCTACACTCACGTCTATAATCCCTTTCGGGGTAGGCAGAACGTCATGTAGTTCTAGAACCACTTGACGTCACATTTGACATTCAATCTGAGGGTTATTAGATGGAACATGAGATGTTGGTGATAGGTTGTCAGACTTTCGCCCACACTACTGCAATACCATCGCGTCCCACTTACTGGCTTCTACAATATGCCATGGGAAGAGTTGGAAGCTGGCACATTTTAAGTTTTTCTTTCACTCCAGCGTGGAAAATGATTTACACTTGACAGAAAATAATTAAACAAAATCTTTGTGAAAAGGGTTATTATAGGATTTCTGATTGCCGGGCGCTAATGTATCATGATGATAATCAGACAAGCAGCCATGGGAATTAACTGCTAAGCAATTTTTTTTTAATTAGCTTGTAGGATCACACTGCTGAAAAAAGGCCTCCCTCGCATTCTTCCACTTGTTTTTATTTATTTATTTTTTATTATAAGATGGGTTAACTCTTGACCTCAATCTTGACCATAAAGGTCAAAGATGAGGTCGACGATGGAGCGAGTTAACCCAGAAAATGTCTATAAAGGCACTGGTACTTCCACGCACCGACGGAACACAGCAAGCTGTTTGGCGTCGGACTTCGGTAGGAGGGTGGTCGCGAACCAGACGGCCCTTTACAAAGCCTACCACACCGCATGAGACCATAGGCCGACATCTCAGATTCAGAAAAAAATGAAGTGTCGTTGCCTGGGATGGATTACTAGGAGGCAGGTCTCATTTGTGTTTCCTCAGTTGCCTCTTACGACACTCACGGAAAGAGATGGGGTGGAGTTATTCTCAACCGATCACCACACGGTAAGAACAACCGAGCACCACTTCTAGCAATCTTGTGAATTTCTGGCCACCCGCAATTGTAGGCTTCAATATCATCACGCCATCTTTTCTTGGGTCTGCCCCGACGTGGTGGCGTCGATTGCCATTCTGTGGCAACCAATAGGCCTTTTATAATTCGAAAACGGCACGGCAAAATTGTATTACCATTAAATTAAATTGTTTATTATAATGCTGTTAACTTAAATTTCTATAGTGCTAACTATACTAATAATATGCCCGAACTAGGTATGAAAAACCTGTAAGACCTGTAACATTGCCTCCTATGTAATAATAATACTAGAAGCTGAGAACATAGGGGGCAATGGTAATTCAAATTTTGAAGTGCCGTGCCGTGCCGTTCGAATTATAAAAAAGAAAGGCCCAATGGGTGCCGATCCGTGCCCACCGCTCAGCTATTTTATTAATCAGTCAAAATTAGTGTAATTAAATTTAAAAGACCGCCCCTCGGAGTTTCTTGCTTATTTGACTTTGAAAGTGAGTATTTTGGTGATATGTTGTCGGTCTGTCGCCCACAATACACCACTGAGGTACCTACAGACTCTTGTATGCCTGGAAAAAGTTGGCAGTCAGTATATTCCTGCAGAGACCTTACAGAGCCCAAGGGCCCCGCAAAGTACACTTTGAGTATCGCTAATCTTAGGCCCGTATTACAGAAGGAGACTCAAGTCTTGATCTTTACTTAAGTATTGATTGTCTCTTTCTCTTACTATCAAAATAACAAATACTACTGCTACATGTGTATAGATCAGAGTCAGATTCTGTAATGCAGACCTTAGCGTCTGCGTCCTTAAAACAAAAGACTACACATTCTAAATCCAAGAAAGAGAGAAGCAATTTCAAGTTAAAAAGATCCGTAAGAGTAAAAGAGAGGTTCTATATGAAATTTTCATGTATTTGAAGTGTTTGTGAGCCTTTCAGTAGTGCAAACATTGGGGCATATTATACGGTATTACCTACATAGCGAGCTGAAATTGATTTTCAATGAGCTATCGCCCTCAGAGAATGAACAGAGCGGCAGCGGCGGTAGCATTAGCTCAGTCAAGTTAAATATTATTAGGGGGTCGTGCTTGCAAAAGGTCGGGTCATTCTGAATTTTTTATATGTTGTTAAGACCTAAACCAATATTAAAAAACCAGATTTGCAATTTCCAAAGTGCTGTGCGAGCGGCGGTGTGACCAAAAAACCATGAAATTTTCGGATTTTTTTCAGTTTTTGCTCAATATCTTAGTGAAGGAAGGGTCTGATCAGTATAGTCACTAAAAATACTTTTAAAGTATAGTAAATTTGCTACAATTTGAGACCAAGGCGAGCTCTCTACAGCTATTGGTTCCCAAGATACAGTTCTTCGAAAACAAACCGGGACGGTACTGTTCACCCACGCCTTTACCGGGTGCGATACCACCTCAGCACCGTTTGGCCAAGGAAAGACCAAAATCACCACACTCCTGAGTAAGAATGAACCACTTGCTGAGCAAGTGGAGGTCTTCCTTCGGCCAGACTCTACCCCACAAGCCGTGAAAGAAGCCGGCATCAAGTGCTTTGTGGCTCTGTATGGGAGTGACATCGCGAGGGACACTTTGAATTTCCTCAGGTATAAGACATTTGTCACTTCAATGAGCATAAACCTAGCCCGTTTGCCACCGACAGAAAATGCCACAGGCCACCATGCAGCAAGGTGCTACCTCCAAGTGCAGAAGTGGCGGGGAGTCAACTTGAATCCCACTGATTGGGGGTGGAAGATGTCTTCTCAGGGACTCATCCCCATCCCCACCACCATGGATCCCGCACCTCCTGCCCTTCTGCGAAAAATTTCCTGTAAATGCAAGAAAGGGTGCTCTGGGAGCTGCTCGTGCAGAAAGGCTGGGCTCCGCTGCTCAGTCCTTTGGCAGTCATGCGGTGGCAAATTGCGCACTAACGTCCCGGAAGTGGAGCTGAAATGCTCGGATGATGAAGATGACCCGAATACAGACTGGGGGCCTGTCCCAGCGTCCATCACTGTCGACGAGAAATCATCTTCATACGAACCCAAACCTGGGTCATCAAAGATGAAAAGAAAGGCATAATTTGGCAACCGAAACACATTACCTACATGATTTATATTACTTTTCTTAGAGGTACTGTCAGATTATGTTACTTTAGGTAGCTGTTGTTTTAAAACCACTGGGTATACAGATACTAGTTTGATCTCAAATGAAAGCTAATTAAATTTACTACAACTTAACATTTGATGTGGGATGCATATTTTACAAAATAAGTGAACGTTCCGAAAAAAAACACTTTTTGCAAAAAAATCATGTTTTCGAAGAACTGTAACTTGGGAACCAATAGCTGTAGAGAGCTCGCCTTGATCTCAAATTGTAGCAAATTTACTATACTTTAAAGGTATTTATAGTGACTATACTGATCAGACCCTTCCTTCACTAAGATATTGAGCAAAAACTGAAAAAAATCCGAAAATTTCATGGTTTTTAGGTCACACCGCCGCTCGCACAGCACTTTGGAAATTGCAAATCTGGTTTTTTAATATTGGTTTAGGTCTTAACAACATATAAAAAATTCAGAATGACCCGACCTTTTGCAAGCACGGATTTACATCTAGACTGAACTACATTAGCAACGGCGTATTTTAAACGCGCCGACGACGCGCGTTTTCAGCACCGTAGATTTTCATAGATTTAAACGCGCGTTTGACGCGCATAAAACGCGCGTGTGAAGCGCAATAAATTAATCATTTTATCTATATAAAGTGGTATTATTTACTATAGTGTCAAACACTTTTGTATCGTTGTATCTGCGCGTATACGCGCTGTAAACGTGCGTTTCACGATCGCCCCGTGTGCTGAGGTTATACAAGGTTGCGTTCCAATTGCGTTTGAAGCGTCGTCGGCGCGTTTAAAATACGCCGTCTGCTAAGGGCCTTGGGAGGCTCCGTGAAGCCTATGGATTCACCAAATGGCTGGGATTTCCATCAAACTTCAGCATAATGGACCACTTGATTTAAAAATTCTTTAGTTATTTTGTAGGCATTGCTGATGTGGGAGAAAAAAACACCAGACTAAAGTGGAACTGGGCCGGGCTTGTATGCCGGATGCACACAGACCGATGGGCACAGGTCATCACGCATTGGGTGCCTCAGGCTGGGAAAAGACGTTGAGGCAGACCCCGAAAACGATGGCGTGACGATATGGATGCCTATATTAAGAACTGGTCGGAGTTGGCACACGACCGCGATAAATGGAGTAAAGCAGGGGAGGCCTAAAATGCAAAAATTGGACAGCAGCTGACACTGCACAGTGACATGACTGAAAAAAAATAGAAAGAAGAATAAAGAAGTCAAGTCAAGTCAAGAAAATAGGAGAATCAGCATACGAAACTGAACAGCTTAGGTCGGTTAAAAATTAAAAGAACTTCCACTTTCAAGCTCTGTGGCCCCAGCAAATAATGCGGTAGAATTGATGTTGGTGGTTGTCATCCCCAGACATCAATTCAGTTTCAGCATTTACGGATTGAAACCACTCGTTAGAACACATAGCTCAGAGGTTTCAATCCTATATAAGAATACTAGCTTCCCGCCCGGGACATCGTGAGAATTTCGGGAAAGAATTATACACATAAAGCTTCCTCTTGAATCACTCCGTCCTTGGTGTAAACCGTGTAAAAGTCCGTTAAGTAGTTTTGAGATTATCGCGTTCAGACAGACATACTTTGTTTTGAAGCCATTATTATCATAAAACAAAATCCTTTTTATTTTTTTGGATGGTTTTAAAGGGTGTAAAGGACAGCTTAGCAAATACTTAAATGGTGGAATCTACCTGTAACTACCATCAGCTGTAAGTAATTATTTATTCCCGAACACGTCATGTTAAGGAGTTTTCATTATTTTCCTACTTTTGCGCTACGCAACTTATCGTGAAACCGCGCCACGCGCGCGATCCCCCCGCACCGCGCTGCTATCTAAGTGCGATGTACATTGCTAGTTTTCATGTTTTACGTTATTATAATTTTTGTTTTCTGTGGAAATAAACTCATGTGCCAAATCTAGTGTTGTTTTTAATGGTACTAGCGACATAAGTCTAGGTCAGTAGTACCATCAATGGTACAAATCGATGGTACTTCTGACACTGCGGGTATTTTTCATTGCAAAATGGAGTGAGTTCGATTAAATAATAAAACATGTAAGCAGAAAATATTAAAAAACAAAAAAAAATGATCCGGAAGAAAACTCCACTGGAAAATCATTCAGAATTATTGTCTCAGTCCAGGGTTTCATTTTTTGCACCTAAAATCATACTTGTTATAGTTTTTAACATTTCCTTAAGAAATCATATCTAGTTTCTCTAACTAAAACTTTTAAATTAGTCGGACAGCTTCGATTACCTTCCTGTCTTCAGCAGAATTTTCTAGAACTTAACCAGCGCTGTAAACTAAAACTAATGGTCTGAAACTAGCTATAATTAGTTCAGGATCTTGAAAAATTATGTACAACTTCGATTCACTAACTTCTGCACTGGACGGATGGATAGAGAGCTGGTATTACTTATTTAATTTTTTTTAACAGCCCATATAGGTCCCCACCGAGGGGTACGAGCCACCCTTCGAAACACGAAGGGGATTTAGGCCATAGTCCACCACGCTAGCCCAATGCGGGTTGGTGGACTTACTTACATTTTCTTCTTAAATTTTAATAATATTTTAAGAACTTAGGCGACCGAGCTGATGGCTCAAGCCCTCGGGCGTCATCTTGTGTCGTTTTTGAGAACAATTTTATCTTGCTTTATTATGTACGAACTTTTTTGGAAATAAAGGGCCGCACATTACCCATGCGTGCACTCTGTGTTCTTGCAATAAGAACAATTTTTCAATAAATCGGGATAACCTGATGCGCTGGCCTCTGTAACTATAGCTAATCGTTATTATTTTTTAAAATTAATTATCAAAATTAATCATTTAATTTATGACCCAAAATAACAATACGGGTGCAGGTGTCAAAGTTTTCAAACCGCTAAATGGCCTCCGACTTGGTTTTGAGCGGTCGCTTAAGAATAACACCACCCCATCATTTTAAGAACCTGTAAAATTTTTCAAAATCAGACAAAGTACTTAGCTATCGATTGGAGCTTCGATCGACTCTAATATCTCCTGGATTGATCTGCATTCTACCAAGAAGCTTCCTATGACCACCTAGGATCTTGATTTTTAACCCCCGACCTAAAAGAGGGGTGTTATAAGTTTGACGTACTACGTATCTGTGTATCTGCCTGTGGCATCGTAGCGTAGCTCCTAAACGTATGCACCGACATCAATGCGTGGTTTTTGTTTCATAGCTGAAGTAATGTAATTAATAGCTACATCTCATGTGAGAGATCGAGATGGTTCTTGGTTTAGCCGTTTAAGGCGACTCCAGCACCCGATAAAGGCAGCACACAGGAATAGTGCCATCTCCGTCTCTCAACAAGCCTGGGCTGGCAGTGCGAACAGTGTCGATACACGAAGTTTACGGACTATGAAAGCGTGCGTGCATAAAAATATGTTCGAAAGTTAGAAAAATGAGATTTATGGAAAGGTAACAGCTTAAATCGAAAAATGCGTTAGAATCTTATCGAGAGTGTTCAATTACGAATATTTTGATAGCAAATTCAAGTTCCTGTGTGCATTTTACTATCGTTTTTGCAGCTTAAAAGATACACAATATTGGGTATTTTGACTTTTTGAGCTTTTTCTATCGAACCAAAAGTGCTGAATCATGTTTTCAGCAAGAATCTTATCTAGTTTATGTCCTGAATATTACCGTAGTATTTTAATTTCTTCGATTTAATGCAGTGCGTCATGCTTATCTACGCATCATAAAATCGTAATTTAGGTGCTGTAGTCGCCTTAAGAATTATAAGCGATGAATGTCGGAGGCAATAAAAAATCTTTAATTTGAGAATGATAATACCACGTTTTAATAAATACTTCGCCGTAGGCAGTTGTATCCCCTCTTAAAAATCCCATGCAATTAGTCTGACCTATTATTGAAGTTCTCGACCAAAGCGTTCGCGCTACCTAATTGGCTTTTAGATGCCCTAGACTACAAAGATGTCTAAGATATACGACCTGTGCAGTGCGCTACACATAGATATAGTTTGTTACATAAGAAACACGAGTTTTGTGGAACAATAAGTCACATTTGAGATGTTGTGTGGTCTTCTTCTGATCGTGTAGGTATAGTCAAGTGTGTGGCGAACTTGGCTAACCCTGCACCCGCCGTATTCTACATCATGCGACTCGAATCCGATATTCGGCACGAGTAAGTGGCGTCCATTAATTACGTGAGGTGATTTTGACGATTCTTCGACCCCCCCACCCCCTCTGATGAGATGTAGTGAGATTTGGCTCGACACCCCCCCCACCCCTTCTTATCTCACGTGAGTTTTATGAAAATGCGTGGCTTTAATGTAAATATGTTAATTTGTGATTTATTTTAAGAAACTTAAATAATTTTCCTAAATATTTATGAGCTTGTGATATTCGTATAATAAAAAAAATAAATTTGAAAGGCAATTATTATTTTAATTCAGTCCATGGGAACTCATGAATAGTCTTAAGAGTGGCTACCGGAGCAACATGGTTTAGATCGTTTAACTTAGCTTTTTCACAATGTTACTCTGTTTCTTGTGGGAGAAAATATTACGTGATATTTGCAGAGACCGTCCCTCCTCCACGTGAGATTTTGTGTGATCCGGCTCGACCCACTCCCCCCCCAAAATGCCTCACGTAATTAATGGACGCCCCCTAATACCCGTCACTGTCATCTAGATACACTGAGATTTTCCGTGTGTCGGTTTCGAATCGAATGGTGTAGAATACGGGTGCAGGTGTCAAAGTTTTCAAACCGCTAAATGGCCTCCGACTTGGTTTTGAGCGGTCGCTTAAGAATAACACCACCCCATCTCCTTTCGTTGGTGTCGTAAGAGGCGACTGAACAACTTACCCCAAGGAACCAAGGAACAACTTTCCCAAGGATAGGTCAGAATATTAAAAAAATTGCTTCTCCGTCCAGTTGTGCGATCAGTTGAATAGGAATGAGAAATCAAAATTTTTTGTTGAGAATTAGGAACCTATACAAGGTGTATCAAAAAAAACCCAAAAAAAGAAATTCCAAAATTAAATTTTAAAAGTGAAATAGTCTCAACTCTAGTAATCTTTCAAAATGAAAGTTTCATATAATTAATATGAAATACTGTCATACTTGTCCACCAACCCGCATTGGGCCAGCGAGGTGGACTATGGCCTAAAACCCCTTCGTGTTTCGAAGGGAGGCCCGCGTGCCTCTCGGTGGGGACGTATATGGGCTGATGACGACTTGTCATATTTGTACGAGTAATAGAGCTGCGCAATAAGCTAAATTTTAATTAATTTTGAATCATCTTTTTTCTGGGTTTTTTTTTTAAACGTATAGGTTCCTTGGGGAAAGTTGTTCAGTTTCATGGGTAGAATCACCCCCTAAAGTTTCGCCAACTAATTTAAAGTCACCCCGTCCATTAGTGAGTATACTTTAATTTTTTTTTCTTTGACTATATCACTACTTAACCAAAGTTTTCTTATTGCCCAATTTCATCCTGTTGGCACTTTAAATGGCAATTTCTCCCAATAGATTAATGCCTTTAGGGAAGCTAAAAAATACTTGTATATTGTCATTTTTGCGTCGTTGTTGGTTAAAAAATGTTTGGGGCGACTCTCTTTCCTTTTACTGTATACCTAGGAAAAGTAGGTAGCTGGCACATTCAAGTTTTTCTTTCACTCCCAGTTCAGCGTGGAAGATACCAGAAATAAAATAAAATATTGTCTAAAAACGTGAGCAACACCGTTTTAAAACTAAATAGGTACGTATGTGTTTGAGCAATCACCAAGCATTTAATACTTACTAAAATCATTAACGTTAGAAATATACCCAAATAGGTTAAACAAACGCCTAACACGAAGTTTGTTGCACCTGCCCAAGAAACACCTAAGAAGAGTGGTAGGAATAATGACAGGCCACTGTCCGCTAAACAGGCACATGTTTAACATGGGCATCACAGACAGTCCCCTATGCCGCGGTTGCATGGAAACAGAAGAGACTCCAGCGCATGTTGTGATGGAATGCCACAGCGTGGAGGCACAGCGGGCACAGATCCTGCATAACCCGGGATCCCTATCAGAGGCATGCAGGAACGTGAGAAGTCTTGCGTGCTTCTGGGAGGACATTGGCTGGCGGGAATAGCTAGTCCAAACAATATCACGCACAATGGCCTAATTGAGAGGCTAAGTGCGGAAAACGCCCGACAAACATTTCATTTCATTTCATTTATTTATTTCATTTATTAACATAACATAACATACCCAAATAGGTTAAGCGGAAACTAGTTTCAAATTATGTTATCAATTTGTTGGTTCAGGCGATCGGTGTCGGCACCTAATTCTTATTGTTTGTGTTACTCAATAGATACAGTGTCCAAATCTTAGGCCCATATTACAGAACGCTACTCAGACTCTGATCTATACTTAAGTAGCGGTCGTCTTTGTCGTTTTGTTATGAGAGAAACAGACAATGAATACTTAAATATAGATCAACTGTCGTACTCAGAGACGTCAATTAAAGTTAAGAAGTAATTAAATGTTATGCTACCCTTGTTTATATCAACAAGAGTGAAAGAGACAACATCAGAGTTTAACAGTACTTAACTTTAATTGACGTTTCTGAGTACGGCAGCAAGACTTGAGTCTCCTTCTGTAATACGAGTCTTAGGTGATCCTATGATAGACTGCTTACAAGAGAAGGTATACAACTGTCCGGCTCAGATTTGATTGTTTTTGATAATAGCTTTCCGCCCGGGACTTCGTTACCGTGGGAATTCGGGAAAATTTTAAAGCCTATGTCGGCCGGTTTGGTCGAGTGGTAGTGACGCTGCCTCTTGATCGGCGAGTCCTGGGTTCGATCCCCAGTCGGAGCAAACATTTGTGTGAAAAGCAGATGTTTGTTCTCGGGTCATGGGTGTTTGTGTTTGTCTTTATGTGTGTTCCGAGGGACCCACGACACAAGGGAAAACCTTAGTGTGGGCCTTTGAGTGTGTAGCGTTTATTTATTTATCTATGTGTTAAGTCAGGGTGTCAGCTACATCCATACCAAATTTTATCAAAGTTGGTCCAGCCGTTTAAGCGTGAAATAGTAACATACCGACATACAAACTTTCGCGTTTTATAATATTGGTAAGGTCGACACGAAAGAAGAAGTCCCGACAAAAAAAAGAGCGGTTTTAGGAACAAAAAATTTCACTTGTTCGTTGTCCGAATCCGAAGAGCATGTATGAAGCGAATTATGAATGTATAGGAAGCAAAGGTGTGTTGGATCGTACCAAGTCCCAATCTGTAGTCTCTGCCAGCCCCAATGAGACAAAGTCGTGAGCTTATGTATGTGTATGTGGTTCGTTGTAACGAAAATCTAGGCAAATTGAATTTCCGATTTCATTGCTATTATAATTTCACAGGCGACCTATAAAGATGTTAAGTTAGGTTCATGGACTGATTAACAACCCGAGAGGTTGAAAGAGATTTAACTAAAGCCCTGTATTTGATGACTAAACTGAAAAACTTTCCCCAGGGAATATCGGACAAATTATATATTTTTTTAAATTGCCTCTCATACAACAATTGCCATCTAATGTGATTTATCTTTGTGTGGGAAGTCAATTTTTTTTTTTGAGAATCCTTACTAGGTAATATTATAAATGCGAAAGTAACTCTGTCTGTCTGTCCGTCTTTCACGCCTAAAATACTGAACCGATTTTGATGAAATTTGGTACAGAGATAGATTAGAGCCTGTGAAAGGACATAGGCTACATTTTATCCCAAAGTTGGGCGCGATATAACCTGTAGTCCACGCGGGCGGAAAGCTAGTTTCATATCGGTTCTTTGGGAGAATGCTGTTTCATGGAGAAAATTGAATTGTAAAGTTTCACTAACAGATTTAAAATCACCCCATATAAGACGGCCCTAGGACTTAAAAATACATATTATGTAAACTAGCTTCCCGCCTGGGATTTTGTTCCCGTGGGAATTTCGGGAATGAATTATAGACAAACTTTCCTCTTGAATCTGTTTAGTCGTTTTTGAAATTATCTAATGGGCGTTTCCCGACTGGCCGGCAACGGCGACGGCGATGGCGAGAGTGACAGAGCTATACTAGGAAGCAAGAAATCGGTAGTCTGTCTCTTTTCCTAGTATAGCTCTGTCACTCTCACCGTTGCCGGCGCCGGCCGCCGTGCCGTCCAGTGGGGAAACGCCCAATCGCGTTCAGATTTTGTTTTTTAAAATAGTATGACATAGGACAAAGGATAGGAGATAGGACTTAACAGGGGGTGCGAAAATAAGTTTCAATTTAGTTTTTATCATTATTAGTAACTATATTCTTAATCAATAAATGATTGTTCAACACAAGCTTTAACCCGTTTCTCGTACTCTCTTCTGTTTTCCTTGTACAACTGGGCAGCCATTGAGTTCGCGGGAGAATTCGGATTCGGATCACTTAGCAGAGACTGAAAATAAAAATAAAAACAGATAAGGTAAACAATGCTGAGAAGGCACTTTGATTTAATATGCAATTATTAGTTTATTTATGGCTGTGTTTTTGGTCTTCTTTCAATTTTCCATAGAATTACGTTTTTTATGTTCTATCTGTAATAATTATCCATGATGTTCATTGTATAATTATATTGGTATATATATGTATTCTGTATGTATGTTAGGTAGATATGTTTTATTGTCATATATGTGTTATTTATTCTATGTAATTATGCATTATTATATAATATTTGCACCCACATCTATACGCTTTGTTACTTTTTCTCCACACCCAAAGGTTGCCGATAAGATATTGCTTTTGAGCAATGGGTCGATATTCTTTTCTATAATTCTAGACGGAGACCAAAAGTTTAGAAAAGAGTAGCGCTAATAATTATGTACTATTAACATATGAATACCTGCTGGCCTGGACCGACGGCCAATTTTCAGGTACCAGGTTCTGAAGGTACTTCCAAAAATTACCCACTTTGTCTTGAAGTGTATATTACTTATACTTTGTATATGTAACATAAAACGCTGTAAGTTTTCCTTAATAAATAAATACTTAACGACCACAACTTTATCAGTAAGTTAGATTGTGGTTATAAGTCAACCCATTATTTAAAAGTTTGTGGTAAGAGTAATGTCACATATTAAATTTAATGTGTTGACGTCAAAAACTAGAAATTAAATAAATATTATAGTACTTATAACACTTTTCTGTATAACTCACTGCCTGAGTTAAGAGGGAAGAATAGCTTCGCGATTCTAGCGAAATAAGAATTTAGGTAAACATTTGCTATCACCCGCGCGCTCAAGCTGAGGGCATCGCCGTTGCAGCTCGCGATTGACAATAGGTACATTTTTTGGTGAAATTTTGCATTTCGGGAGAAAACGTTTTCCACTAACTTAATCATAACATAACAGATCACTTTGATTTTGGTGTCGATCGGTTCGGCAAAATATACCTATTTTAGGTTAAGCTTTTAAAAATAAATACATTACTTTTTGGACAACAGACGGCTTAATTCGACAAAATTTTAATACAAAAATAACGTTATTTCAGGTTCCTATAAATTTTAACTATAGCGAATTTTGAAAAATGGGGAAGTCTTGTTTGGCAAGCGGTCGAGGGCAGACGTCCCTGCACGTGCTCTCCTGATATCCCAAATGTTGACGAAGTTTACGACACCCGCGCCCGCGCCTTTGTCCCCAAGTTCGGTCGGCTATTGTTATACTGTGTACCGTTTTCATCTTTGTACTGTGACTTAAGCGATAGATCTTAATTTTATCTAGCTTCTAATAACTTGTGGCTCACTAAACTATATCGCGACTAGTGCCTTTTGTACCCCATATAATAAAAGTGCATTCCGGTTCCTACGGTAATACCTACGTCGCACATCGCGTGCGTCATCCACACATAAAGTGCAGTTTACAGTGGAACTTATTAACGACGATCAAGACGGAAACTTGAGCTAAGAACAGTACGTTACATGTGCAATATCTTGAGGAACCTGGAGAACCTGGTGAGCTCGTTCCATTGTAAAACATTTCTAGCCTTTTGCAAAAAATCCGTTCCATCCGCCTTTTGCACATAATTTTTATTCCAGCATCAACTCACAAGGCCCCGATCTAGCCGCCACAGCACGCAGACATGATTATTATTGTAACTTGTAGGAAACGCAGCATACCATTTAGTGTTCCTGACCAGCGCAACATATTCTTATAGTGTTCTACCTTAACAATCCGGATAGTAGTTACCTCTTAGCGTATTCGATCTACCACCTTACCCCAACATTAAAATCTAGGGTAAGAAAGCACGTAGCTAGTGGTTCATTCAATTTACACCTAAATATAGGACCTCACCCTATAATTAAAGAATGCACTTGTTTGGAGCGCGACACCTAATTTAATTGAATATACCTACTTAACACAAAATCGCCAAACCCAGGAATCCATTATAGGTATTGTGTGCTGCAAAGACATTACTACAATAGGTCATCCAACACCCTAATAATAATAACACATTATTCGCATAATAAATTTATCATATCTTACTGATATGCCATACGAATCATTAATAATCACTTAGCCACAGTCGTAAAACACATCGTGTAGGAATCTCTCAACTTGGGAAAGATACCGAATCTTATTTCATTAAGTGCACTTTTTTATTTAACGACTTAAAACAAGCAAATGACCGAAGAGCCATAAGTTTGCCTAAGTTTTACAATAGGGTATAGAGAAAAGGCATTTTCGAACCCAAACACGTGCAAAACGTCTAATAAAACAATAATACTATATCGGAACCTGGGAAACGAACGCTCATAAAGTTATGTATATCCTGCTGTCTTTCATCTTGTTGCGCACGACAATTGTATAATTCTTAAAAATACTAAACAAAAGATTCCACAGTCATTCGGTCAGCATCTGGCTGACAGCAACAACCCGAAAACTACGGCAAGCTAGAACAATACAACTTTTTTCTGCGATGCATCGGAAATTTCGGCAACTGCTCATACAGATCCATACGTAACCAAATAAATCTTACGTGTTACCCAACATTTGACCACGCTGTGATTAGGAAGGATCTAGCAACCTACGAGTCTGGAAACCGGCACGACCCACAAATAGAACTAGCACTACTTAATAACCTCACGGACAGAACGCTTAGGCATAAGCATGTAACAAAATATTAATCAACAACTCCAGGTTGGATTCTGGGGAGGAGAAGATAAATATATATAGCAGCCTCTGAATTTATAGTCTATGTTTATAACGAAATTTATAGTCTATGTACCCGGAAACATCTTTTACACTTCGGAAACAACCACTAAAGTAGCTTGATACCCACCGATCAAGGAGCTTTATCCAACTACAGGGATGAAAATGTTTATGATGGATGTAGTCCTTGCAACAAACTCACACATCTTAATAGAAAAAGATGGAAAACTCCTTTTGCAATCCAACGAAACATTGACTTCAATACCCGCCACGTTTGACAATAAATGCTACGTTTTACGTGTCGTGTCACGTTTGTGTTGTTGATAATTGCACTGGCCAGCCTCTAATTAGGTCATCACCGCAAACACAACACAATGTACCTACCCCCTGTAAAAATTTAAGAACCGGCACATGGAATGTAGAAGGAGGCTGTTCTAAGCTCTAAGACAGACAATGCACCCCTAAAAGAACCGGAGAACACTTATACCACAAGCATATCAACTTTAACGGTAACTTAATTTTAAGTTTTATTGAGCAACACGATTTAAAACTTAGCAACACTTGGGGTATACCATCTTGCCGAACTACGTGACTTTGTGGGAACAGAGGATCACAAATCGATCATATCTTAACTAATGCCAAAAAACCTTTGTACGTTGATTCGGGAAATTAATAAACACCGATTAGGTACAAGTTGGTATGGTGAACGATCCGTCTATCTAGTGTTCTCGCATAAATCAAACACGCAAATCAGAGTAATAAAACAGCTCACCTACCGCCTTAAATCATAAATTTTACTATCGTAAATGAAACTATGAGCTTCTTCTCCAAAGGGAATTCGTATTAAACAAATTCCAAGGGCTTGTAACCCATAAGATGAAAATCTTACAAGAAGATCAACACAAACTAACTCCCAAGCAGACATGCCAGATATTTCCAATTAGAATCTGAACTGGACGGATATTAACAACATTCTGAAAGAAACAGCTCATAACTATTAGCGAAGCCAACTCCGAGATCACGCGAAAGCAGGCTAGCATTAACTAAAATCAAGAAAGCTTTGTTTCTTCAAAAGATACCCGGAAAATCCTTACCTATGGCAGAGAGTACTAGAAGCACATACTAATCTTAACAAAATAACAAAAGAAGAGTAAGCTAAGGAATTTTTTAAAGATTTATCTAAACAGCATAAATCAACGAGGATAAAAACAACCTACAAATACCTCAAGAAACACAAAAACAACACGGCTCGCACAAAAAGCAGGTGCTTTTTTCCCTTGCCCGCTGGGTCGAAGACCAGACTTCCCGAATTTCAAAAATATTTGTGATTTACTTAATGAGCTCAATAAAAACGGAACAGTCCCTGGAACTGACCAAGTAGTTACAGAACAGTATAAAGTAACACCGCATGAGCTGTTAGTGCAAATCACAAAAGTAGTGATGAATGTATGGTTATCATTATCAAACAATATACCCGAGGAATGGCGTCAAAATCCTATTGGAAAACAACTGCTTCGGACCGACAAAAATCAAACAAGAAGCTGAAGACATCTACAAAGTAGCAGAAGAACTCAGATCAGCACTATTGATACAATAATAATAGTAAAAACGCATCTCAAGAGTGGCAGGAAATCAACCATTGTACACCAACGGAGGATAAAATGTAGACGAAGAAAACCAGGCTACTACTACTCTACAAACAAGAATGATTACGAAAACAACCTACCCGGTAAAGGAAGCTGCACACAAAAGAAAAACAAACAGTTGAGGAAGAGTACCCACATCATTGCAGCTTCAATCCTACCTGCATATATTACACACCAAGTATAGTATCTATCCTCCCTACGTTGGCTCGATGCTAGTATTCTTGTCGACTCCCTCTCCTATCCACTCCACATCCTGCTGCAACAGCCCCATACAGTCACAGACCCTATCTTATGGTGCCCCGCCGACCACTGGCCGCTGCGGTATCTAGATCGCCTGTAGGAGATGATACGTATGCCAAATTACTCGATCCATTACGTTCATAAAACGTAGCATGAATGGAGGGGTTTGTGCATTCGTGCCACGACGTGCAGACCGGAATAGATGCTGTTGTTGAGCCTCTGCAGCAGAACTGCTGGGCGAGCGTGGCCATTTTGACGGTTTGACGGTTGACGGTATAGCGAATTTTGAAAAATGGAAAAACTATAAACCTAGTGGTTCATTGAACATAGGTAAAAATACAAAAAAAAGTGTTTAACCTCCCGTACAAAATGCGCTATAAACTGATGAAGTTTCGATGATATGGGAACTCAAATTTTTTTATAGGAAGTTTACAATAGCAGACTTATCCCACTTGGTGATTTCTTCTAGTCAACCTATTTTGACCCGTTTTAGCATTATTTAATATTACAGTACCTGAATAGAAGTAAGGATAGCAGAAACATCGTAAGTGGGACTCCATCTGTTTTGCAGAATGTCCAAGCAAATCCCACCGTCAGCATAAACGTTGGGATGAAACATCTCAGACACGAATCTGACGGCTGGTGGTTTGTTAGGGTATTCTTCTGTGAACTCTATGGTCAATTTGAAGGTGCCGTCCTCGAAAGGGGTGTCATGGGGCCCAAATATCACGGCGTTCCAGATCATTATGTTGTTTTCCGTAGGGGCCCCTGACACGCCTGTTGGAGGGTCCTCTTGTAACCTGAAAATAATAATAAATCCTTACTTAATCTATACTCTATACTATTTATAAAGAGGAAAGATTTGATTGTTTGTTTGTTTGTTTGAATTGAATAGGCTCTGAAACTACTGGATCGATCTGAAAAATTCTTTCACCATTAGAAAGCTACATTATCCCCGATGGACATAGGATACATAATGTTCCCGAATTCCCACGGGAACGAAGTCCCGAGCGGAATGCTAGTATTATAAATATTAAGTACGTTTATTTGTTTGTTACGCTTTCACGCCTTAACTGCTGAACCGATTTTGATGAAATTTCGTATAGAGATAGATTAGACCTTGAGGAATGATATAGGCTACATTTCATCCCACATCTGGGCACGATATAACTTGTAGTCCACGCGGGCGGAAAGCTAGTAAATAATTTTTATTTTTTTCTCACAATAGTACATACATACATTTTGATACAAGAGAATGAGTGTGGACATATTATTGGTTGATAAATAAGGTCCGTATTACAGAAGGAGACTTGATCTATACTTAAGTATTGGACTACTGCTACTCAAGTACAGATCTAAGCCACTGGTGCTCTGCCTACCCCGGCCCCGTATGTAATTACAGGCATGAGCGTATGTAATGAATTATTTAATGTAGGTATTCAGGTTCATCTAAGCATATTATGGTCATTGGCCGTACCGGGGAAGACACATCTAGCCCGTCTAGGGGCCATCCATAGAATACGTCACACGAATTTCATGATTTTTGACCCCCTCCCCCTCCTTGTCACAGCTGGTCACATTCTTAGGGATCGTTCAACAACTACGTGATCATTTTTGGCCGTTTTTTTAACCCCCCCCCCTATGTAATCACAGCGTAATCTTTTGTTTTTAACCCCCCCCCCCCTCGCCTTGATTACGTTATCTTCGTCCGTGCTTAAAATGTAATGTTTGCTGTTTATTATTGGGTCTTAATAAATGACCTAGGAATAAGCTTGTGGCGAGACACAACCCAGTCGTGGTGGGAAGCTGTATTCGGTACTCCATGCTCATCAGTAGCGGCGCCTGCTTGTTTAAATTGGCTTTACAATAATGTTCTCAGGTTGACGACTAAAGTAATTTTATTACTTTTCTAATTAAAAGTATTTCTAGCTTCCACAACACCTTTTTAATTTTTTAGAAAATTTCTTTAGCTAACAAGTTATGAAATGATGACTTAATCATGGATTCTCTCCCCCCCCTCCCCCCAAATAATCAGATGTATATACAAGCACCCGACCCCCCCCCCTTCCGGTGATCACGTAATTGTTGAATGATCCCTTAATACGAGTTGTTATTTTTTTTGGGAACTCAAAATTCATTGTCTCAACCAAAGTAAAAACGTCAGGAGGTTAAGTTTTTTATATTTTATACTCATAACATATTTTGAAATGTGACGTCACGAAACTTATGACCCCTCCCACCCCCTTGTCACACAATGTCACACTTTGTCGACCCCCTCCCCTCCCCTTAACGTGTGACGTAATTTATGGATGGTCCCCTACCGAAGCCGTCTAGCGGGATAACACTCAAGTCTTGATCTTTACTTAAGTATTGATTCTCTCACTATCAAAATGACAAAGACGGCTGCTACTTAAGTATAGATCAGAGTCTGAGTCGCGTTCTGTAATACGGACATTAAAGAGTTGATTGTCAATAGGTACGAAGGGCCGCACATTAGATTAGGGGCCGTCCACATATTACGTCACGCAAAATTTCGGGTTTTTGAACCCCTCCCCCCCATGTCACGCTTTTTGGTATCCCTTTAACATGTATGGTCACGTTTGGTATGACCCCCCCATCCCCCGTACGCTGTGACGTAATATATGGATGACCCCTTACCACACGCGTGCACTAAGCTTAACGCATGCATACCTAACGAAAGTGGAGTAACCTGAAACTCTGGCCTCTGTACTTATAAGATAATAAACTGAATGTAACTGCAGAAGTTTGCATTTATTTGCTCGACGTTGACAAATGATCTTGAATTACTAAAACGGCACATATTCAAATTTAAACGCAAAAGAAATGAAAACTGCACACTGCACGAATAGGGTCCAATTTTCTTTGTGTTGATTCGGAAGTCTACCCATAGGAGAGATCTCATTGGAATATTAGGCCCGCTGGTTACACAGATACGAAAACGGTATCTATTCCTAACACCATAAGGTCTAAGTTCAATCTGTGTAGGTAGGTGAGGTAAAGTTTTGAAATAGGTACAGTCAAGAGCACGGCACGCTTGACAGTACCATTTTAAGCTGATCTCTTATTTATACCGCGCGCCATACATTGCAGGGCCGGTCCAAAGTCCAAAGTGTCAACTTGACGTGCTCTAGACTGTAAAATGTTATTTTAGTACCTACATAAGTACTTACCGTTTAAAATCCCGCATTAAGCGTCTTCTAGCTGGAGTTGACATCTTGGTATCCCTTGGTAACTATGAATAATTCGATGAACTTGCAGATATCTTTAAAACCTGTCTAGCGTCTAACTAGGTACCTACTGTTTCAAAAACTAACCTAACTTTTAGTCAATTTTGTTCGAATACAAAGACAACTAACTCACGACTAGGTTATTTAGATTATGTAAACAAAAATAGTTCTTTTTAAAAGAAACAATGGTGATTCAACTTTCGAAATTCGAATCAAGGTTGCGAACACTACACATGAACGCGCAATGCGAACAACAAATCTATTTACTCAGTATTTTGTATCAAAAATACAGCTTAAAAGCATAATTTTTACATAATACTCATTAACTTACAAAGCCGTTTGATCACAGAATACTGTATTCTAATTAGTTTACCGAAAATTGAAGTATTTTGCAGTATAAAAGCAAATATTTTGTTTATTTCGTTCCGAACATGCACTTGATCACTCACACTCACTCATACATTGAAGTTTTGAAGTAGAGTGAGTGGGACGGGAAATAGTGTTGCCAAGTCACTAATTTAAAATTGACGGAAATATGTTTCTTGTTACGCAGTATCTTTTACTAAAAACCGGGAATGTTTTCACAAAAAGTTTTTTAAGATTGTTTTTTTTTTTTAAATAACACTAATTACTAAGAAACAATTTACCCGTCGCTTAATTGCTTCTTAGTAATTAGTCGTATTTAAAAGGGAAATGTTGTAGATACTAGATTTGTTTTCCCCTTGATTTTGTTTATTTTATTTTCACTTTAATATTACCTTTGTGTAATTTTACTATTATACCTACTTATTACATTTATGCATTTTATTTATTTAATAGTTTGTTTATAGTGATTTGGTAATATTTTAAATGGAGAGAACAGTTTTGCGTTAAAATTATTTTAATTTGGGTTACATATTGAAAGGCAACGGCAGGTATTAAAAAAATATTTAAGTCGAAATTAATTGAACTCTGTAAGTACAGACAGTAGCATGTCAGGTTACCCATTTGCACTACGAAAGTTGACGCTATTTTGAGCGAGATAAGGGCGACGTAAACTGACTGCTGCGAGAAGTATGTTAAAACTAAAAAAAAATGCAAATCACTGACATTAATCTTTTTCATAGGCTCGGAATAACGTGATTTGGCCATATTTTTTCTGCTTTTTATTTGATAAACTCTGTCATTACAAGTCTTAAAATAACATAAAACGAATTGAAACATATTTTTTCTCCCTTGCGCCTTGTCGTGTGACGTGTTAATGTTCAAAGAAATATAATTTATGTAATTATACATACTGAAAGAAAGAAAGAAAGAAAGAAAGAAAATAATTTATTCATTGCCAACAATACATTATAGTACAATTTTAGGTTATGATTATAGCAAAGTTCGATTAAATACATAAATTGTAAATTCCTTCATCTATACTACAATATATTGCACAAAGAAATGGCCCCGACTCAGCATTACTGCATAAATAATCAATTGTTTGATGAGATTTTATTATTGCATCGGACTGCTACAAAATATTGTAAGACTTTGGATAATTCTGGAATAGTTGGCAACACCGACCGACCGCGGGTTATTGCACTGGAGTGACTAATCAGCGCTTTCGGCGCTTTACGCTCCGTGTTCTGTTGGACACTTAAGTAATTATCACTGCTTTTTTCTTAGCTATATTTAATTTGATCAAAATTGGTTCAGACCTTAGGTCCGTACAGAACGCGACTCAGACTCTGACCTATACTTAAATAGTACCTAGTCGTCATTCTCATTTCGATAGTGAGAGAAAAATACAGTCAATAGGTCAATAGGTATACTTAAGTGTAGATCAGGACTTGAGTCTCCTTCTGTAATACGGACCTCAGGAATCCTGAGTCAGGATGAATGTTTTTAACCGTGTGGTGATCGGTTGAGAATAACACCACCCCATCTCTTTCCGTGGGTGTCGTAAGAGGCGATTAAGGAAACACAAATGAGACCTGCCTCCTAGTAATCCATCCCAGGCAACGACACTTCATTTTTTTCTGAATCTGAGGTGTCGTCCTATGGTCTCATGAGCCTACCGCTCTGTAAAGGGCCGTCTGGTTCGCGACCACCCTCCTACCGAAGTCCGACGCCAAACAGCTTGCTGTGTTCCGTCCTTTATGGGCATTTTCTGGGTTAACTCGCTCCATCGTCGACCTCATCTTTGACCTTATGGTCAAGATTGAGGTCAAGAGTTAACCCATCTTATAATAATAATAAAAATTCGGAAGTGATACAACAATGTTGAATTTTTGAGTTAGGTAGGTATACTTATTAGAATTCGCTCGCTATTCCCATTATCTGGGTTCACGAATATTCAATATCCGGGTAACATGGTAAAATCTCCGCCTAGAGGGAACATAACGGTTTTCCTCTCAGCATACATGAATATACAACTTAATATCACTTCGCATACATGAATTCTCGATTTCTTGGGAACTTGTAATGCGTTTTAAGCTTTACATATTTCCACAGAATAAATAATAGTACTTACTAACATATTTGGCGGCCGGTTTGGTCGAGTGGTAGTGACGCTGCCTCTTGATCGGCGGGTCCTGGGTTCGATCCCCAGTCGGGGCAAACATTTGTGTAAAAAGCAGATGTTTGTTCTCGGGTCATGGGTGTTATTGTGTTTATCTTTGTGTTTTCCAAGGGACCCACGACACAAGGGAAAAACTTAGTGTGGGCCTTTGAGTGTGTAGCGTTTATTATTATTATTATTATTTCAGTTTTCTTTTATCACATTTTTAACCGAACTTCAAAAAAGGTGGAGGTTCTATGTTCGACTGTATGTTTTTTTTTATTAACCGACTTCAAAAAAACGGAGGAGGTTCTCAATTCGGGTGTTTTATTTTTATTTTTTTATGTATGTTCACCGATTTCTCCGCCAATTATGGACCGATTTTCAAAATTCTTTTTTTGTTCGAAAGAGTATACTCCAGAGGTGGTTCCATATAAATTTTATCGAAAATAATGCAGCGCTTTTAAAAAACTTATCAAAAACAAAAATACTACAAACCAGAACATCATCTAAATAAATGAGTGACATTTTCGTTTGTGGTTATCTGCTAATAGGCATTGTAGTCTGCAAAAATACTAGTTATCTACTTTGTGCAAACTGTTGTTGGGATTCAAGTCGGTGACTCATACGTTTTTAACGTGGAAAATTATTTTTCTTATCGTGTAATTAATTCCTTCCACCTTCCACGCTGGACTGGGAGTAAAAGAAAAACTTAGAATGTGCCAGCTGACTACTCTTCCCAGCCATACTGTAAAAGTCAGTAAGTGGGACGCATGGGTTTTGCTGTATTGTAGGCGAAAAGCTGACAACCTCTCACCACTTATAGCTAGGGTCCTATTGGGAAAAGTGTGCCAAAATTGCGTCGAGCAATGCCACTTGGCATGGCTACTCTACAGGTCAAACTGAGCTGAAAAAGCCCGTTAGCTAACCTTGGTTCCGTGACAGGGGGGAGGGGGCGGGGGTTAAAGTACCGAACTCCCGGCGTTTAGAAAAAAAAAATCTAGTGGATGTAATTGAGGTACAAAGTCAAGTTTGGTGTCGTTTTCGGATAAATCGAAGATGGCCAATTCATTGGCCATCTCATTTTTGTATGTTTTCATAGAAAAAAAATAAAAAATGCATAAAACTCTGCATTCCAAGTGTTAAAAAAATATAAACAAACCCCAATATTTTCAGATTTTTATATGGAAGATGGTGAACAAAAAATACTCACTAAAGGCTCTTTAAATGTAGATTACAAAAACATTAACATCAAATAACTTATTACCTAATGGTAATGTAAAAAAAATAGAAAACTTATTGCGGTATTCAAATATCTCAATCCCGGCGCTCGGGAAAAAATATATCTAGTGGATGTTATTGAGGTAGAAAGTCAAATTTGGTGTCGTTTTCGGATAAATCGAAGACGACAAATTTATTGGCAATCTCATTTTTGTATGCTTCTATAGAAAAAAATAAAAATAGCTACAATTGTGCATTCCAAGTTAAAAAAAAATATAAAAAAATCCCTTTATTATCAGATTTTTATATGGAAGATAGGAAAAAAAACTCAGTTAAAGCTCTTTAAATATAATTACAAAAACAAACCACACAATTATCTTTTTACCTATTATTAATGTAACAAAAATATATTATACTTATGTACGACCATGTTCAGCGCCATAGTACGAAAAGAGCTAAAAATGCAATTAATCATTTGAATGTGTCGATTTACATATAATATAGGGTGAAATATAAATAATTGCGACTCTTGAAAGGAAAAACTGACTAAGCGCCACAAGGCTAAATTTACAGGAAAACAGTTTATCTTTTGCTTAAAAAAATAGGTACATAAATTATTTATTCTTTCAAGTATTTTTTTCCTTTCAATCGTCAATCTCCATCCTTCGAACCATGAACGTACCCATGAAAACAAATAATTTTCTTCAAAAATCAAAGCTCTGACGAATTTCCATTACCTGTTACATTGATAACACAGCAAAAATACCTACCACTAAAGCAGAAAAAAAAAGAAATATTTTGACTTGTGTAAAACGGTGAGGATTTGAATGAAAAAGAAATATTTGCAGCTACCACCACACTTGCACAATTGAAATTCCTTTATGAAGGAGATTATGAGAGAGCAGACCCTGAAATTCAAATATTCATCATCACTATGTATGATAGGTAAGGAATACAACAAATATTTCATGACAAAAAAATGAAATTTATATT
This sequence comes from Aproaerema taeniolella, assembly GCA_949987775.1. Taxonomy (NCBI): domain Eukaryota; kingdom Metazoa; phylum Arthropoda; class Insecta; order Lepidoptera; family Gelechiidae; genus Aproaerema; species Aproaerema taeniolella. Next base: position 18,252,549 of record OX465245.1, read on the forward strand.
AATTAATATTACTTTTGACAGGTCGTGCCCATCAGAGACGGTGAATGAATGTCGAAAGTATTGGTTCACAAAAAAGGACAGGCTAATTGAAAATCCTCCCACAGAAGCTGCTCTCAAAGAACATATATTAAGGGCAGTTTTTCAGGGCGTGCACGTTTGGGGGCAATGCCTTATAAAACAGCAAACCATACCTTGCCCTTCTGAATTTGGCTGGCAAAAAGAACCTGACAACGAAACTTGATTGCCACCTTGGACCCAAAACGTCATAGCTGCTCAGGCGTGCCTAGAACTTATAAAATGTAGGTGCGTTAAATACAATACAATACAATACAATATACTTTATTGCACAATTTGAAAAGAAATACAATGATGAGACAATTACAAGTAACTTTACAAAAGGTACAATATAGGCGACCTTATCGCTTCAAGCGATTTCTTCCAGGTAACCTTTGGGTATGAAATCTTGCGGCACAAGATGTAACTGTTTTAAACGGCAGTTGAAATGCACGGAATTGTGCAAATGTGGTGGTGGCTGCAAATAATTTTTTTCGTTCAAATCCTCACCGTTTTACACAGGTCAAAAAATTTCTTTTTTTTTTTTTTGCTTTGTGTAAGAATCTGCTTTAGTGGTATTTTTTCCGTGTTATCATTGTAACAGGTAATTGAAATTTGTCACAGCTTTGATTTTTGAAGAAAATATTTGTTTTCATGAGTACGTTCATGGTTCGAAGGATGGAGATTGACGCTTGAAAGGAAAAAAATGACTTGAAAGAATAAATAATTTATGTACCAATTTTTTAAGCGAAAGTTAAACTGTTTTCCTGTAAATTTAGCCCTGTGGCGCTTAGTCAGTTTTTCCTTTCAAGAGTCGCAATTATTTCTATTTCACCCTATATTATATGTAAATCGACACATTCAAATGATTAATTGCATTTTTAGCTCTTTTCGTACTATGGCGCTGAACATGGTCGTACATAAGTATAATATATTTTGTTACATTAATAATAGGTAAAAAGATAATTGTGTTGTTTGTTTTTGTAATTAAGTTTAAAGAGCTTTAACTGAGTTTTTTTCCTATCTTCCATATAAAAATCTGATAATAATGGGATTTTTTTTATAGTTTTTTAAACTTGGAATGCACAATTGTAGCTATTTTTATTTTTTTCTATAGAAGCATACAAAAATGAGATTGCCAATAAATTTGTCGTCTTCGATTTATCCGAAAACGACACCAAATTTGACTTTCTACCTCAATAACATCCACTAGATATATTTTTTCCCGAGCGCCGGGATTGAGATATTTGAATACCGCAATAAGTTTTCTATTTTTTTTACATTACCATTAGGTAATAAGTTATTTGATGTTAATGTTTTTGTAATCTACATTTAAAGAGCCTTTAGTGAGTATTTTTTGTTCACCATCTTCCATATAAAAATCTGAAAATGTTGGGGTTTGTTTATATTTTTTTAACACTTAGAATGCAGAGTTGTATGCATTTTTTATTTTTTTCTATGAAAACATACAAAAATGAGATGGCCAATGAATTGGCCATCTTCGATTTATCCGAAAACGACACCAAACTTGACTTTGTACCTCAATTACATCCACTAGATTTTTTTTTCTAAACGCCGGGAGTTCGGTACTTTAACCCCCTCCCCCTCCCCCCTGTCGCGGAGTCAAGGTTGGCTAACGGGTTTTTTCAGCTCAGTTTGACCTATAGAATAGCCATGCCAAGTGGCATTGCTCGACGCAAAATTGGCCAGGTCTCCATACAACGATGCCCAATAGGACCCTAGCTATTAGGTATAGAGGCCAGCGCATCAGGTTACTCCATTTTCATTGCAAACCCGCTCTTATTACAACAGCACAGAGTGCACGCGTGTGGTAACTTGAGTTGCGGCCGTCCGTACATCATATTTCAACTAATAACCCTCTGAATTTACTTCAAATGAGGCATCAAGTGGTTCTAGAACCACTGATGCTCTGCCTACCCCTATAGGGATTATAGGCTTGAGAGAATATATGTATACAATACAATACAATATACTTTATTTGCACACAAAGACATACAATACAATTAACAGAACATAAAACATAGTGTACAACAAGGCGGCCTTATTGCTAGGTAGCAATTTCTTCCAGGCAACCTTAGGGTAGGACAGCAGTAAGGTAAGATAGTAGTTGGTGGTGCATAAAATTTAATACATATTAATAATACAAATATATAAGTATACATATATATATAATTGTATATAAATAAATATTATATAAAATAAGTATAACATACATCTATATATATATATATATATATACTTAGTCGGTCCATAAGTACTGTTACAAGCTTTTAATTTCTAATTTAGAACGGGTACAAAAAAACTAAAACACATATTTGAAATTTGAATATTTGACGATATTAAAAGCACTGAATTCCTTGAATTTTCTTTATTTTCCAACATGGAGTGGACGCGAAAAGAAGATAAAGTCGCAGTAATCGCGTTGCACCGCTGCGGTTACGCGCCAAAGGTGATTTTCAAACTGCTACAAAATTTGAAAATAACGTTGAGGTTCGTTTAACGTACCATAAAACAATTCAGTGAGGATTTCAGTATAGATGATAGAAAGAAAAGCGGTCGTCCTCTTACAGTTCGGACTCCAGCGGTCATCAAAGCTGTGAAGGCGCGAATTGAGAAAAATCCCGTCCGGAAGCAAAAGCTGATGGCCCTGCAGATGGGAATAAGTAAGACGACTGTCAAAACGTTTTTAAATGAAGACTTTGGACTACGTGCCTATCGAAAAAGAACACCACTTCTCCTTAATGCACGTCTGAAGAAGATCAGGCCAGACTGATCGCGAGTGTTGTTTAAGCGGTACGCGGGAAAAAAGTACCGAGACATCCTCTTTTGGGATGAAAAAAATTTCAACATCGAGGAAAGCTTCAATAAGCAAAATGATAAGGTGTATGCGCACAGCAGTGAGGAAGCGAGGTGGCCTATTCCACGAGTTCAGCGAGGTCATCATCCTTCTTCAATCATGGTTTGTCTGGGAGTCTCGTATTCGGGCCTCACAGAGATGTTTTTTTTAGCGAAAAAAGTGTGAAAACCAGTGCTGCTGTTTATTAAAACACTGTCCTGTTAAACGTTGTGGAACCTCTCTCACGCACAATGTTTCAAAACCGGCATTGGGTATTCTAGCAGGACTCTGCGCCAGCTCATAAAGCAAAGAGCACACAAGACTGGCTCGCGACGCGCGGAATCGATTTCATCAGGCACGAGTAGTGGCTGTCTGCTAGTCCTGATTTAAATCATTGGGTTATAAAATATGGCAGCACTTAGAGGCAAAGGTCTGTTCTAAACCTCATCCCAATCTGGAGTCTCTGAAGGCATCCCTTCTCAAGGCAGTGGCAGAGATAGACATGGAAATGGTGCGTGCCGCTGTTGACGACTGATCACGCAGGTTGAAGACGGTTATAAAAATAGGGGCGGTCATTTTGAATAAATAAAATGTTATTTAAAACAATATTGGTTAGGCTTTCATTTGGTGTATAAAATATACTGATCGATAAGAAGTTAAATTATTTATTACAATAAATGTATGTGACAATACTTATGACCCGACTAAGTATATATACATACGAGCAGCAAATGTATAAATATTAATAATTTATCTATCTGTCTGTAGTCTATTCTATACACTCACGCTTAAAATACCTTTAAGGGTAGACAGTACATCATGTGGTTTGGAAACCACCGTGACGTTGCTTAACCTCATTGATCGGTTCAAGTCAGCGAGCACCATTAGGCTACTCGTACGAGCGCTTCACCACCTGTCAGCCGCACATAGGTGACAGCTTAGCAAGTACTTAAATGGTGGAATCTACCCATAACTATCATCAGCTAATAGTAGTTATTTTTTCCCGGAAACGTCACGTTAAGGAGTTTTCATTATTTACCTACTTTGGCGCTACGCAACGTATCGTGAAACCGCGCCCCGCGCGCGATCCCCCCGCGCCGCGCTGCTATCGGAGTGCGATGTACACTGCTGGTTTTCGTGTTTCACATTGTTACAATAGTTTTTTTTTGCAAAATAAAGTGTATTTGATTAAATAATAACAAATGTTAGCAGAAAATATTAAAAAACATGAAAAAAAAGGAAATTCTCCGGAGGGAAATTCCACTGGAAAATCATTCAGAATGATTGTCTGAGTCCAGAGTTTCAGTTTTTGCTAAGCTGTCTTTTACACCCTGTATATAAAGGGGGAAGATTTGTATTTTTGTATGGCACGAATAAACTTAAAAACTACTGGACCGATTTCAAAAATTCTTTCACTATTAGGATGCTACATTATCCCTGAGCAACTTTGGCTACATTTTTTTTTACCAGCCCATATACGTCCCCACCGAGGGGCACGGGCCTCCCTTCGAAACACGAAGGGGATTTAGGCCATAGTCCACCACGCTGGCCCAATTTTCTTGGACGGGCGGGTTTCATCACGATGTTTTCCTTCATTGTTGAGCAAGTGATAATTAGAAATCCGTTCCTAAATCCGAAAAGACGAATTTAGTGGTACGCCCGCACCAGGATTTGAACCCGCGACCTTCGGATCACAAGTCTGGCTCATTACCAACTGGGCTATCACCGCTTATAACTGGTAGTCAGGAATAAATTAAAACTTTAAAGCGGCAATTCCCACTACTTTACATGACAATGGAAGAACTATTATTTTATGTAAAAATGCCTTGTTTTAAAATTCTCTAAGGATTTCTTCAACTTGTTCCTGTAATGGGAAAATGGGAAAATATATTCTGGGAATTTTTCCTCGCTGCTTCGCTCCCCAGTTTTTGTGTCGAGTATAAATATTCATAATGCTTTTATCTATTTTAGCAGCCGGTCCTTGCACTACTTTATAGAATAAATAGAAGTGAAAAAACTGCATTAGTTCTCTACAATGTCGTCTCTGAGGTAAGTAAGTAAGAAAACTAAGTTTTAAATAACATCATAAAAATCTGAACGCAGAGATTTCAATACCTACAATGCTTAATTTTTTATTGACATAGAAATTTATTTTTTATATGCTTCTCTCCACAAACGTATGTCCGACTCCCCTCTCCCAGTAAAGCCCTAAGCCGAGGTTCGAGCCCCACAGGGGGCACCCTTAGGGCTGTCACTTAAATTTTTTGGGCTGAGAGCTTGCTCGGTGAAGCTGTCAAGGCGATCAACAGCCATTTTGTCATTTAGAAAAAAAATCTCGTTACTAATAACTCAAAGTAATGAACTACATTGACTCTACGCCTATTCGCAAAGGTTCAGTCTTCTCCCGAGAAGAATAGGCAAAAAACTCCGAGGGGTGCTCTTTTGAAAAATCTCATTATGTACTTACAAACATTATTTTCAAATTTTAACTTAGTTAAATCTGAAATAATTCTAGTGCTGAACAGATTATCCCCTTGCTAGTCTAAAATATGTTTAGAAAACCCCTTTTTACAAAGGGGCGCAAATATCCAATACAAATACCATTAGCATCCATCTCAAGAAAAGAAATCAGGGCAGAAAAAAAAAAATATGGGCAAAGTGCGTGTCGGACTCGCGCACGAAGCGTTACGTAACATTATCTATCTATAAAAACGAGCAAAAAAAACTCGTTTGTTGTATGGGAGCCCCCTTAAATATTTATTTTGTTCTGTTTTTTAGTATTTGTTGTTATAGCGGCAACAGAAATACATCATCTGTAAAAACGTCAACTATCACGGTTCATGAGATACAGCCTGGTAACAGACGTACAGACAAACGGCGGAGTCTAAGTAATAGGGTCCCTTTTTACCCTTTGGGTACGGAACCCTAAAAACGAGACCCAAGGACTGCTCTCTCCAGTTGCATATAAAAAATGCATATTTGAACCAAGTGCATGTACAAGTTGGCGTTTTAATTTGTGCAGCAAACGAACGGCGGTCGACGTGAATTCTAAATGAAAATCCAACGTATACGGTGTACGTGACGTAGTTATAAATTCTATTGAAACTGCAGCCAACTTGGTAAACAATAACTGCGTAGTTTACGGGTTACGGGGTTTGGTTGGTGGTTTGAGGGTTAAATCCTCGTGTTAACTGGAGAGGAATAATAATAAACAATACACACTCAAAGGCCCAGATTAAGTTTTTCTCTTGTACCTATCTTGGAACATAAACAAAGCCAGAAACGAACACCCATGATCCGAGAACAAACATCTCTTTTTTACACAAATGAACCCAGAATCTGTCGATCAAGAAGCAGCGTCACTGCCACTTTTCCAACCCGGCCGTTAGGGATCGTTCAACAATTACGTGATTTTTTTTTTTTTTTTTGAATGACTATGCTGTTGGCCGCTGATGGCCTTAACAGCTTCACCGAGCAAGTGGTGAGCGCAGATGGCTCTCAACCCAAAATTTTAAGTAACAGGCCTAAGGGTGCCCCCTGTGGGGCTCGAACCTCGGCTTAGGGCGTTACTGCGAGGGAACCGTCGGACATACGTTTGTGGAGAGAAGCGGCCGGGTACGTACCGGTACCGCGAATCGGGGCGGAGGTGAGGAGGTATACGCGACGAAGGTCCTCGCCGGCGAGGACGGTATCTCGGTCTGTTTAGTGTACGGGACTCTGCGCGTTGTTGGTCGGCCTGAATAGCGAGGGTGATGGGATCGTCCGGGTCGTTGAGGACGTTCCTCGGACGGCGTTTGCCGGGGTTGTTGGGGACGGGGTCGTAAGTGGCCGCAGCCACCACCAGGGGATTGGGGTGGTGCGGGGCAGAATCAAAGAAGCGGGTGGAGGATTGCTTAAGGTACTGCGAGATGGTCGGCAGTCCTAAGTCTATATGCAAGTTCTCATTGCGCACAAACCACGGGGAAGCCGTAGCCTTGCGCATGAACTTGTTCTGGATTATCTGAAGGAGATGGATATGACTAGGCGCCGCGTGTGCAAAGACAACGCCGGCGTACGTCATGATAGGGCGTATACAAGCTGTGTAAATCCTCACCTTATTTCTAAGGGACAATTTACTGTGCTTGTTGAGGAGACAGTGAAGACGGCCGAGCGCGAACGCAGCTCTGCCTCGCACTGTTTTGATGTGAGGATAGAACGTGATTGCCTTGTCAAGGGTGACGCCCAGATAGCGGACTTTCCTTTCCCAAGGGATGGGTTGACCAAACATGGTGATGGGAATGGTTGGCATGGGTTGATGCCTACCAAAAAGCACCGCGGCGCTCTTAGTAGGGTTTACCTCAATACGCCATTTCCTGAACCACTCACCGATAGTATCGGCTGCGCGCTGCAGGATTCGGACGATTGGGCGGAGGCTGCGAGACGAACAGTACACTGCTGTGTCGTCCGCGAATAGAGCCGTTTGAGGTGAGTACTCAAACTTAGGAAAGTCGCTAGTGAATAGGGTATATAAGAGAGGAGAGAGGACGGAGCCCTGCGGGACTCCGGCTCTGATGGGGTGGGAGGAAGAGAGACACCCCTCGATGCGGTAACGAAAGCTTCGACAGGAAAGGAAGTCTCGTATGATGAGCACGAGACGGTCTGGCACTTCTGCTGAGTAGAGCTTGTATAACAAGCCGTTGTGCCAGACCCTGTCGAAGGCTTTCGCCACATCAAAGAACAGTGTTCCCGTTTTGTGACGCCTATTGGCGCGTTCGAGCAGGTGCTCGACGAGGCGATGCACTTGCTGAACGCATGAGTGTTTGGCTCGAAAACCAAACTGCTCATTTGGGATGAGACTCCTGGACTCTGCAAAGTCTCTGAGTCGGGTGTAAATGATTCGCTCATATATCTTCCCCATTGTATTGAGGAGGCTTATAGGGCGATAGCTGGTAGGCTCAGACTTAGGTTTCCCGGGCTTGGGAATACCTATGACTATGGCTTCTTTCCAGGTTTGCGGAAAGATGCAATTACTCATGGCCGCGTTGAAAATAGCGGTGAGTAAGAGAACGAACCGGGCGGGGAAGTGTTTAATCACTTTGTTCGTGATGCCGTCTGAGCCTGGGGCTTTACGGGGGTGGAGATTTTTGACGATACCCGCGACCTCATCAGGGGTCACGGGGGCCAGAGGAGGATCGGACGGTGGTAGCGAGGTTCGGCGCTCGACCTCCTCGTTCACGTGGGCAAGGTGGACCGGGTCAACCGGGAAGGAGCTAGGGGAACATTGCGCCTCTAGACTGTCTGCCAGGCATTCAGATTTCTCCTCGTCTTCAAAGGCGGGAGGAAGGTTCGGACGGTTGAGAGGGGGCGTCGTGGAGACGGTGTCGGACTTAAGCTTTCTGGCCAGTTGCCAGAAAGCAAGGTGGGTCGGTTCCAGGCTACCTACAAACTCACCCCACTGCGTGTCCCGAAGCTCTTTCATGCGAGACTTTACATCACGCTGCAAAGCCCGCATGTGAGCTCGGTTCGCTTCAGTGGGGTAGGAGTCGTAGGCGCGGATGGCCGCGTTCTTCTCCGTCAACAAGGCGCGCACATCCGAGGGCAGGTGCCAACGTCGATCGTTCGTCGCTGGCACCTGTCTCGAACAGTCGCTAACGACATTCTGTACGTGCCTTGTGAGGGAGTCGATGGCGTTTATAGTGTCCTGAGGGGAGACTATAACATCTGGGATAGAGTCCAATAGAGTTTTTGGCCGTTTTTTTAACCCCCCCCCATGTAATCACAACGTAATCTTTTGTTTTTAACCCCCCCCCTCGCCTTGATTACATAATCCGTCTGTGTTTAAAATTTTTGCTGTATTAGTACTGACTTATGTTTCTATGGGTCTTAGGGACGAGGGTGTGTCATCTGTCAAAATGCAAAAAGGTAAGAACTATAAAGTTAATTCAATAAAATAGATAGTTTTTCATTTCGCTAAACGTTAATTAAAGTTATAAAATGATGACGTAATCATGGCTTCTTCCCCCCCCCCCCCAAATAATCCGATGTATATACAAGCACCCGACCCCCCCCCCCCCCTTCCGGTGATCACGTAATGATCCCTTAACCGAAAACCTGGGCAATTTTTATTTTTTAATGAATAATGGCTTCGCTCTTGACCACAATCGAAGATGCGGTTGAAGATGTAGCAAGCTCACCCAGAAGAAACCTATTCACTCACAAAGAGATTCGGGTATCTTCATCAGTCCATAAACGTCCCCACTGCTGGGGCACGGGCCTCCTTCAATAACATGAGGGGTAAATGCCATACTCACCACGCTTGGCAGACGGGTTGGTGAGGGTTTTGATATAATTGCAGAGTTTTCCTTCTCTGTGTGCAGATGAACTTGCGTGTGTTTACCTTAGTCGCCTTGTACGACACCTCGGTAAGAAAGAGGGTGGTCCTATTCTACTCTGCCGGGGACTCACACGGCTTATATCAGCTCAAAGATTCGGGTATATGAGCTCAAAAACACAGACACGGGCAGGGAACTCCATTCCACGGCAGTCCGCAATATGAAAGATATGATGAATAACGCTCAGTGCGAATCCGCGGGATTTTGACAACATAAGGAATAAGATTTGGACGTCCGATACAAGAAAGGGGCAGGTGGAATGAGCTCTTGCAGCATACTCTCCGAAGTACATCTTGTAAAAAAAATACGTATATTTGTAGCTTATTCATCTATAACCAGCTTCTTATCATCAATGAGTCTTCTGGCTCTGCGATTCACTGAGTCCAATGCGGCTACTTATTTATTTATTTATTTATTATAAGATGGGTTAACTCTTGACCTCAATCTTGACCATAAGGTCAAAGATGAGGTCGACGATGGAGCGAGTTAACCCAGAAAATGCCTATAAAGGCACTGGTACTCCCACGCACCGACGGAACACAGCAAGCTGTTTGGCGTCGGACTTCGGTAGGAGGGTGGTCGCGAACCAGACGGCCCTTTACAGAGCCTACCACACCGCATGAGACCATAGGACGACACCTCAGATTCAGAAAAAAAAATGAAGTGTCGTGATTGGGATTTGAACCTACGACCCTAGGATAGATCTCTTGGTGCTCTAACTCAGCTATCGTGCCTTTAAGTCAAGTGGCGAAATTTCTCATTCCCTTGCTAAGCACATTAAGTCATGCGTGTAGGTTAGGTTGCCTGGGATGGATTACTAGGAGGCAGGTCTCATTTATGTTTCCTTAGTCGCCTCCTACGACACCCACGGAAAGAGATGGGGTGGTGTTATTCTTAACAGATCACCACACGGGTAAAATAGTATTGGTAAATGGTAAATGATATTTGTATTTGGCTGAACCATCCCAAGGATGGATGCAATACTCCATGCCAGATCGTACCTGAGCATTATGAAGGGGCATCTAATTCGTAAGTACGATACATGTGGTGAATTTTTATTTGTAACATTTAATAAAAACAACAAATTGGTCAAGAAAAAAGGAACTATAGTCAAAAAGCCCGATCTTAACGATCTTGACGGCCGGTTTGGTCGAGTGGTAGGTGACGCTGCCTCTTGATCGGCGGGTCCTGGGTTCGATCCCCAGTCGGGGCAAACATTTTTGTAAAAAGCAGATGTTTGTTCTCGGGTCATAGGTTTAATTTTGAGAAAACAATCACTAATTCCGGAGGTAGGAAAACAATATCGAATGCATCGTTTCAAAAACACAGCGAATCCGTAACTGCCGCTTCAAACCATTTGAATTTCTCGAAACATGCGCCGGAGCACAAACGAAATCATGATGCTACAGTTGTCTCACTCCCACACACCCAGAAGACTCGGGAATCAAGAAACAGTGCTGTCTCGGTCACGCCTTGCAGTAACACCGGCAGCGGTGACAGTGAGTCACGCTTACGCATGAAGAATGACAATACCCCTACTAAGATTAACTTTCTCGAAGCAGTCCGGAACTCAAACACAACCCGCGCAGCTACTAACGATGTGAGCGCGGCCGAGCCACGCAACTATGAGGAATTAAAACAAATGGTAAGGGAAAAAGATTCGTGGAATTTATATATGACGAGAAAAAAGAGAAGAAGTATTATGAATAGCAATCGCATAGGAGTCGCAAATACTAGAAAAGATGACAAATTCAAGGCCACTTTGACTCGAATACCGCTGTTTATCTCTAATGTTTCAAAAGATACGACGGAAAGCGATATAGTAGACTACGTAAAGCAGAAAACTCACGAGGAAATAACACTGTTCAAAATTAATAGAAAAACGGAGAAAAGCTATAACTCCTTTAAATTGTATGTGTCAAAGCAAAAACTGAGCCTATTTCTAGACGATGAGTTTTGGCCATCAGGGATCAGTTTTAGGCGATTTGTACATGACAAGTTCCGGCGAAATAACAGCTTACTTGGGCAAGAACGAAAATCGACTACTACTTAATTATGGATAAATGTCAAAATGAGAAGATACGATTCATAAGCTATAATTGCAAATCTGTGAAGCGCTCCATTGATGACGTCAGGAAATTGTGTGAGACTGCGGATGTATTAGCTTTGCAAGAACTTTGGCTTGTCCCTGACGACATACCGTTCCTAGGATCACTAGATGCTGAGTTCGAGTATACTGGCAAATCGCCTGTGGGCACAGCTGCTGGAATACTCAAGGGTCGGCCCTTTGGAGGGGTGGCGATTTTATGGCGCAAAGGCATGTTCCAATCTGTATCCGTAATTAAGTGCGAGAGTGGGCGGCTAGCATGTATCAAGGCGTCTTTGGGAGATGATAGATGCATTTTGGTGTTTTGTGCGTATATGCCCGTGGATAAATATGAAAACCTCCCTGAATTTACTGAGTGCCTATCTGAAATTAGTGCAGTAATTGAAGCCAGTGACGCTGAGGCCGTTTATGTTTTAGGAGACCTAAACTCTCATCCAGGTGAGCAATTTGCCGTTGAACTTTTGGACTTCTGTGGTGAGCAACAGTGGCGATGTGCGGACATGGAGTTGTTACCCGCGGACACTTACACATATGTTAGTGAAGCGCATGGCTGCCGGCGGTGGCTTGACCACTGTATCGTTACAGAGGCAGCGTGGTGTACTGTTGTGGACATTAGCGTATCTTATGACGTCTATGTATCTGACCACTTCCCTATTTTTATGGAGTGTCAATTGGACTTAGTTAAACCTAAGGTTGTTAATTGTAAGTCACAGTTTAATAGGGTACTCTGGGGCGATAGAAGCAGTGAGCAAATTAATGATTATCATAGAATATGTCATGATAAGTTAAGGCTAGTGGATTTCCCCTTGGACTTTTCAAATTGCAGTGATTGTCATTGTAACAAAAAGGCACATAGAAAATTAATAGATACAATGTATTCTACTATTGTCTCCATATTATGTGAAGCCGCTGCACAAACACATAAGCTACCTAAAAGCCGGAATAAGAATAGAAAGGTTCCTCTGTCAGGCTGGAATAAGTTTGTTCGAGACGCTTACACGTGTGCCAGGCTTAAGTTTCAGGTATGGCTTTCGCACAACAAGCCTCAGTCTGGGTCTGTCTATGATGAGATGTGCGAGAGTCGTAAAATATTCAAAAGCCGATTGAGATGGTGTCAAAAGAACCAGGAGCAAATAAAATTGGACATTATTACGACACATCGCTCCTCTAACAACTTTTCCAAGTTCTGGAAAGCCACTAATAAACTTGACGTTAGGCCTGGCATACCTATGAGCATCGGGGATGCGAATGAGCCTGAGACTATAGCGAATGTGTTTGTGAAGCACTTTAGTGTACAGCCTCCCTTGGGGCCATCTGTCCGTGTAATTGATGATGGTGACTGCTACGGGTCGGATTTGGTGCGGTTTTCTGCAAAGCAGGTTAGAAAGGTAATTAGAGGAATGACTAGAGGAAAGTCCCCGGGTCATGATGGGCTAAGCATAGAACACTTGCAAAATGCTGGCGTTCATCTGCCTCGAGTTCTTGCAATGTTTTATTCTCTGTGCATGGGGCACTCTTACCTTCCGAATGACCTAATGAGAGCCGTGGTTGTACCCATCATCAAGAACAGGACGGGTGATGTAGCCGACAAAAACAACTATCGGCCCATTTCCTTGGGGACCGCTATTGGGAAGGTGCTTGACGGCCTGCTGGACTCTCATCTCGATAAGTACCTACAACTGCACGACGCGCAGTTCGGGTTTAGACCCGGACTATCTACTGAGAGTGCTATACTTGGCTTAAAGCACACCGTGCAGTATTATACGCAGCGCCGAACGCCCGTGTATGCGTGTTTTCTAGACCTGTCGCGGGCGTTCGACACTATATCGTACGATGTGTTATGGGCCAAGTTACGAGCAAGGGGGGTTCCAGCGGAGCTATTACGCATTTTTCAGTTCTGGTACGCCAACCAAGAAAACGTTGTGAAGTGGGCCGATAAATTGTCGTCCTCATTTCGGCTAGACTGTGGTGTGAGACAGGGTGGCCTCACTTCACCTAAGCTTTTTAATTTGTACATAAATGACCTGATCGTTGAGCTCAGCAACAAACGCATGGGTTGCCGGATTGATGATGTCACTATCAACAATATAAGTTACGCGGATGACATGGTGTTGCTGAGCCCAACGGTCAGGGCACTAAATGAACTGCTCCGCTCATGCGAGGCATATGCAGTGGCACATGGTCTGACTTATAATATCAAAAAGAGCGTGTACTTGGTGTTTAAGGCCGCCGGGGGGAAATGTCCTGAGAGAGTGCCTGCCATCAGACTAAATGGCATTGAATTAGAGCGGGTCTTTAGATTTAAATATCTAGGACACTTCGTAACCGACGACCTTAAGGACCAGGTAGATATCGAGAGGGAGCGCAGAGCGATGGCGGTCCGATGTAACATGCTGGTGCGGAGGTTTGCACGTTGTAGTGAACAAGTGAAAGTCACTCTTTTTAAAGCTTATTGCCAAGTATTCTACACGTGCAGCCTCTGGACCAGCTATACGCAAAAGACCATCAACGCTCTGCGCGTCCAGTATAATAACGGCTTCAGGATGTTGTTGGGTCTGTCCCGCTCGTGCAGCGCGTCGGGTATGTTTGCGCAGGCGCGAACGGATGATTTTTTCGCGATAATGCGCAAAAGAACAAACTCGTTGCTAAGCAGGGTGCGGGCCAGTTCTAGCTCCATCATGAAGACTGTCTCTGAGCGGTACGATTCTCGGATCATGTGTCACTGGGCCGAGGTGCTTTCTAAGAATAATAAAAAGTTGTGACGTCGATTCCCGGTCGGGACAAACATCTAGTCGGGGGTCGGATTATGAGAATTTATTTGTGTGACTTTTGTTTTATTTGTAATAATAATGGATCTTTGTTATCTCTGACATTAATAAATTAATAATTAATAATAGGTGTTTGTGTTTGTCTTTATGTGTTTTCCAAGGGACCCACGACACAAGGGAAAACCTTAGTGTGGGCCTTTGAGTGTGTAGCGTTTATTTATTTTATTTGTTTATTTATTTTAACATACTAAGATACCCAATACACTTGCTGCAGTATTTAGGATGATTTTATTTTACTGTGCGAAAAGGAAGGATGTTATAAATAAATTTTCCACGGGAACGAAACCTCGGGCATCTACTAGTTATAAATAAATTATGATAAAAATATCTTTATTAAAATTGTAGAATCATCTATCCCGCCCTTATAAACCCGATGTGAAATTAGGTTAGGTTACAAATGACTAAGCAACTCCAATGAAATACACAGAGGATTTCATCTGCGTTATTATGTGTAGAACATTGTATACTCTACGTGGTAAGTTACGTTCCGAATGTTTCAATTTGACTTTAGCCTGTTCCCACGAAACTTAAGGTGCTGTTTTTCCGCAACGTAAAATGAATCTTAATAGCTACGGAGCAAAGGTTTTTTTGACGAAAATAGAAGCGCGAATAAACATCTGTAGCCTGAAGACTGAGAGACAAACAAAAAAAAAACATTTGCTCTGTAGAAATTAAGATTCATTTTACGTAGCCAATCGCCGCGTAGACGCGATCCGTCCCTTAAAATGGTCAAGTAATGGCGTTGAAGTGTCAGCAGATCAGAATACAACTGGCTGTGCGCCCGCAGCTTCGTTTGTGTAGAAAAATCTTCGTTCAAAACCAAAACCAAGTTAAAAACCCAAAGCGATAATTTATAAATGTGACTCAAAATCTAATGACAATATACCTTAACCTAGTATTAAAATAAAAATAATTTTGGAAATAGCTGCTGAATCAATGAAAGAGTATGAAGATAATTATAACTGAGAAAAACAGCAATACCATCAAATAAGTAAGTAACTTACTTATTTATAAGTTACTTACTTATTTGATTGTATTTACAAATAAGTAAGTAAGTAACTTACTTATTTATAAGTTACTTACTTATTTGATTGTATTTACAAATAAGTAAGTAAGTAACTTACTTATTTATAAGTTACTTACTTATTTGATTGTATTTACAAATAAGTAAGTAACTTACTTATTTGTAAGTGAAAATTATAACTGTTTTTCTCAGTTATAATTTTTACTCATGCTATAACACAAATATTTACTGCTTCGTTAGATCAACCCAGTTTTACTTTCGAATCCTCTGAAAATATATTTCTCTGAAATATATTTCAGAGGATTCTTTTGAAGTCTTAAAACAGTCCTACAGCCGTGACTGAATTTAGAATGTCATCTTCTAAATAAAGATTAAGAGATATAAAACAAATTGAGTGCCTTTGTTATAATTTTATCATTATTTTTTCAAAAATGCCTTCAGATCCGTTCTTCATTATACCGACCAATCCAACTGAGATAAGGCTTTTATAAAAAAGCCGGGTTTAGGGGAATCCTTCGCGCCTACATTCTTCAAAGATTTGATCGTTTCAGCGCCTCCACATAAAGGTGAAAAAATGTTAGGGTAAGACGAAGGGCGAGAATTTTTGGCAAAACGTAATTTTTCATTCAATCTTCGGTTAGCATATGTAATATGACTGTATTTTTATGTATTTCTCTGTGAGTCAGCGTAATATTTGACCCGAAGGCCAATTCTATTAAAAAACTGATCTTGCACGTGCCCTCCGAAGTACGGAAACGCTCGTGACAAACCACACCCATCAGGTTCCCTGCCTCTGTGCTCGTTGCTTAACCTCACTGATCGGTTGAGACCAGCGAGAGCCACTGGACTACGAGCACTAAGATGCTATGACCTCACACAGCCTCACACTCCCTATGGTTTTTCCATTCATTGTGACGTCAAAAATGACAGCTACAAGTGGGATGTTGGAGTTTGGTAAAAAACTCGTAATTGGCATGTAGTTTGGTATTTATAATGTTTTTAAACGAATGTATTTTAATAACATATTTTTAACTTAAATAAAACCGGCCAAGTGCGAGTCGGACTCTATAAAAACCATTATCTCTATATAAGCGGCAAAAAAAATCACGTTTGTTGTATGGGAGCCCCCTTAAATATTTAATTTATTCTACTTTTTAGTATTTGTTGTTATAGCAGCAACTGAAATACTTACCTACATCATCTGTGAACATTTAATTGTCTAACTGTCACGGTATATGAGATACAGCCTCAGACAGACTTATCTATAAAAACGAGCAAAAAAGTCACGTTTTTGTATGTGAGCCCTCTTAAATATTTGTTTTATTCTGGATTTTATTATTTGCTGTTATAGGTCCAATAAAAATAAATCATTTGTGAAAATTTCAACTATCTAACTATCTCGGTTCACGAGATGCAGCTCGGACAGACTTTCTATAAAAACGATAAAAAAATCACGTTTTTTGTATGGGAGCCCCCTTAAATATTTATTTCATTCTAGTTTTTAGTATTTGTTGTTAAAGGGCCAATAGAAATACATCATCTGCGAAAATTTCAACTGTATAACTATCACGGTTCAGAAGATACAGCCTGGTGACAGATGGACGGACGGACGGACGGACGGATGGACCGCGGAGCCTTAGTAATAGGGTCCCTTTTTTTCCTTTGGGTATGGAATCCTAAAAAGTAAACAAGAGGAGACAAAATTTAATTTTAAAAGTCAAACTCTTTTCCTGCTAAAGATTTAACATTCGATGGACATTTTATAAGAGTTTCTTTCCCAGGCGGACGTCGTTCCTGCATTTCACATTATACAGAATGAAGGGAAAAGGCTGTGACACCTTTTAGAATATATTTGTAAGGAGGAGGTAGAAATGAATAGGTAGCGTAAAAATATTTTTCCTCATGCTGCAAAAAGCTCATTTTCTCTTAATAACTGTTTTTAATTTGAATTCCTAGAAATGTGTAATTCATAGAAATCGAACGCAAATTGTATGAATACTTACTGGTACAGTCAACAGCACATCAGGTTGCCATAAACTGTCAAATTTCCCCAATGGACAGTAAACTCTAATGCTCTGCGATAAAATTGAAAATCGATTAATGAAATTTGTCAGTTTTGGATAGCATGATGTGCTGTTGACCCTGTACGTGTTGGCTGCACGGCGGCGCGGCGCGGCATTTTTTTTTTCTCATAGAAAGGGGATGTAAAGTATGACTCGAGATCAAATTATTTTTACCTCGGGCGATGTCCTTTCGCTTCGCTCGTAGTTCAAAGTAGCGCCCTCGCCGTAAAAAAACTACTTTGCTCCCTTAACATACAATCCAACGTATAACAAAAACCCCCTTAAAAACATCTAAGCACGTTAAAAGAGGTAATTTTTTACAACATCTTTTTTAACATTCTCGCTGTTATTTTGACAAGTTTTAAATCGGTTTATTAAAAGTTGATTGAGAACCCTTTTTAAAATATTTAAATTTTTTACAACTCAAAGACAAAAATAGCTTTATTTCATAGAACATTCAAGACCTTACTTAAAATAAGTCAAGGCAGTGAATTATATTAGCATATTTAACTTTGCGCCTATTTGCAAAAGTGCAAGATAGGCAAGAAACTCCGTGGGTTGTTCTTTTTAAATCAATTATTATACAAACCTTATTTTCTAATTGTAATTGACTTAACATCTGAATAACTCTTATCAGCAATTTATTCCCATTGGGCCTTTTTATAATACGAAAACGGCACGGCAAAATTGTGTTACCATTGCCTTCTATGCACTAGTGATACTAGGAGCTGAGAACATAGAAGGCAATGGTAATACAAATTCTGTCTTGCTGTGCCGTGCCGTTTGAATTATAAAAAGGCCCATTCACTTTCTTTTTTTATTATTATTTTTTTTTTAATTAATATTTATTATAGAGGGTTTTGAGACATGCCACCCTCATCATGGCACTCACAAATAGAAATCCAAAAAAAAAAGACACAAAAATACCATACATAACCAAAACAAAACCTAATCCCTGTCCTTCACATATTTTTTATACAAACAAATAAGCATCTTGACCTTAGCAGACTCTGGGAAGGCCAAGATGATGTTTACGATGCCAATATTGGGGCAACGTAAGCCAAGCTGCACCCTCATTACTTCACTCCGGCCATACTCCATTAAAAGATGATATAGATCCTCCACACTATCACACAAACTACAATTAGAAGAGGCTACCTTCCGCATCATATAACCAAAACTGTTCAATGGAATGTGACCGGAACGAAGACGAAGCAAAACCACTACATCCTGCCGATCCAACTCACACAGGTTGAACCAAGGAAATCTGGGAAGGCTGGTCTGATACCAAATGCCTTTTATCAGTGACCTTTCGTCAAATTCACTTTCTGAACATTTCTATTTACATTCCAATATTTGCTTAACGAACTGTATTTCCTTTACAAAACTTGTACATAAAGGGATCTCTTCACGTTTCCAAGCAGCCTGTATTTCAGCCATGTCGGGTTGTATAGAAAATGCACGGTAGCTGCTTCTCGCTCCAATGAACATGCTCAAAAGATCAAGGGTAGATGTGACGACACTATGTGTGCTTATGTGCAATATGTGCTTATGTGCAATTTCTGAATCAGCGACTTTTCCATCTCGAAAAGGGTATTTTTATAAAAAGAATAAAAATATGACGCGACGACACGATTGGTTTAGAGGTAGTGTTAACTTTCATTCTTTTTAAGGCAAACATTTTTGTAATAAGTAGATGTTTGTTTTTAAACCTTCGCGCGATTCTGCACACCCGTGTGTGCAAGATTTGTGTCTCACGCACCGTAAACAAGCGCGTCTGGGTGCCTATGTCTTTTTTTGTGTATTAAACATATTATTATGAAGCACAGATGTATAAATGAGGTCCGATCATCTCATTTATGTCTTAAACATATTATTATGAAGCACCGATGTATAAATGAGGTCCGATCGCCTCATTTATGTCTTAAACATATTATTATGAAGCACAGATGTATAAATGAACTCCGATCGCCTCATTTATGTCTTAAACATATTATTATGTAGCACAGATGTTTAAATGAGGTCCGATCGCCTCATTTATGTCTTGAACATATTATTATGAAGCAAAGATGTATAAATGAAGTCCGATCGCCTCATTTATGTCTTAAACATATTATTATGAAGCAAAGATGTATAAATGAGGTCCGATCGCCTCTCCATAAAACTTGAGTGATAAACTTACTGACTTTGAGAAGCATACATTCTTTTTCATTTCTCATACTCGGAAAGTAGTGTTATTTTGATCTGATTATTGGGTGGAAAATGCTGCTTCTCTCCATAGGGAGGGAAAAACTCATACAAATTACTTCCCACCTAAGGGCCGGAATGAACTTTAAAAATAGAACTGCTGTCAGCTGAGAAGAGTTTTATGTAAAAACAAAACTAATTCAAAAAAAATGCTGCGGCCATGTGAGTTTCTAAACAGCCAGTGTAAACTTAGCGCAAACGTGAGTTCCATATTTAAAATTTAAAAAGTCGACATAAATTGGCGGGATACTAATCTGTTATGTATCTGTGACGGAATTTAAAAAAATAGGTACTACTAATATTATTATATATTATCAATAAATAGTTTATATAAACAACTAGTTTTATTTTCCTCATATTCGAAATGAAAAGTAGAGTGTTTAACACGGGTAAAAGAATCAATTCCTACTCGGACTATGGCCGCCCTCGGTGCGCTCGGGCGTCTAAATACCTACCTCGGGAATTGATTCTTTCCACTCTCGATTGACAATCTACTATTTTGAGAATTTTATATGGGCCCCTTGGGGAAAGTGGTTCTTTTCATGGGTAGAATAACCCCCTAAATTAATTTACATTAAACTGCACAACTTTCCCTGAGGAACCTATACAAAATTCTAAAAATCATTTTTCGACTTCCCATACATAGGCAAATCACCTGATTTTTATTATTAACTAGCTTTCCGCCCGCGGCTCCGCCCGCGTCCTAATTTTTAAAAAATATCAATTTCCTGCCTGCCCCCTAAGTTCATCGGCGTGATTATTTATATCCCAGTTTACTCTCCAGGTGATACTGAGTCAAATAAAAAAAGTCCCGTCAAAATCGGTCCAGTAGATTCTGAGATTAGCCCGGACAAACAGACAGACAGACAGACAGACAGACAAAAATTTTAAAAATTGTTGTTTTGGCTTCTATTACGGTAATTAAGACCCCCTGTAACAATTTTTCATAAAAATCTTCAATGTACAGAAATCGATCTTTTACAGTCTTATTATATGTAAGATGGGTTGCTCTAGACCACAATCTAGCTTAGGGCAAAGATGCGGTCGAGGATGTAGCAAGCTCACCCAGAAGAAGCCTATTCACTCGAACTTTAAATAGGTTCGGGTTATATGAACTCGGAAATACAGACGCAGACAGGGAATTCCATTCCCTAGCAGTGTGCAATATGAAAGATGATGAAAAGCACTCAGTGCGAATCCGTGGGATATCAACAAGATAGGGATGGTAGGTACCCAGCGGTGCGTCTGGACGTCCGACAGAAGAAAGGGGTAGGCGAAATGAGCTCATGCAGCTCCTGACCTGAGCACACTTCCTGAAGTAATAGGCGTATATAGGGGGGGGT
Organism: Aproaerema taeniolella; assembly: GCA_949987775.1. NCBI lineage: Eukaryota > Metazoa > Arthropoda > Insecta > Lepidoptera > Gelechiidae > Aproaerema > Aproaerema taeniolella. The sequence goes on from OX465245.1 coordinate 18,273,443, forward strand.
GAGCCGTGCCCACCCCAGTTTGGTCTAGGGCCCGCCCCAGAATGTTGGGCTACCAATTCGAAATTCTATAATTGACGTCAAAATACTGATAACTCCACACATACACACACAATTTTTTTTATAGTTATCTACAGCCGAGACTTATTATTTGATACTAAATGTAATACAGTATCAGTTACTTTTGAATACACTACGCCAGGCCCCCCCTAGAAAATCTAGGGTTATTTAGCTAATGCTCGAAGTACATCTTATAATAAAAAACACACAGGCAAGCTACTTTGCGTCTATGAGCTAGTAGGCTTTGGAGCTTATCATGGTCCACCGATTTTCCCCAAGGAACTTAAAAGAAAAAAACAATTTTCGACTTCCTATAGGTACAAAGGCAATTTAGCTAGCTGATCGCACATGTTGTATAGAGAGGCGAATTTATCTATACACATTATAAAGAGGAAAGATTTGATTGTTTGTTTGTTTGCATCGAATAGGCTCCGAAACTACTGGACCGATTTGAAAAATTCTTTCACTATTAGAATCTTACATTATCCGGGATGGACATAGGGTACATTATTTTCCCGAATTCCCACGGGAACGAAGTCCCGCGCGGGAAGCTAGTTTTTTATATTTCGCCCTATTTTTTTTGGGGACAGTTGTTTAGTTTTATGGGCTGTAATACTCAGTTTTCGCAAACTGATTTAAAGTCACCAATAATGTATAAAAGTTGCTTTCACTAGAAGATTGCCAGAATGAAATAACTTGATATTGACATAAAACCGGAAATTGATCTGCGTAGCTTCCGGCAGAAACTGATCCATCGTCCGTCGCTTCCGGTCGGTTTGCAGGCTTTCATCCGTTTCCGGTACAAGTACGTAGAAGCTAAAGGTTAAATTATTAGTTCTTTTTTTAACCTACGACACAAGCAGGGGGGTGTTATAATTTTGACGTTTGTAAATGTGTATTTGTATGTCTGTCTGTAGTAACGTAGCTTCTAAACCAGTGGTTCTTAACCTTTTTAATATTGTTACCCCTATAACCTATAAGGAAAACTGATCTTACCCCCCGCCTTTAATACAAGCAATGTTCTTTTTGTGCCCTCTGTTTGGTGCCTCTGTACGGTACAAAAGAGAATTAAATTTTGCACTAACTTCATTGCATAAAACTTTGAAGATTCTTTGTAGCACTGCCACGAATATGGTTCACAATAATTATTTATTTACGATTCTAATAATTAGGTTCTTCGTTGCCCCTGTAAAATTGCTGATTTACCCCCGCAGGAGTAATTATCCCCAGGTTAGGAACCCAGGGCTTAACTAAAACTGAACAACTTATTCTCCCAAGATACAGCCAACATTGTTTTCGTTGAGTTTTTTTTACTAAATACTTGTATGTGCTTATGACAAAATGCTGAGTCGGGGCCATTTCTTTGTGCAATATATTGTAGTATAGATGAAGGTAATTTACAATTTATGTATTTGATCGAACTTTGCTATAATCATAACCTAAATTGTTACTATAGTGTATTGTTGGCAATGAATACATTATATTCTTTCTTTCTTTCTAAATTTCGATAAAATTTCAATGAGACCACTTCAAGAGTATATACTTTTTCGAACAAAAAAACATTTTAAAAATCATCCGACACTTGGCGGAGTTATCGTTATCACGTATAAGAAACATGAAAAAAAAAACGTACAGTCGATTTGAGAAGCTCCTCCTTTTTTTTGAAGTCGGTTGAAAAGCTAATTGAAAATGTTATTCAACACTCCCAACTCATGATATTATTCAGCGTTCAAATTATTTTCTTGTTTCAAACAATACTTAATTCGTTCTCCCAAATTCCTATTTAATTCAGAAACTTTTAGATGAGCTATCATGGTTTTGGTTGTTCTGAAGTCCGATGTTTATTAATTTATAAAGTAATAGAGGATGCCTGGGACTTCGTTCCTCCTAATTCCTTGTCTACGTTATACAAGTTTAAAAAAATATATATTTTACACTTCTGTGGCTCGCGTAAGTTGTGTGAAGAGGCGGTTTTTTTTAATGGCGTCAAATTGTATGAATACTAGAAGGGTCACAATGGTACAATTTACCCAGCATTGTAAGTAAGCTCTTTATTGGGTCTAACCTAAAATAAAATCTAACTTTATTCAAACTTAGTTAAAATAATAATTTATTAACAATTTTGATACCTCTATCAGAAAGATGTTTAGTTTCAGAAAAAACTAATCTATCTTCAGTTTGGTGCTAATAATTTACAGTCACTCAAATGGACGAAATTTTGCAGTGGAGTGGCAGAAATCTTGGTAAACTACCACGATTTTCGACAATCTATGGCCATCAGAGCGTTTTGGCAAATGCTAATGAAAATGTACTCGGTTTGATTAACTAGAGGCCCCACTGGGGCGTATAATTGGATTGTATTTTATAAATATTTATGAACTCCCGCCCGGAGACTGTTAATCTCAGCTCCTTGTTAGTCGTGTTGTTTCAGAAGATTTTCAGGAGAATTTAACACAAGACTGAAAGGATATATTGAAAATTTTCGCGTGTATGACAAGAATTGTGAATGTAGAGAAAGCGAGACTTGTGTTTGGATTGTATCAGCAGGCCGAGTACGATAGTGACAGCGCTGCCACAACACCGCGGTCCCATGTCAAAATGTAAACATTGACAGCGCCATAGGGCGAGCAAGCCTTTGCGCGGGACCCTCGCGCAATCAATGTGAAGTTTCAGCGTGAGCCGAGCGCGAGTTAGTCGTTATCGTGCTAGAGCTGCAGATCGCAATCTGTCATCTCTGCCTACTTATCCCCAATATGTCAAAATAGGTGGGAGTCGTAAGAGGCGATAAAGGAAACACAAATGAGACCTGCCTCCCATTAATTTATCCTGGGCAATGACATCTCAATTTGTTTGAATCTGACGTGGCGTCCTATGGTCCTATGCGGTGTGGTAGGTCTTATTAATATGTCTTGCTTCTGACGTGGTGATGATGATCCCCGAACTTGAATTAGAATTATAACACCCCTCTTTTACTGTCGCGGGGAAAAACGGTAAAATCCAAATGAGTCATATTTTCATCCCTTAAAATATTCCAAACATGACTCACCCCGGAGCAGTAGTAACAAGGTACTCATGGTATAGCTGATGAAAGTCTATTAGTATATGACTCATTCATGAAAACTGTATGATGTACCTATTAAAGTTAAAATTACATGTTAGGGATTTCCAGAATGATTCACCACAACATATAGAAACCTCTACTATAGTCTTTAATTAAAATCTAAGGCTCGTGTTCACCAAAAATATAACCAACGGTTAAACCGCGGTTAGAAGCTAATCAGACGAAATGTCAAAAAAAAAATATGAAAATGACATTGTCAAACCTCTGGTTAGCTGCTAATCGTTGGTTAAATTGTTGGTGAACACTGGCCTAAGTATATGTATGGTTTTAGATAGATAGATAAAACCTTTATTTAACTGACACATTACACACACAATTACAAAAACTAAAAAAATAAAACAAAAGCATTAGTATCTTAACTATTAATTAAAAATAATGTGTCTGGAAGAATATAGTGTGTGTTTGAAAGTGAGTAGGAATCGTGTGTGTGAGTGGTTGGTGTTGCGTGTATCGTGTCAGTGAAAATGGCGCTGGCTCAGCATTTGTTGTGGTAAGAAACCACAACGCTGTCTTTACAAAAATCTTAGAAAACTGATTTTTTTCATGCAAACTTTTTTGAATATTCTTTGAGAATGTGAAATCCAAATGTAAAAAAATTTCTGTGACAACATTCAGTTAATAATTGACAGATTTAGTTTACCAACAGTTTATTGAAAAAATGTAAAGCATAAATAAGCCAGCTGCCTACTTCTCCCAGGCATACTGTAAAAATCGGTAAGTGGGACGTGAGGGTCTTGCTGTATCATGGGCGAAAGGCTGACCACCTCTCACCATTATACAACATGTTCCATCTAATAACCCCTCACCATTTGTGTCAAACGTGGCATTAAGTGGTTTTCTAGAACCACTGATGCTCTGCCTACCCCGTTAGGGATTACAGGCGTGAGCGTATGTATGTATGTATAAAAAGGATATCCAGTCTAATGAGCTTTATTTGAGCATGACCATTAGTTAACCCAAAGCATAAAAGTATAAATTATACTCAAAATCTCAACATAACCAACTATTTTGGGTGCATAAAAATTAAGTACAATTTTGGAAAACTGTCTTGTACATTTTGTTCTAGATTGCTTCTTATGGTCATCCGTTAAGGTTTCGCCCCGTATTCATTGCTTAACCTCACTGATCGGTTCCAAACCCTGTGCGCCAATAGGCTACAAGCGTCTCATTAACGAGATACGGAAAAACAAAATCAGCTGAGTCACGGTACTGGCCTGTTTCCGAAAAAACGTAAACGTGAAAGTACTAACGTAAATTGGACGAGAAAATTACACGAAGACGAGCAGCTGAGCCAAAGGCTAACTCGAGTACATACTTAAGTTATATTTGAGATACTTATACTCAAGAAATAACAAGATAGTGGAATAGTTTTAAGGTTGATTTTTTTAAAAGTAATATTTGCCTGGAAGAAATTGCTCTATAACAATAAGGCCGCTGCATTGTACACTATGAGATAAACGTGTTTTTGTTTTATGATAATATTTTTTGGTATGCAATAAACAGTATTATATTGTAAATTTACTAAAATTCTATTATTATAGGATATTCGTCAATTAAAAAAAAAATCCTATGAAAATGAAAATTGATTTATTTCTAAGAATCCCCTCTTTTTTGCCTTTTTTCTCAAACTAAGGCAAATCAACTGATTGGGCAACAAATTGAACGCTGATACCTACAAGCGTAACTAGAGAAAATGTAAAAAACAAAGATTTTTTAAATTCAGTAAAATAGGTGACCATATTCATAGTTTTGTTGATCACTCTGTCCGCCGTTTCATGGTCCTTATACAATATTTCAAACCTTCAGAGCCCACTAACAAGTAGGTAATATACAGAATGTTCCTGTAGTGCTAACCACAACAGATGCAACTTGGCCTTGTTCCAGTGCTCTTCCATTGTTATATTGCAGCCAAAATGCACACCCTGTATAATTGTATATCTCTGCAAGATGAGGTTCTAGTTAACTTTAATTGTAAAACTACACTATATTGTTTAAAATGTTTGCGGTTGTTTTTAAAAGTTTCGAGCAATAATGGGCCTTTTTAACCGACTTCAAAAAAGGAGGAAGTTTCTCAATTCGACCGTAAGTATATATTTTTTTTATGTATGTCCGCGGATAACTTCGTCGTTTATGAACCGATTTTGATTATTCTTTTTTTGTTGGAAAGGGAGTATCTCAAGGGTGGTCCCATGGTAAAGAAACCAGGATCTGATGGTGGAATCCTGAAGAAATTGAGGGAAACTCTCGAAAAAATTGTCTTTTTGGGATTGAAGTCGGTGACTCTTACGTTTTGACGTGGAAAATTATTATAATTCGAACGGCACGGCATGTCAAAATTTGAATTATCATTGCCCTTTATGTTCCTAACATCTAAAATCCCTAGTACGTAGGAGGCAATGGTAATACAATTTTGCCGTGCCGTTTTAGAATTATAAAAAGGCCCAATGGGTTCTTACCACGCTTTTAAGGATACATGTGAAGATTTATATTTTGAATAGTTCCAAATTAACTATATTGTTTCTATTAACAAAAAAAATTATAAATATTATTATTTCCTTAGTCTATATTGTCTTGTATAAGACCCGTATTACAGAACGCGACTCAGACTCTGATCTTTACTCCAGTAGCAGTCGTCTTTGTCATTTTGATAGTGAGAGAAAGAGACAATCAATACTTAAGTATAGATCAAGACTTGAGTCTCCTTCTGTAATACGGTCCTAGTCGATCACGCCAAAAAAATAATTCGTGTAGTTTGAAAATTGGTACAGTTATTCCATGAGGTGTCCAGATGAACATACTAAAAGTCTCCGAGGGTGAGGGACGAGATTAGTTAATCAAAAATGTAAAACAAATTTAAAAAAACTATCTAGCGCCGAAATAACGGATCTCATCGTTTTAGTAAAATTAATTGAGATTATTATTAGAGATTAAAATCATACACAATGTTATTTTCGTTGTACTTTTAGCCGTACAGAGTGCCCTATTTCATTTGAAAATTAGCCACGAAATTCCTGAAATGTTTTGTTACCTGTACCTATCCTACTAAATCACAATTATACAGCTGATGAAGTTCACAGAGGTCGTAGTTGTTGAGTAACGGAAATCTACATTACATTATTTGGCAGACATTTATTTCTTAGCTAGCTTTCCACCTGGTCCCTTGAGAATTAGGGAAAATAATGTAGCCTTTATCTTTAGCTATATTACTGTAAAGTTTCATCAAAATCCGTCAAATAGTTTTCATGTGACTGTTAATTTTGTTTAATACAATACTTTTAAAAACGCTTGTCCGGAGGCCTTAGTGTGAGTTTTTAAGGGACCCATTACTAAGGCTCCGCTGTCCGTCCGTCCGTCCGTCTGTCACCAGGCTGTATCTCATAAACCGTGATAGTTAGACAGTTGAAATTTTCGCAGATGATGTATTTCTATGTGCCCTATAACAACAAAAACCAAATCAAATCAAATATCGTTATTCGCTGAAATGTGGTAAATACAGTTGTCTTTAGGTACATTATTTTGTTCGCACATTCAAGCTGTCACCAGCATGCAAAATGGAACGTTGAATAAAATAAATATTTAAGGGGGCTCCCATACAAAAAACGTGATTTTTTGCCATTTTTATAGATTAGTCTGTCCGAGGCTGTATCTCATGAACCGTGATAGATAGACAGTAAAAATTTTCACAGATGATGTATTTCTACTGCCGCTATAACAACAAATACTAAAAAATAGAATAAAATATATATTTAAGGGGACTCCCATACAAAAAGTGAGTTTTTTTCCGTTTTTTTTTGGATAAGTCTGTCCGAGGCTGTATCTCATGAACCGTGATAGTTAGACAGTTGAAATTTTCACAGATGATGTATTGTTATTGCCGCTAACAAATACTAATAAATGGAATAAAATAAATACTTAAAGGGGGGTCCCATACCACAAACGTGATATTTGCGGTTTTTATAGGTTACGGTACGGAACCCTTCGTGTGCGAGTCCGACTCGCACTTGGCCGGTTTTTCCCTGTGTTCTCACTAGTTTCTATTAAGTTCTGTCCTGTGTGTGGTTTTTAACACTCGGCAAATAAAGAGGGGTGTTAAAAGTTAGATGTGTGTTTCGTGTCCAACGAACAAACAGATTTCGATGAGGTTTTTTTTGTTTGAAAGCTCACGTAATCGAGATCGTTCTTAGCTTTATTTGTTTTAAATTAGTTTAGCCGTTTAAAAGTTAGAAGCAATCGAATGTCGGGGGTGATACATTATTTTTATTTAGAGTTATTATGCCTTAATAGATTGACTAGTTTAAATCCCTTAAGGCGACTACAGCACCTAAATTATGATTTTATGATGCGTAGATAAGCATGACGCACTGCATTAAATGGAAGAAAAAAAATACCACGGTAATATTCAGGACATAAACTAGATAAGTAGTTTGCTGAAAACATGATTCAGCACTTTTGGTTCGATAGAAAAAGCTCACAAAGTCACCTCTAAATACCAATATTGTGTATCTTTTAAGCTGTAAAAACGATAATAAAATGCACACAAGAACTTGAATTTGCTATCAAAATGTTCGTGATTGAACACTCTCGATAATTAGTTAACGCATTTTTCGATTTAAGCTGTTACCTTTCCATAAATCTCATTTTTCTAACTTTCGAACATGTTTTTACGCACGCACGCTTTCATAGTCCGTAAACTTCGTGTATCGACTCTGTTCGCACTGCCGGCCCAGGTCTGTTGAGAGACGGAGATGACACTATTCCTATGTATGCTGCCTTTATCGGGTGCTGTAGTCGCCTTAATACAAAAAACTGGAATAGAGCCCTATTGTTCGTTTGTATTTATAAAGCTGACATAATACATGGCATGCGTTGCGGTAAGTGACGTCACGCGTGCGTTTCAAAGCGCATCGTCGGTGGCTAATTTACGGTCCGTGGAACTGTGAACTTAATTTCCTTGTAATAGGGTCGTATTTCCACCAACCACGTCACATATTATGTGTTTTCGTTTGTGCATGCTGTCCACGCCACGGATTTGTGGTTTGCTGACCGTATACAACAGTGAACTTTCGATATATTGCAACATTATTGCAACAGAAAATCCTATCCTACTAAAATTATAAATGCGAAAGTTTGTGAGGATGTTTGCTACTCTTTCACGCTCAAACGGCTACACCAATTTTGATACAATTTGGTGTGGAGGTAGCTGACACCCTGAATTAACACATAGGCTACATAATTTTCCCATACTTTCACGGGAATTAAGTCAAAAAAAAATGTATAAAAAATTCCTCTCTATTTACCATATTCCGCTATGAATTCACCTATTTACTGTTTTACCCGTAATCATTACTTACTCGTGAACTTAGCTTTAAAAAAATATTTCACCCTTTTTGAAGGCGGGTCAATTTTTTGTTAAAAATATTTTATTCAATTAGCGCCTTTGGTATACACTAAGTATACATATAATTTTACAAGACACAAAAACTAATCCACAAGTGATTGCAGAAAGCTGCAAAAATCAATCTGTCAGTGATAAAAATAAACACGTGACGATTATATAGACTTGTTTATAAAATTGCAGCGTCATAATAATAATCGAGAAGGCTGCTACAAAATGAATGAATGAATAGTAGCCGAAAGTAGCAAAAAAAGATAAGGCAGTCGAAATAATAAATTATAATATAATAGTCTGCTAAAATACTATTCTGTGTTCTAAAAGTTATTAAAACAGCACAAAATACTTAAGGCCCCGATTCTGTAACTTCAGTTGTGTGTCGATGGAATGGAGGTCATTTTATCTGGTCAGGTGGTGAAATTGAAAACTATTTTATTTTCATATACTTGCTGAAAAACACCCCGACCAGAAGCGTCGCCGCTAACCGAACGTAAAGTTGCAAACTACCTAACAACTGAAAATTCAGTTGCGGTGGTGCCACCAGTCAAAGCAGCCGTCATTAGATGTATGCGATTTGGATAGTTCTCAATTTTGCCACCTGAACAGATAAAATGGCGACCATTCCATCGACACACAACTTAAGTTACTGAATCGGGGCCTAGTATTGTTAAAAGTTAATGTTTGTACTTATGATGTAGATGTGCCCAATAAATAGGTAAATAAAGCTCGTTGCAGCTGTTTCGAAACTTGTACTTCGACCCTGGCAGGGTAGGTAGAGGAACGAGCGCCAAGAATCAAGGTTCCAAAAAAGCAGTGTTTAATGCTTATCATAAAATAAGTGTTAACTCGAAACGTGCTTCCCATTTTCCGCAACGTTTTATTTTAAACCATCGTAAGGCTGAGCCAAAACGGATTAACATAGACAGCGCTTCTCAAAATGTAGTCAAAATGTACGTATAGACCATCTACTTATTTGGCTTGGCACCGACTTCAAACAGATCAGTAGGTACATATATACGTAATTACGTAGCACATTAAATGCATGGTCTTTATTTTTCGTTTTTTGAGGTCGGTTGGATATTTTTATAGAAAGTTTATTTATTTTTCTATTTTTAGTGTAAATAATTGAAAGTACGCGAGAAACAACGGTTTCCCTCGATGTCCCTGGGATTCCATCGTTAGATCCCGACTTGGTGACAATGGGACCACCTCTGGAGTATACTCTTTTGAACAAAAAAATTATGTTGAAAATCGGTCTATATAAATGGCGGAGAAATCGGTGAACATACATAAAAAAGATAAAAAGTCATACATAAAAAGTCAAACATAGAACCTTCTCTTTTGAAGTCGGTAAAAAAAATTGTGTTATACTCACGAATCGCTTATTAATTGAATTCAAGATCATGAACGATTGAAAAAGCCCCCTACTGAGATTTTCGCGAGTACCACTCGAGATAGTAACACCCGTATTCTAACACCCATATTCTTAGAAGTTAACTCGAGATTTCCTCGACTCCACTCAACCTCTGTCAAGGATTTTGACGTTTTTATTTGACACTTCCGTCCTCGATTTTACAATTTTCCTCAGTGGAGTCGAGGATGATTTGAGTAATCAACTGTCAAAGTTAAGGTACCTCGCGACCTACCTTAAGATTTTCTTAATGCTTTATTCGATGCTTGAACTTGTTGTATGCTACTTTTTCATATGAAAAATGAATTATTTTGAAGATTTCGTGGATTATCTTTAAGATAATAAATCGTTAAAGGTTAATATCGAATAAAGATTTACGCTAGCTAGTGCCATCTATCGTCGAGTAGCTGTATGCCACGTTCAAGGAATCTTGAGGTATTAATCTTTAACGATATATTATCATAAAGATAATCCACGAAATCTTCAAAATAATTCATTTTTCATATGAAAAATTAGCACACAACAAGTTCAAGCATCGAATAAAGCGTTAAGACAATCTTAAGGTAGCTCGCGAGGTACCTTAACTTTGACAATTGATTACTCAAATCATCCTCGACTCCACTGAGAATAATTGTAAAGTCGGGGACGGAAGTGTCAAATAAAAACATCAAAATCCTTGACAGAGGTTGAGTGGAGTCGAGGAAATCTCGAGTTAACTTCTAAGAATATGGGTGTAAGTTTGAGAAATCCTGACACATACAGCATGTTTTTTTTAGTCATAAATACAACGTTATGGCGTATAATACGAGCGGTTTTGGTTGTTAAGGAAATAGCATATTAACACAATTATACGACTGTTATACGACGACGCCGGAAATTGACTGAAATTGGCTCTTTTCGACCTGTTGACGGTAAAGTTGATTTATTCAACATACAATGATTAGCTTTTAAGAGGTTTTCATGGGTTTTTATAGTACCTTGTGAGCGAAGGATTAGTTAATTTACATGTTAAAGAAACTTGTGAAATCTTAATGTATACTACTTAGCTTTCCGCTCAGGACTTCGTTCCCGTGGGAATTTGGGAAAATTATGTAGCCTATGTGTTAATCCAGGATGTTAGCTAACTCCATACTAAATTTTATCTAAATTGGTCCAGCCGTTTAAGCGTGAAAAAGGAACAAACTTCCTTACATCCAAACATACAAACTTTCGAGTTTATAATATTACTTTGAAAGGATAAATTTCGACTTCCTCACAAATTTCGGCCTATGTTACTTGAAGCTTGCTGTGTTCCTTCGGTGCGTAAGAGTACCAGTGCCTTATAGGCATTTTCTGGGTTAATTCGCTCCATCGTCGACTTAATCTATGAATTGGTCAAGATTGAGGTCAAGAGCTCACCCATCTTATAATAAAAAAAAGAAAGTGGATCAGTTTCATGGGCTGATTCACTTCCTCAATTTCCGCTTACTAATTTAAAGTGAGTCATGAGTATTTTAATGTTGAAACACATTTTCCAGTGTGAATATTAAGTTTTATGACACATTTGTTCACACGAGAGCGTAGGAACTCATTTGAGGAGAGACCCGATCGCAATTTGGAGCCGACCGCAGTTTTCAATCACCCTGTGTAATCAACGGTATGAGTTTGCCGACTGTACTATACCTAGCTGACTGTACTAGATTATAGAGGCTTTAAAATTGAAGTTTGACAATTGTATATTAGACTTGTATTAATTTTACCGACTTTTTTGGTTTCCGCCGTGTGATGATCGGTTGAGAATAACACCAACCCATCTCTTTCCGAGGGTTTCGTAAGAGGCGACTAAGGAAACACAAATGAGACCTGCCTCCAGTAATGCATCTTAGGCGACGACACCTCAGTTTGTTTTTAATCTGAGGTGGCATCCTATGGTCTCATGCGGTATGGTAGGCTCTGTAAAATGCCGTCTGATTCGCGACCACCGAAGTCCTACGCCAAACAGCTTGCTGTGTTCCGTTGATCTGTAGGAGTACCAGTGCCTTAATTGGCATTTTCTGGGTTAAATCGCTCCATATCGTCGACCTAACTATGACCTTGGTCAAGATTGGGGTCAAGAGTTAACCCATCCCATAATTTAAAAAAACCTTCCATCCATTTATTATTTATTTATTTATTATTATTTATTTATTTATTTATTTATACTCTTATGGTGATTCCGTAACACAGATTCTCCTAGTACGGACACCAGCTCTCACAAAAGCTAATTAAATAATTTTCCATCATCATAATCATATCAGCTTAATGCAGTCCACTGCTGAACATAGGCCTCCCCCAAGGTGCGCCACTTTGCACGATCCTCCGCTGTTTTCATCCAGCCACTACCCGCTATCTTCTTTAGATCATCTGACCATCTGGCTGGGGGGCGTCCTACACTACGTCTGTCTACTCTAACGCTCGTCGGTTCTGCGACAGACATGGCCAGCCCACTGCCACTTCAGTTTACTACACTTTTGGATAATATCCATCACTCCGGTTTTCTGTCGGATGATCTCGTTTCGGATTCTATCCCTTAGCGAGATCCCGAGCAAATAATTTTGTCGTCTGTAAACTAGTTGTACACTGACGCCTATAATCCCTGACGGGGCAGGCAGAGCATAATGTGATTCGCATGGCGTAATCACATTATGCTTGACATGCATTCTAAGGGTTAATAGATGAAACATGATTACCTATAGTGGTGATCTGTCGTCAGCCTTTCACCCACGTTACAACAACTCGCATCCCACTTACTGACTTCTACAGTATGCCTAGGAAGAGTTGACAGCTGGCATAATCTTCGTTTTTTTTATTCCCAGTCCAGCATGGAAGTATTAAACTTAGATATTCCAGCAGCAGCCCGATCATGACGTAATCGCGCGTGTAATGCGCCGCGTTCCTATATGTCAAAATGTCAGCCACTCAGCTGACGGTGAAACTTCACTTTGATTCGCGAGGGCCCCGCGCAAAGGCTTGCTCGCCCTTGGCGTTGTCAATGTTGATCACGTCATGCTCGAGCAGCTGCTGGAATATCTAAGTTTAAATTACTTATGGCGTGTTGCGCGAGTTTGTTGCGATCTTGCTCGAGCAGTGGCGGCGTAGCATGGGTTGGAACCCGGGGCGATTTTCTGTTGAGCACCCTCAAAATAAAACTACAAATACTACTTATATCTGAATAAATTTTATCTCCATCAGAAAATCTGAATCATATGTCTCCGGTCACTTTTACTGTTAGTTTAAATTTAAAATTAAATTAGCATTTTATTTTAGCACTTTATTCTATATTACAAAACTCAATAAAAACTAGCATATTTTTGGCATTTTTAAGTAGCACTTTAGCAACTTCCTCTCCAAATCCTTCACAATCCAATCTATCCAACTATGGAACAATCTTCCCGAGTCCATAAGACGTTCTCCTTCCCTAGATTCCTTTAAATCCCGAGTCAAAGCCCATTTCCTTCACACTCTCTCCTCTTCCCAATGATTTTTAACCTCTCCTTATAATATAGCAGTATTATATGTATAGGTATTTATATGTTATATGTATGTATGTTCTTTTTTATTATTTAGATGTATTCTTATTTATACTTAGTTTTATGTTACTGTTTAGCAAGTATTTTTATTTATTTATTTTTTAAATTTAACCCGCCACCACTCGCTTTGCTTTTTTACCTCTCGGAAAATATCCTAACCTAAAGGTTGCCTGGAAGAGATTGCTACCTAAGCAATAAGGCCGCCTTTTTGTACATTATACTTACCTGATTATTCATGTCCATTTACTTTGTCTGTCCCTGGTGTGCAATAAATAATATTTCATTTCATTTCATTTCACATTTCGTATCAGTCTAGTTGGCAACACTGGTTGTGCAGATGCGCCAGTGGCTACTAATCTGCGCGACTGGGTTGGCATTCCGTTGTCACCCCTTGATGCTTGGCACCCGGGGCGGACTGCCCCCACTACCGCCGCCACTGTGCTCGAGCTGCAAGAGCTAACTGAAGGGATGTGGTAGCGCCTGCTTGTTTTATAAAAGCAATTAACACTTTTTTGTCCAAATGGATTGCGTACAATATTTTGTCAGGCTAATTTTTATCTTTATTTACAACTAGTGACCCGCGATTCGTCGAAGGATTTTCTCATGTTTCAATCACTTTATACATATTTTTATAAAATAATTCACTCCGTCTCAAATAACTCCGTTCATTGATGAAAAACGTATGCAAATCCATTCAGTAGTTTAAGGCCTGTATTACAGAAGCTGATTCAAGTCTTATGTATTGATTGTCTTTTCCTTTCACTATCAAAATGACAAAGCCGACTGCTACTTAAGTTTAGATCAGAGTCGCGTTCTGTAATACGTACCTCAAAATTTATTGCGTTCAGACAGACAGATAGACGCGGGAGGACTTTGTATATTGTTGTGATAAGACTTTTGAAAATAAAGATGGAAATAATTTTTCCTACTTACCAGCCCATATAAGTCCCCACCGAGGGGCACGGACCTCCCTTCGAAACCTGAAGGGGATTTAGGCCATAGTCCACCACGCTGGCCCAATGCGGGTTGGCGGACCGCTCGTCTTTCGAAAATCAATTTTCTTGGACGTGCGGGTTTCATCACGATGTTTTCCTTCACCGTTGAGCAAGTGATAATTAGAAATCCGTACATAAATCCGAGAAGACGAATTTAGTGGTACAGGCCCGCACCAGGATTTGAGCCCGCGACCTTCGGATTACAAGTCTGGCTCATTACCAACTGGGATATCACTGCTCCGGGCTATCAAATAATTTTTAGGGAAAGAAAAATATTTGGCGCGAACGGGACTTGAACCCACTGCGAAAGAAAAAAATAGAATGAAAAATATTCGCGCCGAATAGGTAAGCGTTTTAAAAATAAAAGATTATGGAAAGGTTTTAAACATACAACACCCTTACGCCTATAATACCTATCGGGGTAGACAGAGCATGATATGCTTCTAGAGCCTCATGACAAAAATCCGAGGGTTTTTTTTTTATATTTTATTATAAGATGGGTTAACTCTTGACCTCAATCTTGACCATAAGGTCAAAGATGAAGTCGACGATGGAGCGAGTTAACCCAGAAAATGTCTATAAAGGCACTGGTACTACGCACCGACGGAACACAGCAAGCTGTTTGGCGTCGGACTTCGGTAGGAGGGTGGTCGCGAACCAGACGGCCCTTTACAGAGCCTACCACACCGCATGAGACCATAAGACGACACCTCAGATTCAGAAAAAAATGAAGTGTCGTTGCCTGGGATGGATTAGGTACTAGGAGGCAGGTCTCATTGTGTTTTCTTAGTCATAAAATGGATCACAAGTTTTTGTAGTACTTAATTATTTTTTAGTTCTAGTCTTTGTCAATAAAGTTAATTTAATTAACTATTATAGCAGCCTAGGAAGAGCTGCCAGCTGTCATAGTCTACATTTTCCTTTCTAATCCCGCTGGGCTAACATGAACGCATGACATAATTTTGTCATGTCGATGTCATTCTTCCAGTTCCGTACTGATGCTATGCGATAGAACGAAGACGGAACGAGATACCTGTGATAAAATTAAACCGACTTCAAAAAAGCGAAAAATAAAAACAGCATCATTTAATTTTTTTTCTTAAAAAGTTTGTTTATTTTTCCATTTTTAGTGTAAATAATTGTTAGTACATGAGAAACCTATTAAATTTGAGGGTTGCTCTCGATTTTCGTGGGATGCATCATCAGATCCTGACTCTGTAACAATGAGATCACCTCTCGAGTATACTCTTTTGAACAAACAAAGAATTTTGAAAATCGGTCCACAAATGGCGAAGAAATCGACGAACATACATTAAAAAAAGATACATACAGTCGAACATAGAACCTCCTCCTGTTTTGAAGGCGCTAAAAAATTATATCACGCTTCCATGTTAGCTATGCAGACTTGTTTAGTAGGGAAAACGTGACTAGAACCAACCTTGAAGAAAATCTGACTGACTTTTAAAAGCTACAGAATTAGTCACTTTTCGAAAGGTCTATAAAGTACGACCTTAGATTTGACATTATATTATCTCTACAGGCAAAAGCACATCTGGATTGTTAAATTCAACCTTGTTCCTTCAGATTAAGAGCGAAATTATCAAGCTTAATGTGCTTTTGTCAGTACAAAAGAACCAAATTGTTGCAATTGTAGTTAGGTCTTATGCAGGGTTGGATTCAGACCGTCAGAAATTTATACTGCTTGGAGATCAAAATTATACTACTTGACCAAAAATATATTACATTTCAATTTTCAACGATTTTAAAGTAAAATTTGTTTTATTGCCTAAAAAAAATAAAAAAAATAAAAAATAATTACAATAATATCCTTTGTTTCTATTTCTAGCCTATTTTATTAAGTTAAAGTAAAATAGAAACGGTGATATAAAAAAAATACTGTTTGTTTTACACTGAGAAAAAAATCTAGTTCCGTTTACTAGGTTATTGTGAATATAACCAGAATATTTTGTAGTATATGTGACAACTATTCATATTGCAGACGTTACTTGAATATTCTAGTTACCACTACATAATTTAAAATAAGTATTTTTTTTTTTTTTAAATCTGTTACATGTAAAAATAATCTGTTTCGGTGCACTAGAAGTATGGCTACCATACATTCTGGTAATATTGTAGAATATTTTTTTCTGCGTGTACCTTATTATTCAAGAAAATTGTAAGAGCATACACAAGAAAGTGTATATAAGTAATCGTCATCTCACTCACACGCATAGATAAAATACATAACAACTCCTATTCTGTCAGAAAGACAGGAAATAGTTAAACATTACATTAAAAACTCTGTTATTTTCGCGTAGTATACTAGAATAGAATAGAAAAAAATCTTTATTTTATAGGACATTCATACATACATACGCATTCGTACTATTGACCCTACTTACTCTACGCGTATTTGCAAAGGTGCTTACTGGCATTACTTGTACATGTACATACTCTTTATGAAATTATGGTACAAATAGTATAATTATACTACGATTTCCAACCCTGGTCTTATGCCTGTGGTTACATAGGTCCTTGACGCACCGCTCACTGGCCTTAGCTGCGCACGAATCTAGCTCCAAACCTAGGTCTTAACGAAAGATCTAGGCAATCTAGTACGTTCACACCCGCAGGCTTTGTTCGGTTGATTAAGAGACCTAGCTTAATGACTTTATAAAGAGTGTTTAACTTGTATGCGTACCTGCAATGTATGCGTACAATGTAAGGTGTAATGGACAGCTTGACAAAAACTGAAATCCCTAATTCAGACCATAATTTTGACAATTGGTTTCTTGCCGTGTGATGATCGGTTGAGAATAACACCACCCCATCTCTTTCCGTGGGTGTCGTAAGAGGCGACTAAGGAAACACAAATGAGACCTGCCTCGTAGTACTTAATCCATCCCAGGCAACGGCACTTCATTTTTTTCTGAATCTGAGGTGTCGTCCTATGGTCTCATGCAGTGTGGTAGGCTCTGTAAAGGGCCGTCTGGTTCGCGACCACCCTCCTACCGAAGTCCGACGACAAACAGCTTGCTGTGTTCCGTCGGTGCGGGGGAGTACCAGTGCCTTTATAGGCATTTTCTGGGTTAACTCGCTCCATCGTCGACCTCATCTTTGACCTTATGGTCAAGATTGAGGTCAAGAGTTAACCCATCTTATAATAAGAAAAAAAGCTTTCCGCCTGGGACATTCGCCTATAAGTTATTCTGACGTCTAAGCTATATTACTACAGAGTTTTGTCAAAATCAATTTATCACAAACGTTCGCATTTGCAGTGTTTATTAGTAGGATAAGATTTTTGTAAATAATCTACTTTCTTTGTGATAAAAGCGGGGGGGGGGGGAGGGGGGGCTACCCCTAAGCAAAGCTGATGCTGGTAGAACGAATGGAATGTTGTCGATTGCTTCTTCATAAGGAGACCTTGATTAACGACATGTACCAAATACAGCAATGTACATCATTGTATTCGTTCATAATTCGTTCAATCAGCGTCAGCTTCGCCAGAGCTCGGCCGCTCAGATTTTCGAATCAGTTCTTTTATTTATTAAGTTTATATATAGATTTAAAAATAATGGAGATTTAAGTCAAATCGATATCGAAAATTAAGTTTAAAGTCTGCTAAATCTTGATTTCCAACATTTCTGAAAATCAATGTGTTTTTTATTTTTAAAATAATTATTCAAACTTCTTATCGCATCGTTATATAAAACTCAATTTAAAACAAAGAATAGAAATAAACATATTCGTAACAAACAATCAACATTTTATATTGTTATCAATTCACTGTCATGTTGTTCAGTTTTAAACTGAAAGGAAAACATTTTCCAGGTGCGTTACAGTTATTTATAAGGATTATAAGTTGTTGATAAACACTTATCTACAGCTGTAGCGATGACTCAGTTCGGCACTACATAAATCCGCTGGACTTCCATTTGGTGGGAGGGAAAAGGAAAAGAGACGCAGAGATAGGGAGTGTGTACAAGTGTGAGCGAGACGAGAGTAATTTTCCAGTTCGTTTTCCGCTTGAAGCGCTCACCGACCGTCCAACAGTTCAGCCTGCTAGTTTGTTTTTTTCTCTCGACTCGTTCAGTGTTAACCGCGCCATTGCGTCGTGCTGTGCGTTTTATTCGTTCGACTGCGTACTAGTGGAGCGATAAACACGTTACGTACCGATTATAACCAAATTAAAACCTATCTGTGTTTACCTCTGTGTTATCAACTCGTCGGAAACTTATCGAAAAACATCTTTCCTGCGTTACGTCTTTTTGTTTTTTGTTTGTTTTTGTTTTCATTCCCTTATTTTCGCCGGGAAAGCCGGGTGTAAAACTGTGTAACTAACATTTCAGTGCTTTGTTTTGTGACGGTTTTGACTCTGTTGGAAGATACATAGTTTAAAGTGTTTGTTTTTATGTATTTTAGTTCTGTTTTTACACACTAAAGGATTTGTTTGGCAACGCGTACCAGCGATCCTGTGCCGGTGTTTTGAGGTAAGATTATTAACTCTATAAAATTAACATACGTTGTCACAATGATTAAATACTAGTGTCTAAACTAGGCCTTGCCTGTGTCTTAGACACTAGTACCTTCTTCGTGATCTAAAATAAGTTCCTATGTCTTATTCTACATTAAAATAAATACTAGCAAAATGTTTACTTCTAGTATCTTCTATTATCACGAAATGCGCATTCGCGTTATTAAATTAACTCATACAGACAACGGTTTGATAACAAATAAAACTGTATCGATTTGACGGAGTTTTATTTTTAAAATTCTTTAGTAAATAGTTTTAAAGGTACTTGGAGCATTTTTAGGATAGAACTACATGTCAGCGGCAGGAAAGAAGTCGATAAGAGCGGTGTGAACTTCCGTGGCGTTTGGCGATAAACAGCTGTGCTGGGCCCCGATTCTGTAACTTAAGTTGTGTGTCGATGGAATGGAGGCCATTTTATCTGTTCAGGTGGCGAAATCGAGAACTATTTAATTTTCATATACTTGCTGACAACCACCCCGACCAGCAGCGCCACCGCCAACCGAAAGTAAAGTTGCAAACTACCTTAGCAACTAAACATTCAGTTGGCGGTGGCGCCATCAGTCAAAGCAGCCGTCATTAGATGTATGAAATTGGATAGTTCTCAATTTCGCCACCTGAACGGATAAAATTGCCTCCATTTCATCGACACACACCACTTAAGTTACAGAATCGGGGCCCAGAGCAGACGGGTGACCGAAGCAGTGACGTAATGTTACTAGTAAAACACGTCGGTTGCCACGCGCTCCGCTTACTTCGATGTAGGGTAGCAGGCACAATTGCACACCAGAAAACAATTACTCTTCTTCTTCTTATCGTATATAGGTAGTCAAATGTGCGACGAACTTAACTAACCCTGGTGTCAAAAATTTCAAACCGCCAAACGGCATCTGATTTGGTTTTAACGAACGTAGTCAATCGACAACACCCGGCACCGCCGGCTTAACGTGCCCTCCGAAGCACGGAAATGCTCGAGATAAATTGTCACTTTGGTCACCCATCAGGTTCCCTGCCTCTGTGTACGTTGCTTAAGGAAAACTATTATTTAGATAAGATTAGCTTGTGATATATTCAGAAGGATTTTGAGCTTCTGGTCGGAACTGAGTTGGCTGCACTACTCACTAACCCACACTTTACCCAAAATTAAATGAAATTAAATGTGGAAACAGCCCATATCACAAATCAAAAGTTCATAATAAATGATTACTACGACTCAGATTAAACATTAGCAGCGGGATTTTATCGTCTTTTTAGTGGTAATTCTTTTGACATTGGAAATGTCATAAAAAGGGGGATCTTCTTATATCTCGGAGAGTTCTAAAGATATGATATTCAAAAAAGACTCAAAAGACGCGTATTATTCGAGAAAGTCAAAAAAGAAATAAGTTATAGCCGAAATAGTGAAAAAATAATTAAATTTTTTCCGAAGTTTTGATTTTGGCGCTTGATGTTTTGGAAATAAAGAATAATATCAAAAATTTGGGAAAAACTCCTTTGGATAATTTAGTCAGCTACAATTTGAGACTAAAACAAAGACGCTCGGGTAAAGGGTTTGCCCTGTAGCCTAACCTTTTTGAAAAAAAAAAGTTAGAACGACATTTTTTTGAATTCCGTAGATTCATTTCCGATGTGCTCGATAGTCGTGTGAGGCACGAAATCTGTGAATTTTTCTCTTTACATTGTTATAATTCGTAATTTTAGAGCTTGGTTCACTACCTATTAGTTTAACAGAAAAACGTCTAAATCTGATCGACTTTGAATTAACTAAGACGTATTCACAAGAAAATAATAAAGCAATTTTAATACCTACATGAAATATTTTTTGATTCAAAAGCAGTTGCTATAAATTTTAATTTAAAACCTTTGAGGTAAAAACTACTTAATAATAAAATAGAATAGAAGCGGTGACCTAAGCTAACATTTTAAATTATTCTTCTACAAATTACGTGGGTGGCTAACTAGCCAACGTTAAAAGTCTGTGAGGCGTTTATTTTTTTTGTTTTTGTAAAGAACCCTTGACATAGATCTTGTGGAACATTCAGAGAGTTCTTTTCTGTTAACATGCATTTTTAACCAACTTCAAAAAAGGAGAATCTTCACCTATTTCTCCACCGTTTATGGACCAATTTTCTAAATTATTTTTTTGTTCGAAAGAGTATACTCCAGAAGTGGTTTCATTGTCACCAAGTCAGGATCTGAAAATGGAAATCGAGGGAAACTCTCGAATTTAATAGGGATTTACATTGTTTCTCACGTACTTTCTGTTATGTACACTAAAAAATAGGAAAATAAATAATTTTTTTATAAAAAAAACCGTCTTCAAAAAGCAAAAAAATAAAGACGTATCACTAAATGTGCTACGTACATACTGATCTGTTTGAAGTCGGTGCCAAGCCAAATAAGTTTGATACGTACCGCCTTCGCACCGACTTCTTATTTTTTGCTTTTTGAAGTCAGTTTATTTTTTAGCTTTACACCTACTTCTTTCTTTCCGGAGTACATCTGTACCAGTCACCAATGAGCTTGGGCTGCTCAGCATGAAGTCGAGACGCACCGCAGGGTGTCTTCATCTTTTCGAAATCCCGCTGATTCGCACTTTTCATCATTTTTCATATTGCGCACTGCTAGGGAATGGAATTCTCTGCCTGCGTCTATATTTCCGGCCCACATAGCCCGAATCTTTTTAAAGTTCGAGTGAATAGGCTTCTTCTGGGTGAGCTCGCTGCATCCTCGACCACATCTTCGCCCTTGTAAACTTTTTCTCTTTTTCTGTATCCTACGTAATCTATATATTAACAAATATATTTAAAAAATAATATACTATATTTAAAACATAATATACTATACTCGTATATTTATTATAAAAATATAACTATTTATCTGCAACGCGCTTTCCGACGCTGTGTGATGTGTGTGTGTATTATTGTATGTATATATTTATTTATATATATATATTAGTTTATTATATTATAGTATTATTCATATGTATAAATATGTAGGTATTTAATATTTTTGTAGGATATAATAGGTATAATTAATTTCTAACTTAATAATTTCTTCAGTACACCCGCTATGCTATGATATTTCCTCTCTCAAATTCTTCCCTAAGGTTGCCTGGAAGAAATCGCTGAAAGCGATAAGGCCGCCTTATTGTATATGCCTTGGGTTTATGTCAATTTATTCTTATTTTTATTTATTTTTCTGTTTGTGTGTACAATAAAGTATATTTGAATTTGAATTTAAATATATATTAAAAAGATAAATCACTATTTATATTTCCTGGCATGTTAGGTTTATCTCAATAGCAGCTAAATTGTACTTTTACCTGACAGCCAGTTCATCTTTATAAGGTGAGGTGACACGTTTACAAGCAAGCTATGCTTACTCGTTATGGTATTATGTGTTACCGGCTGTCATATGTCATATGACGCTATGACATCGTAAGATTTCTTATAAAGGCTGTTGTTCCACTGCCGAAGAAAGGCAAGATAGCTATAGAAGGTTAACTCGCTCAAGAAATCTACACTAAGGTCCGTATTACACAGACTCTGATCTATACTTAAGTAGCAGTCGTCTTTGTCATTTTGATAGTGAGAGAAAGAGACAATCAATACTTAAGTATAGATCAAGACTTGGGTCTCCTTCTGTAATATGGGCCTGATATTATAGAGAGAAAAGATTTGATTGTTAGTTTGTTTTTTTGTTTGCTTTGAATAGGCTCGGAAAATACTAGACCGATTTGAAAAATTCTTTCACCATTAGAACTGCGTAGATTGTGGTCAAGAGCAAACCTGCTTTATTTTTATTTTTTATTATGAGATGGGTTAACTCTTGACCTCAATCTTGACCATAAAGGTCAAAGATAAGGTCGACGATTGAGCGAGTTAACCCAAAAAACGCCTATAAAGGCACTGGTACTCCTACGCACTGATGGAACACAGCAAGCTGTTTGGCGTCGGACTTCGGTAGGAGGGTGGTCGCGAACCAGACGGCCCTTTACAGAGCCTACCACACCGCATGAGACCATAGGACAACACCTCAGATTCAGAAAAATGAAGTCTCGTTGCCTGGGATGGGTTACTAGGAGGCAGGTCTCATTTGTGTTGCTATTCATTAAAAACATCTCCGGCAGTGTAGCGACTGCCTTAAGTCACGTAACACTTCATTCACGACTGCTGTGGGATCGGCATTTGTGCTAAGTATGTTTTTGGTAATATAATTCAAGTATTTTTAAAACAGTTGCTGCTTCATCTTACGCAGGTGATATTTTTTGCGATCGAAAGATCGAAATATACACTACATACGCTTACGCTTGTAATCCTTCTCGGGGTAGGCAGAGCATCAGTGGCTCAGAACCACTTGATGCCACGTTTGACATAATTATGGGTTACTAGATGAAACATGATGTATAGCGGTGAGAGGTTGTCAGTCTTTCGCCCACAATACAGAAAAACCCTCGCGTCCCATTTACTGACTTTTACTTATGCTTGGGAAGAGTTGGCAGCTGTCACTTCCCACAAGTCCAATTGATCGAATTGGACTTAGTTGGAATTGAACTTACTTACGAATCGCAACGCATTTCCCTTCAAGACTTGCAATTTTTACAAGCTTTTAATTAACTTGCCTTGTATGGGTCAAATCTTACATGCCATATTTCAACCACTTACTTGCGCTCAATGATCTCAACCGATCAGTAAGGTTAAGCAACGCACACAGAGGCAGGGAATCTGATGGGTGTCTAAACTGACAATTTAACGGAGGGCACGTTAAGCTTGACGGGACCCACGGCCCGGCTGTTGTCGATTGACTACAGTCGTTAAAACCAGTCAGAGGCCATTGTGTGGTTTGAAAACTCTGACACCAGGGTTAGTCAAGATCGCCACACACTTGACTATACCTACACGATAAGAAGAAGACTTGCTTTTTCGGCATAGGTCCTACAAATTACAGTTCAATGACTTAATGCAATGTTGTTATGATATCATGGAGATGGTCTGATGACTGGTCCGTCCACGAGTGCAGAGAGTGAGCATTGTCAGTTGGCACGTGCGCTTTTCCGAGTATTTGCGAACAAAGGTTTATAGTCTTTCGCCGTACCACAATGATATTAGGAGAAATTTTACGAAACGAAACGGTGGTTTTACGAACCGAAACGACATCCGGTGCGTTTCGGCTTATTTCGAGCACTGCTCATTGGTGACATCGTGAGGAAACCTGTATAGAATAGAATAGAATAGAAAAAAATCTTTATTTTATAGGACATTCAGGATGCCACTTAAAATAAGTCAAGATTACATGAAATACATACAAAAAAACATTAAAGGATTTAAATACATACATACGCATTCGTTCTATTGACCCTACTGACTCTACGCCTATTCGCAAAGGTGCAGTCTTCCCCAGAGAAGAACAGGCAAGAAACTCTGAGGGTGCTCTTTTTAATCGCATTACAAATTTTCTTATTTTCTAATTTTAACTAAGTCTGAAATAAATCAAGAGCTGAGCAGTTCATTCCCATGGCTGCTTGTCAGTTATGTAATCAGACATTTTGTAATAGCCCTTTTTGCAAAGTTTTTGTATAATTACTGTCTTAAATTTATCCAAAGGTAAATTTTGAATACACATGGGAATCTTATTGTAGAAACGTATACATTGACCCATAAAAGAGTTCGTGACCTTGTGGAGACGACTGTCTAGTACATCCAGTTTATGCTTGGTCCTAGTATTTATATTGTGCCTATCGCTATTTTTCTTAAACAAATGTTTATTTTTCTTCACACATAAACATTCAGGAGACGTGTAACCTTGTATTATAATACAATCCGTTTAGTTTCCTCTGTTAGCAAGGGCACGGAGTTCAAATGGCAGTCGCTCCACTGTATTTACTTGATCTGCCAAATCCTGGATCGTGGTCAAGCGTACCCTAATGAAAAACGGGACTAAGCGTTAAGAAGAAGAAAGAAGTTCGGGGCGTTTGATCACGAGCTGCATCCGTTTATTCCATTTGCCTTTTTTGTCTATCGGAAGCCATAACGCACTGCAGGGAATACTACCTTACTGAGGTCCCTTTGTACAGGATCACTTCTCATCTTTCATGGTGCGCACTGGGCCCCGATTCTGTAACTTCAGTTGTATGTCGATGGAATGGTTGCCATTTTATCCGTTCAGGTGGCAAAATAGAGAACTATCTTTTCATACATCTAATGACAGCTTTGACTGGTGGCGCCACCGCCAACTGAATTTTCAGTTGCAGGTAGTTTGCAACTTCACGTTCGGTTGGCGGTGGCGCTGCTGGTCGCGGTGGTTATCAGCAAGTATAAGAAAATTAAATAGTTCTCAATTTCGCCACCTGAACAGATAAAATGGCCTCTCTTCCATCGACACACAACTGGAGTTACAGAATCGGGGCCCTGGAATTCTCTATCTGCGTTCGTATTTTTGAGTTCATATAACCAGAGTCTCTTCAAAGGTCGAGTGATGCCTCTTCTGGGTGAGCTTGCTACATCAACTTATCTTTGCGTTACGTTGTTGTACAGACTAAACCCATTTTTCTTACAAAAAAACGTTACCTAACTTATGATTGCTTTAGTGATGCGTTTGATATTATTAACCTCGTCATCATCAGCCCTTATACGTCCCCACCGAGGGGCACGGGCCTCCCTTCGAAACACGACGGGATTTTAGGCCATAGTCCACCACGCTGGCCCAATGCGGGTTGATGGACCCTTGTCTTTCGAAAATAAATTTTCTTGGACAGGCGGGTTCCATCACGATGATTTCCTTCACCGTTAAGCAAGTGATAATTAGAAATCCGTACATAAATCCGAAGAGACGAATTTAGTGGTGTACCACTGCCCACTGCTGAGACGAATTTACGAATTTAGTGGCCTGTAGGCCGCACCAGGATATGAACCCGCGACCTTCCAATCACAAATCTGGCTCATTACCAACTGGGTTATCACTGCTTTTACCAACTGGCCTATCACTGTCGGTCTGTTCTCTATATGTATTATGATTACCACATATGTGCACTCTGTGTTATTGGGATATGAATGGTTTTGCAATTAAAGTGAAGTAACATAGTGCTGTGTACATAATGCAGATATGAAGTTTTGCTTTTATTATGAGACGGGTTAACTCTTAACGGAAATTGATATAAGCTACTTTTCCAGGCAAATGAAGCCGCGAACGCAAACCTACGGCAGGTGCACACCCTTATCTTGGTTTACTCAACTTGGCTACATAGTTACCTAGTTAGTTATTCCATTTACCTTTGTAGTCCACGTTTGACACAAGGGATTCACCCCCGAGGGCTTTAAGGGCCTCTAATTCATCACTGGGCACAACTAAATTTATTACAAGTCGGTTAGCTGAGCCGAGCAATTTATTATTTTAGGGAAAAAAGGGCTTTTATTCTTCTGAACTGAAGACATGTTTGAATTCGTTGGAATGTAGAGTTGTTTTTTTGATTTGTTATCTTTTTGACGGATACCTAATAAGTAACTTAGTTCCGTATTACAGAACGCGACTCAGACTCTGATCTATGCTCGAGTAGCAGTCGTCTTTTTCATTTTGATAGTGAGAGAAACAGACAATCAAGACTATCAATAGTCTCCTTCTGTAGTACAGGTCTTGGAATTTTCCAGCTATCAGATTTTCCCAGGCAAAAAGGATTCTAGGATTTTGCTATACAATTATGAAGTCAAAATATACCTACCGCTCTAAGGTTATATTTTTTTATCCCCGACAAAACAAAAGAGGTATTATAAGTTTGACGAGTGTATCTGTATGTCTATCTCTGGCATCATAGCTCCTAAAGGGATGGATCGATTTTGATGGGCTTTTTTTGTTTAAAAGCTGATGTAATCAAGATGGTTTTAAGCTATATTAGATCAGAATCGGTTCAGCCGTTGAAAAGTTAAAGGCAATCTAATGTCGGTGGTTATACAAAATTTTTATTCTTCAAAGTCCACATAGAGTCATAATTCTGTTTATTCTATGACGTTATATCCAATCGTGCATAAAGTATGTAATTTAGAAGACTATGCGTACCAACACGGTATATAGCAGGGGTGGCCAACTTGATTATACCTAAGATCTCCTGTTTACTAACGAAACCCTGTGCGATCTACCAATTACATACTTCTTGAAATCTTAAATGAAACAGCATAGTTCAGTACACAATCATGTACTTAATTATTTTAAGAGAAAAAACTTTTTTTTTTCACCTTGCCACGATCGACTGGACTAACAGTCGCGATCGACCGGTCGATCGCGATCGACCGGTTGGCTACCCCTGGTATATAGTATCATCAACAGCCTAGTCAGTTCACTGCTAGACATAGACCTCTCTTATGGTAGGCCACTGAGCTCGGTCTTCAGCTCTCCTCCTCCAACCATTGCCCGCTACCTTACGAATATCGTCACCCCACCTAGTTACAGGGCGCCCTACGCTACGTATAAAAAACTTTTGACCTTCTTTTCTTCTTCTTATCGTGTAGGTGTGTGGCGAACTTGGTTAAGCCTGGTGTCAGAGTTTTCAAACCGCACAATGGCCTCTGATTTGGTTTGTAACGACTGTAGTCAATCGACAACAGCCGGGACCGACAGCTTAACGTGCCCCCCGAAGCACAGAAACGCTAGTGATAAATTGCCACTTCGGTCACCCATCAGGTTCCCTGCCTCTGTGTACGTTGCTTAACCTCACTGATCGGTTGAGATCAGCGAGCGCCATTGGGCTACGAGCGCTTCAATTGACCTTATTTCTTGGCACCTATACATTAATTGAAAACCACACAAGGCGTATTCTTCATACATAAATAACACGTAATGTAAAGCAACCTTGTAAAGCCTTTCAAAAACTCTACCATCCTTTCCTTTCACACAAAAAAAAGATATTTCGCACAAAAAAAAGATATTTCGCACGATCTCAGAAAGTGAAAGGTGAATTAAGAGAACTGTACTTTTCTGACCCACGAGTGAGATAACATGCTATGTTATATTATGTTATGTTATGCTATGTTGGATTATGATGTTAACTGAGTGTTACATATTACTATTAGTTATTCGTAAGGTGTGATGCTAGTGAGTGGCATATGTTTTTTAAATTTTTTTATACACTAATATTAAAAAGAGGAAAGATTTGTGTTTTTGTATGTAACGAATAAACTTAAAAACTACTGGACCGATTTCAAAAATTCTTGCACTATTGGGATGCTAAATAATCCCTGAGTAACACTGGCTCCATAATTTTCCCGAATTCCCACGGGAACGAAGTCTCGAGTAGAATGCTAGTATCTTATATCCTCCTAATGGGGTGACTCTACCCATTTATTTATTTATTTATTTTTTAACTTAATGCACTAAAAGTACATGGGCGGACTTAATGCCTAATGGCATTATCTACCAGTCTACCTTAGGGTGATTGGGAGATGTACGTGGTAGGTGCATATCACAAATATATGAAAATACTTTAATAACTATGAAACTACACTAAGAACAAAGGAAAATAACTGTAATACCTACTAAATATATAATCAAATGCATACTTGTACTTACATAAAGTAATTATAATAAATATACAAACTTAAAACTTACCCATCAAACTTAATAACTTTTCCCAAGGAACCTTTTAAAAATTCTCAAAAAAAAACTTGATATATACGAGTACAGGTCTGTTTACTAAAGCTGGCGCGTTCACAGTACTCACACTTATGCAATTTCACTATACAGGATGTTTAAAACTAAATGATTTTCAAATAATTGATTCATAAGTGTAGACTAGAGTTAGTTTTTAGTAAAATGGGTGCGTTGTAGATAACAGACACTACACAAACGGAATGTGTAAATGTGTTGAACGCGCCAGCTTTAGTTAACAGACCTGTACATTGATGACTCAAAAATTTTAAAAAAAATTATCACTCCCGACATTCGATTGCTTATCACTTTTAAACGGCTGAACCAATTTTGATAAAATATAGCTAAGAAACATCTCGATTACGTCAGCTTTGAAACAAAAACAAACCGAAAACCGTTTTAAAATCGGTCCATTCGTTTAGGAGCTACGATGCCACAGACAGACAAACAGATACACACGTCAAACTTATAACACCCCTCTTTTTTGGATGTTTTCCTCCTTCACGCAAAAACTTAGGGACGGAGTTTGATTAAACATTGCAATGAGACTACATAAATTTTCCAATTTCCCCGTGTGGTGGTCGGTTGAGAATAACACTACCCCATCTCGTTCCGTGGATGTCGTAAGAGGCGACTAAGGAAACACAAATGAGACCTGCCTCCTAGTAACCCAGGCAACGACACTTATTTTTTTTTCTGAATCTGAGGTTTCGTTCTAGTCTCATGCGGTGTGGTAGGCTCTGTAAAGGGCCGTCTGGTTCGCGACCACCCTCCTAACGAAGTCCGACGCCAAACAGCTTGCTGTGTTCCGTCGGTGCGTGGGAGTACCAGTGCCTTTGTAAGCATTTTCTGGGTTAACTCACTCCATCGTCGACCTCATCTTTGACTTTTATGGTCAAGATTGGAGTCAAGAGTTAACCCATCTCATTAAAAAAAATCCCATGAGAACGAAGTCCCGGTCGAAAAACTAGTTATACTATGTTTGTCTTTTGCCTGAAAACTACTCAAACAATTACCTAATTTCTACCACAGCACTTAAACTACGATTCCTGTCTAAATTCTAAACAATAGGAATTCAGGCTGGCATCTCAATTGAGTACAGTGACTGTCTTATACCTTAAATAAATAAAGCAAGAGGTTCCGTTACAGACACTTTATATAAAAAATAAAAAATTTAAGAAAGAAAACTGCAAAATGTGAAATTTTCGAAAAATCATTCGGTGTTTTGTATTTTACTAATGCAGTGTAGAGTGATATCCTTACTAATATAATAAATACGAAAGTAACTCTGTCTGTCTGTCTGTCTTTTCGTCTTTCACGCCTAAGCTCCTGAACCGAATTTGATGCAATTTGGTACAGATATAGATTAGAGCCTGGGAAAGAAAATAGGCCACATTTTATCCCACAGTTTGGCACGATATAACCTGTAGTCCACGCGAGCGGAAACCTAGTCTACTATAAATTAAGGAGAAGTATCTTGATATTTGAAATAATTTTAAACAGAAGCCATGTATAACTCATTTGTCACTGAGCCGTCCTTTTCCAATAGGCCCATGGGTAACTTTAAAATGTCTTAGTAACCCTCTCAGATTACAGACATTCCCCTACAGTCCTATATCCCGCGGTTACATGGAGGCAGAAGAAACTCCAGCGCATGTTACGCACTTCTCCTTCGTTTTTCGAAAGGAGGTTCGTGTCCCTCGGCGGGACGTATATGGGCTGATAAGATGTTACGCACAGATCCTGCATAACCCAGGATCCCTGCCAAAAATATGCAAGAACGTCAAGAACCTTGCGTGCTTCTGGAAGGACATTGGCTGGCTGGAATAGCCAGCCCGAAATATATCTCGCACAATGACTCAATCGAGAGGCTAAGGTCTGTGTTACAGAACGCGACTCAGACTCTGATATATACTTGAGTAGTAGTCGTCTTTGTCATTTTGATAGGGAGAGTAAGAGACAATAAATACTTAAGGTGATTACAGCACCCGATAAAGGCAGCACACATAGGAATAGTGCCATCTCCGTCTCTCAACAGGCCTGGGCCGGCAGTGCGAACAGTGTCGATACACGAAGTTTACGGACTATGAAAGCGTGCGTGCGTAAAAAAATGTTCGAAAGTTAGAAAAATTTGATTTATAGAAAGGTAACAACTTAAATCGAAAAATGCGTTAACTACTTATCGAGAGTGTTCAATCACGAACATTTTGATAGCAAATTAAAGTTCCTGCGTGCATTTTACTATCGTTTTTACAGCTTAAAATATACACAATATTGGGTATTTAGAGGTGAGTTTGTGAGCTTTTTCTATCAAACCAAAAGTGCTGAATCATGTTTTCAGCAAACATCTTATCTAGTTTATGTCCTGAATATTACCGTAGTATTGTTTTCTTCGATTTAATGCAGTGCGTCATGCTTATCTACGTATCATAAAATCGTAATTTAGGTGCTGTAGTCGCCTTAAGTGCACTTTTACATTTACTATAGCTAGATTATAAGATAATAAGTATAGATCAAGGTTTGAGTCTCCTTAAGTAATACGTGCTTAAGTGCGGATGCCCGACAAACATAACATACCCTCTCATCTTGTACAGCTCTGAGGCAATCTAGTAACAATTGTATTGCAACATCGCAAAGGTTGGCATACAATCGCGGTGAGAGGTTCCGTACGTTGCAAACAGCGGAAGGCTGCAAGGCTACACTTAATGGAAACTCTGCTGTTATGTCACTTTGAACGTTACCGATTTTAATTGTCTTAATACGTGACATTTATTAATATCTTGCGCTCATAACGCCTACACAGATAAAGCAGAGTTTAGCGTTAAGAATCTCCCAAGAAAAGAAAAATGTCTAAACTCATTCGACATAGGCTAAATCAAAAGAAGGAGAGACATAAACAAGAAATTGAATTGAATTAATACGAGACACAGATATCGCTATGCTAACGGATAAGAATGACATATTGTGCTAAGTAAAGCAATGAGAATGGCAATCTTCTTCTTCTTCTTATCGTGTAGGTATAGTCAAGTGTGTGGCGAACGTTCTAACGAATGTAGTCAATCGACAACAGCCGGGACCAACAGCTTAACATGCCCTCCGATCCGAAGCACGAAAACGCTCGTAATAAATTACGAGCGTTTTCGTGCTTCGGTGGTCGGTTGAGAATAACATCTCTTTCCGTGGGTGTCGTAAGAGGCGACTAAGGAAACACAAATGAGACCTGCCTCCTAGTAATCCATCCCAGGCAACGACACATCATTTTTTTTCTGAATCTGAGATGTCGTTCTTTGGTCTCATGCGGTGTGGTAGGCTCTGTAAAGGGCCGTCTGGTTCGCGACCACCCTCCTACTGAAGTCCGACGCCAAACAGTCTGCTGTTTTCCGTCGATGCGTGGGAGTACCAGTGCCTTTATAGGCATTTTCTGGGTTAACTCGCTCCATCGTCGACCTCATCTTTGACCTCATGGTCAAGATTGAGGTCAAGAGTTAACCCATATTATAATAAAATAATAAATTGCCACTTTGGTCGCCCATCAGGTTTTCTGCCTTTGTGTGCGTTGCTTAACCTCACTGATCGGTTGAAACCGTTTTTAATTGTCTCAGTACGAGACACAGATGACGCTACGCTAACCCATAAGAACGACATATTGTGCTAAGTAAGGCTTTGAGAAGTTTTGCCATAGCTCAGTTAGTTAGAGCACCCGGAGATTTAATCCTGGGTCAGTGGGTTCAAGCACTATTAGCACTTTTCTTTCTCTAAAAAAATGAATGGAAGTTTAAGAACAAAACATACAGTATAAACTTACAGCCAAAAGTGTGCA
Organism: Aproaerema taeniolella; assembly: GCA_949987775.1. Classification (NCBI taxonomy): domain Eukaryota; kingdom Metazoa; phylum Arthropoda; class Insecta; order Lepidoptera; family Gelechiidae; genus Aproaerema; species Aproaerema taeniolella. Next base: position 18,305,954 of record OX465245.1, read on the forward strand.
AGGGCGGCCTAATCGCTGAACAGTAATGTCTTCTAGGCAACCCAAGGTGACAAGAAAACACAAGAAAACCGGAACTAGCGCAAAAGTAGTGGTAAAAAAAAAAGTAAAAAAAAGCAAAAAGGAAGTCATTAAGATCAATATTACCTAATAGTCTATCCAATAACTCTCAGAATGAATATCAAATGTAGCATCAACTGATTTCAGAACCAAATGACGTTCTGCCTACCCCGAAAAGGGGTTGCAGGTGTGAGTGTTACGATAAAAGAGTGGTTACTACAGTCCACAAAAATTAGTTATTACTATGATGTGCCAATCAGGACTTTTTTTCTCGTTTTGATGGTGCCAAGGATATCCCGTAATCGAAAGTTACGTAACATAAAAAAGTATAAATTATACCCAAATATAGCACAGATCAAATTACTTTACTTATAAAATCTAGATTATAATGAAATGTGAAAGTTAGATTTCAAATAGGTACAAGTTTAAAGTCTCCTAGGTCAAGATCATTCTTAATATAGATTTCACTTTCGCGTTTCGCAAGCAAATTATAATAGCAACTTAAATAATAATACACGTATAAATAATTTATGGAGTCTTGTATACAATCTTAATTGCTAAACGGGTCGTAGAAAGGCCAATTTTAAGTCAATAACTACAGTAGAGGTCGTTTAATACGGTTAAACCTTTTGACGACCGGTTTGGTTGAGTGGTAGTGACGCAGCCTCTTGATCGACAGGTCCTGGGTTTGATTCTCAGTCGGAACAAATATTTGTTTTAAAAGCAGATGTTTGTTCTCGGTCATGGGTGTTTGTGCCTGTCTTTATGTATGTTCCAAGAGACCCACGACACGAGGGAAACTTTAGTGTGGGCCTTTGAGTGTGTAGCGTTTATTCTTATTTCAAATACTTGTTTATTTAAATATTATATTTAAAACAGCACACAGACGATTAATTTTGCTATATGATACATGTTTTTTTTGTAGAGTATTGTTTCGCTCTTAACCACAATCTAGCTCGGGGGCGAAAATGTGGTCGAGGTTATAGCAAGCTCATCCAGAAGATGACTGTTGACTAAAACTTTAATGAGATTCGGGTTATCTGAGCCCGGAAATACAATCCATTGAATTTCTTCTTTTATCAAATGGATACAAAGAACAATCTTAGTGAGCCCGATAGAGTATGTGGCGTTTAAGAAAACACTGACGAAACGCTTCTAGCCCAATTGCTTTCGCTGATCCAAAACAATCATTGAGGTTAAACACCGTATTCAAAGGCAGGACCTGATGGGTGACTAAAGTAGAAAATGTTTACTTGAGTTTTCGTGTTAAGCCGACAGTTGTCAATTCCCCGCCTGTTGTGGTTTCGGCTGGTATCTGTAAGCCATTTGGCGGCTTGAATACTCTGACACCAGAGTTAGTCAGGTTGGCTACAAACTTGATTGTACCTACAAAATAAGGAAGGAGGCTTAAAATCTTGGGCTCATTTACCGCTTAATGTAAATGATCGCTTTGTAACATGCCTAGTAATTCCAAACATTCAGAAATAAAAAAATAATACCCAGGTAACGTGTGTGGTAGTAATAACGTGGTAATAAGTCCGTCAGCCTTGCCCTGAATGGGCCCTTTGTGTTCTTTTGTTTCGTATAAATTATTAGCCCAACGCAACTTATTTTCTGGTTTTATATTTACACTGTTAAGTAAAATTTTGAATACGACAAATTCGATAGGGACTGGCAGGTCCAAGCACTGCGGAGGCACTTTTATGGAAAAAGAATTGAGTACTTTGGAATAAGCAAAATAGGATGGTGTACAATATGATATGTAGTCTTGTTTGGATTATATAACTTTAAAATTAAAAATGTTGTATCCCCGACATTCGATTGCTTGTAACTGTTAAACGGCTAAGTAAACCAATTTTGATCAAATATATATATTTAGCTAAGAACCATCTCGATTACGTCAGCTTTCAAACAAAAAACAGCATCGAAATCGATCCATTCGTTTACGAGCTACGATGCCACAGACAGATTCACAGCCATACAGATATACACGTCAAACTTGTAACACCCCTACTTTTTTGACATTAAAAATTGACGCCAAAGATGACGTATGCTGAAGTGAAATCATCAGTGTAAACAAACTGATGAAACATAATTATTAATAATATCAACAATCAACACAAATCTATTTTGACCTGCGTCTGGTCGAAACCGGTTTAGCTCAGCTACGAGTGAACGACCTCAAACAGATCTGTATCGCAGTCTGTGAGTTGTCATAACACATTGCATGTCATCCGTTTCACACCGGCCTGTTAAATACATGCTAAATATTGCGCAGAATAATCGATAGCTATTTATGACTCTATAAAATGTTATTAAGTGATTAGTTTATTTGGATGATATAATGTTATTTGAAGAAAAAAACAGATGATTTTTCTCCATGACCTTACTCGTATTTAAACTTTACCAGATTTATTTCATGGTTTCACATTTCAATCGTTTAGTTGGAGAAAGCAAGCTCGATTTAAGTATTTAATATAGGAGATATTTATATGACCATGATCTCTATATCCCTATCTCTTTTTCTCTTTATTATTTTTATTTCCATTTCTTCAATTAAGCATCCACCCAAGTTTCTTGTCTGCTCGTGATAAGGTTCAAATTAGAATGAACTTGACCCACTGAGTGCACGTACCTAAGGCCCGTACCTAATACACAAGGAGACTCAAGTTTTGATCTATACTTAAGTGTTGATTGTCTCTTACTCTCACTATCATAATCACAAAGCCGTCTGCTACTTAAGTATAGATCAGAGTCTAAGTCGCGTTCTGTAATACGAACCTAAGTGTCGCTAGCGTCAAGACAAACTCCACAAAAGTGTCAATCATCCGAACAAAATCGTTCAAGTTTCATTATTGTTCTAACCAAATGTCATTGAACGTATGATTCACACAAAAATTAAACATAAAACAAGTTATTTTAATAACATACAGGAAAATTATTGTTTTAATACTAAAGGAAGAACAAATGTACAATACACACACATATTGTTTAAGTATTGTTATTTTTATATTTAAACAATCATCATTTTCACGGAAATTGTATAGGTATAGACATTCACCTATTATAAATGAATTGAAAATAAATTTTATTCTTTAATTAAAGTTATTGCAATTTTTTGTTATAATATCAAAAAGTTCGAAGATTTCAGAATAAAATATTTTACTTTCATCTACATCTCTTATAGGATTTTGTTTCACAAGCGATTAGTTATGCAACGACTCCCTTGCGTTTAATCTAGGCTGTGTTAAAATCCAAGCGTAAATGTATAAAATGAAAAGGACGATACCAAGGATGGTGCCTTGGGGAATTCTGGGGATGTAAGTACTTCCTCTTAAGCCCGACCTAATTTACTATTACAAAGTTATGTTTGCTATTTTCTTGCAGGGTTCTTAGAGAATAGATTGAAGGAAAATATAATAAACTAGCTGATGCCCGCAACTTCGTTTGCGTGTTAATTTAGATTTTTACATACAAAAGTTTTTTCCCGCTAACTCCCGTTCCCGTGGGAATTTTGCAATATCCTGTTGCAACTAAGCTTTAAGTTTACTAAGGTACCTGCATGCCAAATTTCAAGCGTCTAACTTAAGCGGTTTAGATTTTTCATACAAAAGGATTTTCCCGCTAATTCCCGTTCCCGTGGGAATTTCGGGAATTCCTTTCTTAGTGCACCTCTACGGTACCTAAGCTACGTTCTTTCCAAATTTCAAGTGCCTACGTTTAGCCGTTTAGGCTGTGCGTTGATATGTCAGTCAGTCAGTTTCTCCTTTTATATATTTAGATATTGAGTTGTCTGTGTTTTTTGAATTCATTACAAGCATTATAGGTTTATCAATTGTCTAACACGAAATGTTGACAAAATTTAAGTTGACTTTCCTATCCTACTAATATTATAAATGCGAAAGTTTGTGAGGATGTATGGATGTATGTATGGACGTTTGTTACTCCTTCATGCTCAAATGGCTGGACCAATTTTGATAAAGCCTGTTCCAAAAGATAGCTAACTAACTAAAAATAGTACGGGTCGCCGCGCCGCTGGATGTGAGTTTTGCACATTTATTCGATATCGATATGGATGAACATTGAATGTGAACAATGTGAACGCTTTTCTGTTTTACTTCTATTCTAGCTTACTCTCAAAGATCACAAAACAAACGAGCGATCATTGGTCAGGTCATGCGTTCGACATAACTGGGGTAGATGTCGTTAATTAGGATATTTTTGTAGCTTTTTTAACTCACGACAAAACAGAGGAGTGTATAATACCCCTCAGTTTGATGTGTGTGTCTGGGAAAGGCATCTGTGATAAACATCATAGAGAGCAAAATTGAAGGAAAGAGAGGCAAAGTTAGACCTAAACGGAGCTATTTCGAAGTTAAGGTCGTGTCGTATCAAGATGTCAAAACACTAGCGGAGGATAGAGGTGTGTGGCGTTTAAGTACTCCACCGACGAAAATGAGGCTCTTAACTTAAACAAGAAGAAATAAATCAAATTACAATAGAACTGATTGACCGCTATAACCTTGGTAACAAGGATTATAAAATAATTCAAAATATAACACGTATTATAAAACAGATTTACTCACGTATTATAAAACAGATTTAAAATAAATATATGAATAACTATCATTCCGCCCGAGACTTCGTTCCTGTGGGACATAGGCTACATAATTCGGAAAAATTATGGAGCCTATGTCCATCGGGGATAATGTAGCTTTCTAAGAGTGAAAGACTTTTTCAAATCGATCGAGTAGTGTCGAAGCTTTCCTCTTACGACACCCACGGAAAGAGATGGGGTGGTGTTATTATTCTCAACCTTCTTCTTCTTCTTCTTCTTCTTATCGTGTAGGTATAGTCAAGTGTGTGGCGAACTTGGCTAACCCTGGTGTCAGAGTTTTCAAACCGCACAATGGCCTCTGACTTGGTTTTAACGACTGTAGTCAATCGACAACAACAAGCACGGAAACGCTCGTAATAAATTGCCACTTTGGTCACCCATCAGGTTCCCTGCCTCTGGTTCTCAACCGATCACCACACAAACAAATCTTTCCTCTTATATAATATTAGTAAAGATATATGATTAATTTTAAATAACTATGTGCTACGTCACCAACATCATAATTAAGCAGAAAGAGGTTTACAAACACACGTTTCGCGAAACATTTTATTCAAAGCAAATTCTTTAATCATTAATGTAGGATTTCATAAGGCAAAATTTTGCGGGATGTAAACTGGGAACAAGTCGTTCCAAGTTTGTTCCCTGGGGCAACTTAATCCAAGCCAGGTAAGGTTTGTCTAACGCAACATATTACAACTTTTATTTACTTAGCTACACGTTTAAAGTCAAACTTTAGAATTTTGAAGTTGTTTCTGCCAGCGAAGGAGCTGCGTTTTATCTCAAGTGGGAATTTTGAATTCATTTTCAAGTCATTCAGTGGCAAAGTTGGCAGGTTGACGTCTTTGAAGCTGACTTTTATTTAGGTATACCTATAAAATATGCACATGTGCCATCCACTATTAACTGAGAGAAAAACTTCTTCTTTTTATTGTGTAGGTATAGTCAAGTATGTTGCGAACTTTGCTAACCCTGGTGTCAGAGTTTTCAAACCGCACAATTGCCTCTAACTTGGTTTTAACGACTGTAGTCAATCGACAACAGCCGGAACCGATAGCTTAACGTGCCTTCCTAAGCACGGAAACGCTCGCGATAAATTTCCAATTTGGTCACCCATCAGGTTCCCTGCCTCTGTGTATGTTACTTAACCTAACTGATCGGTTGAGGTCAGCGAGAGCCACTGGGCTACGAGCGATTGAGAGCAAAAGAAAACCACAGAATGTGTTGGTTCCTCTATGCTGTACGTTAGTAAAAGGACTCGAGGAAAGGCTAAATTCTCTATCAGTACTCTAACACTTATTAACATAAACGTTCATTAAAGTTAAAGCTTCTTTAAGTGCTTTAAGTGTTAATGAGTTTGCTGTCCTTGTTTACGTCAGCAAAATGGAAAGTGACAGTCTGATACTTAAAGTAGCATGCATTAACTTGAACATGTTATTCTTCTTCTTACCAGCCCATATATTATGTCCCCACCGAGGGGCACGGGCCTCCCTTCGAAACACGAAGAGGATTTAGGCCATAGTCCACCACGCTGGTCCAATGCGGGTTATTATTGACTAGCATTCCGCTCGGGACTTTGTTCCCGTAGGAATTGGGAAAAATTATGTAGCCTATGTTCCTCAGGGACAATGTAGCATCCCAATGGTGAAAGAATTTTTGAAATCGGTCCAGTAGCTTTAAGTTTATTCGTTACATACAAAAATACAAATCTTTCCTCTTTATAATATTAATAGCATTCCGCCCGGGACTTCGTTCCTGTGGGATTTCGGGAAAATTATGCGGCTTATGTCCATCGGGGATAATGTAGCTTTCTAATGGTGAAAGAATTTTTGAAATCGCTCTGTAGTTTTTAAGTTTATTCGTTACGTACAAAAATACAAATCTTTCCTCTTTATAATAGTATAGATATACATAGATAGTATAGATGTAGATGTCATAGCAATCAGTTCTTTTGTACTCCAAAATTGAGTAAATTAAATATATTCAAAGCATGTTCAATTGTGATGTTTGAATGAAACATGAAGAAAAAATAACATTGGGTTTATTTAATTCCTCAAACATTCTAATCTGGTTTACCTGATTGTAATTTGATTCATGTACAGATAGCATGGGAAAGAATGTTGAAACAGTTGCAAAATGAGTGAAAGTTGTAGAAATTTTGTTGACGCAAAAAACTTTGGTGGTTCTAATTAGCTACAGAAATATAAGAATTTGAATCAGCCCACGAAACTGAACTATTTTTCCCAAAGAACCTTTGTCAAAAAGAGAAACAATTTTTGTTATTCTTCAAAAACAGTGAATAAAACGCTGTTTATTTCACTGAGTGAATAAAACATTTTGAATTTGGAACATGTGCGAACATACGGATTTTAGTAAGAAAACAAAAGAAAATGTGCAAGGAGGTTGCATATACTCTCGCTATAAAAACGTACTAAAACTTGGCTGTATGTAATAACTGGCTGTATGGAATATGGCTCGGTTAAAAATTTTAAATTTAGAATAAATAATTCAGCCAATTTTCTGTGCAATTTTCATGCAATTAAAAGTTTCTGTTAAAAGTTTTTGTCACAAAATCATAAAATGAGTTCGACATCCAGTGATGAAAGTGAACCTCTCGTTCCAGAGTCATTTCGCGTTAAAGCAGCAGCTATTGTTGATAATTTACTGTCACAGAGTAATTATTTTCTTTTTCTCGTAGTCAGTGGTAAAAAGTCGAGTACCTAACACGTGAAAAAAAAATCATCTCGGCTCTTGTATCCCTCGAAAAGAATTCACCTTTTTTTCACTTGTTGGGTAATCTACTATTTCATCACTCCACAGTCCGATCAGCAGGAATTTTTTTACCCCGACAAAAAAAGAGTGGTGTTATAGTGTCTAGTGTCTGTAGCATCGGTGCTCCTAAAGAATGGGCCGATTAATTTAAAGTCACTACATGTGAAAAAGTTTAGATAAAAAGATTAAAATAACATAAAAAACATGGCCACTAGCAAAAATATTCAAGTTCTTTTGAACAACTAACATTCTTTTTTGAACAATTAACATGACGGCCGGTTTGATCGAGTGGTAGTTAGTGACGCTGCCTCTTGATCAGCGGATCCTGGGTTCGATCCCCAGTCGGGGCAAATATCTGTGTAAAAAAAAACAGATGTTTGTTCTCGAGTCATAGGTGTTTGTGTTTGTCTTAATGTGTTTTCCAAGGGACCCACGACACAAGGGAAAACCTTAGCGTGGGCCTTTGAGTGTGTAGTGTTTATTTATTTGTTTATTATTTATTTATTATTTATTTATTATTAATTAATGTATTTAACAATATTTATGCAAGAACCATGGCTGGAATCTGTATCACTTGGCCAGTTTACCCTATAATTACCATCGCCAGAGATTATCAACTTTCGAATGGCCTTACTGTACGATTATCACGTTATTACTGCTCATACCGAAGTTTCGAAATCTTTTTTACCTGCAAGAGTTGATGCGCAATAACAAGATTCCCATCTGTATTCAAAACTTACCTTTAGATAAATTTAAGACAGTAAATAATGATTAGGGAATGAAATATGTTTGGCGTGATTGGGATTTGAACCTACGACCCTAGGATAGATCTCTTGGTGCTCTAACCAACTCAGCTATCGTGCCTTTAAGTCAAGACATTAAGTCATGCGTGTAGGTTAGCGCCATCTGTGTCTAAATTAATTATTTCCCTAAAAATTATTTGTGAAAACCCTCACATGGGTTTAAAATAATATAGCGTTTTAAAAATACTAAATTTAAGATAATAGATTATATGCCCGAGGTGGTGACTCCTGCTCTAGCTTCTACCTGATTCACCGTCTGTCCATTGCCGTCCAGCGCGGCAATGCGGCCAGCTTGATTTCTGATTATGTATCAGACAGGCAGCCATGGGAATGAACTGCTTAGGTCTAGAGTTATTTCAGATTTAGTTAAAATTAGTAAATAATAAAATTTGTAATGCGATTTAAAAGAGCAACCTCAGAGTTTCTTGCCAGTTCTTCTCTTAGGAACACTGCACTTTTGCGAATAGGCGTAGAGTCAGTAGGGTCAAAAGGACGAATGCGTAATGTTTGTTTGTATGTATTTCAAAATCTTGACTTGTTTTAAGTGGCATCCTGAATGTCCTATAAAATTAAGATTTTTTTCTATTCTTTTCTATTCTATTCTGATGGGGACGTCAGGGCGAATCTTCTTTTGAGAAATATTTTTTTTTTAAATAATTGTTTTTGGTATTTGGGTTTTTTGGGATAAGTGTTCTAGTAACATGGGGAGAATCACCCCCTAAGTTTCGCTAATTAGTTTGAAGTCGAATCGGTTTCTCGATTTTGATAAAACAATGTATAGGTCCTTCATTATTTACAAAATATCGCAATTGTATGTATGTATGTAAATTATTTATTGCTCAAAAACAGTGTCATATAATACATTTCAAAGGTAATTTAATAGCAAAGGCGGTCTTATCCCTGAAGGGATCTCTTCCAGTCTACCTTAGGGTAGTTGAGAGAGGAGACACCAGGTGACGCGGGTTGCGATGCAATTTAAAAAATAATAGTCACAATTACTAATTATAATTATATATCATACTTAGTAAAAAGCATGTTTATATGCATTTTTACATTATTCTAAAATATTTTTTTTATCACCTCCAAGATTCGATTACTTATACTTAACTTTTAAATGGCTGAACAAATTTTGATTAAACAAAGTTCTTAAAGAACCATCTCGATTATACCTGCTTTCAAACAAAAAAAGGAGCTACGATGCCACAGACTGTCATACAGACACACAAATACACACGTCGAACTTATAACACCCATCTTTTTTGTAGGGGATTAAAATATAAATAGTTCTTCTACTCGACACAAGATGTCGGCGTCGGCGACCAAAATCCCGAGTTTCAGCTCTGTAAAAAAAACTTTATTTCTCCATAACGCTTTAAACTTTCGTGTTTTGAACACATAATTAAATACTAAAACGGGTCTAAATCATGATTTACTTATTTCCCGATGTTTCGACGCGGTTACACGCGCCATGGTCATTTAGTAGACTCTTTATTTCTCTTACCAAAGAGAATATAACGTGACATTTGTTTGGCATCTCCTTTTAAGCTAATATTAGTTTGTACCACGAGATGCCGCTCTTCCCCAGGGTCTGTTTCTGTTTCCCAGTGTACTCCAGTTAATATGCTAAAATATTGCTACACAAGTGCACAAGGGAGTTCTTTCTATGTTGGACTGGGAGTGAGAGAAAAACTTAGAATGTGCCAGCTACCTCCTCTTCCCAGGCAAACAGTAGATAAATAGATAATACGTTTATTCAATGACCAGCAACTTTGACGTGAACATAAAACAAACAACTTCACACAATACACAAATATAAACAAAGAAAAAACATCAAGGGGAATCGTGATGTGAAACGCTGGTCAAGGAAGAGGTCCTGACTCAGCATAGTGTTGTGGTTGGAGCCACAACGCTAAAAACAACAGTAAAAGTCTATAAGAGGGATGCGAGGGTTTTGTTATGTAATGGGCGAAAGACTGACCACCTCTCACCATTATACAACATGTGCCATCTGATAACCCTCACAATTTGTGTTAACCGTGTTATTTAATGGTTCTAGAACCACTGATGCTCTACCTACCCCGTTAGGGGTTATAGGCGTGAGCATATGTATGTGTGTAAGTGCACACTATACAACACAGTGCCCTTGTTTTGACACGTGTAGTACTCGATAATGCTATCGGCTTCCGTGACCGCTTATAATTAGATTCAGACTAGCAATTACATGTTACGTCCTATGTTACGTTGGAAGTTATGTTATAATCTTTTGTCGCAGGTGACGAAAGAGCTAAAACAAGCTGTGTTGATAGTAGAATAGGATTTTTGCCTACTTGGAAAATCAGTAAGTAGACGGTTTTTTAACCGACTTCAAAATAGGAGGAGGTTCTATGTTCGACTGTATGTATCTTTTTTTTTTTAGAAGTGTGTTCACCGATTTCTCCGCCATTTATGGACTGATTTTCAAAATCCTTTCTTTGCTTCAAAGAGTATAGTCCAGAAGTGGTGCCATTGTCATCGCGTCAGGATGTGATGATGGAATCCCAGGGAAATCGAGGGAAACCCTTGAATTTAATACTCACTTAAATTGTTTCTCACGTACTTTCTGTTATTTACACTAAAAATAGCAAAATAAATAAACTTTCTATAAAAAAAATAAAACGACTTCAAAAAGCAAAAAATAAAGACGTAGCATTTAATGTGCTACGTACCTGCTGATCTATTTGAAGTCGGTGCCAAGCCAAATAAATTTGATAGGCTATACGTACATCCGCCTTTGCACCGGCTTCAAACAGATCAGTAGGTACGTAGCACACTAAATGCAACGTTTTTATTTTTCGCTTTTTGAAGTCGGTTTTCTTTTTTTTGTAAAAAGTTGGTTCTGGAACCACTTGATACCACATTCGACGTTAATTCTGAGGGTAATTAGACAGAATATGAGTATAGTGGTGAGAGGTTGTCAGCCTTTCGCCCACAATACAGCAAAACCCTCGCATCCCGCTTCATGGCTCCTACAGTATGCCTGGAAAGAGTTGGAAGCTAGCACATTCTACGTTTTTCTTTCACTCCCAGGGCCCCGATTCTGTAACTTCAGTTGTGTGTCGATGGAATGGAGGCCATTTTATCTGTTCATGTGGCGAAATTGAGAACTATTTGATTTTCATATACTTACTTGCTGACAACCACCCCGACCAGAAGCGCCACCGCCAACCGAATGTAAAGTTGCAAACTACCTAGCAACTGAAAATTCCGTTGGCGGTGGCGCCACCAGTTAAAGCAGCCGTCATTAGATGTATGAAATTTGGATAGTTCTCAATTTCGCCACCTAAACGGATAAAATGGCGATCATTCCATCGATACACAACTGAAGTTACAGAATCGGGGCCCAGACCAGCGTGGAAGTAAGAATATGGTAAGCCTTAAAAAACACGTCCGACGCTACCCATAAAAATAGAGGTATGTCTGTGTTGTGGACACAGCCGTTTATTGTACGAGAATACGCGCGATGTGTCACAGGCCTTACGCAACATAAATTCTTTAATTCCTTAGCTATCGAGTTGTGTAATTTTTATATTTACAATTGTACAGACAGCAGCTTGTCAGGTTACCCATTTACACTACGAAAGTCGACGCTATTACAAGCGAGATAAGGATGATGTCAAGGACAACATTTTAGCCTGATGTGCTGCCATGTGTACATGGTCGAGGCAGCTACAACACAAAAATGTTTTCTTCGATTTGATTAGCGTTTTTTTTTAACTAACCCATATACGTCCCCACCGCAGGGCACGGGCCTTCCTTCGAAACAAAAAGGGGATTTAAGCCATAGTCCACCACGCCGCTGGCCCAATGCGGGTTGGCGGGCCCTCGTCTTTCGAAAATTAATTTTCTTGGACGGGCGGGTTTCATCATAATTTTTTTTTCTGCACCGTTGAGCAAGTGAAAATTAGAAATCCGTTTAAAAATCCGAAAAGACGAATTTAGTGGTACAGGCCCGCACCAGGATTTGAACCCGCAACCTTCCGATTACAAGTCTGGCTCATTACCAACTGGGCTATCACCGCATCTATAATATGCCTCTTAGCTTGGTGTTCAGCAGGCCGAGTAAGATAGTGGCAGCGCCGCGACAACACCGCGGTCCTATGTCAAAATGTCAACATTAACAAAGCCATAGGGCGAGCAAGCCTTTGCGCGGAATCAAAGTGCAGTTTCAGCGTGAGCCGAGCGCGAGTTGTCGTTATCATGCTAGAGCTGCTGCTCCTTGTCCAACCACTGCCCGCTATAAGGTATAAATCGTCACCCCACCTAGTTACTCGTACAGGGCGCCCTAAATTTACCTATTCACGGTCTTAATTCACGTTTGAAGACGTATTCACGTTTAAATTAATTTTATTAATTTATACGATGCTCTCTCAACTTATTCACTCTGTCCCATGTGGGTCATTCATTCATCTTTTTCAAAGAGAAATTCATTAGCGACGCCCACTTCAATACTCCAATTAATTATATTACGGGAGATGCAAAAAGGGGTGTTTTACTTTTTTTTACTATTTATGTTTATCTTATTTTGTAAAAGAAACAATTCACCGTATTTTTATATTTTTTATAACGAATGGGTTCACTCTTGACCACAATCTAGCCCAGGGGCGAAGATGTGGTCGAGGATGTAGCAAGCCCACCCAAAAGATGCATATCATACTAACATGGCTGTACTAAGTTATTTCTTTTTTTTTTAAACGGCGGATGCAGCAATAAATGCCAGCATAACTGAGTTAACTGTTAACTGCCACACGATTTGCAGTTAAATCCAATTTTGCCGGTAAAGGCACGCATTCGCTTTCCTCTGGTGGATGGATTTAAGAGAATTAGTCTCACTGCATATCGCTTTCAAAGCGAACGTGTTAAAAATTCAAATGACCCTGTCCTGTCCACATGGACTTGTAACGTAAGGTGGCTATTCTGCAGACAAACTCGCGCGGTACGCCACTCAGCTGACGGTAGAACTTCAATTTAATTGCGCGAGAGCCCCGCGCAAAGGCGAGCAAGCCCTCTGGCGTTATCAATGTTGACATTTTGACATAAGACCGCGGCGCATTCCGCGCGGGAGCTCATCGTGCTCGATGACGTTTCAAAGGCAGTAGAAAGACAATAATGGTCACCATTTATCCATCCAAAAACCGTTCGGAACTCGATCAATTTAACTTATTAAAACTCAAGATTACTTAACTCTAGACAGTTGTTTATAGATCAGTATCCGTCGATTAGCCAAAGCTATCACAGCATCGACCGACAATCGATTGATTCGTGTGGTAACACCCGAAGAGCTCTTGAAATGTATTATTTCAAAGAAAAATATTCATTTTAGCCTCAAATATAAATAAGCATATTTAAATATATTATTATTACTTTATTTTGACATAACTTTTTTTACTAGATTATTGTACAGTCAACAGCATATCAGGTTACCACAAAGTGTCAAATTTCCCCAATGGGTAGTAAACTCTAATGCTTGGAGATAAAATTGAAAATCGATTGAAGAAATTTGACAGTTTTGGATAGCATGATGTGCCGTTGTCCCTGTAGGTACATATGTAGCTGTCATATAATTAAATGGTGAGATTATAAGGGTCTTTTGTATAAAGGTAGGTAAGAAAGTACTACAGTTCTGGGGACTTTTTGTTCCATTGTTCTTTCATACATTTGATACCTAACACCTAGCAATTTAACATTAAGTTTCAAAGTTTGCTGCGGTGCTTGGCACTGCTAGGCAAGGTAGTCCTTCGATAGTTGTCTATCGCCACTTGTTATCAGTTGACATTTCGATAGTTCTCAACTTTGCCACCTGAATGAATAAAAGTGCCACTCTCGTCATTCTATTTAACCGTGTGGTGATCGGTTGAGAATAACACCACCCCATCTCTTTCCGTGGGTGTCGTAAGAGGCGACTAAGTAAACACAAATGAGACCTGCCTCCTAGTAATCCATCCCAGGCAACGACACTTCATTTTTTTTCTGAATCTGAGGTGTCGTCCTATGGTCTCAAGCGGTGTGGTAGGCTCTGTAAAGGGCCGTCTGGTTCACGACCACCCTCCTACCGAAGTCCGACGCCAAACAGCTTGCTGTGTTCCGTCGGTGCGTGGGAGTACCAGTGCTTTTATAGGCATTTTCTGGGTTAACTCGCTCCATCGTCGACCTCATCTTTGACCTTTACGGTCAAGATTGAGGTCAAGAGTTAACCCATCTTATAATAAAAAAAAAGACATTCAAACATTATCAATTACTGGAATGGTCGCCCATACGTTTAATATCTGAACGAATTAGTCTAGTTACATTTCTAGCACGAAGTTTTACAAATTGTGTTTCGGGGAGCACACCCGAAGCTTCATGAAATTGGACCATCCTTTTTCCACTGGATATACAGACGCACTGTGGGATTTGCTGGTACTTAGTTGACATCCAATTCAATCACACAGAGCGCTTCACAAAGTCTTTTGGAAGAGAACTGAAGGCGTATTTTCGAGCGCGCATGTGACGACTTGAAACAGTTTATGTTCTTTCTACTTCCTAGCGCTTGGTCCCGTTTCTCATTCGGGGTACGCTTGACCATGATCTTTTAATATAAATCCATGATCCTTTGGTTATAAACTAGAAGATACCCGGAACTTTATTTCCGTGCAAGCAAGAAAACTCTGAGCCAAATTTCAGCGCTCTAAGGGGCAATCCATAAATTACGTCACACGAATTTCATGATTTTTTGACCCCCTCCTCCTCCTTGTCACAGCTGGTCACATTTACAAGACTCCCCCCTCCCTAGCGTGACGTCACATATTTTACATATTTTTCATTTTTTGTATTTTTCTAATAAAAGCAGTACTTAATAGAGTTGTCATTTTTTTGGGAACTCAAAACTCATTTTCTCAACCAAAGTAAAAACGTAAAAAGAGTGCTTGGGAGTGAGGAGGTTAAGTTTGTTGTTAATAGTTAACACGTTTTGATACTCATAACACATTTTGAAATGTGACGTCACGAAACTTATGACCCCTCCCACCCCCTTGTCACACAATGTCACACTTTGTTGACCCCCTCCCCTCCCCTTAACGTGTGACGTAATTTATGGATGGTCCCTAAGTCCAAGGGTTTGGGCTGGGCGTTGATGTTTCAGTGGGTCAGGACCTGCAATTTTATATTAAAGACGAAGAACATGGAATATTTAACTCCCTGCAACATCGACTTCATTGTTTTTTGGTCAAGATTTTTTCCAACACCCGATTCTTAAAAAAAAAAAGAACGTTACAGTTTCATACTGAAAGTCTTGCATTCTTAAGTAGGAGACTTATGATGTAATATAAAATAATGTCGACAACATTACCCTTATGTCACTTGTTTAGCATAACTGTGCTGCTGTAGATCGTACCCAACGGACCTTTTTATAATTCGAAAACGGCACGGCAAATTTGTATTATCATTGCCTCCTATGCACAGTGATTTTTATTTTATTTATTTATTTTATTTATTTAGGACAACCTGTATGGGACCACACTCATTCTTAAAAAAATATTACACATTGAAATGATTAGAACTAAGTGCACCACCAAAATAGGTGCCACAACATTCGTATTTAAAAAATTACAAATAATTCCGATTCAAATAGGAAGAAAAAAGAAAAAGCTGCTATTAACAAAAACATGAAGATGATTATGAGACTAATACTAGAAGCTGGGAACATATGGAGCAACAATAATTCAAATTTTGCCGTGCCGTGCCGTGCCGTTTAAATTATAAAAGGGCCAATGAGTTTTCTCATCACTGGTCAGACAATCATCAAAATAGCGGTTGCTTCCTCCTAGGATAGAAACCCAATTAGGCACTGTTCCCGAAAATATATTATACAGATTTTTCACACCATTTTGTACAATTTGTGCAGATAGATATATACCCGAAACTTCAGAGGGTGTTCTAACAGCGAGACGAGCATAATCAGGGATTTGAACGAATCCCTAGCGATTTTATCGACAAAAGAACGCCTTCTTGACACGGAGCTGTACGCTGACAATTGAATTAGGTATTCTATTTGTTTTGACATTGTTATCTGCTTTCTTGTCTTGAAAGGTTACCGGGCTACAGGCATGACTTAGATAAGTTAGATGATATGTAATGTACGAGTAACAAGCGGATTCTTCAGTGCTAAACATATTTATATAGTTTTAAAAAGATTTGATCTAGCGGTAGTGACGCTGCCTCTTGACAGATAGATCCTGTGTTCGATGCCAGGACAAACATTTGTGCAAAAATCAGATGTTTGTTGTTAGGACATGTTTCTAGCAGGGTTTTGCTCACGACACACTCACGACACAAGTGAAAACCTTAGTCGCATACTAGTTTCTTTGAGTGTGTAGATTGTTGTCTACCTACCCTGGGATTATTTTATTATATAGACGGCGAGTACATGGAAAAAGTTTCCAATACTGTTTTACAAAACTGAAATATCAGCGTTATAGCCTTTATAGGTCCAAATAAGTCGGTCTCGTGGGCGTTAAATCCAATTTGAAAGCGACACTGCGCCGCAAATCTCATGAGAGTGGTCGCGCTGAGGGTCGAGATTTTCTCACTAACACTCAGGGCTGTATTGCAGAACGCGACTCAGACTCTGATCTATACTTAATTAGCAGTGGTCTCTGAAATGTTGATAGTGAGAGAAAGAGAAAATTAGGCCCGTATTACAGAAGGAGCCTCAAGTCTTGATCTATACTTCAGTATTGATTGTCTCTTTTTCTCACTATCAAAATGATAAAGACGACTGCTACTTAATTATAGATCAGAGTCTAATTCGCGTTATACAGGTTAAAAAAGAACCTCCTAGCTTTATTGAAAATCCTTAACCAGTATCACTCACAGAACACTTTTTTTTTCGGTGGGATTTTTTTTCCTAAACGTAGATACTACTCGGGTGCACCCCCCGAGCGCTACCCGTGCCCCTCGCGTGCCTAGTGTAGGAGTAATGTCTACGTTTAGGTAAATAATGAACTATTCCCATTGAAAAAATATAAAAAATTTTTTTCATAAATGTGTTCTTTGAGTGATACTGGTTCAGGATTTTGAATATAGCTAGGAGGTATTTTTTCACCCTATATAATACGGACGTCTTTAGCAGACGTCTTTATCATTTTGATAGTGAGGAGAGACAATCAATACTTAAGTGAAGATCAAAACTTGAGGGCCTTAGACTGTTAGTTTAGTGACTAATTGTTAACAGAATTTAATATGTGTTGCAGATTTGATATTCTCAAAGGCATAGAGAATCAATATCGTTGTACAGTCTGTTTCCTCAATTAAGTATCCACTCATATGTTTCCTGTCTGTTTTTTATAAGGTGTTAATTAGATAAATTAGGCCCTTTGGGGCATTGAGTGTATCATACGTATAAAAGACTAGCTCATTCTCGTGGAAATTAGGGAAATTTTGTAGCCCATGACATTATATCAAAGAAGACTAAATTAGATAATTTTGTTCCAACATTTTCATGGATGTCAAAATGTCATAGAATAATGTAGAAGGAATCGATGACGAATAAAGATAATGAAATTGAGGATATTAAGACATCTCGTTATAATTATTATGGTTTGGTTGAATACAACAACATCGTCCATATTGTAAAATGCGAAATTCATTTAACACTAACGAAGAATATAATTCATTCATTGAACAAAATCTCGTTAGCTATCAATTGATTTCATGGGATCAATTAATTAATCTGGATTAGTTAATCGAATGATTTGTTTATATAGTAAGCTTGTATAGGATTAAGCCAATGGTATTAATACATATTTACAGGTTTGTAGTCTGTTTCTCTATTTATTATATACTGAACGACGCGGTGTATTTACAATCAGCAGCTCGAGCATGATGGTGACAAACTCGCGCGGCGCGCCGCCGCTCGGCTAACGCTGAAACTTCACTTTGTTTGCGCGAGGGCCCCGCGCAAAGGCTTGCTCGCCCTCTGGCGTTGTCAATGTTGACATTTTTACATAGGACCGCGGCGCATTACGCGCGTTATCACCATCGTACTCGAGCTGCAGTTGCAGAAACGTCCATTACAGGTAATGCTACTTCAAATATAATACCGTCACTTTAATGCTTGTTAAAAACTTGTACAGTCTGCCAAAAAATTGGCTTACCACCTTAAAGTTAAATTTCCCATAGCACATTATAAAACAACAAGGTTGATTTTTGCTTGCATAATATTTTGACAGTTTGCCAATGCTTTTTTTGTCATTCGTTAGAGTGACATTGTCAACACTTTGCCTCGTGTTCCTAGTTTGAATTGTGACATTAAGCAAATAGCTTTTACACTTTTCCATAGTGTTGTTAGGAGTTTCACGATATGTGTCAGTTCCTTTATTCGTCTGATCATACTAAAGTCAGATCCGTTTTTTGTCAGGTCGGTTTTTCGTCAGATCCGTTATTTGCCAGATCTATGATCATTGTTTGTATTGTTTATAGAAGAAAAACAAAAAGTATTCGTAAAGACCAGAACAAGATCAATGATAGCTGATGTCAAGCATATCATGTGGCAAAACGTCAAGATCATGCATCTCTTTCATTGTTACATACTGCTCAACCTTAGCGATATTTTGGCTACATGGGAAGTGTTGTCAAAAGTTACCAATTATTTGGCCGACCGTACATGGGACTAATATATTTGTTTTTTTCTGAACAAAGCCGGTAGCCCACACCATATTTCGTAGGGAAGAAGGGAGGCTGTTTCCTTCGTTTCCGTCATTTGTTACCATGATTTGAGAGAGCCTGTCGAGTCTACTTCCACTGGTAGAAATGATATAACTTGTATATACGGAAAAATAAACTCTTACTAAGTCTTCTTCTTATACAGGGCCTTAGGTACCTCTCTTTCAACCTCTCGGGTGGTTAATCATTCCATGAAACTGAACATCTTTCTCAGTTCCCATACAAACTTCATCAGCATACAACGCATTTTGTATGGGAGATCAAATTTTTTATTTCGTATTTTGACTTATGTTCCTTGGGGAAGTTGTTCAGTTTCATGGACTGATTAACCACCCGAGAGGTTGAAAGAGAGATAATCTAACCTAAAGCCCTGTATATAAAATTGGAGGTCCTGATTCACTGACTCATCAACGCCCAGCCCAAACCCTTAGACCTAGAAAGCTGAAATTTGGCAAAAAGGTGTCTTTTATGACGTAAGCAAGCATTAAGAAAGGATTTTTCGAAATTCAACCCCCAAGGGGGTGAAATGGGGATTCAAAGTTTGTATGGAGAAAATCATTGCTTTGGACATTTTGACTCGAAACTTCGGCAAGATATACCTTAAAGCAAATAAACGAACACGTTTTTCGCGTTTTTTTTGAAAATCATTCTCTAAGGTGTCAAGAATGAAATGGGTGACTAAAAGAGTTCTTTGCGCGAGTGAAGCCACAGGAAAAAGCTAGTTCATTTCATTAAGACTGGACTGGTAGCTCAGTTTGTATAACATTTTCTACTGACCTAAAGGTTGCAGGTTCGATTCCCGAGCAACAAAAAATATCCTTTGTATCTTGAATTTATGTCATATTGCAATGTACTTCTTTTGTTGGATGTACAATAAAGGATTTTACAATACAATACAATATAAAATATTAGAAAAATCAGATTTTTAAGGGATCATAGGAAACTATTTTTCAAAGCTAGGTACTGCGATTACCACTAGAAAATACTTGAAAATATTAAATTAACTTGTTTTGTTTTAAACCTAAGTGCTTAAAATGCGAAAAAATGTAATGAAGCCTTGCTAACCAAGTCGGTAAAAAAAACAATCATTGAACATTATTCATGCCAATATGTTTCGTGTCTAATAAACATAAATAGGAACCAATTCTCTACAAAAAAAAAGATACAACCGTTTTCTCCCCACCGTTTCAGGAAATAAACCAAACACACGCATATTTCAGGCATGCCATTTTTCAGCGTACTACACTCTATTTATTTAGGCAAAGGAACTTAATACCGAGACTGTAGAACCATTTATATGAGAGAGGGGAGTAGATACGCAAAACATACAGAGCATGTATACCTGGGTATCTATTCTACTAATCAATGACGTCTTCATGGCGGTTGAATGACAGTGGTGACCATTTTATGCGTTGAGGTGGCATTTAGAACTATTTAGAACAGGCCAGCATATTGTATAGTCCTCATTAATTATTATTTTATGTCGTGTGGTGATCGGTTGAGAATAACACCACCCCATCTCTTTCCGTGGGTGTCGTAAGAGGCGACTAAGGAAACACAAATGAGACCTGCCTCCTAGTAATCCATCCCAGGCAACCACACTTCATTTTTTTCTGAATCTGAGGTGTCGTCCTATGGTCTCATGCGGTGTGGTAGGCTCTGTAAAGGGCCGTCTGGTTCGCGACCACCCTCCTACCGAAGTCCGACGCCAAACAGCTTGCTGTGTTCCGTCGGTGCGTGGGAATACCAGTGCCTTCATAGGCATTTTCTGGGTAAACTCGCTCCATCGTCGACCTCATCTTTGACCTTATGGTCAAGATTGAGGTCAAGAGTTAACCCATCTTATAATAAATAAATAAAATAATTAAGTTTGTACTGCACTATGTGTCTCATTTTATTGTACTAGCTGACTCTTATAGCAGAGCAGCTCTAGCACGATAACGACAAACTCGCGCTCGGCTCACGTTGAAACTTCACTTTGATTGCGCGAGGGTCCCGCGCAAAGGCTTGCTCGCCCTGTTGCGTTGTCAATGTTGATATTTTGACGTAGGACAGCGGTGTTGTCGCCGCGCGGCGCTGTCACTATCGTACTCAGCCTGCTGGTTTAATCAATTTTAAGTGTTAGCTGTCCTCTCTTTGTTTCCCAGCAGCCGTATTGTAAAATGACGCTTACTGTGTAAACTGGCTTTTTTGCAATATAAACTTAACATTCAGTTGGCGGTGGCACCTCCAGTATCAAATGTATGAGGTTTCTGTAGTTATAAATTTACCCACCTGGGAACCGATTCTGTAACTTCAGTTGTGTGTCAATGGAATGGAGACCATTTTATCTGTTCAGGTGGCGAAATTGAGAACTATTTAATTTTCATATACTTGCTGACAACCATCCCGACCATTAGCGCCACTGCCAACCTAACGTTAAGTTGCAAACTACATAGCAACTGCAAAATCAGTTGGCGGTAGCGCCACCATTCTAAACAGCCGTCATTAGATATCTGAAAGGATAGTTCTCAATTTCGCCACCTGAACAGATAAAATGGCAGCCATTCCATCGACACACAACTGATGTTACAGAATCGGGGCCCTGAACGAATGCCATTCGTTAGTGGAATAGACGCCTTGTAATACGTTGACGTATGTTGTACTTATGAGGAAATAGCCTTTTTAGGAAGGGATGCTAAAAAGAAAATTCTTAATTAGTGTGTATGTAGGTTTCCGGGATTATATTTAGACAGTTTTCTTTTTCCGACTTTCTTCATCGTGTAGGTATCATAAAAACATCCTGTAAAAAAGGGAAAAATTTCAATTAAGATGATTTATTCAAAAAAGTAGGGAAATCTCACACATAATTAAGTCCAGGAGGTTTACCATGATCGCTTAGCGCGATCCAATTTAGGACCTAAACAAGTCTGCAAAGCTTATTCGTACCATGATGGCTTATAAGCGATTCAATTTTGGCGCTGTTGCGATTCAAAGGCAGACCAGTGACAATTTATGTAGACATTTAAAATGGACCATAGACAACCGAGCAGTTCAAAAGCAGCGCCATCATGGTACCATTTTAAAAAAACATTCCAATTGCGAAGCAGTTCAAAGTTGGATCCTAAACAGAAATGCTTTTAAACGATCGTGGTAGGTACCCTGGAACTGGACATGGATGAATGAAAATGAGTAATTTAGGCTTAAATCTGGCCTATCTTTTTATCAGTTAATTCTATAATATACAGTCTACTGAATCTAATTCAAATGTAAGACTAAAACAAATTAATTAATAAAAAAAATAGACGTGTGGCACTCGGGGACTGCCGCGGTAAAGCTATTGCATAGCATTTTGTATCAACTTATGCAATTTTAATTAAAAGTAGCCCTCTACTTTTAATTATAAATGCTATGTAAAAATTTCAAAAAGTTTACAATTTTTTTTTGTTTTTTACGGCCGCCATCTTGGATTTTAAAATGGATGTTATTTTCGCAATCAGCACCCCCGAAAACCTATTAAACGACACCCATGAATGACGGTTTTTTACAAAAAATACATGTCCGCCATCATGGATTTCAAAATGGATGTCATTTTCGGAATCAGAACCCCCGAAAACCTATTAAACGACACCCATGTCGGTATGCCCGAAAATGTCATATCCGCGATCTTGGATTTTTGGTGGGGGGAATCGAGACGCTCCGGGCTTTGCCCTTCGCGTCACGATCCCCCCAACTAAAATCCAAGATGGCGGATATGAAATTTTCGGATGGCGGTCGGCGGGTAATATGCTTGGTGACGCTTCGGGCTTCGCCCTACGCGGAGCTCGGCCTTCGGCCTCGCCCTATACGCAGCTCGCCTCGGCCTACGGCCTCGGCTCGCGCGTTCGGCTCGGTCTGCGACTCTGCCTCACCTTAAAAATCTAAATTTGTATGGCGGCCATCTTTAATTAGGGGGGGGGGGACGCTTTTTATAGTGAGAAAAAGAGACAATCAATACTTAAGTATACATCAAGACTTGAGTTGAGTCTCCTGTAATACAGGCCTTAGTATATTCTTAGAGACAGTTACTATCACTACAATATAATAGACAAGACCGCGGCCGGGTTTTTCTAAATTCCCAAGAGAACTACTTTCCATGAACTCTATTTTTATCTTAAATTATAAAACATATTTATGTAAATACTAAACAATTTCTTATGCTACCTTATATAAATTCTTATGCTATGTAAATATCTGTCTTATCTACTGCTAATAGGATTTAAAGTAGAATGGACTGGGATACCATGGAGGGAACTGTCTGCAATAATAGTTTATAGACGTAAGGCCGACATTTTGATACGCAAAACGAAGCTAAGAATTGTCTTTGATCATTGTGTACTTAGAAAATTTTCGTATTCATTTAGTTATTCAAATTATTGACACTGTTTCCAGTAAAAAAACTTTGGTGGTTTTTACTTTTATTATAAGATGGGTTAACTCTTGACCTCAATCTTGACCATTAGGTCAAAGATGAGGTCGACGGTGGAGCGAGTAAACCCAGAAAATCTACACTGATATTATAAAGAGGAAAGATTTGTACCTATTTTTGTATGTTTGTATGTTTGTAATGAATAGGCTCAAAAAGTACTGGGCCGATTTAAAAAATTCTTTCACCATTAGGATGCTACATTATCCCTAAGTAACATAGGCTACATAATTTTTCCGAATTCTCACGGGAACGAAGTCCCGAGCGGGATGCTAGTGCCTAATAAAAGCACTGGTACTCCCACGCACCGACGGAACACAGCAAGCTGTTTGGCGTCGGACTTCGGTAGGAGGGTGGTCGCGAACCAGCCGGCCCTTTACAGAGCCTACACACCGCATGAGACCATAGGACGACACCTCAGACTCAGAAAAAAATGAAGTGTCGTTGTCTGGGGTGGATTACTAGGAGGCAGGTCTCATTTGTGTTTCCTTAGTCGCCTCTTACGACACCCACAGAAAGAGATGGGGTGGTGTTATTCTCAACCGATCACGAGCGAAGTCAATAAGAGCGAATAACATAGCTCATTACAGGACTTTATCACTCACTCTTAAGAATTGCCGCCAAATTGGTCTTTCTTACCAGAAAAATTCACAATTTATCGAGAACGTAAGATTGAACTTAGCCAAGTAGTATTAGCCGCTTCGATTATTGATAGGAGAGTCAAGGTACTCAATAATAGAGTATTAAGGAATTAGGTGTTTCCAATTAATCAAACAATGCCATTTACCACAGGATCTGAACAGGACGCATAGAGATTCTTGCCTATGTAAGATAAGGACAGGGAAGGCGGCTTAGGGATTAACCCATTGAATCTATTCATGCATAGCGATAAGTCCTTTATTGATATAGTGTTAATTGTGTTAAATAATATCAAACAGCTGCCGCGGCAATGATAGCCCAATTGGTAATGAGCCATACATATACCCGGAAGTTTCCGGTTCAAATGTACCACTAAATTTGTTTTTTTTCGGATTTTTATATGAATTTTTCTCATTAATTATCACTTGCTCAGCGGTGAAGGAAAACATCGTGATGACACCCGCACGTCAAAGAAAAGTCTTCGAAAGGCGCGCAGCCCACCAACCCGCACTGGGCTAGCGTGGTATACTATGACCTTAAATCTATTAGTTTTTTAAAGGGTGACAAATGACTCTCGGCGGGGACGAATAATGGTAAAAAGCTACCTATTTAATGTACTTGTTTATTTACTCAGTCTCCTGCTAAAGTTTGTATAAATGGATGTATGGATGTTTGTTCCTCTTTCATGGTCAAACACCTGGACCAATTTTGATAAAATTTGGCATGGAGGTAGCTGACACCCTGGGTTAACACGTAGGCTACAAAATTGTCCCAAATTCCCACGGGATCGAAGTTCCGGGCGAAAAACTAGTAATACATAAAAGAAACGTTCAAAATGAAATCACCTTTACTGTTAAAGTTAAATCTATGTATAATACAATGACTAAATTAACAGTAAAAAGTAAGAACTAGATTAACCTAAGCAAAAGGAGCCAAGCTCAGCACTTTTACTTCCGAATTTACTATTCAAAGCGACAGAGGTCCTTATCAGAATATGACGTAACAAGAACAGGGCCCCGATCCTGTAACTTCAGTTGTGTGTCGATGGAATGGAGGCCATTTTATCCGTTCAGATGGCGAAATTGAGAACTATCCAAATTGTATACATCTAATGACGGCTGCTTTGATTGGTGGCGCCACCGCCAACTGAATTTTCAGTTGCTAGGTAGTTTGCAACTTTACTTTCGGTTGGCGGAAGCACTGCTGGTCGGGGTGGTTGTCAGCAAGTATATGAAAATTAAATAGTTCTCAATTTCGCAACCTGAACAGATACAAAGGCCTCAGTTCCATCGACACACAACTGAAGTTATAGAATCGGGACCCGGGTCCGTTTATCGCCTCAGCCTTGAAGGGGAGAGGGGGGAGGCAATCAGAGCCTTTAACCTTGATCTTCGTCGGTTCCTTCGCAAATTTCCCCTAATGATGTGGTCGTAACATGAAACGATGTGACATTGGAGTGGGTAAAGCATCATACCAAAATCTCTACTAATATTATAAATGCGAAAGTAGCTCTGTGTCTGTTTTTCTGTTACGCTTGCACGCCTAAACACTGTACCGATTTTAATGAAATTTGGTATAGTGATAGATTAGACGTTGGGAAAGGACATAGGCTACACTTTATCTCACAGCTGGCCACGATATAATCTGTAGTCCATGCGGAAGGAGCCGCAGGCGGAAAGCAATATTATGTAAGCAAAACAGTATGTCAACCTTTTCGGTTACGAAAACAGCTTAATGTGTTTTCGATTGTCAAAATCCACGTACCTACTTAAGAATTGTATTTTGTACTCTTTCTCTCACTATCAAAATGACAAAAACACAGCTACTTAAGTATAGGTCTGAGTCGCATTCTGTATTATTATTTTTTTAAGATGGGTTAACTCTTGACCTCAATCTTGACCATAAGGTTAAAGATGAGGTCGACGATGTAGCGAGTTAACCCAGAAAATGCCTATAAAGGCACTGGTACTTCCATGCACCGACGGAACACAGCAAGATGCTTGGCGTCGAACTTCGGTAGGAGGGTGGTCGCGAACCAGACGGCCCCTTTACAGAGCCTACCACACCGCATGAGACCATAGGACTACACCTCAGATTCAGAAAAAAATGAAGTGTCGTTGCCTGGGATGGATTACTAGGAGGCAGGTCTCATTTGTGTTTCCTTAGTCGCCTCTTACGACACCCACGGAAAGAGATGGGGTGGTGTCACGGACCTCATACTCTGATATATACTTAAGTAGCAGTTGTCTTTGTCATTTTGATAGAGAGAGAAAGCGACAATCAATACTTAAGTTTAGATCAAGACTTGAGTCTCCTTCTGTAATACGGGCCTTAGGTGCCCTTATGTACTTTAGTCTTTTACAGACCATTTTAACCCTCGGCATACCAGGTGAAAATTTGTAACATGCCATACAAGGTGAGGTCTGACATACCCTAACAAAATGGTCGCTGTAATCAAATAGGAATAGGGGTACTGAATTATTATTGCATATTTTTGAAATTGAACATAACCTGAGTAGCACTATATAAAAAAAAATGAAATAGATTAAATGGTTTGTTGAAAAAGGGTAGCGAAAATGCCATCTTCTGACTACTAATTTAGACTTGAAATTACCCTATCTATATATGGAGGGGACGCCCGTCAGGCACAGGCGGGTGATCAGTCCACTCATTTGGGACCATTTCACCCAGTTCCCCACAACAGCGCATGAGTTTTACCTCTGCACTGACAGTTCCACCTCTTTGAACCTACCCGAAGCTTTAGCAAACCCGATTATATCCTTTATGTTAAGCTCTTGTATTTGTTCTTCTTTTACCTCATCCATGCCTATTGTCTCCCATCTTACCAGCGCGTACATTGGACACTCAGTCAGGAAATAGAGACTTGTTTCCTCCTTGTCGCATTCTGGGCATGTGGGATCACTTTTTAGGCCCATTATTGCTAGGTGTCGGTTCAAAGGACAGTGTCCCGTGAGCAAACCCACTACAATCCTGATGTCCTTTCTATTTAGCTTTAGAAGTTGCTTCGACTTTCTTTTTTCATATGTCTTTAGGAAGATTTTTGCCTGACGGCACTGTTTGTTGTGCTTCCATCTTAAATTGGCTTCTTCTGTTATGATCTTGCTTATTATTCCTTTACTGATTTTACTTGATATAGGTAGCCTGGGTTCCGGGCCGATGAATGTCTCATCGGCCCCTTTCCTTGCTAGCTCGTCTGCAATCTCATTACCTATATGTCCTTCGTGCCCCGGCACCCAGGCAATGGTAACTTTAGTCTTTTTAGCTAAGGCGTTAATAGCCTCCTTACATTCTGTTACTAGGGCCGAGTTAGTTTCGGCTCTGTTTAGTGCCTTCAAAACAGCCTGGCTATCACTGTATACTATGATGTTCTCTTTGTTTTCAGTGATCATGCTGTCTATGATTCTGACTCCCTCTGTAATAGCAAGTTCCTCAGCCTGGAAAACGCTAGCGCATCTTCCCAGGTGAAATTACCCTAAGAATTGATAATTACCAATGTTTGTTATTAAACTGACTAAACTTAAAAAAATTGAACAACGATGATACATCTTTAAATTTTTACTTCATTCTCGAGGAAGGAGTTCTTTAGTTCGCCATAATTTCATTTTGTGTATGCTCAAATAACAACAACTCTAAACAAAAACGCATCTAGAGCCCTAAAAAACGCACGCACCACTAAACTAATGGTACTTGCCAGTGTAAGAACGTCGCAACTCCAGCTACTGAGAGCTTCAGATTCCGCGCACGAAAATTTTTGAAAATATATCGATTTTCACCGCCTGGGGTTTATTACACCCCACCTGGTATGCGGAGGGTTAAGCAGTATCTAGAACTCTCTCGGCCTGCTGAAATTGAATGTACAGAGGCCAGCGCATCAGGTTACCCTATTTTTATTGCCTAACCGCCCCTATTGTACCAGAACAGAATGCAAGAGTGTGGTACCTGATGTGCGGCCCACTGTACTGTAAGGCGCGGCAGTTCAATTTATCATACACTGAAAGTTGAACATAAGTAAGTAAGTGTTTTTGGTAAAATGCCAAGAAAGGACCATATTTCACCATATTGCCTGCTCGATCGACAGGGCTGCCAGAGTTTAGCTTTTGACAAAAAGAATGCTTGGGGAGTTACGGGTCATAAATTTTGCCGAAAGAAATAACAAAACTTTAACTTTTGACTTAAATGTAAAGTTTGTAAACTAAACCTACATGATAAGGAAGGGACTTTTGTACTTCGCATCCGAACTACACGACATACGGGTACATATAAGTCAATATTTTTTTGACTTACATTGAAGATTCCACGATACAAGCTTGACTTAGTGCAGGGGTCATAAGAAAGCAATTGAACACTTTCTGCATTATTTTTGTCTTATAATCTTTTGTATTATTTTTTGGAAACTTCGTTTTAGCAATAAATATTATTTTATTTATACAGGGCTTCCCAAGAGCCAGGCTACCGATTGACATAACTCCCGCGCCCCTAGGATTCGTTGCGTTCACGCAGTAAACTAAATAAATATAAACTTTCTTTTGATATATCCTGTACTTCATAGAACTAAAGAATTACAAACAAAAAAAAACAGTAACATTATTATATGGTTATTTATAGCTACGTGCTGATGGCAACATTGGCAACCCTACGCTAGCTTATGGTTATCTATGGGCTGACTGGAGATATTTGGAAGGTGAATGGTGAATGAACATTGAACGAATTATTGATTGAACGAGATTACCTGACGAAGCGACTTCTGTCTCTCTTTAGAAATCTTTTTACTGGAAAATGTACTTTATTTTGGAGATATATGAGACACTTATGGATTTATCGTTTGCACATTTTGTAGTATTGGGTCCCCCACCTATGACATTCATAAATATATACATAAGCTCACGCCTTTGTACAATAGGGGTAGGCAGAGACCACAGATTGCCACTTGCTGCGATCCAAACAAACCTCTTTCGCTTCCTCTCCATTCATAATTCGCTTCATACATGCTCTTCGGATTCGGGTACTCCTAACATGACCTTTTCTCAGTACATCACCAATTTGGTCTAAGTGCGTTCGCTTGGGGCGCCCTCCTAAGAAATTTATGTTTTTTTTCTTGGTTATAATTTTCTTCATACTTTCTTTGATTTTGGTTTTAATACTTGGTTATATTGTTAGCATTTAAAAATAAATAAAGAACACGCAATACAAAAAAGTCCTTTGGAACATACAAAAAGACAGGAAAACCCCAGATAGTTTTCCGCAGCAGAATCAACACCATTGTAAAAACAAACTGTGTTCGTTGGTCTATAGAATACTACACACTATAATTTTCGCCGTGTGGTGATCGGTTGAGAATAACACCACCCCATATTTTTCCGTGGGTGACGTAACAGGCGACTAAGGAAACACAAATTGAGATCTGCCTCCTAGTAATCCATCCCAGACAACGACACTTCATTTTTTTCTGAATCTCTTCATTTTTTTTCATGCGGTGTGGTAGGCTCTGTGTCTGGCCGTCTGGTTCGCGACCACCCTCCTACGGAAGTTTGACGCCAAACAACTTGCTGTGTTCCGTCGGTGCGTGGGAGTACCAGTGCCTTTATAGGCATTTTCTGGGTTAACTCGCTCCATCGTCGACCTCATCTTTGACCTTTATGATCAAGACTGAGGTCAAGAGTTAACCCATCTCATAATAATAAAAAAAACACATCAAAAAAGTCTAAGCAATACGCACGATTCATACAACACAGGCCTTTTTGAGAAGCTGTGAAAACTATTTAAGACACGTATCTATATATATAAATAAAAATGAATTGTTGTTCGTTATTCTGATTAAAACTCGAGAACGGCTGGGCCGATTTGTCTAATTTTAGTCTTGAAATATTCGTGGAAGTCCAGGGAAGGTTTAAAAGGTGAGAAAATATGGAAAAAAGGCGTAACGAAGTTGGCCGGGACAGCTAGTTTTCAATAAAATCTTTAGTGTGAGCAAGTTCTATACCTGAATTTTCAATTAATATTATCTAGCTTGAAATTTGTGAAAAAGAGACGACAATGATAACGCACACGTGTCTTAAATAGTTTACACAGCTTTTCAAACAGGCGTCTGTTGTATGAAAAATCATGCTTTTTGCTTAGACTTTTTTGAAGTGTGTGATAAGTAATTCAACGAAAACATCCACACAGATACAAATAGGATGAAAGGAAAGAGGGGCAAAATGACCTTGACCGGAAATGGAGGCTTTACTCAACAATCGAACAAGGACTGAGACAAAGGGAATAATCGGTATTATGGATGCCAATGAAATAAGAGGATTGCATTGAAGGTTACTGTGAAAATCTGACCTTTGTATTGGGTGGCTTTAATATACAGGGTGGAAATTTGTAATGCCACCTGAAGGGAAACTACTCTTAACACTGTAGATAGAAAATTGTACACAAAGAAAGCATTCCTTTATTTTTTTAAAGAAAAAAAACTGCATTCAAGGATTTTCGAAAATTCGCTAGCTACACCCGGGAATCGAACCGGCTAAAATCTGTAGGAAAAACTCTGTACTTTTATTGCATCGATCGTTAGGGTCAATTATTAGGATAAAATCTCTCTAACAAACTTGGTAAATTAAATGAAAGGGGCAAATATTGAAAAAAAAGAAAAAATCCCAGTGTGAAGCGATCATTTTTAACTTGTTTTTATTCTTATAATATGAGATTACTTTATCTTACCTACTCCATTTCAAGTGTCAACGAAGCGTCTCGAAAAAAAATTAATAAAAATAAAACTCAAGTTTAAGAGATCAAAAGAAGAAATAATTAAATAACTTTGCAAAAGAAAACGTAGAAAAGTTGTGAGAAAATTCGCGAACACACAAACACATAGGTAATTTGCCGAAGTTGAGGGTAGACGGCGATTACATCTTTTATCTTGTGAGTTGTTTACTTTAGACTTGAGTACGGATAGGTAGGCGTTTATGTACAGTCAGCTTCGAAGTTAACTAACCTCCCTGTGAAATGAGGATTTATTTTTATCTATATTAATTCTATAATAATCCATATCCCATACTACTTATACTTCTTCATCTTCATCAGCCCATATACGTCCCCACTGCTGGGACACGGGCCTCCCTCAATAACATGAGGGGTAAATGCCATACTCACCACGCTTGGCAGACGGGTTGGCGAGGGTTTTGATATAATTGCAGAGTTTTCCTTCTCTGTGTGCAGATGAACTTGCTTGCATATTTACCTTAGTCGCCTTGTACGACACCTCGGTAAGAAAGAGGGTGGTCCTATTCTACTCTGCCGGGGACTCACACTACTTATACTTATAATATTATAAATGTGAAAGTAACTCTGTCTGTCTGTCTGTCCGTCTTTCACGCCTAAACTACTCAATCGAATTTGATGAAATTTGGTACAGAGATAGATTAGAGCCTGGGAAAGGACATAAGCTATATTTCATCCCACAGTTGGGCACGATATAATCTGTAGTCCACGCAGGCGGCGCCGCGGGCGGAAAGCTAGTATTATATAGAAGAGGAAAGATTAGTTTGTTTGCATTGAATAGGCTCCGAAACTATTGCACCGATTTGAAAAATTCTTTCACCATTAGATTGCTACATTATCTCTCATGGACATAGGCTACATAATTTTCCAAAATTCCCACGGGAACGAAGTCCCGGATGCAATGCTAGTTTATTAATAAAGGGTTTGCTCTGGTCCTATCTCAAAGGCGAACAACACGTGGTCGAGGATTTAGCAAGTTCACCCAGAAGAAGCCTATATAATAGGTCTTTACCTATGAAATTGCCGATTTTTTCTCAAGCTTTATTTTATTCATAATTTATTTGATTGACCAGCTATTACTTAAATTGTTTTTTATTTAAAACCTTGGCCATATAACGGAGATACTGAGTCAAATTAATACATATTTACATTAGATTTATTTGCTGAAAAATAAGCTCAAATATAGCTCATTTCATCCGTTACCCGTTTCATTGCTTATTTTTGCTGTACCGTTGTTACAGTTGCAACTTTCAATAAAGTAAGTATGATGAAAATTAACTTAATGGTGTCCAAACCTTCCCACAAAATTTTGCTAAATTTGGATTTCGCATTCCCGAGAAAAATCCAAAAACGTTAGTATGGAAAATTCAGTTTTCCAAAAATATTGTATGAGAAACGGCAATTTCAGGTAAAGACCTATTTACTCACTCGAACTCAAAAGATTTTCGGGTTATACAGGGCTAATCAGTCCATGAAACTGAACAACTTCCCTAAGGGACAAATGTCAAAATACGAAAAAAAAATTTTGATCTCTCATACAAAATGCGCTATATGCTGATGAAGTTTGGATGAAGGATGGGAACACAATTTTTTTTTTCGCATTTTGACCTATGTTCCTTGGAGAAGTTGTTCAGTTTCATGGACTGATTAACCACCCGAGAGGTTGAAAGAGAGTTACCTGAAGCCCTGTATATGCTCGGAAATACAGACGCAGGCAGGAAATTCCATGACCTGGCAGTACGCAATATGAAAGACAGTGAAAAGCGCTCAGAATATATACGGTACTAGCTTTCCGCCCGCGGCTTCGCCCGCGTGAACTTCGGGAACCGCGTGAAGTTTTTTTCCCGCTAACTCACGTTCCCGTGGGAATTTTGCAATATCCTGTTTCAACAAAGTTTTAAGTTTACTAAGGTACCTGCATGCCAAATTTCAAGCGTCTAACTTAAGCGGTTTAGATTTTTCATACAAAAGGATTTTCCCGCTAATTCTCGTTCCCGTGGGAATTTCGGGAATTCCTTTCTTAGTGCACCTCTACGGTACCTAAGCTACGTCCCTTCCAAATTTCAAGTGCCTACGTTTAGCCGTTTAGGCTGTGCGTTGTTATGTCAGTCAGTCAGTCAGTCAGTCAGTCAGTCAGTCAGTTTCTCCTTTTATATATTTAGATAAAATTATTTCAAGAATTAAAATTATTTGTTGCATATTTACAACTAAGCAATATTTTTTAGATATAACTTCATCTAAGTATAAAAAAAGAATATTATAAAAAACAAACTGTAAACGATCAATTTTAAGAAATTTCTAAACTCCTTTTTCGTGCCCCAATATCGCTTTGCTTTGTAAAGGCAAAATAAAATGCAGCATTCCAGCTTCCAGGCGCACGATGTATCTCCTATTCCTAGGATTGAGTGCTATCTATAAACGGATAAATGGAGGCAAATCTACCTGCGAACGTGTTTCGACTGCTAGTAGGACAATGTGGGCTTTATTGGTTCAAGTATTGTCAAATTCTGAACGGACGTACGAGGTATAAATGCTGGATTGGGTAAGGCAATCTTAGACGATGCAGGTAAACCATGGCAATTTTTATGTGTCCCCAAATCAAATTCAAGTTTTTAAAGAAACCTTTAGTATTTTAACTAATGACTTCTGTTTCTTCTGTCATCTTCTTATCCGATCACTGAGGGAAATTCAGACAGTACCCATATTCATCACATTAATATTTCTCGAGACATTATAGTCGAGTGACCGTGTCAGGCATGATGATAGGCCTAACACCTAGGATAGCATACCGAGCATTTCCATGCTTCGGAGGGCACGCTTAGGTGTCGATCCCGGCTGTTGTCGATTAATTACAGTCGTTAAAACCAAGTCAGAGGCCATTGTGCGGTTTGAAAACTCTGACACCAGGGTTAGCCAAGTTCCGCCATACATTTGACTATAGTATAGTTGACTATAGTCGCAATGTATTTGACTATACATTGACTACACGATAGGAACGAAGAAAGGAATTACAGAATGCGACTCAGAGTCTGATTTATACTTGAGTATCAGTTGTCTTTGCCATTTTGATAGTGGGAAAAGAGACAATCAATACTTAAGTATAGATCAAGACTTGAGTCTCTTCATACGGACTTTAGTGATCCAAAATGGTCATCCTCACCTGCCAGCAGTGCACCTTTTTAATTATCACTAGCATTCAGCCCGGGACTTCGTTCCCGTGGGAATTCAGGAAAATTAAGTAGCCTAAGTTACTCAGGGATAATGTAGCATTCTAATGGTGAAAGAATTTTTGAAATCGGTCCAATAGTTTCGGAGCCTATCAAATGCAAACAAACAATCAAATCTTTCCTCTTTATAATATTAGTATAGATTATAAGATGGGTTAACTCTTGACCTCAATCTTGACCAAGGTCATAGATGAGGTCAACGATGGAGCGAGTTAACTCAGAAAATTTCTTGCCTTCTTGCCTTTTTCTTGCCTTCTTGAGAGTTTCTTGCCTGTTCTTCTCTGAGGAAGACTGCACCTTTGCGAATAGGCGTAGAGTCAGTAGGATCAGAGGTACGAATGCGTATGTATATGTATGTATTTAAATCGTTTAATGTATGTTTGTATGTATTTCATTGTAATCTTGACTTGTTTTAAGTGACATCCTGAATGTCCTATAAAATAAAGATTTTTCTATTCTATTCTAATGCCTATTAAGGCGCTGGTACTCCTACGCACCGACGGAACACAGCAAGCTGGGCCCTAATCGCGCTAATTTTAACGACTTTACCAAAGAACAATAATCGTTATATTTTTCATTTTTGATCACGATTTTGTTCAATTTTGTTACGTTCATAACAAAAAAACAATCGTTCATAACAAAAAAAAACGGCCAAGAGCGTATCGGGACACGCGCATTGTAGGGTTCCGTAGCAGCATGGTTCAAATATGCAGCTGGCTTCTTAATTCTACGAGCATATTGACGGTTAAACCGCTAATAATGTCTAAAAACGAGGTCACAAAGAAAGAAGGTCACAAAAAATTTTAAATTCCAGCGCCACAAGGAAAATGAAAAAAAAAACATCTGTTTAAGAACCACCACGCGTGGATGCAAACGGTTGTATAAAAATCGTTTATATTACGTATTCATTTAAAACTGGTATACTATCGTTATGGTCATAGTTAGAGATGAAAGAGACTAAAGTCTTTTAAGGCTTATTAAAAAGACTCGCCTCCATCTTACAGGACTTGACTATAAAATTATGATTGAAAGTTCGAATTTTTATTAATAAGACTTAGTCGTTTTATTAAAAGACTAAAAACTGAAACGACTCGAGTTGTTTTCAATAGACTGAAAGACTTAACCAACTCCAGTTGATTTTAAAAGACTTAAACGACTCGAGTTCTTTTATGTAAAAGGGTTCACACCGCAGCTTGTGTGTGATATTCAATAAATCTTTTGTAACCTATCAACCAAAAAGAATAATTCACGCCTAAACCACTAAATACAATTTGATACAATTTAACAAGGGGATAAAATTAAATATTTACGTTCTATCAACACATACCTTTTTTATATAAAGTTAATTTTGCATCCACAGAGTTGTTCGTGCCCTTGTCTTGTTACATTTAATATTATTATTACCTATTTAACCTTTTTAACACATTAACTCTCCATATGTCTTAATGTATTGTGCAAAGCTGATTTGTTTAGTGTAGTGTCCATGGTGATTTCAACTTCCATTCTAGCAGCTGCGAAGCGTGGGCAATCTAGTAATATGTGCCACACAGACTCGCTTACGCCGGGATCAAACTCGCATCCGTGATTGTCCTTTAATTTGAACCGATGTAAGTACTCCGCGATCCCTCTGTGACCTGTCATACCTTACGACTGTCGCCTTCCCAGACAATGAGTCGCCAGTCTTTTAAGTAGTTTAGGGCGACTACAGCACCTAAATTACGATTTTATGATGCGTAGATAAGCATGACGCACTGCATTAAATCGAAGATAAAAAATACGGTAATATTCAGGACATAAACTAGATAAGTAGTTTGCTGAAAACATCATTCAGCACTTTTGGTTCGATAGAAAAAGCTCACAAAGTCACCTCTAAATACCAATATTGTGTATCTTTTAAGCTGTAAAAACGACAGTAAAATGCACACAGGAACTTGAATTTGCTATCAAAATGTTCGTAATTGAACACTCTTGATAAGTAGCTAACGCATTTTTCGATTTAAGCTGTTAACTTTCCATAAATCTCATTTTTCTAACTTTCGAACATGTTTTTACGCACGTACGCTTTCATAGACCGTAAACTTCGTATATGGACACTGTTCGCACTGCCGGCCCAGGCCTGTTGAGAGACGGAGATGGCACTGTTCCTATGTGTGCTGCTTTTATCGGGTGCTGTAGTCGCCTTAAGCTGTTTAAGTAACAGCTCAGCTTTCTACGTTAAAAGACCTCGACTAAAGAAGCTAGTCTTATAACTAAAGGTTGGGAACTAAAAGACTGAGTCAGTCGTGAGGCATCAAAACTAAGGCGAGTCTGTATTAAAAGCCTTATAAGGCTGAGTTTCTTTCATCACTAGTCATAGTCAATGTTAAAATCTCCAAATAATATAGTATCAAAAAATGACATTCCATTCGATGGTATCGGCGAGAAAAGAAAAACCCTTTCACGTGTATGGGAAACATCCGATTTTTTTTTTCCAAAATTTTATGTTGTAGATCTGTCGGCGCAATCAATATCTATGACCAAGCCAAATTTCAGCTCTGGAGTACCAAGGATCGAATATTAGTCAATGTATTTCTTATTAATCCCAACAGTGTTTCGCACTTGGTCGACTATTACTCGCAAACTTGAAGGGCCAACTTATGTGTGATAGTTTTCCTTTTAATTTCGTAGTATATTCTACCAACGTGAATAGAAACAACCGTTTAGCAGCTAAAGTTTAGCTGGTAGTGTCCCCCCCGGACACTTGTTTTTAACAAAAAAATTCACTTTAAAAATATTTTTTTTCGCAAACGGAGTACTGAATCGAAAAACGTTCTTAGTAAACCCCTTCTACCTTTTAAAAAGCTATCCTATGACATTCCATTCGATGGAATGCACTCGATGATATTGGCGAGAAAAAAAAATTCATCGCCCTTTCACGTCTATGGGAGACACCAGAAAAAATATTTTTTTCTAAGATTTTACTCTACAGTTCTATTGGCGTGATTTATATGTATGATCATGCCTTTCAGCTCTGTAGTACCAAGGGTTTCTTAGGAAACCCGCGGACAGACGGACAGACGGTCATGGCGAACCTATAAGGGTTCGTAGATTACTACGGAACCCTAAAAAAGAACGTTTCAATAGGAACGTATGTGTCAAAATAACAATATTATTTTGACACATACGTCAAACAAAGAAGCAGTTGTAGTAAACATTTTTGTTGCAAACAAAAAACTATGATAAATTAAAAAATTGAATTTTTTTTATTGAAAGGCCCAAACTGTGCCACCAATAACATTAGATCTGTAGCCCGGGGACATTCATATTACAAAAAAGGTTACTGTTTGTCTTTGTGAAATTATTAAAGATTTCGCCATTTTATTATACTAAAAGTGAGGTCTTAATGACCGTAACCCGCCGTAACCATATGTAGTGAAACAGAGAGCAAGTTGAAGCTATTTTAGATGTAGATCTTACAAAAAAAATGAAATAGATTTAATTAAAATATTTAAAAACCCTGTATACTATTCAACTCGTTCCGAGTGAGTCGGTAAGACGAAGAATAATAGCTGCAGCACAACAAATTAACAATACTCTGACTACTTATGTTGTGAAAAGTAAAATTAGTAAAAGTATGCCTATTTGTTGTAGAAACGGGGGTAGTCACTTTGAAAATGAACTCAAATAAATCATTTTTTTCGTGTATGTAATTTGTGTTTTTTGATATTTTTTTTCGACTTGCTCCTATTACATTGGTCCTCTTTATTTTATCAGCTTTCGAATAAGGCATAATAATCTCAAATCCCTGTGACGATTTGAAATTATTATGCCTTATTCGAAAGCTGATAAAATAAAGATGTTTTTGTGCTTGTATGTACGGAACATTGGCCAGTGAGTTTTTGTTTAAAACTCGCTTTTTTGTGTAATTTCCTCGATTTTATTGTTGAATTTTTAAACGTTTTTCTACATAGTGCTAAAGTTTATGTCAATCTAGTACATTTAATGGCTCTATCAGATTTAATGAAATATCAGTTACACAAAACTAATCAAAAAATATCAGGATACCATCAAGTAATTTTTTTATTAATTTTTATATACTTAAATCAGTTATTGATTTTTTTTTAAGTAACTAACTTCAAAATTTTTCTGAAATGGTTCACTTTCAAGACTTTCGCATATGGTTCTCCTTTAGAAAAACACTGCAAATTCCATCTTCTACAGCCCCTTCAAAGGAATACCTCTAATTTCAAGTCGCCCTGTATATAGTATGTAAATATAGTAAATACTTTATCCAGCGAAAAATTCTTACCCTACCTTCGCTTTACATATTCACAACGGCGCTATTTGTCACGAAACACATGTACTTATTCACGTTGAAACGAGACAAACATGTAAAATACAATTATTTAAGATCAAAATACATAAATAATTTGCAACAAACACACTCAACGATGGAGCTGTACAGATCAGGTCCTTACTACTCAGCCGTAAAAATATATAATAAAATCCCAGAAGCCATTAAGAATGAATCTGACTATGAAATTTTCTCCAATAAGCTGAAACAGTACTTAATTGAAAAATGTTATTCTAAAATTGACGAGTATCTAAAATGATTGAATTACCTCTCCTAAAAGAAACATTTAATTTTACTAATTATGACAATGTACTTCTTTAATTATAACTATCACATTAACCGTAATTAATTAATTTATTTAATTGTCATTTAAAATATTCGAATACAATTTAATTTGTCATTGAATTTCGTATTGAATATTATTACTATTGATTATATTAACATACCTTGAATTTATTAGAATCTACCACATTGACTTAGACTTAGAAAAAAAAACTGACATAGATGATTGTACTCGTATATAAAAATAATAATAATGAGAAAATATTGTATTTTTTAAATGACTATAAGTTTGCTGTACCTTGTACAAGGTTTCAAATGATGAAATTGATAATTAGCTTAAGAACTTATTGTACCATTTCAAGGCAAATAAAGAAATATGAAATATGAAATATAGTATATATAGTAAGGAAGTAAGGATAAACAACAACTATAAGGTAAACCGTGCTGACACATTCCCGCCCACACCTCTCTCGGCCCCCTTTACTGCGGGGGCTTAAAACAATTTACGCTTAAAAATTAACAACAACAAAAACAAACAAAACATAACAACAAATGAAAACCCTCAAACTGCAAAATTTACTGATCGCACTCGCACACTTGTGAGAGAAGAGTGACGTTTGACCTGTGCCGTGACATTTTATGTTTGCAACCTCTGGCTTCAATTTTTATGTTTGAAACTTCAAGAATGAAGTCTTTTATAGATTAAACTTTTCGAAATGAATATTTTATTTGTATTAATTTAAGTTTCGTAGTATAAATTGTAATTACAATGTAATATTATTAAAAATATGAATAAACACTCACATTATTGGGCATTTAGAACCTAAAAATATAAATTAAAAATATAATATGCAATTATTAGATTTTTTTCGTTCGCCACACATTAACGTGACAGATGAAAGACTCAAATTTTACAAGATTCTAATGCTAAAAAAATGAAACGTATAGTTGTTTTTAAAAGTTTATTGCGGCGACCTCATTTGCTCGATTTCTAAAAAAGAGGAAGGAAAAGAAGTAAAAAATGTTTGCTTTGTAGTGGGATTTATTTGATGATGCAATGGAAGAGGATGCGGCAGCGGAGAGAGCCGCAACACGGCGGAATAATAACGCGGCCAGGGAAGGGCTGCCTGTGATTTCTGAGGCGAAATTCAGGAAAATATATCACCTCTCACACCAGCAGTTCCTAGAACTGGCCGAGGAAATAAGGCCACGTATGTCTCCCGTCTATCGCTCGGATGCACTAGACATGGAGACTAAGGTGAGCGTTTGTGTTAAGTACCTTGGATTATCCTAACTAAGCACCTAAGTTCCTAAGCATGAATAAAAATTATCTTGCTCCTATCCTGATGGATCAAAGAAAACACTACTAAAATATACGTAGTTGCCCATTCAACATTTAAAATAAATTTAAATATTTTATTTCATAAACACTTTAAAGACAATTGTATTAATAGGAATAGGGAACTCCTAGTAGGCAATTAATTTGCCTGATGTTGGAGAACCCGGCTCTTCCATAGCTCTTAAAAACAACAAAACGAAGAGAGTAAAAAGTGCAGTACACGTATTGATCTTAATTCACGCGTTGTTTTTTTTCAAGAAGTAAAAATTTGAAGGTATATAAAATCATATAAATCATCATCAAAGCTCAGTTTCTTAAAGTAAGTCTTTTAGTAATAGAGATTCAAAGTGGCCGAAAAAGCATACTGTTATTCTGTTCGTGTTTACATGGGCGATGTGATGCTGATTTGAACATCAGACTTCTCACAGCCGCGGTCTTCCCATGATAGTAAGTTTTGGGAGAATAATTACCTGATATTTAATGTACAAAGGCCAGCGCATCGGGTTCCTTAATTTTCATTGCAAAACCGCTCTTATCACAACAGCACAGAGTGCACTCATGTGGTAACCTGAGTTGAGGCCGTCCGTACAAAATTACATTATTATCTAATGTATTTTTATTCATAGGTGATGTGGGGGGGGGATCCCTTAAGAAAAAGCATGATGATTCTAATTTTTAATGCAGAGCCGGAATCCCCAGAAAGTTATTTCACGGATCTCCACGTTTCTGTACGTTCCTTGGTAGAGCGATGCATAGGGGTGCTGAAGGCTCGGTGCAGGTATTTATATAGTAATTAAATAAACTTTCGTTTGATTAAGGGACTTACTAAACTACTTATTTTCAAAAATTATATATTTTTTAAGGTGTCTTTTGGCTGACAGAAAACTCCATTGTGCGCCAGCGACTGCAGCTCAAATCGTTAGTGTCTGTTGTGTTCTACACAACATTGCACACGCAGGGGGCATCGAATACGAGCCATTGTCGGCTCAAGAAATACACCGCGAGCGCGAGTTAACCGCAAGGGCATCGTTCCCTCCACCTCGAGTATCCCGCTCCCTCCGTGCTGGGAAAACAATCGTTCAGAGTCCAGCAATTTACAAACACTTTGTTTTTTGAATAAAAAGTTATCCGTAGTTGATGATTAAAAACATTTCCACATTTCTTGTAAAGTGGGTTTTATTGCCTTTGATTTATTATGTTTATCTATTCGTATTCGCAGAATATTAAAATCGTTATTTCTATTCGGATTCGTATTCGTAAAAGTGGTATTCATTGCATCACTAGTTGATAGCTCTGATCCAAAGGTTGCAAGTTT
Organism: Aproaerema taeniolella; assembly: GCA_949987775.1. Taxonomy (NCBI): domain Eukaryota; kingdom Metazoa; phylum Arthropoda; class Insecta; order Lepidoptera; family Gelechiidae; genus Aproaerema; species Aproaerema taeniolella. Next base: position 18,347,300 of record OX465245.1, read on the forward strand.
AATTCCCGACTCACAAACATATTTGAAAATCGTTTTTTCAAATATATATATATATTTGTGAGGGGTTTAGGTAAAACCCACCTAGCATTCCATCTAGGACTTTAGTCCCATAGCAATTCGATAAAGTTATGTAGTTTATGTTATCCAGGCATAATATAGTATACTTGGTGAAAGATTTTTTTCAAATCAGTCCAGTAGTTTCGGAGCCTATCTATTTAATGCAAACAAACAATTAAATATTTTCTCTATATAATACGTATTACTGTAGATGTAGATATTAATAATAAAAAAACGCTACTCACTCAAATTATATTCCTTTGTGTTGTGGGTCCCTCAGAACATACACAAAGACAAATACAAATACCCGTGACCCGAAACATCTGCTTATTACATGATTGTTTGCTCCGACTGGGAATCGAACCTAGGACCCGTTGATAGAGGCAGCGCCACATACCAACCAACCAAATCGACCATTGTAAGTAATGTATGTATTTACAAAAAAAAGTAACGCACCAGTACCAATCCTTGCTTAGTTTCAGATTTTAGATGGCACCGTGTAATTTGTCCAGGATCATCTCATTACCCCCGACAGAAAAGAGGGGTGTTATGAGTTTCACGTTTGTATCTGTGAGTCTGTGTATCTGTGTGTCTATGTCTGTGGCATTGTAGCTCCTATACAAATGGACCAATTTCGAAGGCAGTTCTTTTGTTTGAAAGCTAACGTAATCGAGATGATTTTTAACCAACTTCAAAAAAAGGAGGTTCTCAGTTTGACCTGTATGTACAAATACAAATACAAATATACTTTATTGCACACCAACATTTAGGGTACAAAAGGCGGCCCCATTGCTAAGAAGCAATATCTTATCGGCAACCTTTGGGTATGTATGTATGTATGTATGTTTGTTCGCGATAATTTCGCGTTTGTTTGAACCGATTTTGATGTGGTTTTCAGAAAAGTATTTGTTACATTCAGGAGAAGGTTTTAGTATATTAACCGACTTCAAAAAAAGGGTGTTCTCTGTTTAATCAGTGTGTACGTAAAATAAATAATACATTATAATGATTCGCTTAAACTTTTGCAAAGCTTACACTTCGTTTTATTAACCGACTTTAAAAAAGGAAAAGTTTATAATTTTACACTAAAAATGTCTTTGCACCGACTTCAAACAGATCAGTAGGTAGGTACTACATAGCACATCAAATGATATTGTATTTATTTTTTGCTTTTTTGAAGTTGGTTAAATTTTTTTATAAAAAGTTTTTATAGTTACATTTGATCAAAATTGGTTTAGCCGTTTAAGAGTAACCTATAAGCAATAAATGTAGGAAGTGACACAATTTTTTTTAATTTATCCTTACTAATATTATAAATGCGAAAGTAACTACAGACATAGTCTGTCTGTCCGTCTTTCATTTCTAAACTACTGAACCGATTTTGATGAAGTTTAGTACAGAGATACATTAGAGCCTAGAAAAGGACAGGCTACATTTTATCCCACAGTTGCGCACGATATAACCTGTAGTCCACGCGGGCGGAGCCCCGGTCGGAAAGCTAGTAAATGATAATAATGTTATGTACCATGGTTATGTACCATGACTATTTCCATGTAATTGATTCCTTTACGACACCTTATCTTGTACGTGTAACTCTCAAGGTTAATTATTTTGTTTTGATGATTGAAAGGATGTTGAAAGAATCATTGTTTGATATGCTAATTGACCATTAATATGACCTTAAGGTTATCTGCCCTAAATTTGGCATAATTATATCATTGTATTATTGTTTCAAATCATATATAAGGCAGATCCCTTGGAGTCATGAACCATTCGTATTCTTTACCTCTTCGTGTTCACATCTTGAAGTAACCTAAGTCACCGCCCTCTCTAACAATTATTGTATTGAGTAAATTAATAAATATATTTATTCAAAACATTCGACTTTTGTCTCGGACATAACAATAAGAAAAGATAAATGGTAAGTGCCAAGATTAAGAGTTCAATTTAGAAGTCAAGAGGCCTACTTAGTCATTTCTATTCTACACTATAAGCCAGTATTTAAATAGTGCCCGTATTAAAAATAATTGTAATTTTTCTGGGTACTTTGTGAAAGATGAGTTACAAGCCTTATGTTTAGACAAATATGATAGATTAAAAGCATAGACTTAGGATTGTATACCAAACTTATTAAATAGATTTAATAAGTTTGGTATATATTTTTTTTTATGTTTAGACAAATATGATAGATTAAAAGCATAGACTTAGGATTATATACCAAACTTATTAAATAGATTTATAGATTTATTGAATAAATAATGAAAATAAAATTTACCTTACTTATACTATACCTAATCCCTAATTATTGTGGTTTGTTTACTGTGTCGAACATTTTTGATAGTTATTAAAGGCTTTTATGTTATTGAATTTTCACGTGTTCTATGTTATAATTTAATTAATAAATTTTCTTGATTTATTATGTTAAATAAATTATTTTATTCAAACCCTCTGTATCCTGGATAAGTGTTGTAATAGCTTCTCAGTCAAAAATCCTGAGGGCTTAAGTCGTTATCGAACTGCTTAATATACACCTAGGTACTTAATGTTCTTAACTTAAGTCAAATATTTCTCAATTTACCCCAAAATAGCAGAAAAAGCACTTCAATTGTACCTATTTACCCTTCTCAAGTAAATATTTATGTGAAAGGGGATTTTCTGCTGTAGTTACAAAAAAACCAAATTATATAAATAAAGACATTGGTAGTAGTGATTAACGTTGTGTTGTGCGATTTCTATGGTTAAGCCAAGAATTGTAAACCTCGTCAAATCCATGCAAGCTCATCCATCACATTCCCAATAAGTAGGTTCTACTTACCAAATACCTTTTGTATGATTTTTGTAAAACTTTAATTAGCATTAAAAATACTTATTTTGTTATTTAATACTTTTTTATTCTAACCTAATAATCTGGACTGGAGCATGGGGGACGCGGAATTTGTTTTATGGTCGAAAGGGGGCGCGTCTCAAATAAGTTAGGGAACCCCTGTTCTTACGAGTACTTAAATCCTTGTTAAAGCTATGCTAATACCTACCCACAAATAGTGAAGAAATTTGATATTATATTGACTAGTTTCACTGTCTTATCTAAAATATGTGAGTTTATTTGGTAGGAAATAACTACTAAACTGATTTAAAAGTTCTTTCACCAAAAATAGCTCTTTTATCAGCGGGTGACATAAACTACATAATTTTCCCGAATCCCCATGGGAACGAAGTCTTGGGCGGAAAGCTAGTTATTAATAGTATTTCACTATGAAAACTCAAAATTTGGCTTTCTTTAGCCTTCATTTAAATTAAGACTTTGAGTAGAAGAAATTACTTAAGAAAGATTTGACTGTATGGCTCCGACCTTTGCCTATCCGGATGGATGAAAAAAATTACTACTCAATATGATCGTTACGTTGGAAAAGTACCTCTTGATGAACTTTTACTCTGAGCAATGTAATCGTTATTTTGACGGATAGTGAACGATTAAAACTATCCCCCCCCTTTTTTTTTTGAGGTTTTTGGCCTGGCTACCAGACGTTTGGGGATAATTTTGCCACTTTGCTCTGTTTTTCGCGAGAAAATACGGGTCTTTTTATTTGGTTAATAAAATAACCATTGGTTTGAATTTTTCACAGCAAAAAATAAATCCAAACGATTATAGATTACTATTTTCTCGTTTTTCATCTTTGTCCCACCCCGGTGACAAAAATGAATACGCAATTTTAAACCAAACGAACGATAATCGTTGTGCAAAATACCGCGATTAGGGCCCTGTTTGGGTAAATTGGTCACCATTGTCATTCTACCGATATTGAGACGCCATAGATTAGTTGCATAGACACCCTGATGAATTGAAAAAGCCTTTATAGTTAGAATCAAAACTTTTTACTAACGATGGTACAGCTTTTTTTTATTGAAAAAGCAAAACTCCACCTTATTACTACGGATAAACTAAAGATAAAATGTAGCCGAAATAAAATTTCCTATTTTATTTCATATCCCCACCCGGTATCTCCAATAGAAAATAGCGGATAAAAGTAGCGAGGAAAAATATTACACAAGAGACAAAGAGGCACAAACGAAATAAAACCTGGACGAGTATGTAGAGTAGCTTTATTGCTGGAAACTGTGATATTTGAATGCAGATACAGACCGATTGATTTCATTATGTAAATATTTGTACACCTGTAGTTTCATATAGCGTTCGAATCCATATTTACCCGACTGCGCGACGCAAAGGACCTTTGTGGCACTATTTAGAACCAAACGCGTAGATCGATTTTGATAAATAATACCTCGTTGGATTGGTCATGACGTCACAAATGTAATAGAAAGTATAAAAATTTGGAATAATCAAAATGGCCGATTTTGGACGCCATAATGTGAAAAGGAAGAAATGAAAATCGACAAACTATGTTAAGTGGGGTATCGTTGAATTGGTATTTGAAAATAATTGTTAGGTTTCTCATATCGTTTTTCAATCAGAATTACTGTTTAGGATCTATGACGATTTAAAGTTGGTTAGTAACGATTTTTATTTAAATATACGCTTTTAATTCGGAAATTGTTAAATTTATGCAAGTGAGATATATATACAGCTAATGATAAAATCAAAAAATATAAATATCTGACCCTAACTAAAAAGCGTAAAATAAAATTATTTATTAAAAAAAATAAAAAACCGGACTGCGTAGTAAAATCTGAAAAAAAAACAAGTAAGTCCAGTAGTTGAGATTTTTGTATTGTTGAATTACATAACTAAATTTGTGTCCTGGGTCCCTTGGAACACACACAGACAAGAACACCCATATTACATACATGCACAAATTACTAATACATACACTCAACACTCCCTAACGGGATGGGCAGAGTATCAGTGGCTTTTAAATCGCTCGATGCCACGTTTGACATAAATTCAGAGGGTTGTTAGATAAATAAATAAATAAATAAATAAACGCTACACACACAAAGGCCCACACTAAGGTTTTCCCTTGTGTCGTGGGTCCCTTGGAACACACATAAAGACAAACACAAACACCCAAGACCCGAGAACAAACATCTGCTTTTTCCACAAATGTTTGCCCCGACTGGGGATCGAACCCAGGTCCCGCCGATCAAGAGGCAGCGTCACTACCACTCGACAAAACCGGCCGTCAAAGGCTGAAACCTCTCACCACTATACTTCATGTTTCATGTTCATGTTCATGTTTCATGAAGTATAGTGGTTTTCAGCCTTTCGCCCACAATACAGCAAAACCCTCGCGTCCCATTCACGGACTTTTACAGTATGCCTTGGAAGAGAAGGCAGCTGGTACCTTCTAAGTTTTTCTTTTACTCCCGCTCCAACTAAATAAGCTTTTTACATAAATATTTGCCGCGACTGGTAAACAAACCCAGGGCCCGTCGCTCAAGAGGCAGCTCCATTGACAATAATTAGTTTTGTTTTGGAAAATAGAAGTTTATTGCGGAAAAAATATCTTAGAACACGCTTGTGTATTGTTTGTTTTTATTCTTCTTAGCAAACAAAGATTTGCCATTAAATGTAAAAAACATTAATGTTATAGTCCCATGAAATAGGTTCATTACTACCCATAACAAAGAGTGCATAACACTCAAATTAAAAATTTTGAATCACCCCCGACATCAATTGCTTATAACTTTTAAACGGCTGAACAGATTTTCATGAAACATGGCTAAGAACACTCGGGACAACATTATCTATGACAAAAAAAAAACTAAACGAAAATCGGTTCATCGGTTTGGAAGCTACGATACCACAGACAGATACACAGACAGACACGTTAAACTTATAACACCCCTCTCTTTTTACGTTGGGGCTTAAAATAAAATAACTTGCCATCTTGCGTGGTCCGCCATGTTGGATTTAGAAAGACGTCTATTTCCTAGATATTTTCTAAGCGTTTCATTTCATTCATGTTCTACTTTTTTAATAAAGCTTGTGCAAATGACAATAGGCCGCTCTTGTTATCTTTCTACTTAAGGGGAAATGCACTTTTAAATATAGTATATACTCGTGTGAATGTACCAGGCATAAGTGACTTAATCTTTTTATCGCCAAAGTCTGATATATCAGACATATAAAATTACCAATTTAACTGTATTTTTTCTAATTATCAATGTCGTGGCGTGTGGTGAACGTTTTTGACGAAAACTCTTGGCGCTAAAAGGATTAAAATTGGCCAGCATCAGCCCACTAAACTGAAATTCCGACGCCAAACAGCTTGCTGAGTTCCATCGATGCATAGGATTATTAGTGCCTTAATAGGCATTTTCTGGGTTAACTCGCTCCGTCGTCGACCTCATGCCGTTAAGTTCATTTTTCTTTTCTCTTAATGTTTAGAAGTAGTCTTGCAACCAGAGATTCTTCTCAGTAATTATTGTGCTGCATCTTAAATGCATGTTGTTAGCAGTCAACTCAGGTGCTGACTGAAAAACAGCCTGGCTTAGGCAGCACCTTTTCACCACATTATTCATTTGTATGCTGTGTTGGTGTCTGTATTGTTTTCTTTCTTTCTTTCATCTCTAATTTTGGTCAAGATTGAAGTCAAGAGTTAAGCGTTCTCATAATACAAAAAAAAAAAAAAATTCATCCAATAAATGATTACGACTGCCTACCTTTACATCACAAATTTATTTTCTATTCGACCTTTAATTTAAGAGAACTCACGTTTTTTGAGTAAAAGAAAACGTTTTCACAGAAGCCGCAAAAGCTTCATTTAAAGTTGAAACAATTAACAAGAAAAACTAACTTTTTAAAGAAAAAAATTTTAAGGATTTTCCATCATTCTTATGAACTCCTAGTACAACATTTCAACAGGCTTTCTATGGTTTTAACAAATGTCGTAACTTAAATTTTCGTAACGACAAAAATAAAATTTAAATTCAAAAATCTTTCAGAGAACATTGACGTCACGTCACTTTGGCCTGAGAGTAAAAGAGAAAACTTACAATATGCCAGTTGTCCACTTTTGCCGGGTATATTGTAGCAGGCAGTAAGTGTGACGAAAGGGTGACAACCTACCACTTTACACATGTTCCGTATTATAAGCCTCAGAATAGATGTCAAATTGTGGTGGTTCTAGAACCTTTTGACCATAATAACCATATGACGCTTATAAACTACTTAAATGCTAGAATCTTGCTAAATAACATTAGGGACCACCCATAAATTACGTCACATGTTAAGGGGAGGGGAGGGGGTCGACAAAGTGTGACCAAGGGGGTGGGAGGGGTCACAAGTTTCGTGACGTCACATTTCAAAATGTGTTATGAGTATCAAAAGGCGTTAACTATTAACGACAAACTTAACTTCCTCAGTCCCAAGCACTCTTTTTACGTTTTTACTTTGGTTGAGACAATGTGTTTTGAGTTCCCAAAAAAATCAAAACACTATTAAGTACTGCTTTTATTAAAAAATTACAAAAAACTGAAAATATGCAAAATATGTGACGTCACGCTAGGGAGGGGGGAGTCTTACAAATGTGACCAGCTGTGATAAGGAGGGGGGAGGGGTCAAAAAATCATGAAATTCGTGTGACGTAAGTTATGGATAGTCCCTTATCATCATCATCATCATCAGCCTGTGTCAGTCCACTGGTGGACATAGACCTCTCCTATGGCCACTGAGCTCGGTCTTCAGCTCTCCTCCTCCAACCACTGCCAGCTACCTTACGAATATCGTCACCCCACCTAGTAACAGGGCGCCCTACGCTACGTTTGCCGATTCGTGGTCTCCATGCTATAACATTATGATCGGGTGAAAGGTTTTTTTTTTTGGAAACGACAAGTTAAGGGGTTTTCATTATTTACGTACTTCAACGCTACGCAATGTAACGCAAAACCGTGCCCGCGACGCTATCAGAATGCGATGTAAAGTGCTGGTTTTACGCTGTTATAATTTTTTTTATATAGCAAAATTATTCAAATGAACCATTTAATTTTAAAGGAGAACATTTTAAAAACCCGGTCTACGATTCTGTAAATTTAAGATGTATGTTGATGGAATGGAGGCCATTTTATCTGTTCAGGTGGCGAAATTGAGAACTATTTAATTTTCATATACTTGCTGACAACCACCCCGACCAGCATCGCCACCGCCAACCGAACGTAAAGTTGCAAACTACCTAGCAACTGAAAATTCAGTTGCAGGTGGAACCACCAGTCAAAGCAGCCGTTATTGGGCCTTTTTATACTTCGAACGGCACGGCACGGCATTACAGAATTTGCATTACTATTGCCTTCTATGTTCCCATTTTCTAATATCACTAGTGCATAGGAGGCAATGGTAATACAATTTTGCCGTGCCGTTTTCGTTTTATAAAAAGGCCCATTAGATGTTATATCTACGGTTTAGTACATAATATAGATTGAAGTTATCAAGTTGAAGTTAAGTTAGTTGGATGTTGATGTTGGTGAGAGCACAGGAGAAAGTCGATCACAACCGTAATTAGTTTATTGTTATAAGTGTACAAAAATGTAGGATGGCGACCAAGAGGTCCCAAGAACTCCAAGTTAAAAATGCACTCTGTCTTTATTTTGTAAGATTAGAAAAAATCTGCGTTCGGCTAAGTATAAATGTGGGTCAATTGGTACGTGCGACCGCACTTTGCATGTAAGTTATAAGTGTATAGTGTTGAACCGTACAGTGTAAAATTTGAATAGTTCTTAATTTCGCCACGTGAATGGATAAAATGGCGACTATTCCATCGACATACAATTCAAGTTATAGAATCGGGGCCATGATATAAATTCGAAAATTTTCGCAGGAAAATTCCACTGAAAATGATTTAAAATGAATTTTACTTTTTGATAAGGTATCTCTCCCTGTATATATTTGTAGCGAAAAAGCCCAAGGCTTTGATTAATTCCACCGCAAAAGCCTCGTAACTCGTCCGTGCAGTTCAACAACTTTCTTGTTGTTTACAAAAGTTACAAAGTTCTCAATTAAAAAGTTAAAACATGATTAAGATAGCAGAAAGGAGATTTTTTTCCTGTGACTGAGATGCCTTTTAAGAAATATGAATTAAAACCTCGCCATTTTCAAGCCCATGACTATGAAAATTTAAAAAAACATTTCACTAGTGAAATTATAAATCTACGGAACTCTAAAGGCCACCCGCATAAAACTAGGATAAGTTAGCATAGGTTAGGCTTTTTTAGATTCGATTATGTTATTACATTAATATTATAAAAAAACCGTCGTTGTGAAAAAATGGGCCAGTTCACAAAGTACCGAGTTTATAATCTTCCTAAGTACATCAGTCGTCTTAAACATTCTATATAGGCCGCAAAAAATAGCTACGTCCTGATTTTCCGGGATGTTGTTAGGATAGATACTAATATTACCAATAGTGTCAAACCAAATTTGCAACCTCGAAAGACCTGTGCTAACTTCGTGGTGCTCGAAAAACCTCGGGATTTTCTGCCTATTTTTAGTTTCTCGCTTATACCGTCTAAAATATGTATTTTACAGCAAAGTCATCTGTGATACTTCTAAAGAAGATAAAATTATCAACAATTTGAGCGCAACCACAGCTCTGTATGTCTAACAGATCTCGGGAAATAACAGTTCTCTGCAGAATAATTCATTGACTACAGGTAAGTAAAGTACTTTGTAGCTTGAATAATGTCTTATTCGCTTTATGGGGAACTACATACTTCAATGTCATGTAATTAAAAGAAATATTAACCTTTATTGCACAGACCATAAGGACTACATAGCGCCTCACATAACGTAACAAATTGCCTATCAGCCGTGTCTACACGTCAACGTCAATCGAGATGCGGTTCATTCTCACTTCCTTTTGGCTGGGACACACGGTTTTATAAAATGGCGAACCATCTTGTCAGAGTATTTTAACAAGTATTAAAATATAATTCAAATAGAGAATGGCGAAGTAGCCAATAGGCCTTTTTATAATTCGAAAACGCGACGACTTTCTTCCTATCCTATCGTGTAGGCACAGTCAAGTGTGTGGCGAACTTGACTAACCTTGGTGTCAGAGTTTTTAAACTTGGTGTCAGAGTTCTTGACTAACCTTGGTGTCAGAGTTGGTTTTAACGACTCCAGTCAATCGACAACAGCCGGGACCGACAGCTTAACGTGCCCTCCGAAGCACGGAAACGCTCGTGGTAAACTGCCACTTTGGTCACCCATCAGGTTCCCTGCCTCTGTGTACGCTGCTTAACCTCACTGATCGGTTGAGATCAGCGAGAGCCACGACAAAATTGTATTACGTTTGCCTCCTGTGTAACAGTAATTATAGAAGCTGAGAACATAGGGGGCAATGGTAATTCAAATTTCGGATTGTTGTGCCGCGCCGGCCGTTCGAATTATACAGGGCTTTAGGTATCTCTCTTTCAACCTCTCGGGTGGTTAATCAATCCATGAATTTGAACAAATTCCCCAAGGAACATAGGTCAAAATACGAAAAAAAAATTTATGTCCTACACAAAATGCGCTTAGTATATGCTGATGAAGTTTGTACGGGAACCCCAAATTTTTTTTTTCGTATTTTGACCTATGTTGTTCAGTTTCATAGACTGATTACCCACCCGAGAGGTTGAAAGAGAGATACCTATCTTTATTCTTTATTGTACACACAAATACATATAAAAAAAAAATACACAAAGAAAGGACATGTACAACGGCGAGCTTAACTCAAGCAATGAGTTTTCTTCCAGCTAACCTATGTGAGAAGGAGAGGCAGTTGAAGTGGGCAAGGGTGTACCAAGATAAAGTGAGATATTAAATTTATAATATCAAACATAATAATTAATAAATATATAAGCACATACAATTAGCTAAATAAATAAATAATATATACCTACATATATAAAATACCTATAATATATACATACATACAATATATGGATAATACTTAGATAGATAAATAATGCTCTTTCAGCTCTCTCTTATAAAGGCCCATCAGGTAAAGAAACTCTTTATAAGGCGACTACAGCATACCCAATATTGTGTATCTTTTAAGCTGTAAAAAACGATAGTAAAATGCACACAGGAATTTGAATTTGCTATCAAAATGTTCGTGATTGAACACTCTCGATAAATAGTTAACACATTTTTCGATTTAAGCTGTTATCTTTCCATCAATCTCATTTTTCTAACTTTCGAACATGTTTTTACGCACGCACGCTTTCATAGTCCGTAAACTTCGTGTATCGACACTGTTCGCACTGCCGGCCCAGGCCTGTTGAGAGACGGAGATGGCACTATTCCTATGTGTGCTGCCTTTATCGGGTGCTGTATTCGCCTTAAGTGTAATACATCAGAGCCTCGTCCGTTGATCAGCTGTGTGCACGCTAGCAGGTTAGGATGACGTCATTGGAGCACAAAGTCTAGGTCATTCTTCCTGTACTATACTGACAGTATGCGTAAGAAAAAGAAGTCGGATCGAGATACGTATGTTTCATCTTTCTATGTCTGTACTATTTATAAAGAGGAAAGATTTGATTGTTTGTTTGTTTGCATTGAATAGGCTCCAAAACTAATGGACCGATTTGAAAAATTCTTTCACCATTAGAAAGCTACATTATCCCCAATGGACTTTGGTTACATAATTTTCCCGAATTCCCACGGGAGCGAAGTCCCGAACGGAATGCTAGTCTATACTAATATTATAAAGAGGAAAGATTTAATTGTTTGTTTGATTATTTGTTTGCATTGAATAGGCTCCGAAACTACTGGACCGATTTGAAAAATTCTTTCCTCGTTAGAATCCTACATTATCCCTGATGAACATAGGCTACATAATTTTCTTGAATTCCCACGGAAACAAAGTCCCGGGCGGAAAGCTAGTTTTATGTAAAAAAATTTAGGGAGATTATTTTCCGATGCATTAGGTCGTTATAAATAGAGAGAACAAAAAAGAATCATGTTGATCACGATTATAACAATGGATACAAACTCGCGCGGCGCGCCACTCGGCTGACGCTGAAAATTCACTTTGATTGCGGGAGGGCTCCAAGCAAAGGCTTGCTCGCCCTCTGGCGTTGTCAATGTTGGCATTTTGACAAACGACCGCGGCGCATTACGCGCGCTATCACCATCGTACTCGAGCTGATGAAGAAATTTATGTTTATCTATGTTCCTCAAACGTAAAGCCAGTATATCTTAGGATGTGTAAGATCGATGGGGCTCCCGCAGTAATTTACGAAAAGTCGGATCTTATTTTCAAAAGAATATTTCCAAGGAAATTCGCTCGAAAGATTATGAATATAGCGCAGATACAAAAACGTTAGCAGCCAAATTGAAAGACTGTTAAATTTCAGTTGATTTATGAGGTTGAGTTTTGCTATTCATTGCGCGTTAAATTTAGAAATGCGGCGTACCATGGGAGTTTATTTCTGGAAAATCCTTCATGGCAGTGTTTTGCAGCCACTCCACAATGTAAACTTGTATTGGTTGGTGATTTCTCGTATTTTGAGATTGTTACTGGCCTGGACTTCTAAACGAAGTCACATTCTTTTAGTGATAAAGAAAATCTAAAGTTTTAAAATGTATGGTATGGTATTGCCAGACATATAATATACTATAGCTTTCCACCCGGGACTTCGTTCCCGAATTCGCGAAAATTATGTAGCTTATGTTTATCAGGGACAGTGTAGGATTCTAACTGTGGAAAAATGTTTTAAAACGGTCCAGTGGTTCCGGAGCCTAATTAATGAAAACCAACAAACAATCAAATCTTTCCTATTTATAATATTAGTATAGAAAAGTCCATGTCGATCCAATACATTTCTGAATTATTGGCCTTAGTTATCGCCATGTTATCGCTGTGTGATCTGAAGGTTGCGGGTTTGATTCCCGAGAATACCAATATTTAAAAATCGGATTTTCAAATGTTTGTAAGGAGTCTGGATGTTTATGTATCATATGTATGTGCTTCCAAAAAATAGATTAGAGGTTAGATAGCGCTGCTTGAGTTTTCTAAGTTTGAAAAATTTTAGTTCTAGGTATAGTTCTACCTATATTCAAATAAAAACAGATTTTTTCCTGCTAACCAATAACAAAAACGAAATAACTTACCAGTAGGGACTACTAGTTATCTACTACTATCGGATTAAGTCATGTATTTTTTTATATTAAGGAGTATTTGCATTTCCACTATCTCTTCAAAAACATTTACAGTAAAACCTCATCATCTCCTGTATTCACATCAAAGTTAAAGATGAACAAGTTGTCAACATCAAAAAGTTTCAAAATTACTGCAAGGCACATCTCCTGTAAATTTGACGAAGCCACGCCTTTCATCTCAATTACCTACTTACATCAATTCTTGGGAATGTCATCATTAGTCGGCACTCGGCACACGTTCTCATGGGCGTAGGCAGGGGCGGTGTGGGGGGTTTGGGTGTTCAAACCCCCCCCCCCCAATTTTCAAAATGATGATCATCTCCCTGGGCCCCGATTCTATAACTTAAGTTGTATGTCGATGGAATGGAGGTCATTTTATCTGTTCGGGTGGTGAAATTGAGAACTATTTAATTTTCATATACAACCACCCTGACCAGCAGCGCCGCCACAAACCGAACGTAAAGTTGCAAACTACCTAGCAACTGAAAATTCAGTTGGCGGGGCGCCACCAGTCAAAGCAGCCGTCATTAGTGTATGCAATTTGGATAGTTCTCTATTTTACCACCTGAACGGATAAAATGGTGACCATTCCATCGACACACAACTGAAGTTATAAAATCAGGGCTCTGCCCTTATTCCTCTACGAAATACCTTAAAGTAGCACGTATCTCTTAAGTGTATCATAAAGTGTATCTCTTCTATTGTGTTACCTCCAAATTTCGCGGCCAGTTCCAAAACTGGCGAAGCGATTTGTATGTACTCGTCAGTGCTTCCTGAAAGAAGTGCATCTGTGACCAAAGCAGAATTTGAAGTGTGGAACGTAGCAGTGGAAACGGGTACAGTTGCCATTAATTTTAGCGAATTCATATAAATAAATAATAATAAATAAAACGCCATACACCCAAAGGCCCCCGTTAAGGTTTTCCCTTGTGTCTGTCTTTATGTGCGTTCTGGGTCCCTCAGAACGCACATAAAGACAGACACAAACACCCATGACCCGAGAACAAATATCTGCTTTTTACACAAATATTTGCCCCGACTGATTCGAACCCAGGACCCGTCGACCAAGAAGCAACATAGTGGCGTTGCACTCGACCAAACGCCGTCAAAACGTCATATAAATTGTGTTTGTTTTATTTTCTTAAACCCCCCCCCCCCCCGATACAGAATTCTGGCTACGCCCGTGCACGTTCTCATTGAACCAGCCGCAGCCTCCGAACTTCAGTTTGGCATGTAATGAAGACGAATGCGTGTTTAGTAAGTCTAGCTTTATGCCATTAAATAAATTGTTCTTTAAAGACTTTGCTTGCTTCAAGAAGGGCCCCTTGACTTTGGTTTGGGTCAACAAGGAGTCCACAAGGATCATTAGTTAAGTTTGTTTGGTTATAGCGATGAAGTTGTTTACGTAGTTACCCTAGAAAGTTGCTTATTTGGTCTATTATTTGGCTTTGTCTACACTAATAAGAGGAAAGATTTGATTGTTTTAAAATCCCGAATCCCCACGAGAACGAAGTCCCGAGCGAAAAGCTAGTATGTCATAATTAAAGAAACTTGAGCTATCCTCAGTTTATTTGTTTATTATACTAGCTTTCCGACCGCGGCTCCTCCCGCTTGGACTTCAGGTAATATCCTGGCCGTAGCATCAGCTCACCGTGTTGCCACCATTGCATTGTATGCAGAATCAAATACTAATCAAAACGAGTCCAAACACGACATATCTGCTATTATTTTTTCAAGGATGTGCTAGTGTTCTGGATATCCTGGCCGCAGCATCAGCTCACCGTGTTGCCACCATTGCATTGTATGCAGAATCAAATACTGAACAAAACGAGTCCAAACACGACATATCGGCCATTATTTTTTTAAGAGTGTGCTAGTGTTCTGGATATCCTGGCTGCAGCATCAGACCAAGAGTTCCATAATCCTAAATAGTTATTAAGCATGCATGAGTGTTTCAAGTTTTAGGTCACATGTATGTTTGAAAGTAAAGTAAATACACATTAAGAGTCTAAGAACCCTACCGCAGCTAACAAAAGAGCTGATGACCTTGAAACGGCTGAACCGATTTTGATAAAACGTATCTAAGAACCATCGCCAAAAAACCTGCTTGTAAATAAAAAAAAACGCATCCAAATCGGTTCACCCGTTTGAGAGCTACGGTGCCACAGACAGACACACAGACACACACACACACACATAGCGGTCAAACTTATAATAACACCCCTCTTTTTTGCGTCGGGGGTTAATTAAGGCGTGAAAGCGTAACAGATAGACAGAGTTAGGTATTTTTGCATTTATAATTAAGATGAGAAGGATGAGAAGGGTTAACTGTTGACCTCAGTCTTGACCAAAGTTATAATATAAGGTCGACGATGGAGTGAGTTAACCCAGAAATAGCCTTTTTAAGAACTTATAGCAGAACTAACTTTCCGCCCGGGATTGGCCTATGTAGCCTATGTGGCTGATAGACTTGGCGAGTGATGTCTTCTGTCAGCTACCTCTATACAAAATTTCATCAAAATTGGTTAAGCCGTTTGAGCTTGAAAGAGTGAAAAGCATACATGCTTACAAACTTTCGAATTTAAAGGATAAGTAGAATAGACAAACAAACATGTCGAAATAGGCCTTAACGTTTTAATTCGCCATTAATAACGAACAAGGAAATGGTTTCCTCCTCTCCCGACAGATGCGTTTAAGGGGCTAGAGGAGGAAATCAAGGATCGACTTGGCGAGTGATGTCTTCTGTGATATATTGACGTTATTTGTCACCTTACAACCACTTACCTTAGCGAGGACGCGAAGTAACGTCTTAGTAAATCTCTTCGGTCGTGTGGGGGAAATCGTTTGAAGTAGTATCTTTTTGTCATTTCCTGGGACATTTTGTCCGTGTGGTGATCGGTTGAGAATAACACTAACCCATTTATTTCCGTGGGTGTCGTAAGAGGCGACTAAGGAAACACAAATGAGACATGTCTCCTATTAATTCACCCCAGGCAACGACACCTCAATTTGTTCTGAATCTGAGGTGGCTTCCTATGGTCTCATGCGGTGTGGTAGGCTTTGTGGAGGGCCGTCTGGTTCGCGACCACCCTCTTACCGAAATCCGACGCCAAACAGTTTGCTGTGTTCCGCCGGTGCGTAGGAGTACCAGTGCCTTTTAGGCATTTTCTGGGTTAGCAAGCTTCATCGTCGACCTCATCTATGACCTTGGTCAATATTGAGGTCAAGAGTTAACCCATCTTAAAAAAATAGGAACTTCTCAAATTAAACTGTAAGCGTATGTTTAAGTCACTAAATTCGCCTTTTTCAAGGCATGATTCCCTGGGATCCTAACCGGATTAGATCGTGTGATAACATATTCAGTTGCCTGATTGTGCAGGTTTCCTTACCGTAAGAACACGAGTTAGTACATAACTGAGAAAACGAGTCATCAAATAATTTTATGACAAGAAAAATATTCGGCGCGACGCACGACGTTATGTCGAATGAAAAATTTCACCCACTTGACTTTAAAGCACTATAGCTCAATTGGTTAGAGCACCAGTAGATCTAATGGTTAAGTGGGTTCAAGTCCCATTCGCGCCGAAAATTTTTCGTTCCCTAAAATTATTTGTGAATTTCCCTCACGCGTTTTAAAAAATACTAAACGATTCATCATTACTACGTATTGTTACTGCAAGTCGAACTCTGTACTTCTCGCTTATAAGTCCGACCTGATAAATACTACACCACAGACGACAAGGCTTATACTATGAAGATAAAATACCCACACACGTCAGTTCATACGCATACTCAAAGTAATCACGAAACACTGAGTGAGTTGTCTGACTTTCGTTTATCTGCAGGACAGCCTCCCGAATGGTAATAACACATCAGGAGTGGCAGGGCGCAAAACATACGCTTTAGTCGACTTTTATTTTATTTTATTATAAGATGGATTAACTCTTGACCTCAATCTTGACCTAGGTAATAGATGAGGTCGACAATGGAACTAGTTAACCCATAAAATGCCTAAAAGGCACTGGTATGGTCTCACGCGGTGTGGTAGGCTCTGTAAAGGGCCGAGAACAAACATCTGCTTTTTACACAAATGTTTGCCCCGACTGGGGATGGAACCCAGGACTCGCCGATCAAGAGGCAGCGTCACTACCACTCGACCAAACCGGCCGTGTATGAATTACTAGCTTTCCGCCCGGGACTTCGTTCCCGTGGGAATTCGGGAAATATGTAGCCTATGTTCATCAGGGATAATGTAGGATTCTAACAGTGAAATAATTTTTCAAATCGGTCCAGTGGTTTCGGAGCCTATTCAATGCAAACAAACAAACAATCAAATCTTTCCTCTTTGTAATATTAGTGTAGGTTACCCCTCGAAACTTGTACCACACGTACATTGTTCGTTTGTTAGCGGATTTTCCTTATCACAGTTACACAGAGGACATCAGGCTCGAGTTTTGTCTCCTTGTCCCCTTACCATAAGGACGATAGTAGAACTGCTACGCTTGATGTGCGCCTGACAGTACATAGTGCGTATTCTAGCAAGTAAGTACAGTCAACGGCACATCAGGTTACCACCAACTGTCAAATTTCCCCAATGGATAGTAAACTCTAATGCTTGGAGATAAAATTGAAAATCGATTGAAGAAATTTGACAGTTTTGGATAGCATGATGTGCTGTTGTCCCTGTACATAGGGAAGCGCTCGTAGCCCAGTGCCGCTTGCTGATCTCAACCAATCAGTGAGGTTAAGCAACGTACACCGAGGCAGGGAACCTGATGGGTGACCAAAGTGACAATTCATCACGAGCGTTTCCGTGCTTCGGAGGGCACGTTAAGCTGTCGGTCCTGGCTGTTGTCGATTGAATACGGTCGTTAAACCAAGTCAGAGGCCATTTGGCGGTTTGAAAACTCTGACACCAGGGTTAGCCAAGCTAGCCACACACTTGACTATACCCACATGATAAGAAGAAGAAGAAGCAAGTAAGTGCCCAACGTGGGAAAGCCCAAGGGTATTACAATTTATATTTAACCAGCTTTCTGCCTGAAACTTCGTTCCCTTGGGAATTCGGGAAAGTAATGTAGCCTATGTTACTCAGGGATAATGTAGGATTGTAATGGCGAAAGAATTTTTCAAATCGGTCTAGTAGTTTCGGGGCCTATTTAATGGTAACAAATAAACAAACAAATCTTTTCCTTTATAAAATTAGTGTAGATAACTCTAAAAAAAATTGCCTAACCCTGACAATAGATGAAATTAAAACTTACTGCCGTACTCAGAGACGTCAATTAAAATTAAGAAGTACTTAAATGTCATGCTATCCTTGTTTATACCAACAAGAGTGAAAGAGACAACATCAGAGTGTAATAGTACTTAACTTTAATTGACGTCTCTGAGTACGGCAGTTAGACAATGTTTAAAAACGGCTGTATGAAGATAGATTCTTTGCCTTTCCCAAAAAGGAAAGAATAAACAACAACAACACAACCCCGGGTTATGTTTTTTATGAAAAAAATTGTTATTACTAATAACTTTTAAATAGCTGAACCAATGTTGGTCAAATACAGGGTTACTTTTTAATCAGTACACAATTTTTTCTTACGGTGTCAGTAACGTTGATAGAACGTAAATAAGAAGGAAAACATTTTTTTCCAAAATTTTCAGATTTTGATACCCCTTTTTAACGTCTTAGAGGATGAATTTTGTAAATCGCAGAAACACGGGTGTCACAAATTGTGTTGAAGAGTACTATTACCAAGTTTCAAGTCAATTGGACGAAGTTATTTTTTTTTTTCATACAAAAAAATTGATTTATTTTCATGCTTCAGACGATCTAGCTTGAAATGTTTATATGAAACGATAAAAAACAAAAAAGTACGGGTCTGTTAAATTTTCATAAAGTTTACGTACAATAAATTTGTGTACTGATTAAAAAATAACCCTGTATAGCTAAGAACCTTCACGATAACTATAACAAAACAAACTCCTGTAGAACTCGGAACTCGTCTTTTGTTCTTACGAAAAACTGAATTTTCTGAATAGAGCTCCGTATAATAAGAACTAACTTTTTATGCTAAGCACTTAATACTTACTAAGTAACTCTTCTACTTATCTGAAGAACAAGCCGATTAGGTATTAGTTGGGTTATTTATGAAGATGATTTTTTACCGACTTCATAAAAGGAGGAGGTTCTATGTTCGACTGGATGTATCTTTTCAACCGACTTCAAAAAAGGAGGAGGTTCTCAATTCGACTGTATTTTTTTTTTTTATATTTGTTACGCGATTACTCCGGCAACTGTTGTCCGATTTTCAAAATTCTTTATTTGTTCGAAAGAGTATACTCCTGAAGAGGTCCCATATAAATTTTATCGAAAATGATTCAGCGCTTTTAAAAAAAATCAACAAAAACAAAATATACTACAAACTAGAACATCATCTAAATAAATGAATGACATTTCTGTTTGTAGTTATTTGCTAATAGGCATTGTAGTCCGCAAAAAACTAGATATCTACTTTGTGCGAACTGTTGTTGGGATTGAAGTCGGTGACTCATACGTTTTTAACGTGGAAAATTATTTTATGTATGGTCACCGATTTATCCCTCATTTGTGGACCGTTTTTTAAAATTCTATTTTTGATCGAAAGAGTATACTCCTGAGGTGGTCTCGTTGTCACCAAATAAGGATCTTATGATAAGATCCCAGGGCAATCGAGGGCAAACCTCGAATTTAATAGGCACTTTAAATATTTATCATATCCTTTCTATTATGTACACTAAAAATTGAAAAATAAACAAATATTTTAGGAAAACAAAATTAAACAGACTCCAAAAAAGCAAGTATAAAGTCAACATCATTTAGTGTGCTACTGATCTGTTTGAAGTCGGTGCCAAGTCAAATAAGCTTGATAGACCGCCTACACCGACTTCAAACAGATCAGTATGTCCTACATAGCACATTTAATTATGTGTTATCTTTAATTTTTCGCTTTTTTATGTTGTCGCGATGGTACGCTCTAGTGTGGCTTGCAAATCCAAATTTAGTCTTAAAAGTCCTACTACATGGGATGCAGAAGACCTGGTCAAAATTGTTTTACGTGTACGTGTACTTTGGCTAAGGGCGAATCTTTCTTTCTGCGCGTTTAGCGTCAAGATCTTACAGCAATATCGGTACCTAATGTACTCGCACAACTTTAAACAGGGTTCAGAAAGTTTTATGAGTTTTATCAGTGGTTCACAACCCATTTGTTCCGGAACGTTCCGTGCATTCAGTGCGCCCAGTGCATTGGACGATGCAACTTGCACAACAAGTCAACTTGTTTGAACCTAGAGTTGCGAGTAATAGGCCAAAGAAGTTTGAGGTGCTATCTGGGCCCCGATTCTGTAACTTAAGTTGTGTGTCGATGGAATTGGGGCCATTTTTAACCCCCGACGCAAAAGGAGAGGGGTGTTATAAGTTTAACGTATCTGTCTGTGTATCTGTGTATCTGTCTGTGGTATCATAACTCCCAAATGGATCGACGGATTCTCGTTTGGTTTTTTTGTGTCATAGATAATTTTATGCCGAGTGTTCTTAGCCATGTTTCATGAAAATCTGTTCAGCCGTTTAAAAGTTATAAGCAATCGAATGTCATTCAAAAATTTCAATTTTATTATATCTGTTCAGGTGGCGAAATTGAGAACTATTTAATTTTCATATACTTGCTGACAGGCACCCAGACCAGCAGCGCCACCGCCAACCGAACGTAAAGTTGCAGACTACCTAGCAACAGAAAATTCAGTTGGCGATGGCGGTGGCGCCACCAGTCAAAGCAGCCATCATTAGAATAGAATAGAATAGAAAAAATCTTTATTTTATAGGACATTCAGGATGCCACTTAAAACAAGTCAAGATTACATGAAATACATACAAACAAACATTAAAGGATTTAAATACATACATACGCATTCGTTCTTTTGACCCTACTGACTCTACGCCTATTCGCAAAGGTGCAGTCTTAGAGGTATGAAAGGATAGTTCTTAATTTTGCCACCTGTATAAAATGGCGACCATTCTATCGACATACAACTTAAGTTACAGAATCGGGGCCCTGAGAGTTACGGCAATATATCTTCATAAGACGCTTTAGTTATACGCGACGTTATTCCGTAAGGGTTAAAAGTTGAAATGAAGATAAATATGTACGGACGGCTAAAACTCAGGTTACCAAACGTGTGATAAGAGTGGTTTTGCAATGAAAATAGAGTGATCTGATGCGCTGGCCTCTGTACTACCAGGTTTTTTTTTTCTAGAAACTAGTATATTTCCTCCACACTGGACTGGAAGTGAAAGAAAAGCTTAGAATGTACCAGCTGCCGACTATTCCCAGGCATACTGTAAAAGTCATCAATAGGGACGCAAGGGTTATTCTTTATGGTGGGTGAAAGGCTGACAACCTTTTACCACTATACAATACATCATGTCTCATCTAATAACCCTCAGAATTTATGTCAAACGTGGCATCTAGTGGTTCTGAACCATTGATGCTCTGCCTACCCCATATGGGATTACAGGCGTGAGCGTATGTGTATGTATGTGTAACTAGTATATACAACGGGTTTCAAAAATACCCAGAAAAAATTAAATCCAAAATCAAACTTAAGTTTTGCGATTAATTAAATTAGCGCTGGGCTTAAATTAACTTTTTTATCTTAATGATATTAATCCTAGAGACTTAAACATGGTTTCAGTAGCCTTGTTTTATGACATACATCAGAATCTTTTTTTCGGGTTTTGAGCTAAATACCTAAATTGTACATTGCCTTCGAAGCACAATGCCTAAAGTCGATGCCTAAAACTTAGGATGCCTATGTGATTTATTGTCTATAAGGCAAAATGCCGCCGTGCTTTGATGTCTAAAAAGCAAAATGCCTAAGTGGTTCAATACCTACTCAGCAATATAAGTCTTAATCTTAATCATTCAATGCCCACAAAACGAAATGCCTAATTGTCGGTATTGACCGAGCGTGTCTACATGACTTAATACTTACATAATTTTCGTCTATTCTACATATAATAATTATTAGACTCTGTGTTGAAATGTTAGTCACGTCCACAAAAAAAAAATGATTTTATTTTTTCTTTTCAAGTTGTGTTTTCTATAAGCGTTTAATGAACAATTTTATCAGGAGTGTAGCTAAATATGAAGTCATCAAAGAGTCATACGTACAAATGTCGTTAGTGGTTACGTGGTGGTTCTCGTACTTGAGTAAGGATTTTTATAATATGTATTATACCTTCTTTGAGATAGTAATATAGCCTCTTCAAAGCCACTTATATAAATCTGAAAATGTTGTCTATTGTTTTCATTGTCACTCAAACTGACACTTATCTGATTTTTCTTACGGCGACCAATAGTTGAAAAAAGCTAGTTGTATCTTATTTATAAAAAGTATAGTAATAATTAGATCTGTGCTATTATAATATGGACAGCAAAAATAAAATACAGTTCATTACAAACAACAAAGGAGGCCAAACTTTGTTACTGGCGGGGTACAGGTACACTATAAACAAGCAAAACCAAGATGGTAGTAGTTTGTGGAGATGCTCGAATCGGAAAGAATGTTCTGCGTCTATCAAAATAAACGATAAAAAGGACCAAATTATACCAGGAAAACACAACATACACGCCTGTGAAGCAAATGTTGAAAGAAATGAAGTATCAGTTTTGATGGAAAAATGCAAACATAAAGTCTGCAAATCTTTTATACCCGTTCAGAAAGTGTTTGAAAAAGTTTTTACTGAATATGGGTCACTTGTTGATGAGGACTTCGACAAAATGCCTATATTTAGAAGTAAAAAAGACAGTTTGTTACGGGCAAGACGAAAGTTTTTAAGCACTTCGAAAACAGAATTCAAAAAAATCAGAGATGTAGTAGTACCAGAGATTCTTGGACGAGATTTCTTGTTATGTTCAGATGGAGAAGGAGACAACAAAATAATTGTATTTGCGACACCATTTACGAAAAGATACCTTAATAACATAAACCATGAGATAATAAAATTTTTTGGAGATGGTACATTTAAAAGGATACCACTCTTTTACCAGATGTACACCCTTCACATAGACATCGACAGCAGTGCCGAGAGTTCCAATCGTGTACGCTCTTTTGCCAAATAAACTACAAGATACATATATCCGACTGTTTGAGCTTTTAAAACTTCATTTAAACATCAAAATCAAAAAATTCAAGTGCGACTACGAGTTAGGACAAATACAAGCAGTTGAAATGGTCTTTCCAGATGCAAATATCAGCGGCTGTTACTACCACTTCTCGAAAGCGGTGTGGAAAAATGCTTGTAAGCTTAATGTCACAACTACAACGAACGGGCGACATTTAACAGCAACAACAGCAAATTTACCACTTGTTCATGCAGATTTTTTACTTGAAGCCTGGGATCAAATTAAACAACACTTTTTTTCTAATTCCATAGATCCATTTCCAATGTGCATTGAGCACGAGTCGTGTGAGGCACGAAATTTATAATTTTTTCTAAGAGAAACATTTTTGTTTTTATATTTTTAAGTAAGAAAAGACTACAGCATCGATGTGAAGTGGAAGCGGAAGTGGTAACTGGGAGAGTTTTTTTTTCATAGGTTCATAACTTAATTTTTTCAAAGTGAAACATTTTAGTTTTTATATTTTTAAGTACCTAAACTTTGTAACTAAATAAATAAATAACTGAATAAATAACCTTACTCTCGAATCTTGGTCTTCGTGTTTTACGTTTTCCCTAAGACTCTCCCCCACCAAGAACTCTCGGTTCAGCTGTGGCAGCGTAATTGACGAGTTACTTTTGCATAAATTATTAATTTAATTGCGTACCTATCCGTCTAATAGCGTACCTATTACTAAAAAAGTATTTCTCAATAAAAGCTTCATGAAATAACAACATCAACCTGGACAACAACATCCCCATCAATTAAACAATAAATTCACAAATACTGGTGTAGAAGGGAATATTCCTGTTAGGCATCTAGCATTATAGCCAAAATACAATGTAGGTAATCTTGCTGTTAGGCATTTCATTTCTTCGACATTTATCATTATAGCCAAAATACAATGTAGGTAATCATGCTTTTAGGCATTTCGCGTTTTAGGTAATCAGTGGTGGTGGCATCGTGCATGTTAGGTACTTCGCTCAAAATGGTTTTTTTCGTATTGGGTATTTGTAAAAGACCTTTACAAAAATATTATACATATTTT
The DNA here is from genome assembly GCA_949987775.1 of Aproaerema taeniolella. NCBI lineage: Eukaryota > Metazoa > Arthropoda > Insecta > Lepidoptera > Gelechiidae > Aproaerema > Aproaerema taeniolella. The sequence continues at coordinate 18,371,703 of OX465245.1, forward strand.
AAAAATATTTTTTTTACAGGTAATTACATTCAACATCAAGAAGGCTTAAAAAGGTATTTTATATTTGTTTTTTTTTATCACATGTTTGTTGGGGCAGCCGGCGTAAGAATTATTAGGTTACTGCTTACGTTACATATGTTTTTACGCACGATAGTCTTCTTTCAATTTGTTAACCATTTAGTATACTCCAGAGGTGGTGCCATTGTAACCAGGTCAGGATCTGATGGTGAAATCCCAGGGAAATCGAGGTAAAACCCTAGAATTTAATTGGCAATTACATTGTTTCTCACCTACTTTCAATGATTTACACTAAACATAGAAAAATAAATAAACTTTTTCCAAAAAAATAAAAACCGACTTCGAAAATCGAAAAATAAAAAATGTATCATTTAGTGTGCTACGTACCCACTGATCTGTTTGAAGTCGGTGCCAAGCCAAATAAGTTTGATAGGCTATACTTACATCTGCCTTCGCACCGACTTCAAACAGATCAGTATGTACGTAGCACACTAAATGCTACGTTTTTTATTTTTAGATTTTTGAAGTCTGTTTTTCGTTTTTGTAATTTTAGAACTATTTTTCCTTGTATTTCCTGCGATTTTAATTGGATAAAAAGTAACCTTAGACTACCCACCAGCCTTGCCATTCTTAAATTTCTGGTGACTCTTAATTATTAAGCGACTCTTTAGGAAATTGTTCTCCTCGTATAACTGAACAATGTTCTCTAAGAAAAACATATCAAATTCCCAAAAAAGATTCCCTTACAAAGGCAATTCAACTGACCGCAGAAGTTGTATGGAGAGGCGAAAAATTTTGACATTGTAAAATGTCTTTTCGTTCGCTACAGTATAGGCTCCGATTTCACGAAAAAGTGCTATCTCCTTATATCTTGGAGCGTTGTGAAGATATGATATTAAAAAAAAACTCAAAAGACGCGTATTTACGAGAGCTGAAAGGAGCAAAAATAATTATTCGAGAAAGTCAAAAACGAAAAAAGTTATAACCGAAATTGTGACATTTCATTTTTATTTTTCCCGAATTTTTGATTTTGGCGCTCGATATTTTTGAAACGAAGAATTATTCCTCTGGACAATTTAGTCAGCTACAATTTGAGTTTAAAACAAAGACGATCGGGTTAAGGGTTTGCCCTGTAGCCTACCTTTTTGAAAAAAGTCAAATAGTAGAACGACATTTTTTCGAATTCCGCTGATTCATTTCCAATGTGCTTGATAGTCGTGTGAAGCACGATTTTCATACTTTGACCTATGTTCATGAGGGATAGTTGTTTAGATTCGTGGGCTTCTTTCCTCACCTTGTAGGTATGTGGCAAACTTGACTAACTCTGGTGTCAGTTTTCAAACCGCCAAATGACCTCTGACTTGTTTAACGACTGTAGTTATTCGACAACAGCCCAGACCGATGGCTCAACGTGTCCTCAGAAGCACTTTAAATTGCTACTTTTGGTTAACCATCAGTTTCCCTGCCTCTCTATAGGTACGAGCACCACTGGGCTACGAGTTTCGAGGGCTGAATCATATCCTTAAATGGGCCTTTTTATAATTCGATAACGGAACGGTAAAATTGTATTACCATTGCCTCCTATGTAATAGTAATACTAGAAGCTGGGAACACAGGGGACAATGGTAATTCAAATTTCAAAGTGCCGTGCCGTGCCGTTCGATTGGGTAAGGTGTCGGATAATGGCCTAAATCCCCTTCGTGTTTCGAAGGGAGGCCCGTGCCCCTCGGTGGGGAGTAAACTTCACATCAATCTGTTGTTCCCTTATGACATAAAGAAGGAACAAATATACACAAATTATCAGAATAAGTAAAACACCTAGGAAATTTTCGCAAAGCTACGTAAAGTTTCTCCAGATGAAAAAAAAACGTTTACTACGTTCCATGTCTCCGTTGTCCAGGGTCCCGATTCTGTAACTTAAGTTGCGTGTAGATGGATTGGTCGCCATTTTATCTGTACAGGTGGCGAAATTTAGAACTATTTAATTTTCATATAATTGCTGATGACCATCCCGACCAGCAGCGCCACCGCCAACCGAACGTAAAGTTGCAAACTACCTGGAAACTGAAAATTCAGGTGGCGGTGGCGCCACCAGTGAAACTATTATCACTTTTGACTTTGCGCCTATTCGCAAAGGTGCAGTCTTCCTCAGAGAAAAATAGGCAAGAAACTCCGAGGCTCGCTCTTTTTAACTCAATCATGTAAATTTTCTGATTTCTAATTTAAATAGACATACTTAAGTTACAGAATGGGGGCCTGGCGCTGCCTTTTGCAATTTTTATTCCTTTTTTCTGCAGCCTTACGCTCATTTCCTGCTAGCATTGTCATCCAGGTTGCAAGGCCGTTTGTCGTTTAGTACACTGCATTTTTCTTTTTTGTTTTTCCCCGAGTTAAACGGGGTGTTGCAAAGGGACCCCCACCCTCTTTATGTGTACCTTAGGTGAAGAACTAAAAATGTTGGTCTCGGAATGAAATTCTTTGCATTTCCGAGCTCAAATTAGACTTTAAATAATTTAGCGGAAATTAAAACGTGAATCAATTCACTAAACTAAGCATCGTACTTTTTTTTGAAAAATGAAAAACGATTTTCGCTTCTGTTCAACTCGAATGGTCAGCTGATTGCCTAAATACACACAGCAACACGGTCTAGGGATATTGCACGATTTTTCATACAAAAGAGGTCTGTTTTAGAAGCTATAATAGCATAATCGAGATACATAGTGGGCTATAATTTTCATACGAGCAAGTGGTCAACCGAATTTTCAATTCTAGTCAATGAATTTTGTTTTACTTGAAATTTGTGAAAACGTAACAAAAATGAAAAAAAAATGCGAAAATTCGACCATTTTCAAAAAGTGCAAAAAGTGCATTTTCGTTTTTTTCCGTCACGTTTTCATAAATTTCAAGTAAAACAACATTTATTGACTAGAATTGAATATTCAAGTTTAGTACTTGCTCGTCTGAAAATTATAGCCCTCCATGTATCTCGAATATGCTTTTGTAGCTTCTCAAACAGACCTCCTTTGTATGAAAAATCGTGCAATATCCCTACACCGTGTTGATGTGTATATTTATGAGAAGACAAAAGTTGTTCAGTTCCAACAGGGAAAGTCCCACGCTAATTCAAAATCACATTGGTTACAAAGCCATCTAATGAAGCTTGAAAATCGGTTGACTATGATGTCAAGGCATAAATTAATATTGAAGCTCTGCCTACGCTGTTAGAAAATACAAGCACGAATCTATGTTGTAATTTCAATTTTAATTATTTTAATGTATTGCAATCTATATTGCAAATTTAGGTTCCCATATGGTCTATTGCAGGGTTTCTCAAAGTGGGGTACGCGAACCCCTAGACGTTCGCCAACGAATACTCAATACTCAATATTTTATTGCATCCATAGATTTTTTTTTCTATCTATAAAACATGATTCACAATCAGGTGGACACGACATATGTATATGTATAATGTTCACTGTATATAATTTTCTATTGTTACGTTAGTAGGTAAATAATTTATTTATGTATTATATAAATCGTTTGTATTTTTGTCTTTATGTATGTTCCGAGGGACCCACAACACTTTCCCTTTGAGTGTGTGGCGATTTTTTTTTTGTTTTTTTATCAATGCTTTTACAAATCAATCGACTAATCGACTACGCTGACGTTGTCTATCTCGATGCCACTGAGGAATTAGTCAACAAACTGGAACGACTCCAGAATGTGTGCATCCGCTTTGCTTTCGGTCTACGAAAATTTGACCACGTATCGGAGTTCCGTGCTAAGCTGAAATGGCTATCCATCCGCAAGCGCAGAGAGTCCCATATACTTTCCTTGCTCTTCAAAATCCTTAATTCTCCCTGTTCGCCAGTGTATCTGCGGGAAAGATTCCAACATAGGTCTGAAATCAGTGGTGAGCGTCTGCGATCTGGTTTTAACCTTGCTCTCACCATCCCGCCAAACACTACACGTACATACAACAGGTCTTTTACAGTGCACGCGGCGAGGCTCTGGAATAGCATACCAGTATCTGTCCGTAAGTCCCCTTCAGTCGAAAGTTTTAAATTGAGGCTCAAAAAGCACTTTGGTTTCGATGCTGAAGCCCTTAGCTGACATTGTATTTTCTCGCATCTTGTTGTTTGTTTATTTTTTTGTATATGTATATATTTATATTATATATTTATGTATTATATATGTATATGTTTAATTTACTATATTATTTGTATATTAATATATTATATTGTACATTTAATGCTACCTGCCGACTACTCCTTCCTCTCAAACACTCAATGGGTTGACTGGAAGAAATCCCCTTGTGGGATAAGTCCGCCTTTGTACTGTTTTTTTTTCTCTTATAATGTGTTTTGTGTAACTTATGCTCATGTACAATAAAGAATAAATACATACATAAATACATACATACAAATCAAATCAAATCAATGGAATAACAATGGTTCAAATTTGATTCGCCACTGATTTATCTCCCATTTTAAATATTTTGATCGATTTTATTAATTAAGTAGCCCTCAGTCATAATAATCAAAATAGATTCATTTATTTATAGATTAAGTTTAATTTTGAAAGAATTATGAAATATCTGAAAATTATGACCGTTAAGTTTTTGATTTTTATAATAAAATGTTTTCGGATGCAAAAAACAACAGTTAATTTTGTGATTTTTCCATTAAAAATTCGCGCGATTCTTGCACACCCGTGTGTGCATGATTTGTGTCGCACGCGACGACGGGCTAAGCAGTGGTAGATAACACATCGAATTGTGTAATTGGTAAATTCGGTATTAAATTTTAAATAACAAATAATAGGTCTTTACCTATGAAATGCCGTTTTTTCCTCAAGCTTTCTTTTATTCATAATTTATTTGATTGAACAGCTATTACTAAAAATGTTTTATTTAAAACCTTGGCCATTTATCGCAGATATTGAGTCAAATTAATTTACTTTAGATTTATTTGCTGAAAAGGAAACTCAAATATAGCTCGTTTCATCCGTTGCCCGTTTCATTGTTTATTTTTGCTGTACCGTTGTTACAGTTACAACTTTCAATAAACTAAGTATGATGAAAATTTACTTAATGTTGTCCAAACCTTCCCACAAAATATTGCTAAATTTGGATTTCGCATTCCCGAGAAAAATCCAAAAACGTTAGTATGGAAAATTCGGTTTTCCAAAAATTTTGTATGAAAAACGGCAATTTCATAGGTAAAGACCTATTATTTAAAAAAATGTAGCACGGCAAAATTCCTTAAAGAGATTTTAACAATCGGATACAAAAATAAAAAATTAAACAAAAAGATTTATTTTACAAACATATTTGTTGCTAAGGTTGACCTATCTGCGATGTAATTCGCGCGCTACGAGCTAGATGGCGTTACGACGCTGCCAACCAACTGTCCACTATCGCTATTCCTGTCACACTTCGGTTACGTCATATAGCGTCATCTCTTACTGTGATAAGACGTTTATTTATAAACCTTTTTTAGGAAAAATTTTTAATACAGATAATTTTGTAATATTCAGTAAAGTATTGTGAGGAAGTTTCAAGCAGGTTCGTCAAGTATTTAAAGAGTTATTAACGAAAAACCTACAACGCGGTATTGAAGTTTTTGCGTTCGCTCGCATATATATAACCGCTTCGCCTCAGTCAATGGGGAGTCCGTTTCTACTCAGGAAGTTTGTTAAGTGAGGGCAAGAGCTAATCGAATTCTTATCCCTGTTTGTACCCACACCTGGAGGTCCAAGGTTGTGAGGTTATTGACGCTTCGTGCGGTATTCAGATTCGAGACAGGCAGAGGAAGCCTAGTTGAGATGAGATGAATTTGGCTGAAAGTATGCCGATGATGAGGCCCTGTGAGGTCATATTAATATGGGTGTAAGTCCCAATGGTCAAGGAGGGATGATGAACCCTCAACCCCACTGTAGTAGAAGCATTGACTCCTTTTTGCCTTCACGCTTGTTTTTTTTAACTTTAAGCAGGGAGGCATTAATTTTCTTTTTATCCCCCGACACAAAAAAAGAGGGGTGTTATAAGTTTAACGTGTCTGTCCGTGTTTTTGTGTATTTGTGTATCTGTCTGTGGTATCGTAGCTCCCAAACGGATGAACCGATTTTCGTTTAGTTTTTTTTGTGTCATAGATAATTTTATCCCGAGTGTTCTTAGCCATGTTTCATGAAAATCTGTTCAGCTGTTTAAAAATTATAAGCTATCGAATGTCGGGGTGATACAAAATGTTTAATTATAGTGTTATACTTATTTTATTCTATTTTGATTCACGCTTTGCTCTTTTGAGGTAAGCAGGGAAGCCTTGAGTCTGCCCAACTTTACGACCCGCGCTTTGTTCTTTCGGGAAGAGCAGGGAATAAACTCTTTTCTAACTTTAATTCACGCCTTACTTCTTACTTTACCCGGGTTTTATAATTTGCGCTATGTTTATTTTGGGGTAATCAGGGAAACGTTTTAACTGTTTACAATACAATACAGTACTCTTTATGGCACACAAAAAACATAACTATAAAACAAACAAATGTTCATCATCTAGTGTACAATGCGGCGGCCTTATTGTATTTTTTTTTACATAAGTACCTCTAAAGTTTATGGTTTGTTCATCCAGATCTAAAGCAAAGTTTTCTAGTTTTTTTAACTTATTTAAATTGTAAATTAGTTTTTTTGCAGTAGTTGTATTATGTTATTACCAAAGACTATGAATATTTCTTATTAAATAATACCTACTAATAATTAAAGCAAGGTAATTGCGTAATATGCAGTATTCTTGTAGTTACAATTTACATGTAATAGTTAAGTGTTGGTTAAATGTTATTGAAGTACAAATTGAACTGTTCTTTTTAAGATAAAAACCCGTCTTTATCTGGAGCGCCGAAACTGTGACAAGGTCGAATGGGAAGTGACAGAACGGGTTTTTCAAGGTTATTCGCGAATAAACTTGCACAGACAACAACACATGTAGTTATTTGCGGCCAGTTTGGTCGAATGGTAGTGGCAGTGCCTCTTGATCGACGGGTCCTGGGTTCGAATCTTTTTTTATTTATTATGAGATGGGTTAACTCTTGACCCCAATCTTAACCAAAGTCATAGATGAGGTTGACGATGGAGCGAGTTAACCCAGAAAATGCCAATTAAGGCACTGGTACTCCCACGCACCGACGGAAGACAGTAAGCTGTTTGGCGTCAGACTTCGGTAGGAGGGTGGTCGCGAACCAGACGACCCTTTACAGAGCCTACCACACCGCATGAGACCATATGAATGACGCCACCTCAGATTCAAATCAAACTGAGGGGTCGTTGCCTAAGATGATTACTCGGAGGCAGGTCTCATTCATGTTTCCTTAGTCACCTCTTACGACACCCACGGAAAGAGATGTTATTCTCAACCGATCACCACACGGCGGAAACCTAACTATTGTGAAACATATTAGTGTAAAAAGCAGATGTTTGTTCTCGGGTCATGGGTGTTCGTGCATGTCTTTGTGTTTCAAAGGACACACGACACAAACGAAAACCTTAGTGTGGTACCTTTGAGTGAATAACTTTAAAAAAGTGTGTTTTTAGAATGACATAAGGATTATAGGCATGATAAATGGATGAATTGAAGGCCTTTAATGTCATTTAATGGACGGAGACTCAAGCCTTACAGAAGGAAACTCAAGCCTTGATCTATACTTAAGTATTGAGTGTCTCTTTCTCTCACTATCAAAATGACAAAGACGACTGCTACTTAAGTATAGATCAGAGTCTGAGTCGCGTTCTGTAATATGGGCCTAAATCAACCTCTCCTGCTTCCGAACCCGTTTCAAAGATGTTCAAAACTTATCTAAATCCTAGATAATTATCTTTATCACTTAAAGCAGTAAATAAAGTAGTTATCACGTTAGTAAGGCGACTTGGAACATTTAAAGGGAATCAAGATAAAGATAGAATGTCGCCTTTAGGCCTCGTCACATCGTTAGGGTGGTGATAGCGCGACGGTTAGGCGGGTATTTTATTAGTACTAACTTGGTACTAAGTTTTGGGGTCGGTACAGTTAGGTACTTTATCTAAATTCGGTTATGGAGACAGTTTGTCAGCGAGTTATAATATACTAGCTAGCTTTCAGCCCGCGTGGACTTCAGGTTATATCGTGCCTAGCTGTGGGATAAAATGTAGCCTATGTCCTTTCCTAAGGTCTATTCTGTCTTTGTACCAAATTTCATCAAAATCGGTTCTGTAGTTTAGGCGTGAAAGCGTAACAGACAGACGGACAGAGTTACTTTCTCATTTATAATATTAGTAGTGATATTAACAGAAAAGTGAATTAGTTAGGTACAAAAATATTAAGCGATTTTAGATAAACGAAAATGTAGGGTCTATATCAGATTACTAAAGTTAATAACTTTTCCCAAGGAACATAAGTAAGACAACATTAATATGCGAATCGAATAAAACCATTCGATTCGCATATTAATGTTGTCTTTATTTTTCGATCTGTTGAAGTCGGCTTATGAGAAACATTTTAATAATTCGAGGTTTCCCCTTGATTACCCTGAGATCCCATCATCAGATCCCGACTTGGTGACAATGGAACCTCAGGAGTATACTCGGTGAACAAGAACATACATGAAAAAAAGATGCATAGTCACAGTTGAATATAAACCTCCTCCTTTTTTGAAGTCGGTTCAAAATTTAGAAACTCAGTTAGTGACCTTGGTAAGGAGCCATCCATTAATTACGACACACGTTAAGGGGGAGGGAGGGGGTCGACGAAGTGTGACATTGTGTGACAAGGGGGTGGGAGGGGTCCTACATTTCGTGACGTCACATTTAAACACGAACTTTGAACTATTAAGGAAAAACTCAAAAACATTTGCAACTAATATAATTTAAAACATTGAAATAAAACTAATTTCATGAATTACTAGATATACCTAAAATTGCAAAATATGCGACGTCACTCTAGGAAGGAGGGAGTCTCACAAATGTGACCAGCTGTGACAGGAAACACCCCCGTTTCAAAAAATCATGAAATCCGTGTGACTTAATTTATGGATGGCCCCTAACATGACTATTATTCGATGTTTTGAAAAGAATATTAATAAGTATTCGTGCTGCATACAATGCGCAAGTCCAGCATTGGAATCCCTTGGTATGGTTAGCAACAACAGAACAATGGGAGATTCGACAGTGCATACGTCCCCTACCACAAATATTCGAAGTGAAATAATAATAACTCTAAAATTAAAAATTTTGTATTACACGTGACATTTGATTGCTGAAACTTTTAAATGGCTGGACCATTTTGATCAAACATAGCTAAGATAAATCTCGATTATACGTCAGCTTTCAAAAGAATCCGGTTACAGTTTGTTCGCTCAATTAGTGTGCATGGGTAGCTGTCAGCTGTCATCTCGAAATGTATGGCGGTACAGGGAGCAAGAAAACTTGAATGGTAATTCATATTTTCTATCTCTTTCTACTAGTTATAATACGAAAAATCTGACTTGTGGGGTAAATATATTGCCCACGCAATCAAAGAAGATAATAAGTACTTTAATGTAGACCAGCATGTTGATGTTAACGGAGACACTTTCATAATAAACACACAAAGTGATACAGATGACTCTGATTCGGAATAGCTAGATTGATTTTTTATACTTATGCTACAAAAATAGCATATATATATGTTTAAGTTGTAAGATGGCTATTTAATTTTAATTTTTATTAAAAAATTTGCATTTGTGGACGAGTCACATTTAAGTTAAAGAATGGTCCCAATATACCGTGCGCCTGTACTGCACACTAATTGCCCGAACGAACTGTATATTATCGCGGAAATACTGACGCAGGCAGAGAATTTCATTCCTTATTAATCATAGAAATCAAACCCGCATACGGTATACTATAAAATCATCTATACTAATATTAACCGTGTGGTGATCGGTTGAGAATAACACCACTCCATCTCTTTCCGTGGGTGTCGTAAGAGGCGACAAAGGAAACTCAAATGAGACCTGCCTCCTAGTAATCCATCCCAGGCAACGACACTTCATTTTTTTCTGAATCTGAGGTGGTGTCCTATGGTCTCATGCGGTGTGGTAGGCTATGTAAAGGGCCGTCTGGTTCGCGACCACCCTCCTACCGAGGTCCGACGCCAAACAGCTTGCTGTGTTCCGTCGGTGCGTGGGAGTACCAGTGCCTTTGTAGGCATTTTCTGGGTTGACTCGCTCCATCGTCGACCTCATCTTTGACCTTATGGTCAAGATTGAGGTCAAGAGTTAACCCATCTTATAATAATAATAAAAATACTAGCATTCCGCTCGGGACTTCGTTCCCGTGGGAATTCTGGAAAATCATGTACCATATGTCCATCCCGGATAATGTAGGATTCTAATGGTGAAAGAATTTTTCAAATCGGTCCAGTAGTTTCGGAGCCTATTCTATACAAACAAACAAACAATCAAATCTTTCCTCTTTATAATATGTATATAGATAAAGAGGAAAGATTTGTATTTTTGTATGAAACGAATAAACTCAAAAACTACTAGACCGATTTCAAAAATTCTTTCACTATTAGGATGCTACATTATCCCTGAGTAACATAGGCTACATAGTTTTCCTAAATTCCCACGGGAACGAAGTCTCGAGCGGGATGCTAGTATAATATAAAAGAAGATTTATAAAATGATGAAAAAAACTGACGAAAAAAATGTAGATACGTAAAATAGATGTCGTGGTGTGTCTAGCGGAATATGAGTATGGTTAGGAAAATTATTATTACTATCAAAGAACACATCGAAATAAATTTAGATTTTCAAGTGACATGTGAGTGAAAGGTAGCCCAGTTGGTAATGCGTGATAGCCCAGTTGGTAATGAGTCAGACTTGTGACCAGAAGATTGCGGGTTCAAACCCTGGTGCGGGCCAGTACCACTAAATTCTTGAAGGAAACCCGAACGTCCAAGAAAATTCCTTTTCGAAGGGCGCGCGGTTCACCTACCGCATTAGGCCAGCGTAGTGGAATATAGCCTAAATCCCCTTCGTGTTTCTATGGGAGGCCCGTGCCCCTCGGTGGAGTCGTATGTGGCCTGATAAAAAAGTGAGTTACCTTCGAGAATCACTAGTAGTTAAGTATTCGTAGCATCCATATGCAATGTGTATACAATATGGACACAGGGCATTGTTCCTAGTATGTTACTATCTAGGATTCATCAACTCGCTTATGTAATATCCTGTAACGTACTTAACTTAATTCACACATACACCGATGTCTAGTTAATAAAGGCTAGGATAAATAAAAAATTTAAAAAACCCCCCCCGCAAAAAAGTAAAGCGGACATTTAAAAAGTAAAAAATAATACCTTTCGTTGAGCCATCAAATTCATTTCAGAAATACCTATATATATTTTAATTATCGAAATCGATGGATGGCACGATAGGGTTTGCTCATTAAAATGGCGCTATAATGTCGCGTCGGGGTACCGCTTTAGTGAATCAGACCCAATCAAATGAAGGGTCAATCAAATGAAGGGTCTGATTCACTAAAGCGGTACCCCGACGCGACATTATAGCGCCATTTTAATGAGCAAACCCTATCGTGCCATCCATCGATTTCGATAATTAAAATATATATAGGTATTTCTGAAATGAATTTGATGGCTCAACGAAAGGTATTATTTTTTACTTTTTAAATGTCCGCTTTACTTTTTTGCGGGGGGGTTTTTTAAATTTTTAATTTATTTTTTATTTTTAAATTTTTAACTTATTTCAAGGATGTGCTAGTGTTCTGGATATCCTGGCCGCAGCATCAGCTCACCGTGTTGCCACCATTGCATTGTATGCAGAATCAAATACTGAACAAAACGAGTCCAAACACGACATATCTGCTATTATTTTTTTAAGAGTGTGCTAGTGTTCTGGATATCCTGGCTGCAGCATCAGACCAAGAGTTCCATAATCCTGCATAGTTATTAAGCATACATGAGTGTTTCAAGTTTTAGGTCACATGTATGTTTGAAAGTAAAGTAAATACACATTAAGAGTCTAAGATTCCTACCGCAGCTAACAAGAGCTGATGACCTTGAAACGGCTGAACCGATTTTGATAAAACGTATCTAAGAACCATCGCCAAAAAACCTGCTTGTAAATAAAAAAAAAACGCATCCAAATCGGTTCACCCGTTTGAGAGCTACGGTGCCACAGACAGACACACAGACACACAGACACACACACACACACACATAGCGGTCAAACTTATAACACCCCTCTTTTTGCGTCGGGGGTTAAAAAGATGCAATAGAAAATGTAGCCAAATTCATCCAATTCGATATATGTAGTTGCATTTGCACTTTGGTTCAATATATTTTTTTGTTTGGGTTCTGTAAAACTCCGTAGACTTACATACATACATATACGCTCACGCCTGTAATCCCTAACGGGGTAGGCAGAGCATCAGTGGTTCTAGAAAACCACTTAATGCCACTTTTGACCCAATAAATAGTGAGGGTTATTAGATGGAACATGTTGTGTAATGGTGAGAGGTGGTCAGCCTTTCGCCCATGATACAGCAAGACACCTCACGTCCTACTTAACGATTTTTACAGTATGCCTGGGAAGAGTAGGCAGCTGGCACATTCTAAGTTTTTCTTTCACTCCCAGTCCAGCGTGGATGGACTTGATGTCATGTTTTTGTCTGTCCACCCGTCCGTCTGTCTGTCCGTCTGTCACTAGGCTGTATCTCATGCATGAACCGTCATAGTAAGATAGTTGAAATTTTCACAGATGATGTATTTGTGTTGCCGCTATAACTCTTTGCCACAATTCCGTAAGAAAGTCATGCAGCAGCTTAGAAACATTTAAAACTTTGTTAGTTTTGTAAAAGAATGTACTGTTATTATTGTAACACACAAACGTGTTCTTAATATCGAATGTGGTATTTGAATTTAATTGTGTACTCGTTTAGTTTTTAGTTCGAAGATTGTATGTTTACTTATGTATTAGCGATGTAAGCGTTGGCAAATCTTTAAATAAAATAAAAATAAATAAAAATAAATAAAATAACAACAAACACTAAAAAAGAGAATAAAATAAATATTTAAGGGGGCTCCCATACAACAAACGTGATTTTCCAAACAACATACAAAAACGTGATTCACTGACTTCAATCCGAACAACAGGTCGTACAAAGTAGAAAACTACTATTTTTTGCAGACTACAGTGCCTATTAGCAGATAATCACAAACGAAAATGTCACTCATTTTTTTTTTCATTTATTTAGTGGTAGCAGCGCTGCTTCTTGATTGACGGGGCCTGGGTTCGATTCCCAGCCGGGGCAAATATTTGTTTAAAAAGCAGATTTGTTCTCGGGTCATGGATGTTTTTGTCTTTTGTATGTTCCAAGGGACCCACGGCACAAGGGAAAACCTCGGTGTGGGCCTTTGAGTGTGTGGCGTTTAGATGGTGTTCTGGTTTGTAGTATTTTTTGATTTTGTTGATTTTTTAAAAGCGCTGAATCATTTGCGGTAAAATTTATATGTGACTACCACTGGAGTATACTCTTTCGAATAAAAAAAGAATTTTGAAAATCGGTCCATAATTGGCTCAAAATCAGTGAACATACATTAAAAAAAAACATACAGTCGAACATAGAACCTTCTCCTTTTTTGAAGTCGGTTAAAAATTAGGTTGGCAACGTCGCATCCCTAACTTTCGCCAATAGCTTAATCAAACTCAATATTTCCCCCAAAATCAAATAAATTAAACAAACTTTGTTGTATACATGTACAATCATGCGTTATATTTTAATTAGAGCACATGTGTGTTAGCTAGTTGACTGACAGATTGAGATAGTAAAGTGGGGCTTCCGTTCAGTAGATAAACAGATGATGAATCCATTAGTGTTGAAATACAGATATACATGTCACAGACATAATGTTGTATATAATAATGCAATCGTTTAATTTGTTCGAGTTTCCGTCTGTTTACTATACAGGGCTTTAGGTATCTCTCTTTCAACCTCTCTGGTGGTTAATCAGTCCATGAAACTGAACAACTTCCCCTAGGAACATAGGTAAAAATACGACAAATAGATTTTGATCTCCCATACAAAATGCTCTAAGTATATGCTGATGAAGTTTGTATGGGACCTCAAAATATTTTTTTCGTATTTTGACCTATGTTCCTTGGGAAAGTTGTTCAGTTTCATGGACTGATTAACCACCCGAGAGGTTGAAAGAGACATACCTAAAGCCCTGTTTATTTTAGTATCAAAACAATAATTTGTGTCGATTTGTCATGCATTTTTTTTGTAAGTTTTGCCTAAAAGATTAGTTCTGCAAATCGATAGAAGATGGCGTCAGGAAAAAATATTTCACCAATGGGCCCTCAGAATTTATGTCAAAAGTTGCATCAAGTGGTTCTGAAAACTGATGCTCTGCCTACCCCGTATGGGATTACAGGCGTGAGCGTTATGTATCTTTTTTTGTATGTACAGACGGAGCATGTCAAGTTACCCATTCGTACTAGAAAAGCCGGCGCTATTTCGAGCGAAATAAAGACGACGTATAACTAAGGTTTACATGTATACATGTATAAGGTTTACATGCCGTGTGTACCAATAACAATTAGAGTGAGTAGCGTTTTTTTTCATATGTCTGGGGTGTTATAAGAGCAATGACCGATGAGAAGCGCTTGTAGCCCAGTGACACTCACTGATCACAACCGATGAAAGAGGTTAAACAACGTACACAGAGGCAGGGAACCTGATAGGTGACCAAAAGTGGCAATTTATCACGAACGTACCATCCCTATCTTGTTGATATCCCACGGATTCGCACTGAGCGCTTTCCATCATCTTTCGTATTGCTCACTGCTAGGGAATGGAATTCCTTGCCTGCGTCTGTATTTCCGAGTTCATATAACCCGAATCTCTTTAAAGTTCGAGTGAATAGGCTTCTTCTGGGTGAGCTTGCTACATCCTCGACCGCATTATTGCCCTTGGGCTAGATTGTGGTCAAAGCGAACCCTTCATTAATAATAATAAAAGAACGTTTCCGTGCTTTGGAGGACACGTTAAGTTTCAGTCCAGGCTGTTATCGATTGACTACAGTCGTTAAAAACAAAGTCAAGAGGCCATTGTGTGGTTTGAAAACTCTGTTGCCAGGGTTAGCCAAGTTCGCCACACACTTGACTATACCTACACGATAAGAAGATTCAAATCCAACAACAGATGTTTTAATCTTGTTATACTGTTTGTTAATTATGTCTATAACTATTCACGCGCCAGCATTGTTTGTCAGCAAGACATTGTTACATTTGGTCAGTTGTCTATTGTATTCCTTGTTATGTTGGCAGAACATAAACTTCCTTGTATCTCATGTCTATATAAATTTGGAGATTGTTTACTGATCTGCGGATGAAATTCAGGTATATAATATACTTAAGGCTATTGGGCCTTTTTATAATTCGAAAACGGCACGGCAAAATTGTATTACCATTGCCCCCTATTCTATGTACTATACAGGGCTTTAGGTAAATCTCTTTCAACCTCTCTGGTGCTAAATCAGTCCATGAAACTGAACAACTTTCCCCAAGGAACATAGGTCAAAATACGAAAAAAAAACAAAATGCGCTATATGCTGATGAAGTTTGTATGGGAACTCAATTTTTTTTTTCATATTTTGACCTATTATTGGGGGAAAGTTGTTCAGTTTCATGGACTGATTAACCACCCGAGAGGTTAAAAGAGATTTACCTAAAGCCCTGTATACCTAGTGATACCTACTAGAAGCTAGGAACATAAGTGGCCATGTTAATACAAATTTTGCCGAGCCGTGCCGTGCCGTTCGAATTCGAATTATAAAAAGGTGATAGCTCAGTTGATAATGAGCCAGACTTGTAACCGGAAGGTAGCGGGTTGAAATCCTGGTGCGGGCCTGTACCACTAAACTCGTCTTTTCGAATTAATGACCGGATTTCTCATTAATCATCACTTGCTCAATAGTGAAGGAAACTATATCGTGATGAAATGAAACCCGCACACGAAGAAAATAAGTTTTCGAAAGGCGCGTGGTCCACCAACCTACACTGGGCCAGCGTGGTGGACTATGCCCTAAACCGTCGTGTTTCGAATGCCCCTTGGTAGGGACGTATTTGGGCTGATAAAAAAAATATAAAGAAAAATCCGTACATAAATCCGAAAAGAAGAATTTTGTGGTATAAACCACAAAAGTGGTTTTTAAACCAACTCGGCTGGCCGTTCAATTTGATTGTCGCGTGTTTTTGAAACGGTTTTTTTACGATTGGTGTATATTGGGTGTAAAAGACAGCTTAGCAAAAACTGAAACTCTGAACTCAGACAATCCGGAACATGTTCAATTTTTTTGTTTTTTAATATTTTCTGCTTACATTTTTTTATTTAATTTATTATTTAATCGAATACTCTCCATTTTGCATTGGCAAAATATGATTTTCGCGTCTTCATACAACTTGCGACACAACAGTGATAGCCCAGTTGGTAATGAGCCAGACTTGTAATCCAGACTTGTACCAATAAATTCGTCTTTTCGGATTTATGTACGGATTTCTAATTATCACTTGCCCAACGGTGAAGGAAAACATCGTGATGAAACCCGCCCGTCCAAGAAAATTCATTTTCGAAAGACGAGCGCTCCACCAACCCGCATTGGGCCAGCGTGGTGCATGGACTATGGCCTACATCCCCTTCGTGTTTCAAAGGGAGGCCCGTGCCCCTCGGTGAAGACGTATAAGGGCTGATAAGAAGATACAAGAAGATAAATATGGGGTAATTGTAGATTACTAAAAATCACATGCTAAAGTTTGTCTGCCTAACTTATTTAAAGTAATATTTACCATAAAAACCAATCGTTAATAGGATAAGTGTCTCTTCTCATCGGTCTTCTTCTTATCGTGTAGGATAGTCAAGTATGTGGCGAACTTGGCTAACCCTGGTGTCAGAGTTTTCAAACCGCACAATGGCCTCTGACTTGGTTTTAACGACTGTAGTCAATCGACAGCAACCGGGACCGACAGCTTTACGTGCCCTCCGAAGCACGGAAACGCTCGTGATAAATTGCCGCTTTGGTCACCCATCAGGTTCCCTGCCTCTGTATATGTTGCTTACCCTCACTGATCGGTTGTGATCAGTGAGTGCCACTGGGCTACAAGCGCTTCTCATCGGTCATTGCTCTAATGACATCCCAGACATTCTTAAAAAATAAAAAAAACTATTTTAATTGTTATTAATTGGACGCATATTGTTAGTACTGTGGTATGCAGACCTTCACGGAGGATCGGGCATAACGCAACTTCTTTCTCATTCGGTCATTTCGAAGAAGATAATTCGAATATCAATTTAAAAGGTTTGAAATGGTATTCGATGTCAAGATTCGAAATGATTGAAGATCTGGTCTTGCGCCATTCATTGATTATTGTGAATTCGTTATAGTGAGCTCGCGGAATAAGTTGTAAAATACGTTCGTAGGCGTGCAAATAGCACTTAAATAAGCGTTGCTAAATCTGTGTAAACCGAGGACGGATAGGATACTGAATTAAAAATTGTAACGGATGTGCAGATTTTGATTATAACCATATACCAGAAGAAGAATCAAGTCTTTTAATTGATCGCCCCCAAGAAACACCGTTGCAGTACACACCGTAGCACGTCAGGCTAAACATGTTGACCTTGACATCGCCTTTATCTCACTCGCAATAGCGCTGGTTTTCCTAGTGCGAATGGGTAACTTGACATGCTCCGGCTGTACATACAAAAAAAAGATACATAACGCTTACGCTTGTAATCCCATACGGGGTAGGCAGAGCATCAGTTTTCAGAACCACTTGATGCAACTTATGACATAAATTCTGAGGGCCACTGGATGAAACATGATGTATCTCTCTTTCAACCACTCGGGTGGTTAATCAGTCCATGAAACTGAACAACTTTATTCCCAAGGTATATAGGTCAAAATACGAAAAACAATTTTGATTTCCTACACAAAATGCGCTATATGCTGATGAAGTTTGTATGGGAACTCAAATTATTTTTTCGTATTTTGACCCTATGTTCCTTGGGGAAAGTAGTTCAGTTGCATGGACTGATTTACCACCCGAGAGGTTGAAAAAGATTTACCTAAAGCCCTGTATATGTTGACCTTGACATCGCCTTTATCTCGCTCGCAATAGCGCCGCCTTTCCTAGTGCGGATGGGTAACTTGACATGCTGCTGTCTGTACAAGTTTACATACGACAATACATTAAGCTTTACATATGGATCTTGACTTCACATTGTCCTTATTTCGTTTGTATACCAATTAATGTGCTATTGTCTGTATTAGCTCTTTTTACTGTTTCAGCTTAAGAAAAAGCTTTTAAATTAGTTAATATACACATCAACACGGTCTAGGGATATTGCACGATTTTTCATACAAAAGAGGTCGGTTTGAGAAGCTACAAAAGCATACTCGAGATACATGGAGGTCTATTATTTTTAGACGAGCAAGTGCTAAACTTAATTTTTTTAATTCTAGTCAATAAATTTTGTTTAACTTGGAATTTGTGGAAAAGTGACGGAAACGAAAACGAAAATGCACTTTTTGCCTGCTTTTTGTATGAAAATGGTCGAATTTACGCAAAAATTTTTTTCAATATCGTCACGTTTTCTCACTATTAAAAAAAAAAACAAAATTTATTGACTAGAGAATTGAAAATTCAGGTTTAGCACTTGCTCGTCTGAAAATTATATCCCTTCATGTGTCTCGAGTATGCTATTATAGCTTCTCAAACAGACCTCTTTTGTATGAAAAATCGTGCAATATCCATAGACCGTGTACATATGTATGTACGCTGTACGCTCACGCCTGTAATCATATACGGGGTAGGCTGAGCATATTCAATGGTTCAGATAACCACTTAATGCCACATTGTGACATGAATGCTGAGGGTTATTAGAAGAAACATGATGTTTGGTGGTGATAGGCTGTCAGCTTTTCGCCCACAACACAGCAAAACCTTCGCGTCCCTGTTATTGACTTTTACAGTATGCCTGGGAAGAGTTGGCAGCTGGTACATATTAAGTTTTTCGTTCACTCACAGACCAGCGTGGAAGTATTAGTTAATATCAGTAAGTTTTACAAAATTTTCAAGAGAACGAAGTTTCGTTTATAGAAATGCATATATCTAAATATATAAAAGGAGAAACTGACTGACTGATTGACTGACTGACTGACTGACATATCAACGCACAGCCTAAACGGCTAAACGTAGGCACTTGAAATTTGGAAGGGACGTAGCTTAGGTACCGTAAAGGTGCACTAAGAAAGGAATTCCCGAAATTCCCACGGGAACGGGAATTAACGGGAAAATCCTTTTGTATGAAAAATCTAAACCGCTTAAGTTAGACGCTTGAAATTTGGCATGCAGGTACCTTAGTAAACTTAAAGCTTAGTTGCAACAGCTTACTTAAAGCTTACTTAACTTTGAAACGAAGCATTTTTAAGTACTACGTCCTTTGTAAGATTTAATCAGTTAAAGCTATAGAAGTGTCTGCCTAAGTTAATGGATATCCTCAGGAACACGGTGTATACTTACTTGCATAAGATATCTTAGACTTACCTCAAAATGCAAACTGTCTTCCCTTTTTGTGGGATTTTATCTTAAGTAAATATTGTGATGGCATATCATATTTTAGCAAAAGTAATTTGGTAGAGTATTTTAAATGTGTTTCGTTTTTTTTTCAGAACTCAAAGCTTTTAACTTTCTTATTTTTTACACGAAAAGCACTAAAAAAGAAACTGTAATCTTCTTAAACCATTTTTATAGAATTTCAGCGTAAAATTTTAAAAACCGTAATATTACAAGTTCACTTGTGAATTTATAATCTCCCTCGATATAACAATTTGCTTTTCATTACTCATACTGGGAAAGTAGGTGTGCAGTTGCCTGAGGAGCGAGTTGAAAGTAATACTTTTCAACCCTAAGGAGAATTGTTTCAACTGACAGCTTGGACATTATTTTAAAAAATGTTCCAAATTTCTATACAGCCACTCGATTACAGCTCGATGTAAAATTTGAATAACAAAAAGTTAACTTTATTATAATTTACTTTTAGCTAGATATTTCTTTAAAATAGCATAGTTTTTTTTGTAGTTTTTATTTTCAATTTTTTCAATCATGAAAATGAAAAATAATGGTTCAATAGCTGGCCGGCCATAGGAAAAAAAACAAAATAGGCGGGAAAGTGACAATCCGATCTTCATTTGTTTTTTCGAGTTGTAGAGTTTTGTTTATACTTCCGCATAGCAGAGATTTGTATAAATGCAATGTGTTCAGCTTATTGATGTTTTTATTTTCGTTGTATTCGTAATGAAAAGAACAGTGTTTACCTCGGGTAAAATACTTATTTAGTCCCTCGAACCAAACCCTGTCTCGGGACTTAAATAAGTTACTTTCACCCCTAAAGTAACAATGTACTATAGTAGTATGGGTATAACTATTTATAATACAAATAATTTCATAGAACATACAGAATGTTGCTTGAATATAAACACGTCAAAATAGTGAATTAAGTTAGCATTTTTGACTGCGTCTTGCGCCTCTTTGAAAAGGCAAGAAACTCCGTAGGGTCAATCATACAGATTTCCATATTTCTAATTTTAATTGACTTAATATCTGAATAACTTTATTCCCATGGTTGCTTGTCTAACATAACATACACATAGGCAAAGTTAAGTGGGAACAAAGCGGGATTACCCTAATAATTCCGGAACACGCGACGCGACGGCAACAGGTACATTTATTCTACGTCTTCTATGCTAACTGATGGGGAAGAATTTCTTTGATTTCAATGTTTAATAGGATTAATACAGTAGGAAATAAATACCCTTTTACGTTCTTATATATGCACACAGGCTGAGCAGGTTTCTTTTTGTATTGTATTGTAAAATCCTTTATTGCACATCAAACTAAAAACCGGCCAAGTTTTTTATTATTTTTTATTATAAGATGGGTTAACTCTTGACCTCAATTTTGACCATAATGGTCAAAGACGAGGTCGACGATAGAGCGAGTTAACCCAGTATAAAAACGAGCAAATAAATCACGTTTGTTGTATGGGAGCCCCCTTAAATATTTATTGTATTCTGTTTTTTAGTATTTGTTGTTATAGCGGCAACAGAAATACATCACCTGTGAAAATGTTAACTGTCTAACTCTATAACGGTTCATGAGATACAGCCTGGTGACAGACGGGCGGATGGACAGCGTAGTCTTAGTAATAGGGTTCCGTTTTTGGGTACGGAACCCTAAAACTACCAAAACAAATATTCCACTCAGCACACGTAAAAAATACCTAGCAAATATACCTCACCCGGCACAACGCCTAAAGTCTCTTTCAAAGGAGGCAGAACGTCTGTATTTTAGTAATTGTCAGATATCAAACAATTGCTTTGATGTCTCCCTTTACCTAAAAAATTTACCTGCCTACGACGACCACGACGCTAGTCACCCATAGTTTGAGTTTTTACACTTCAAGCTGTGAAATGTTTTTTAATTTATTATAAACTAGCATCCCGCTCGGGACTTGTAGCTTTCTAATGGTGAAAGAATTTTTCAAATCGGTCCAGTAGTTTCGGAGCCTATTCAATGCAAACAAACAAACAAACAAAACAAACAAACAATCAAATCTTTCCTCTTTATAATATGTATATAGATATAGACTTCAAAGGACCGCTACGAAATGTATATCTAGGTAATCTTTTAATTAAAAAGTTACATGTAGGTATTGGCTTTTATTGCTGGAAGAAAAAAAAACTTGATTTATAAATTTCCCTGCTGCCATCTCTTCAACATGTGGAAAAATATGTGCTTCAACGCTATACTGGGAGTGTGAGAAAAACTTAGAAAGTGCCAGTTGTCAACTCTTCCCAGGCATACCGTAAAAGTCTTTGAGTTGACGTGAAGGTTTTGCTGTATTATTGGCGAAAGGCTGACAACTACTCACTATCATAAATCATGTTTCAAACGCAAACTCAAAAGTGTTTATTTCATTGAACATATAAAATGTTGCTTGAACACGTCAATATAGTGAATTACATTAGCACTTTTGACTTTGCGCCTATTCGCAAAGGTGCAGCCTTCCTCAGGAGACGAATAGGCAAGAAACTCCAAGGGTCGCTCTTTTTAAGTTAATCATATAAATTTTCTTACTTTTAACTTTAATCGACTTAATATCTAGAACCACTAGATGCTACGTTTGACAAAACTTAATGTTTAAAAATCTCAATTTCGCGTATCTATATCATCTGGCCCTGATGACTCCATATAAATTTAAATTAAGACTGTCCATCTAACTTTTGAGGGTGGTTAACCAAATTCTGACCACGTACGCAAAAGGTAAGGGGCATGCCGAAAATATAGCTGGTTCCGCAGTGAATTTTAAATTAACAAGGAAAAATACTTCAGTTGTCTACCATTTAGCTGCTATTTAAAATAGGTTACATTTCTGTTTTTCAGACTTTCGTGTTTTTACCGACTACTTATTAAAAAAAATTGGTGGTTGCAATTGAGTGTTATTTTTAATTAGAACACACACATATATATTGGGTCTTTTTATAATTCGAACGGCACGGCACGGCACAGCATGACAGAATTTGTATTACCATTGCCTTCTAAGTTCCCAGCTTCTAGTATCACTAGTGCATAGGAGGCAATGGTAATACAATTTTGCCGTGCCGTTTTCGTATTATAATAATACCCATTGGTGGTTTTCCAATTGACGGCACGGCAAAACGGCACGGTACCGGCGCCGGTAACCATGGAAACAAAAATGTATGAAAAGGAGTCATCGCCGTGCCGGTGCCGGCGCCGGTCTGTGGAGAAACCTGTCATATGTTTTCATACATTTTTGCTTCCCGCCGTTGCCGTCGCCGGTGCCGTACCGTTGCCGTGCCGTCAAGTGGAAAACCGCCCATTGGGTGACTTTAAATCAGTTAGCGAAACTGAACAACTTACCCCAATGAACATTAGGTCGGAATATGGTAATTTTTTTTCGCATTTCCGCTACTTGTGCGATCAGTTGATTTGCCTTTGTATGGGAAGTCGAATTATTTCATACTAGCTTTCCGCCCGAGACTTCGATCCCGTGGGGATTCGGAAAAATCATGTGCCCTATGTTTATCACGGATAATGTAGGATTGTAATGGTGAAATAATTTTTGGAATCGGTCCAGTAGTTTTTAAGTTTATTCGTTACATACAAAAATACAAATCTTTCCTCTTTATAATATTAGTGTTGATGTAGACAGGTTCCGTGAGGAAGTTTGTTCAGTTTCAAGGATAGTATCATCACGCCATAAAGTTTCGCTTTTAAAGATACCCAGCCCAGTTGGTAATGAGCCAGACTTGTAATCGGAAGGTTGCGGGTTCAAACCTTGATGCTGGCCTGTACCACTAAATTCGTCTTTTCGGATTTATGTACGGATTTCTAATTATCACTTGTTCAACGGCGAAAGAAAACATCGTGATGAAACCCAGGAAAATTCATTTTCGAAAGACAGCGGTCCACGAACCCGCATTGGGCCAGCGTGGTGGACTATGGCCTAAATCCCCTTCACGTTTCGAAGGGAGGCCCGTGCCCCTCGGTGGGGACGTATATGGGCTGGTAAAAAAAAGATAATTTAAAGTAAAAAGTTGGACGCGATAGCCGGTCCTATAACCTGTCCTAATTCCTGATGAAGGTCCTTGTATATGATCGAAAACCTTTTTAATGTACTTTATTTTTTTGTCCCCCTCAAGGATTCCCTTAGACTAGGATCACAAAGCGCTCATAGCCCAACTGATCAGTGAGGTTAAGCAACGTACACAGAGACAGGAACCTGATGGGTGATCAAAGCGACAAAACATCACGAGCGTTTCCGTGCTTCGGAGGGTAGGTTAAGCTGTCGGTCCCGGCTGTTATCGATTGACTACAGTCGTTAAAACCAAGCAATTGTGCGGTTTGAAAACTCTGACACCAGGGTTAGCCAAGTTCGCCACACACTTGACTATACCTACACGATAAGAAGAAGATCTCCACATCAATCGGTCTTGCGTCACCAAGCAATGTAGCGGCTCCCCGCCATGTTTCCTAAATATTAAGCAACGACTTTACTATTTGCAAATCGTACTATCAGCTGCTAAACAAGAGTGAAAGAAAGTGTTCGTCTAAGTTTATCGACGCGTTTGCCGACTACACGTGCGCCGGCGCACGCGATGTGCGATCGCTACGGGCGCAGAAAATGAAAATCTTTAAAAGAAAAGTTGCGAATTATGGTCATCATATTTGTATTATTTATACAAGTTATTTCAAAAGTTAAAAGTATGTCCTATAAATAAGTTTTCATTGAATTGAAAAGTAAGAGGTATGACTAATTTTACTTTCGCATTTTATTTTTATTATTTTTTGATTTAATATTTTACAATATCTTTCAACTTCAGCAACTGGATCCCACCCTATCTAGATAGAGTTCATTTGATTTAATGTTATTTCTGCCTTCACAGCAGCGTTACATTAAAAACAACTAAACTCAATAAAATACTTTGTTATACTAATGATTACGACTTCACCCACCGGAATTCAGTAGGATAAAAAGAACGGTTAGCCACCGGAAAAGATTAGTACTTACTTTACGGTAAGTACTAATTAATTTGAAACACTGCAATCTGATGAACGGTATGGAACCGCAACAAACAAACATTGATTTTTATTTTTGGGTATAAATTTTCTATAGATGCTACACACTCAAAGGTCCACACAAAATTTTCCCCGATTTCGTGGGTCTATATTTGCCCCGACTGGGAACCGAACCCAGGACCCGTCGATCAAGAGGCAGCGTCATTACCACTCGACCAAACCGGCCGTTCGTTGGTTCGAAAATCACTCCCGATATTTATCGTTTATAACTTTAAAACGACTGAACCAATTTTGCTAAAAACCATCTCCATAAGGTACGTCAGCTTTAATAAAACCGTATAGAAATTGTTCCATTCGTTTAGGAGCTACTATACCAAAATGTGTGAGGGATTCGATTCTTTCTTTAACATTTTACATAATTTAATAATCTTTCTTTAACATTTTGTATATTATATTATGCAGTATATTTATATATATGTTTATATTTATATATATTTATTTGTATATCATGACATATAATTATGTTATTGTTTTTAATATTGTAGAAATAGGTTCATATGTTAATTTCTTATTTTTTTTTTTTTTTATTAATTAGTTAATTGATAGTAATGCAAACATTATTGCGTTGTAACCCGCACCACATCTGTTTTTCTCTTGCCATCTCTAAGGTAGACTGGAAGAGATCCCTTCAGGGATAAGTCCGCCTTTGCACATCTATGTATCTTTTGTATTAGTCTATAAGAGTTTGCAATAAAGACTTTACATACATACATACATAATTAAAATCATTAACATTTTCTACGCTCACCATCCCTCTTAGCTGTGTGTATAACACGACGAATGCAGTGACGGCGCGACCAATCACAGGCGGTTACGTAACGCGTTGCGTGCGCGCGCGCAAGCCTTGTCGCAAATCGCGGACCGGTCGGCAAATAGAGCATGTGCTAGTTAATGCAGTTATGACATGGATTCCTTACACCGATTTTAGATGGCAAATAAATATTCTTTGATAATTGATGGCCGGTTTGGTCGAGTGGTAGTGGTGATGCCTCTTGATCGATGGGCCCTGGGTTCGAATTTTAACCGTGTGGTGATGTGATGTGATAGTCCAGTTGGTAATGAGCCAGACTTGTAATCCGAAGGTCGTGGGTTCAAATCCTGGTGCGGACCTGTACCACTAAATTCGTCTTTTCGGATTTATGTACGGATTTCTAATTATCACTTGCTTAACGGTGAAGGAAAACATCGTGATGAAACCCGCTTGTCCAAGAAAATTCATTTTCGAGCGGTCCACCAACCCGCATTGGGCCAGCGTGGTGGACTATGGCCTAAAACCCCTTCGTGTTTCGAAGAGAGGCCCGTGCCCCTCGGTGGGGACGTATATGGGCTGATAAGAGGTGATCGGTTGAGAATAACAACATCCCATCTCTTTCCGTGGGTGTCGTAAGAGGCGACTAAGGAAACACAAATGAGACCTGCCTCCTAGTAATCCATCCCAGGCAACGACACTTCGTTTTTTTCTGAATCTGAGGTGTCGTCCTATGGTCTCATGCGGTGTGGTAGGCTCTGTAAAGGGCCGTCTGGTTCGCGACCACCCTCCTACCGAAGTCCGACGCCAAACAGCTTGCAGTGTTCCGTAGGTGCGTGGGAGTACCAGTGCCTTTATAGGCATTTTCTGGGTTAACTCGCTTCATCGTCGACCTCATTTTTGACCTTATGGTCAAGATTGAGGTCAAGAGTTAATCCATCTTATAATAAATACTTAAATAAAAAAAAGAAACCCAGTCGGGGCAAATATTTGTGTAAAAACAAATGTTTGTTCTCGGGTCATGGGTGTTTGTGTCTGTCTTTATGTGTGTTCAGAGGGACCCACGATACAAGGGAAAACCTTAGTGTGGGCCTTCGAGTGTATGACGTTATATTTATTTTTTATTTTATTTATTTACAAAACGCCATTAAATCCCATACTAATCAAGGCTCGTATTATGGGTGCTAGGTAATTTATATATTACTTATGTACTTTTGGAGGTCCTGATTCACTAATTAATCAAGGTCCAGCCCACAAATTATTAATGGTAATGAATCTACGATAGTCCAGTCAAAACCCTCGTAAAAAATATCGATTGTGAAAATGACATCCGTATAAAAATCGAAGACTTTAGAAATTCTGCTTAAAAATTATTTTGTATTTATTTTTGTCTTAATTTTCTAATGGCATTCCGCCAAATATAAACTCTTGCTAAGGGTTGCCTGGACAACATCGTTATTTAGAGATAAGGCAGTCATTGCACACATTATTTTATAAGACCGTGTTTGAATGAGACATTGTGGACGCCATCAAATTCAATCAAATATACTTTATTGAACACACATGATAAATAAAAGTACAACAAGTGTGAAGATTCAGTGTGAATATACAATAAGGTGGTCTTATATTTCTTCCAGGCAACCTTCAGGAAGAAGTTAAGAGAAGATGCTAGTCAGTTATATAATGCATTTATTTAAATAAAATATTTGTACTAACGACTTATAATTTAACTTACTTTCAATTGTTTAATTGTTAAAGAAATCAAAATGAAAGTTTACCGCTATGTATCAATACCGATTACTTAAAAAAACAATTTTGATATATCGCACGATGGAATATAATTGGTTTTGTTTACTTCATTAACTGATAACGGCTTTGGTAGGTAATAGGGTAATAGCACATAGCAAATGAAACACGCGACTGCGGTTGAGTAATACCTATGTGAATGGATTTCTCAAGTCATGCCTCGCATAGCAACAAAAACAGGTATCCAATTGCTTACATATTGAGTACAAATTGTATAAGTAGCATATTCTGTTTACAAATGAATTCACTGATTTTGAAATTGCGGAATAGACAGGTAATAGAAACTTTAGGGGGCGAAAATGAACAAATTGCTATAATTATTTCCAGAAAAAAGTTCGACAATGCAAAGACAATCAATCAGCTGCAGCTCTAGCACGATAACGACAAACTCGCGCTCGGCTCACGCTGAAACTGCACTTTGATTGCGCGAGGGTCCCGCGCAAAGGCTTGCTCGCCCTATGGCGTTGTCAATGTTGACATTTTGACAAAGGACTGCGGTGTTGTCGCGGCGCTGTCACTATCGTACTCGGCCTGCTGATCCCTCAAGTAGTACGGAGTAGAGATTTTTTATATTTTTATATTTCGAACATGTTGAGTATCACGGGGAAAATCACTCCCTGAAAATTCGCTAACTACTATATATATAACTAATATTTTCGAGTTTGCTGATCGCTAAAGTTGTATGGAGAGACGAAATTATTTTTCCTTATTTCGAACCACATTCCTTGGAAACATTTTCGGCAACGTGATCATTTTCATGGGCTGATAATTTTCACTTACTAACTTAAAGATAACCAAGATAATTTACAGGGCTTTAGGTATCTCTCTTTCAACCTCTCGGGTGATTAATCAGTCCATGAAACTGAACAACTTTCCCAAGGAACATAGGTCAAAATATGAAAAAAAAATTTTGAATTCCCATACAAACTTCATCGGCATACAGCGCATTTTGTATAGGAGATCAAATTTTTTTTTCGTATTTTGACCTATGTTCCTAGGGGAAGTTGTTCAGTTTCATGGACTGATTAACCACCCGAGAGGTTGAAAGAGAGATATCTAAAGCCCTGTAGAAGACAGCTCATTCTTAAGCAATGTAAATATAGCTCCTTCCTTCCTGGCTTCCTTATCGTGTAGGTATAGTCAAGTGTATTGCGAACTTGACTAACCCTGGTGTCAGAGTTTTCAAACCGCACAATGGCATCTGACTTGGTTAAACAACTGTAGTTAATCGACAACAGCCAGGACCTATGGTTTAACATGCCCTCCGAAGCACGGAAACGCTAGTGATAAGTTGCCACTTTTGGTCACCCATCGGGCCTTTTTATATTTCGAAAACGGCACGGCAAAATTGTATTACCATATCCTCCTATGTAATAGTAAAACTAGACGCTGAAAACATAGAGAGCGATGGTAATTCGATTTTTGAGGTGCCGTGCCGTGCCGTTTGAATTATAAAAAAAGAAAGAAAACAAATTTATTTCACTACACTGTTTACAAGTAGATTGGTAGGTACTTATAACTAATTAGGTGACGTTGGGTACAGCGTGGTGTCATAGGGTGCAGCTCAGCATAGTGTCTGCGCTAAATAAATAGCACAGACGCTGGTATTCTGCTGCTCCTAGGTCGTCCCAGATCTAAATAGTGCGACACTGAAATAAAACCCGGCCGGCCGGTTTGGTCAAGTGGTAGTGACGCTGCCTCTTGATCGGCGGGTCCTGGGTTCGATTCCCAGTCGGGGCAAATATTTGTGTAAAAAGCAGATGTTTGTTCTCGGGTCATGGGTGTTTGTGTCTGTCTTTGTGTGTTCCAAGGGACCCACGACACAAGGGAAAACCTTAATGTGGGCCTTAAAAAAAAAAAAATAAAACAAAAAAAAAAACAAAAAAAAACATTGACTTAATAATAATACTTGTAGTGCCGAAAATAAAATAAAAATGCCCATCAAAAGGTCAGGTTCGCTGCCCCTGTGTACGTTGCTTAACCTCACTCATCGTTTCAGATCAGCGAGCACCACTAGCGTTTATATAAAGCTCCTACATTATGACGACACTGTCATGTCTCAGGCGCTCAGCCTTATAGTTTAATCTGGGTCCCAGACTATTTATATGGAAATTTCCAACCTTCCCTAAAAGCTTGGGTTCCCATAAGTAGTTTGAAGAACATACATGTTTGACTCTCAGAACATAACTGTTTCATAACTTCTGATATGTAGGTCTTCTTCTTCTTCTTATCGTGTAGGTATAGTCAAGTGTGTGGCGAACTTGACTAACCTAACAGGTAACTACTGAAAGAAATCTATGTCGGATTTATTTGTGCAAAATCTCTAAACTAGATTGAAAGCTTCTAATGTTTTATTGTCTTTACGAATTATCTATGAATTATTATCTTTCTGATCTTCAAATAACTCAAAATAAGTTAATCAAAAAGTTATTTCACTTTCACTATCTGACACATACCGATACAATATACGAGCAAACAAACCTCATGAATATAAAGCAAATATATTCCTATTGCACTTGTCTACTCGTTCGCAAAATATTAAAGAAACAAATCTATACTACTATCTCACTTACCCAACAAAAACAAGTGTCTAAACGCTCCACAAGACGAGCTAGTTTCATTGTACTACCAAAGCCTCGTACGAACTATGGCAAGCGAATGTTAACCTACGAGGGAGCGCAACTCTTTAACAACTTACCTTCAGATATTAAAAATATTGAATCTAACAACGGTTTTAAGCGAAAACTTGCCCAGTATGTTCTTAATACATGACTAATTTTATTCGGAGGGATGGTTAACAAGTTCTGGAAACCTGAAGTAATTGTGTACTTTATTGCTAAAATGTTTAATTTGTGTATCTCTGTGCGGATGAACTCGATAAATTTGTTACAACTACCTGTTTCTCATGTAAGTGACACTGTATTTTTGTCTTTAATGGGAAATAAATGTCTTTAAACCGATTATTAGATTTATCGTCGTTTTTTTAAACCCCAACAGAAACAGACCTATCAAGAAGTGAAGTGCAGTGATTTTTTGTGGTAAAGCAGTTATTGCTTACAACTTTAAATAGTGGAACCAATTTTGAACAAATATAGTTAAGAACCATCTAGATTACTTCAGCTTTAAAACAAAAAAAACGCTTCGAAATCGGTCCATTCGATGCCACAGACAGACACACAGATACACAGCCGTACAGACACACGTCAAACTTATAACACCCCTTTTCTTTTATTGGGTGTTAAAAACTACTGGACTGATTTTAAAAGTTTTATTACTAATAGAAATCTCATTTATCAACGGGTGACATGGGCTATATAATTTTCCCGAAACCCCACGGGAACAAAGTCCCAGTTGGAAAGCTAGTCTCTGAAATATTTCAACTTAACCAACAAGAATGACTTGTAATAAAGACGTACACGAAATTGAGTTCACTCAAATCCCGGGCGATATTTGAAGAGTGCTCAACGATCCTATTCCCTGTACACACAGCTTCTAATACAAGCCGGGTATTCAGAGCATCCGGGAATCCATACCCGGGCATCTGGCCAATCCCCAGGAGGGTCTCTTTAGAACCAGGTGGATCTGGATAAATCTAGATTGCACCGGCTAAGGCTGCACGGATCTAGTCGCAGCCGGATTAAATTCTCTAGACTTTCTTTCTCTATGCTGAATGTAACTACATTTTCTTTCAATTTGTGTCTTTGAGGGATTTTGCAGTGCTCTGAATAAGTTGCGTTTCTTGTGTGGAACGATTTTTCTCGGAGCACACGGAAAAGTTATTTAAAACACGAGTGTGATAAGATTCACTTTGCAACTTTCATAAAATTTAATATACTTACACATCAACACGGTCTTGGGATATTGCACGATTTTTCGTACAAAAGAGGCCTGTTTGAGAAGCTACAAAAGTATACTCGAGATACATGGAGGGCTATAATTTTCAGACAAGCAACTGCTAAACTTGAATTTTTAATACTAGTCAATAAATTTTGTTTTACTTGAAATTTGTGAAAACGTGACGGCAAAGAAAACGACAATGCACTGTTTGCCTGCTTTTTGTATGAAAATGGTCGAATTTACGCAATTATTTTTTTCATTTTTGTCACGTTTTCACCAATTTTAAGTAAGGCAAAATGTATTGACTTGATTTGAAAATTCAGGTTTAGCACTTGCTTGTCTGAAAATTATAGCCCTCCATGTATCTCGAGTATGCTATTATAGCTTCTCAAACAGACCTCTTTTGTATGAAAAATCATGCAATATTCCTAGACCGTGTTGATGTGTGTATGTAAAAAGGTAGCCATGAAAAAGAATATATTTCCAAAATTTTTTATACAAAGTATATCTTGCAAACCTTACGATCTACCTTTCTTAAAAATCTTGATAGTATTTGTCATTAACATTAGAGACCCTTTAGCAGTTGTTTTTATAATTCGAAAATGGCACGGCAAAATTGCATTACCATTGCCTCCTATGTAATAGTAATACTAGAAGTTGAGAACATAAGGGGCAATGGTAATTCAAATTTAGAAGTGCCGTGCCGTGCCGTTCGAATTATAAAAAGGCCCATTATGATAACATGAAGTCGTCACGTCTTGATGAATTAAAAATAGTTTCTTCAGTGTAGTCTAATATAACATTAGTTAGTCACAGGAGCAATTCCTTTAAGTAATAAGAAATACTTGTTTTGAGATGGGAGATTCCGCTTTTCGATTGCAGGTATATTTAAGTTTAATGGGCCACATAAGAACCTAAATGCGGAAACGGGAGCCCAAATATAATCACTAAGCTAAAGTACAAAAATAGCAACTCTAACTAAAACATTGATTTTAACCGACAGTCGTCAAATGAGTAAAATAAACAAAATACCCCATGAAGACGCATTATAAAAATAACCTCTTGACGAAAACATCGAAAACATTTTGATTACGAATCCCCAACTAAACTTGCGCAAACGCAATATTCATGCAAAACCTTGTAAGTACTAGACAAGTTGTGTCACGAACAACTGGACTACATAAATTAGTACTTAACTAAACTGGTAAGTTTGTATCAGCAGTGTTGCCAACCCATACCGAATTTTCTCCCATTTTTTTTATCAAAAACCCCTAAAAACCCCTAGTATCAGTCTGTATAAAAAATACTTTTAATTTTATTCTACTTGATGTAGTTTAGTGCTAAAATCCTTGCATAATGGCCTTTTTATAGACTCCTGTCTCATACTAACTATAGCTACATCTGTGTTTGTTGTTCATATTTCTGTTGGTTAATATTGTTGGCAAAAACATTCACTCGTCATAAATAAAACACCTTCCTAATGTAATTTTAGATGTTCTTTGGAGCCCCTTAAAAACCCTAATAAATATGTGCCCCTAAAATTCCCCCTTTTTAACTCCGTACCCCCTAAATTTAGGGGTAAAACCCCTAAGTTGGCAACGCTGTGTATCAGTTGGTCTTGTACATAACCAATTGCTACTATTTCTGGTTTGTATTTCGTAGTACCTACTCATTTGTTTAGCGTTGCCAACTCTATCTAGCCTAGTATGGAACAATGGAATTTTGAAGTCGTAACAATCGGCATTGTTACCCTTCCCGATTTTGTCACACTATTGATAGATATGGACCAGTAGCTGGAGATATTGAGAGAAAAAGGCTTTAGATTTATCAACGACTAACATTTCGTTCCCGTGCTAATTCGGGAAAGTTATGTAGCCTATGTTAGTCAGGGATAATGTAGCTTTCTAATAGTGAAAGAATTTTTCAAATCGGTCCAGTAGTTTCGGAGCCTATTCAATGCAAACAAACAATCAAATCTTGCCTCTTTATAATATTAGTACCTATAGAAGAAACAAAAATCTTCTTACAAACGCCAGCTTCGAAAGTAGCTCAAACGGTTCGATTTTTTTATTGAACTTAGCAGTGGGACAGATCAGGCTAACATACACATATACACATCAACGCGCTCCATCTATCTGGAGTATGCTTTTATAGCTTCTCAAACAGACCTCGTTTGTATGAAAAATCGTGCAATATCCCTAATATTGCACGATTTTTCATACAAACGAGGTCTGTTTGAGAAGCTATAAAAGCATACTCCAGATAGATGGAGTGCTATAATTTTAAGACGATTAAGTGCTAAACCTGAATTTCTAATTCTAATCAATAAATTTTGTTTTACTTAAAATTTGTGAAAACGTGAAGAAAATGAAAAAAAATTCGCGTAAATTCAACTATTTTATTGATTAGAATTGAAAATTCAGGTTTCGCACTTGCTCGTCTGAAAATTATGGCCCTCCCTATATCTCGAGTATGCTATTATAGCTTCTCAAACAGACCTCTTTTGTATGAAAAATCGTGCTATATCCCTAGACCGCGTTGATGTGTGTATAATACACATATAATATTTTAATTATCAAGTACAGAAATTTGAAAAAATAAAAATAAAAATATATTTATTTAAGTACCAGAAGCTTATAACAAACAGTATTACCTATTTCCCCACACTAGACAAGCCTGTATCGTGGGGTCCCTTACAACGCATTACAAAAAGATTTCGTTAGAACTTACGACTAATAAACAAAATTTATAAACAAGCTTAATAATAAAGGTTTTGTGAGTGTTACACGTAATTTATAATTATACAGTAGAAGCTTTTTTTTATTATAATCTTATAAGGTCAAAGATCAGGTCGACGATGGAGCGAGTTAACCCAGAAAATGCCTATAAAGGCACTGGTACTTCTACGCACCGACGGAACACAGCAATCTGTGCCCTTTACAGAGCCTACCACACCGCATGAGACCATAGGACGACACCTCAGATTCAGAAAAAAATGAAGTGTCGTTGCCTGGGCAGGTCTCATTTGTGTTTTCTTAGTCGCCTCTTACGACACCCACGGAAAGAGATGGGGTGGTGTTATTCTCAACTGATCACCATACGGTTACAAAAAGCTATTATATGGACTCACTTTATAAACTAGTCAAAAGCAGTTCGTTTAACTTGAATAAATTCGATTTAGGTATTCAAAACGAATATATTAGTCGCTATTTTGTTACATGTTTACATCATTTCTTTTACTAAAAGCAACGTTTCATCAAACAGAAAAGTTAAAGCCTTTCTATCAAAGAAAAAAGTGGTAAGTAGTTGTAAAATAAAACATACTGAAAGAAGCCTTAATATTCAACAATAGCAGTTCTTGTTACAAGTCTGAGAAGAGTGGCTATTCGACTATCGATGGAATTATAATGGTGACAACTTCATCCATTTAAGTGGCGTTTAAAACTATCTAAACTTCTTAAGTATACATTTGAAGACAACTACCTTGACTGGGGGCGCCATTTCTAACTGAATGTTAAATTGTTCGGTAGTTAGCATACAGTTGGGGTCGCCACCTGAACGGATATAACTAATAAAAAAATTGTATCACCCTCAATTCAATTAATTCAATTAAGGCGACTACAGCACCCGATAAAGGCAGCGCACATAGGAATAGTGCCATCTCCGTCTCTCAACAGGCCTGGGCCGGCAGTGCGAACAGTGTCGATACACGAAGTTTACGGACTATGAAAGCGTGCGTGCGTAAAAACATGTTCGAAAGTTAGAAAAATGAGATTTGTGGAAAGGTAACAGCTTAAATCGAAAACTGCGTTAACTACTTATCGAGAGTGTTCAATCACAACCATTTTGATAGCAAATTCAAGTTCCTGTGTGCATTTTACTATCGTTTTTACAGCTTAAAAGATACACAATATTGTTATTTAGAGGTGACTTTGTGAGCTTTTTCTATCGAACCAAAAGTGCTGAATCATGTTTTCAGCAAACTACTTATCTAGTTTATGTCCTGAATATTACCGTAGTATTTTTTTCTTCGATTTAATGCAGTGCGTCATGCTTATCTAGGCATCATAAAATCGTAATTTAGGTGTTGTAGTCGCCTTAAGGCATTAGGGCGACGCTTGAAAAATAACGGCATGGACCCCCGCTCCGAGTCGTACTTGCTGCAGCACATTTCGCTGGCGATCCAACGTGGAAACGCCTCCAGCGTCGTCATGGGCACTTTCCCACCGGGTACGACTTGTGGTGGTTTGTTTCACTAGGGCGCAAGCCCTGATACATTTTATTAATTTCAGTTAGATTGTATAACATGGACAAATAATTG
The DNA here is from genome assembly GCA_949987775.1 of Aproaerema taeniolella. Lineage (NCBI taxonomy): Eukaryota > Metazoa > Arthropoda > Insecta > Lepidoptera > Gelechiidae > Aproaerema > Aproaerema taeniolella. Next base: position 18,407,183 of record OX465245.1, read on the forward strand.
TATGACGTACTTAAGGCGACTACAGCACCCGATAAAGGCAGCACACATAGGAATAGTGCCATCTCCGTCTCTAAACAGGCCTGGGCCGGCAGTGCGAACAATGTCGATACACGAAGTTTACGGACTATGAAAGCGTGCGTGCGTAAAAACATGTTCGAAAGTTAGAAAAATGAGATTTATGGAAAGGTGACAGCTTAAATCGAAAAATGCGTTAACTGCCTATCGAGAGTGTTCAATCACGAACATTTTGATAGCAAATTCAAGTTCCTGTATGCATTTTACTATGAGTTTTACAGCTTAAAAGATACAAATATTGGGTATTTAGAGGTGACTTTGTGAGCTTTGTCTATCGAACCAAAAGTGCTGAATCATGTTTTCAGCAAACTACTTATCTAGTTTATGTGCTGAATATTACCGTAGTATTTTTTTTTCTTCAATTCAATGCAATGCGTCATGCTTATCTACGCATCATAAAATCGTAATTTAGGTGCTGTAGTCGCCTTAACAATAAAGAAATATTCAGTAACTTTATGAAATTCTTTAATGCTTTCACCCTCGACATTCGATTGCTTATAACTTTTGAACGGCTGGACAAATTTTCACCAAATATTTTTTAAAACCATCTGAATTAAGTCAGCTTTCAAACAAAAAAAACCGCTTTGGAATCGGTCAATTTGTTTAGGAGCTACGATGCCACAGACAGACACACGATACACATGTATCTTCTTTTTTCGGGGGTTAAAAATGGTCATCACAGTCATTCAACCGCCACTGAGACGCCATTGTTTAGTAGAATAGACGCTCAAGTACAGTCGTGGAAGGCGTCAAACGGAAAACGCTGGAATAATATTCATTTTCGCACAAAGCGTTTTCCATTCTTTACAAAAGAAAACTACTTTTCAATTCTACGCGTTTTAGGTGCAAAGAATTTCTGTCGGTACTCAGACAAAAGAAAAAACTGCTTATTTCTTGGAAGCTTTGGTTAAACTTAGCTTCTTCTTTTTCTTATCGTGTAGGTATTGTCAAGTGAGTGGCGAACTTGGCTAAAACTTGGCTAACCCTGGTGTCAGAGATTTCAAATCGCTAAATGGTCTCCGACTTGGTTTTAACAACTGTAGTCAATCGACAACAGCCGGGACCGACAGCTTAACGTGCCTTCCGAAGCACTGAAACGCTCATGATAAATTGCCACGTTTGTCACCCATCAGGTTCCCTGCCTCAGTGTGTGTAGCTGAACCTCACTGATCGATTAAGATCAGCGAGCGCTACAATTTGTGTTAAACGTAGCATCAACTGGTTTGCTAGACCACTGATGCTCTGTTTACCCCGTTAGGGATAGCAGGCGTGAGCGTATAGTATAAGGTCCTAATTTATTAGTCACTTACCTTCTAAGGCGTTATTGTATAGGTTGATAGTATTCCAAAAAACAACATAAAAATTAATTATCTGAAAATTAAATTTTGTAAAAAAAAAAAAAAACATTTAAAGATAAAGGAATGGTTCTCTTTCGATTATAGCCGTCCACTCCCCGCTCGCCCGCTCTACTACTGCCATTGTTATTTACGTTTGAATGGATGGGTTTATTCAACATAGTAATGAAAAAATATCATAACAAAATTTTTCAAGACCTTTTAAATTTAATATTATGCTTTTGTTTTTTGACTCAAATGATATATTTTGACCTACACAATAACGTGTTAAAAGGAAAGTGACTAATAAATTAGGACCTTCTATAGTTGCCGGAGTTGTAGTTTAGACACTTTTTTGACAGTTGACCGCGCTGTCCTCACGTTGTCCTTGCAGAAATACTCGAGTCGAAGCCAATTGTAGCTCCTAAAATTAAGTGAGCTCAAGCTAGCGTAACAAGCACCAATTAATATCTGTGAGAGGCAGACGTCATTAGTACTAGATAGACCTAACTTCGACCCACGCCTGTCATCACGGCAATAGTTTCCTGACCTATAAGCTTCCCAGAAATGGCATGTCTTCACTTGGAGCGATTATTATGGAACTGGGAGTGAATGATCAAATACAGGGTAATTTTTTTATCACCATCCAAATTTTTTGTACGTAAACTTTTTGAAAATTTAACAGACCCGTATTTTTTTGTTTCTACGTTTCATATAAATATTTCAAGCTAGATCGTTTGAAGCATGAAAATAAATCAAAATTTTTGTATAGAAAAAAAAACATCGTCCAATTGACTTGAAACTTGGTAATAGTACTCTTCAACACAATTGGTGACACCCGTGTTTCTGCGTTTTACAAAATTCATCCACTAAGACGTTAAAAGGGGTATCAAAATCTGAAAATTTTGGAAAAAAAATTTTCTTCCTCCTACGATGCCAGAGACAGACATACAGATACACACGTCAAACTTATAACACCTCTCTTTTTTGTCGGGGGTTACAAATTATACGTATTGCCATAATTATTAGAATAGCGTTCTTTCGCTATGCTTCTTGGCCTGGTCCGTATTACAGAACGCGACTCAGACTCTTATCTATACTTAAGTCACACTCGTCTTTGTCATTTGATAGTGAGAGAAAGAGACAATCAATACTTTGAGTCTCTAAGACAACTATAAAACTCGCCCTAACTAGAGCCCAACCCTTACCCGTCTGTTGCATAACCATCTCGTTAGAAACCCAGTTCAATTATTATTTGGTTTCCAGATTATTGCGCAATCGCCTAGCCTAGGTCTTTAGGTATTAGTACTGACTGCCGACTCATTGATTTAAATTTTCGATCCCGGAACCGGATTGCGTTAATTGTTCACGTTAAAATCGTAAGGGTTGACTTCAATCCAAATAATAACCACAGACCAAAACGTCATTTAAATATAATGTGTATCTATTTTGATTTTGTTGATTTTTGTAAAAATCTTTAAGGCGACTATACAGCACCCGATAAAGGCAGCACACATATTAATAGTGCCATCTCCGTCTCTCAACAGGCCTGGGCCGGCAGTGCGAACAGTGTCGATACACGAAGTTTACGGGCTATGAAAGCGTGCGTGCGTAAAAACATGTTCGAAAGTTAGAAAAATGAGATTTATGGAAAGGTAACAGCTTAAATCGAAAAATGCGAACTAGGTACTTATCGAGAGTGTTCAATCACGAACATTTTGATAGCAAATTCAAGTTCCTGTGTGCATTTTACTATGGTTTTTACAGCTTAAAAGATACAAATATTGGGTATTTAGAGGCGACTGTGAGCTTTTTCTATCGAACCAAAAGTGCAGAATCAAGTTTTCAGCAAACTAAGTACTTATCTAGTTTATGTCCTGAATATTACCGTATTATTTTTTTTCGATTCAATGCAGTGCGTCATGCTTATCTACGCATCATAAAATCGTAATTTAGGTGCTGTAGTCGCCTTAAGTCACACAAAAATAAAGATAGTTTTTCTCTTTTAACCATTATCTATGGACCAATTAACTATACGTACACGTACAAATATAACTAAATTGTACATTGTGTAATCATCAAGCTCACAGCCAAGCTCCCACGGTCGGCATAGAGCAGACATACCTACAAGTAAAACATCTATACGTAATGGACGCGGAACTGCAACAATGCCTAACATACCTATAGCTACTTAGCTACATGTACTCGTAGCTCGTCCAATTGAGTCCAGTGGCAACGATCGCACTTTGGTCACGCGCCGGGGTCAAGAGTGGCAATGATTAAAGTTGCAGAAGGGATATGTTGAAAAGGGATCTTCTAGGAGGCGAAGACAACATTTTGGCATCTTTGGTACTACAAAATAAATATCAGATGGGATTATTTTCACAATCCCATCTGATATGCCATTTTTTGTTTATGTATAGACAATATTGCAGTGATAGTCCAGTTGGTAATGAACCAGACTTATAAACGGAAAGTTGCGGGTTCAAATCCTGGTATAGGCCTGCAGACAAATCCCGATACTACTGAATTTGTCTTTTTGGATTTATGTATGGAATTTTTACTAACTCTAACTTGCTCAGTGGTAAAGGGATTCTGATGAAACCCGCATGTCTAAGAAAATTCGTTTTCGAAACTTTGGCCTAAATACCCTTCGTGTTTAGAAGGGAGGCCCATGCCCCTCGAAAAATATGAAAGATTAATTTTGTTTTATAAAGACATCATAAGTGTGCTGTTTGTGTACCTTACTACTTTAATTATTCTAATCAGCCAAGCTCATTTTAAATTGGTACGATGTCATGACCTAGGGAATTGAAACCAGCTACTCCTGGGACCACCTTTTGTACTCTAACAACAATTTAACTTTCATTCTGTATCTTTCATTGTTTCTTCAACTCTTTTAGAGAGTCACAGAATTTCGGGTTTTATAATATATGTATTTTTTGAAGCTGATTAAGTAAATACAATATTTAACATGAATTTATGGAACAGCCACTGAATTTCCACGTAATATTTTCGAAATATTTTATTAGGTACAACCTGATTTTACATTTCCTCAAGTGTCGCCTCTACATTAAGCTGTATTCATGTTTACTCTTTGGTTCGTTGCACTCACGCCCCACGCGTGCGATGCCCTTGCCCTATCTGTGGCGAGTTGAGGCAGGCCTGTTGTTTTGTTTTTATATTTATACAGTTTTTGTTTAATATTCCTCTTCTTCTACTACTTATCGTGTAGGTATAGTCAAGTATCAGAGTTTTAAAAACCGCAACTGTAGTCAATCGACAACAGCCGATACCGACAGAGAGAGATACTTGGTCCTAGACCGACAGCTTAACGTGCCCTCCGAAGCACGAAAACACTCGTGACACGTTGCCACTTTGGTCACCCGGTAGGTTCCCTGCCTCTGTGTACGTTGCTTAACCTCACCACATTTCTCTGTAAGTATACAATGTCATATTGTATATATTCTTACTAGCAATTGAATTCTTCGGAAAATGGCGTCCACACTCATTATATTGAGCATCCTTTATTACGAACAGACACAAGAAAAAACTTATGCTTCTTACACAAACGTTTCCCCGACCGGGAATGCAATCTACAAACTATCGAATCTAGGGCCCGTCACATTATTCACGTATCACAGAAGGAGACTCAAGTCTTGAATCTATACTTGAGTATTGATTGTCTCTTTTTCTCACTATCAAAACGACAAAGACGACTGCTATTTAAAGTGTCAATTGCGTTTTGTAATACGGACCTTTAACCGTGTGGTGATCGGTTGAGAATAACACCACCCCATCTCTTTCCGTGGGTGTCGTAAGAGGCGACTAAGGAAACACAAATGAGACCTGCCTCCTAGTAATCCATCCCAGGCAACGACACTTCATTTTTTTCTGAATCTGAGGTGTCGTCCTATGGTCTCATGCGGTGTGGTAGGCTCTGTAAAGGGCCGTCTGGTTCGCGACCACCCTCCTACCGAAGTCCGACGCCATACAGCTTGCTGTGTTCCGTCGGTGCGTGGGAGTACCAGTGCCTTTATAGGCATTTTCTGGGTTAACTCGCTCCATCGTCGACCTCATCTTTGACCTTATGGTCAAGATTGAGGTCAAGAGTTAACCCATCTTTTATTAAAAAAAAAAAAAACCTAATCATTGGACCACATCCAATTATACACTACTCGTATAATCCCTTTCGTGGTAGGCAGAACATCTGTATTTCGAGAACAATTTGACTTTACATTTGACAATAATTCTGATGAATATTAGATGGAACATGAGTATAGTAGTAAAAAGGTTGTCAGCCTTTCGACCACGATATAGCAAAACCCTCGAATCCCACTTATTGGCTCCTACAGCATGCCTGGAAAGAGTTGGCAGCTGACACATTCTAAGGTCCGTATTACAGAACGAGACTAAGGTCCGTATTACAGAAGGAGACTCAAGTCTTGATCTATACTTAAGTGTTGATTGTATCTTTCTCTCACGATCAAAATGACAAAGACTGCTACTCAAGTGTAGATCAGAGTCTGAGTCGCGTTCTGTAATACGGCCCTAAAACTCTTATCTATACTTAAGTAGCAATCGACTTTGTCATTTTGATTGTGAGAGAAAGAGACAATCAATACTTAAGTATAGATCGGTAATTAAGTCTCCTTCTGTAATTACGGGCTTAAGTTTTTCATTCACTCCCAATCCAGCATCAAAGAAGAATTAGTTTACAGATGCAAGCTTATTTGTCGCTCAGATGCATTTATGGCATTGTTACAGTAGATACCTAGTTTAATATGAAACAGTACTCTTTGTGTGAAAAGAAGCATTGTTCAAGAAAAGTGTGCTTATCGAGGGCTCTAATGATATGCAAACGACGACAGCCAGTGTTCCAAGAATTGTCGCGAGTTTCTGAGCTTTATTTTCTAGAAAAGATAAAAATACCCCTTTTTCAAGGAATATTTTATCTTTTGTGAGTTGCACGAGGGTTCCTATTGTGCTGCAAGGCTGACAACCTATCACCGCTACTCATGTTTCATTTAAGGCGACTACAGCACCTAAATTACGATTTTATGATGCGTAGATAAGCATGACGCACTGCATTAAGTCGAAGAAAAAAACTACGGTAATATTCAGGACATAAACTAGATAAGTAGTTTGCTGAAAACATGATTCAGCACTTTTGGTTCGATAGAAAAAGCTCACAAAGTCACCTCTAATACCCAATATTGTGTATCTTTTAAGCTGTAAAAACGATAGTAAAATGCACACAAGAACTTGAATTTGCTATCAAAATGTTCGTGATTGAACACTTTCGATAAGTAGTTAACGCATTTTTCGATTTAAGCTGTTACCTTTCCACAAATCTCATTTTTCTAACTTTCGAACATGTTTTAACGCACGCACGCTTTCATAGTCCGTAAACTTCGTGTATCGACACTGTTCGCACTGCCGGCCCAGGCCTGTTGAGAGACGGAGATAGCACTACTCCTATGTGTGCTGCCTTTATCGGGTGCTGTAGTCGCCTTAATAACCTACAGAATATTTGATTACTGCATTTGTCCTTCCTTCTTACCAGCCAATATATTACGTCCCCACCGACAGTTCCCAACGAGGGGCACGGGCCTTTCTTCGAAACACGAAGGGAATTTAGGCCATAGTCCACCACGCTGCGCTGGCCCAATGCGGGTTGGTGGACCGCTCGTCTTTCGAAAATGAATTTTCTTGGGGCGGGTTTCATCACGATGTTTTCCTTCACCGTTGAGCAAGTGATATTTAGAAATCCGTACATAAATCCGAAAAGACGAATTTAGTGGTACAGGCCCGCACCAGGATTTGAACCCGCGACCTTCGGATTACAAGTCTGGCTTATCACCAACTGGGCTATCACCGCATTAGTCCTTACTTCCTTATTAATACTATAAACGCGAAAGTTTGTATGGGTGTCTGTGCTCACTCCAGGATGGTAGGCTAGCGATTCTAAATTCTAGGATGGACGCCAAAATCTGATTGCAAACGACTTAGTAAAATAAGATTCAGTTAGCCATGACGCCGTCAGTCAAAGCAGGAGGTTTACCATGATCGCTTAGCGCGATCTAATTTAGGACATAAACAAGTCTGCAACGCTTATTCGTACCATGATGGCTTATAAGCGATTCAATTTTGGCGGTTTTGCGATTCAAAGACAGACCAGCGACAATTTATTTAAAATGGACCATAGACAAACGAGCAGTTCAGAAGCAGCGCCATCATGGTACCATTTTAAAAACATTCCAATTGCGAAGCAGTTCAAAGTTGGATCCTAAACAGAAATGCTTTTAAACCATCGTCGTAGGTACCCAGGTCTCAATTTCGCCATCTGCATCTCTAACACGATAACGACAAACTCGCGCTCGGCTCACGCTGAAACTTCACTTTGATTGCGCGAGGGTCCCGCGCAAAGGCTTGCTTGCCTTATGGCGTTTTGTCAATGTTGACATTTTGACATAGGACCGCGGTGTTGTCGCAGCGCTGTCACTATCGTACTCGGCCTGATGAATAGATGAAATGGTGACCATTGTCATTCCACCCCCATTGGGACCCCATTGATAGTGGAATTGCCCATGGGCCTTTTTAAAATGCAGTATTTGTAATATACCATTGCTCCCTATGTTCCTAGCTTCTAGTATCACTAGTGCATAGGAGGCAATGGTAATACAATTTGGCCGTGCCGTTGTCGAATTATAAAAAGGCCCCTGTCGTCAGGGTAAGTTTCTGGTTGAGAAATATTTATGGAAGAGGCTCAATATTTATGTCAAAGCTTCCAATTCTACTCAAATAAAAAGAGTGTACATTTTTATTTCGTTCTCAGAATGATGTGAGCGTTACAGATCTCCGTGTGGGACTTAAACAGTCGCATTTCTTTTTATGTTTGGACGTAAAATAAAATCCTTGTGAAATGTGCCTTCAAACTGAACTGCCTTTGTATAAAAATGTGACATGGTTTTAGAATAAGCAATTGGTGACAAAAAGCTAGTATAAAACAAACTCCAAAGCCTAGCTCATAGACGCAAAGTAGCTTGCCTATGTGTTTTCTACAAGACGTACTTCGGGGAGTCTGCTCATGAGCTGCACAAGTTCATTCCGCCTGCTCCTTTCTTCTACCGGATATCCAGACGCACCGCGGGGTACCACCCTTACCTTGTCGAAATTCCTCGAATCCGTAATGAACAGAAGCTGTTCATCTTTCATACTGCGCACCGCCAAGGAATGGAATTCTCTGCCTGCATCTGTATTTCCGGGCATATATAACCCGAGTCTCTTTAAAGTTCGAGTGAATAGGCATCTTCTGGGTGAGCTTGCTACAACCTCGACCACATTTTCGCCCCTGGGTGGAGCTCATTATCCCTGAGTACCATAAACTACATAATTTTCCCAAATTCCCACGGGAACGAAGTCCCGGGCGGAATGCTAGTATAAAATAATTCTACCGGGTGAAAAAGAACCTCCTAGCTATATTCAAAATACTGAACCAGTATCACTCAAAGAACACATTTATGAAAAAAAAAATATTTTTTTTAGATATTTTTTCAATGAGAATAGTAAATTTTTTGCCCAAATGTAGACATTACTCCTACACCAGGCAGCTCTCTGGAGCTGCACCCGAGTGGTGTCTACGTTTAGGAAAAAAACCCCCCCCCCCAAAAAAAAAAAAAAAAGTGTTCAGTAAGTGATACTGGTTCAGGATTTTCCATAAAGCTAGGAGGTTCTTTTTCAACCTGTATAGTCAAGTACAAAGATAGGAAAAATCAATACAATAATAAAGATAATTACCTCTCTGTAGCTTATCGTGCCGATAATAACCGATCCATATTTGCATGCATTAATCCCTGTCCTATATTGATATCGAAATTACGTATTAAATTACCAGCGGGTAAACAGTTTAAAAGCTTAATTAATAAGGTCAGACGAAGCTCTGCTAAGGGTGCTTTCAACCTACCCTTTACATAAAGGGTTATTTGTAAAACCCAATAACTTTAAGTTGTTAGTTGTCTAACTAACAAAATAAATAACAACTTAAGGTCAAATTTCACCATGCTCTGTTACAGTGGCGTGCATAGACATTTTAGGCAGGGTAGGCAGTTAACTTGTCTAGTTTTAATTGACCGCTCAAACTCGTTTCTATGCGACTTTTGACAAACGAAAAAACTTTCAACGTACCTAGCTTTGAGATGTTTTTCAGAAAGCTCATGCTTTTTAATCGCTGTATTAAGGTTATTCAAATCAAAATAACCCTGCGCCGTTCCATACGTTTTTATAACAGTTTGAAAACAAAATGCACAGAAAACAAAATACTTAAGCGGTTAGTATGCACACAACCCGTGAACCAATAATGAATATAGTATATTTTAGTAATGTCTTACTGCGGTACCTTTTTTTGCGTCAAATCCACGTATCGGCCTTTTGCGATAAGTAATGTTTACTTTTCTTGAAAAGGTAAACTTGAAACAAAACAAACATCATCACCACACTTTTCACAACTTATTGCACTCATTTTGTTCGAAACAAATATCTAACAATCACTATAAATAAACTGATAAAACAATAATTTGCAAAAGTTTTCGTACCTACGTAGTTGCAAAACAAAAACAAACCAATATGGCTGAATGCATCCAATAAGACAAAAAGGCCGCAAAATTAAAAATCTATAACAGCCATTTCAAACTTACCGAATATTGACACTTCTCAATTTGGTAGAATCGCTTTATAGGCAGAGCTTTTTTCTCCATACAATCAGTTTGTTAATATTTGGCGGGGGAGGCGAAACAGCCAATCAGAAGCCCCCATTTCAACACAAAACCTCAACAAAAAAGGCATTTCAAACGAGTGCTTTTAACGAATAATTAGAAAGGCAAATCCGCGCTCCTACGAGGGCTCTTACTAGTTCAGTATTAGAAGTTTAGATGGCGCTGTTTTGAAAAGTTAAAGGTTAGAGAAATGAAGATGGCGTCATTTCGGAAAACGTTTATTCGTTTCACAAAGATCTGTGATCGTTGGTGTAAATTATAATACCTATTTAATTTTTGTATTTTTTTTGCCTTGAAAAGCCTAGGGTAGGCACTGCTTTTCTGCTTGTATGGAATGCACGCCACTGCTCTGTTAGTTAGTTAATCCACAATTAAGAAGTTAATCAGACAAAACATCAAACAAAAAGTTTGAAAATGACATTGTCAAATCTCGGGTTAGCTGCTAATCGTCTGTTAAATAACTATAACTAACAGAGTATGGTGAAATTGGGTCTTAATAACTTTTTAAATTTTGTTAGATTTTACTTTGATATATTTTTTTTTAATTTACCGCTCTGAAGTAATAACATTTCTATGGATTTACCTGTTTACTAGGTAGGTATTTACCCTGCTTGCATAATACACAGATTTTAAAAGTTAAAAACTTCCACAAAATTAAAAAAAATGTCTTTTTATTACACCTAATCTAACAAAATATGACATCCTAATACCGATTTGAAGTTTTTCTTTGGGGTTGGGACCCCGATTTCATGAAATTGAATTTCGGCGTTTGTCTGATCAAATTATTCTCTCCTAGATTTGACGAAAAGTCTTTAGTCAGAGGCCAAAAAACTTCATTTATTTGGGCTTTCACTAAGACTTCAAGTTAGACCTGAGGATTAACTAGTCAAGCCTAGAAGCGCCGGAGCTTCGTGGTTGGACTATAACATCTAGGTTTAGATTTAAAGATCTTTAATTCTTATTCAAGACACGTCGCCACTAACATAAGAAACTACAAATTACATATGCATGCAGTTATAAGGCCGTACAAAAGTTAACAATTGGGTATAAAATATTAAAATTATACTAAATTTATATTTTGAGCCAAACAAGCAGCAAGTTTTGCTTTAAAAACTCTATCTGAGTCAATACTTTTTAAATCAGATGGTAGACGATAAAAAAATATGCTCCCTGGAATGTAAACATTCGCTTACCATAATTAGTTCTAATTATTGGTGTAACAATATAGTTACCGCCTACATCTACATATATACAGTAGTAAACAGACGTATATTGGCGCTTGAGGGTTTAATGGACAGCGGTAATGGTCACTTCAGACCTATGTTAACGATTATGTTTAAATTTACTAAAGACGTTAAGTGCGCTACGGTAAATGCTAAGGCTGTGCCATAAGGTCCCTTATGTGTATTAAGTGATGGATACTCAGTAAAATTTCTTTATACACACATCAACGCGGTCTAGGGATATTGCACGAAATTTCATACAAAAGAGGTCGGTTTGAGCAGCTATAAAAACATACTCGAGATACATGGAGCGCTATAATTTTTAGACAAGCAAGTGCTAAACCTGAATTTTCAATTCTAATCAATAAATTTTGTTTTACTTGAAATTTGTGAAAACGTGACGAAAACGAAAACGAATATTGTATGAAAATAGTCGAATTTATGCAAAAAAAAATTCATTTTCGTCACGTTTTCACAAATTTCAAGTAAAACAAAATTTATTGATTAGAATTGAAAATTCAGGATTAGCACTTGCTTGTCTGAAAATTATAGCCCTCCGTGTATCTTGAGTATGCTTTCGTAGCTTCTCAAACAGATCTCTTTTGTATGAAAAATCGTGCAATATCCCTAGACCGCGTTGATGTGTATAGAATAGTAAAATAACATTTGATTGAGCCTCGTGGTGCGTCTGGACATCTGGTAGAAGAAAGGAGCAGGCGGAATGAGCTCGTGCATTTCATGAGCACACTCTCCGTAATACTTTTTGTATTAAACACACAGAAAGATGATTTTTTTTCATTACAGAGTTGGTCCCATCGATTTTCCGAATGAACACTATGAATTTATTAGAATACAGTTTCGCTTGGTAAGCCTTTTAAAAATACTAACACCAATACGACCCCAAGATTATATCTCTTGATGCTCTAACCAACTGAGCTATCGTGCCTTCAAGACAAGCGGAAATTCTTTGTGACGGCCGGTTTGGTCGAGTGGTAGTGACGCTGCCTCTTGATCGGCGGGTCCTGGGTTTGAATCCCAGTCGGGGCTAACATTTGTGTGGAAAGCAGATGTTTGTTCTCGGGTCATGGGTGTTTGTGTTTGTCTTTATGTGTTTTCCAAGGGACACAAGGAAAAACCTTAGTGTGGGCCTTTGAGTGTGTAGCGTTTTATATTATTATTTTTCTTTCCCTAAAAGTTATTGGTAAAATGTTGCTAATTAAAAGCCATATAGAAATGAATGTTGTACATGTGTCGGTCTACTCGTTCTTCGTCATACTTTCGTGTTGAGTCCACCATGGAAGACATGAATATACAAAATGACTGTATATTTGAATAGACCAAGATCCCAGGGCCGCCAGACCTTACTTATTTTCTCATTAACCAAATGTATGGGAAAGAGTAGTGCTAATATGTACATTAACATATGAATACCTGCTAGCCTGGGCCGACGGCCGGTTTGGTCGAGTGGTAGCGGCTTTGCCTCTTGATCGGCGGGTCCTGGGTTCGATTCCCAGCCGGGGCAAATATTTGTGTAAAAAGCAGATGTTTGTTCTCGGGTCATGGGTGTTTGTGTCTGTCTTTATGTATGTTCCGAGGGACCCACGACACAAGGGAAAACCTTAGTGTGGGCCTTTAAGTGTGTAGCGTTTATATGTTAATATACTTAGTACGTACTAGCACTACTCTTTCCCACACTTTTGGTTACTGAGAAAATAAGTAAGGTCTGGCGGCCCTGGGATCTCAGTCTAAAAAGAAGGGTCATTCCCCCAGATACAAATCAACGTCACGACGACACCATCGTTAACGGCCACTGTTTAAACTGTCAGCCAAGTTCATTCAAGTCCAAGGTCAACCTTCAACACGTGGTTTAAAGTCTAAATAGTAACTAGACAATACATTTTTGTTCCCACCAGTATTTTTGTGTTACGAATTCTTACTTCTAGTAAAGAATTTACTAATTTTACTATTTACTAATATACTAATTCACGATTACTAATTTACTGATAACATTAGAAATGCAAAAGTAACTCTGTCTGTCTGTCCGTCTTTCACGCCTAAACTACTGAAATGATTTTGATGAAAGGTTCAGAGATAAATTAGAGCCTGGGAAAGGACATAGGCTACATTTTATCCTACAGTTGGGCACGATATAACCTGTTATCCACGCGGGCGTAGCCGCGGGAAGAAAGCTAGTTTTTTTAATAACAAAATATCCTTGGGCCTTAAATAATTACATGAAAATATCAAAAAAAGTCACCTTCCTTGTTATAACATGCAAAGCAAAAGTTTTAGTTGTATAATGCCGTAGTTGTTTGCTAATTAACAAGTTATAGAAACTGTCATACTGTGAAACCATCGTGGACTACATACAACAAGGTATTTACTTAAAATTATTCAACACCTAAGAAAAACTCTTAACATAACATTAAAATTAAAAATTCTGAATCTCATTCCATTGCTTATATTTTTTAAACGGCTGAACAGATTTTCATGAAACATGGCTAAGAACACTTGGGATAAAATTATCTATGACACAAAAAAAACTAAACGAAAATCGGTTCATCCGTTTGGGAGCTACGATACCACAGACAGAGACTTATAACACCCCTCTTTGTTGTCGGGGGTTAAAAAGGAGTTATTAAACTCAAAAAGAAACGCTACCTTCTATTTTTCAGCAGTTTCAATACCTTTCAGCAGTTACAGTAAATAAAGAGCTTCACTGAAACTGCGAAACATCTATTGATTGTGAGGCATCCCATTCAAAAACTCAATCAATAGCTTTTCACTGAATTTTCAATCTTTTATTGTAAGGGCGCTATCTATGAGCTCCACTCGTGAAATCGGGTTAACTATGAGTATTGGAAAGTGAAATTCAATGAAGAATTTAGTTTTTAGGGTTCCGTAGGAAACAACGAACCCTATAGTTTCGCCATGTCCGCGGTTTTTCTCAGAGATCCTTGGTACTACTAATCTGAAAATTGGCACGGTTATTCATATTGGTTATGCCGACAAAACAATAAAATAACATTATAATAACATTCTATTCTATTCTATATAATAACCTTTAAAATGTCAATTTTTGTTACTCAAGTGTTCCCCATCCCACTGCCATCTAACCCCTTGTTTATAAAATTCTTAAAAAAATCACATTTCTAGAAAATTTAATGAAATTAAAAGAAAAACTATCACACTTTAGCTGGCTTTTCAAGTTAACTACTGGACCGATTTAAAAAGTTCTTTCACCATTAGAATCCTTCATTATCCGGGATGGACATAGGGTACATGATTTTCCCGAATTCCCACGGGAACGAAGTACCGAGCGGCATAATAATATGAAGTATTAAACACACAAAAGCGAGCAAAAGTAATCTCAAGATGGTCCTCTGTGCTACAAGCTTTGTGAAGATTATGCGGAATATTCCGAGCTATATTACACAACGTTCTAATTTGCGGCGTTCACATTATAATCCACAAGAGGCGATGTAATAAAAAAAGAGGTTGCACAAAAGAAAATTGTGTTTCTTTGAATTGTTTGGAATAACCTTTTCCTTTCACATTGCGATGATTACAGTGCGAGCGGGAGATGAAATGATTTCTCTCTCTCTCTCGTTACTTGAAAGCTTTGAGAATATTTGTTGAGAAGTCTTGATCTATGCGCATATTGAGCATAGACAGATATGTCTCTTTCTCTCACTATCAAAATGATAAAGACGACTGCTACAGTTTTAGTCGCGTTCTTTAATATGGACATGTGGTGGTAGGTTGTCAGCCCTACTGGTTTTTACAGTGTGCCTAGGAAGAGTTGGCAGCTTAAAAATTCTACGTTTTTCTTTCACTCCTAATCCAGCGTGGAAATATAAAAAACCTGACCCGAAATAATATGTTAAATTAATAGAGATTTTTAAAAACAAAACCTCGTGATACGACTTCAAACTGCCTGCGCATGACAGGATTAAGTTTAAGCTGCTATCTGAAAATAGCTTGAGTTAAAAATAAAAAATCGGCCTAGAGCGTGTAGAGTTCCGTAGTTAAAAAATACAATTTATTCAATACAAAGAAAAAAACAAACAATCAAATCTTTCCTGTTTATAATATGTAATATGTATAGATATAGAAATACTGTGTAATACATACATACGCCCACGCCTATAATCCCAATCAGGGTAGACAGAGCATCATTGGTTTAAAATCACTTGATGCCACATTTGACATAAATTCAGAGGATTATTAGATGAAATATGTATTATGAGCCTTAGTGGTGAGAGGTTATCAGCCTATCGCCCACAACAAGAAAACCCTAATGACTTTTACAGTATGCCTGGGAAGAGTTGGCAGCTGGCACATTCTAAGTTTTTGAAGTGAAAACTTCTTTAGTATGGGGAAAAAAATGTTAAACTCACGTCAAATGTCACGTGACCCTGATCGAAAATGCGTAGGATAGGGTTGCCACCTTTTTTGAAGTGAAAACTTCTTTAGCAGCGTTGTGCACTTTGAAGTATGGGTGGAAACCTGGACGGATGGCAGCCATATGGTAAAATTATCTCTGTGACAGATGTCAACATAGTGCGCAAATACCGATAGACTATTTTACTGGATTGAAAGTAGACAGTTTGGTCGAGTGGAAAAGTTGCCAGATTGTAAGCAACAGGTCGAGGGTTCGAATCGTAAGAGAATAACGGGCTCTTTTTGTTGTGTATTTTGTTTTATTTCCATATTAATGCACATCGTTAATGTTCAAGTTTTCACTTCTGCCGGCACTCCCGGAGTGCAACCCGTTGTTTTTTTTTCTTTTACTCCCAGTCCAGCGACTATTTAATGCGTTCTCATTAGTTTCCTAATGGCATTGGCTGGTAAACTTTTTCAAACTTTAATTAAATTTGTTTTGTGATAATTTTCCACGTTAAAAACGTAAGAAACTTCATTCTTGGTACACCCATACCCTTGACCACTTTTTTTTATAAGATGGGTTAACTCTTGACCTCAATCTTGACCATAAGGTCAAAGATGAGGTCGACGATGGGGCGAGTTTTAACCCAGAAAATGCCTATAAAGGCACTGGTACTCCCACGCACCGACGGAACACAGCAAGCTGTTTGGCGTCGGGCTTCGTTAGGAGGGTGGTCGCGAACCAGACGGCCCTTTACAGAGCCTACCACACCGCACGAGACCATAGGACGACACCTCAGATTCAGAAAAAAATTAAGTGTCGTTGCCTGGGATGGATTACTAGGAGGCAGGTCTCATTTGTGTTTCCTTAGTCACCTCTTACGACACCCACGGTAAGAGATGGGGTGGTGTTATTCTCACCCGATCACCACACGGTACAAAAACTTGCGAAAAAAAGAAAACTTGCAGTTGAATAGAGAGCCTTCTTCCTTGAAGCCAGTTAAAAAGGTAAAAGTTAGATTCAAACGATTGTAGAGAACATCACACAATAGAAAAATGTTTTCACTAGATAAAATGCAGCAAATGAAAATATAAAAGCTCATGGGCGTCAGAAATTGCTTCCTTGTAAGTGAAAAGTTGACGTTACTCCCTAGGGAAGAAAGGGGAGTAACAGGAAATTGAAGAACTCAAGAAGGTGCAACGGATTTATGTCAGTTGATGCTTAGTCAAAATTGTAAAAAAAATATAGATAACCGTATCTGTTATGACTTTAAATTGATAACCAAAGCTTAAAAGTTAGTATTAGACCACCAAAAATAATCGTAAAAACATGGTCGAAATACTTAAGCAAGAAAAGCAGCAAAATTACCTCTCCATACAGCTTTCTCAGATCAGTTGATTGCCTTATACACACATAATACATACAAATATCCTTTATCTATATACAAGGTGATAAAAAACCTCCTAGCTATATTCAAAATCCTGAACCAGTATCACTCAAAGAACAAATTTATGAAAAAAAAATTAAAAAAATTAAATATTATTTCAATGGGAACGCGAGGGGTGCGGGTAGCGCTCGGGGGGTGCACCCGAGTGGTATCTACGTTTAGGAGAAAAAAATTCCTACCGAAAAAAAAATGAAAAAAAAAAAAAAAAAAAAAAAAAAGTGTTCAGTAAGTGATACTGGTTTAGAATTTTGAATGTAGCTAAGTGGTTTTTTATTACCTTGTATATAATCTGTATTTCCCTTGATTGCACGGATGGAACAATTTCGCTAACCCTTTTTTTTGTTATGTTTATTATTGTCAGGAGAAGATTCAGTAGCAAAAAATAAAAAGACAGGACAACGTCTGTCGGGTCAGCTAGTTGTACAATAAATTATTCTTATAGGAGACTACTATATTTTTATTAAAAATTAAAAATAATTCTACAATTTAAAAAAAATATCATCCCCGACATCTGATTACTTCAATGTGTTTCTTTTAAAACATAGACAAGGATTAAGGAAGGATTTAACGTTATTTCTACCTTCTAGCACGTTATAAACAATTCTGAAAACAACACTACTTGAAAAAACACGCGGAAAAAGTATTAAACTGCAATTTTTCAGAAAAACTAACAAAGCCTTTTCACGTCAATCCTCGTTACGAATATGAACCGGTCTTCATTGTCTGTCCTCCATTCACTAAGTTCAACGACATGTCTCGCTCCTTTATTGCAGTAATTACCATTCGTTCACAGTTCGTTCATTTGTGAGCGAGCGAACGATTTTTGCAATGTAAGATCATTTGCATCCATTGCATGTAGTTGATAAAACAAATTCTAATGGTTTAAGAGGGAAGGTACCTACTTTTTTGCAGAAGCCAAAATTAAGCGGTGATAGCCCAGGTGATAATGAGCCAGACTTATAATCAGAAGGTCGCTGGTTCAAATCCTGGTGCGGGCCTGTATCACTAAATTAGTCTTTTCGGATTTCTAATTATCACTTGCTCGACGGTGAAGGAAAACATCGTGATGAAACCCGCCCGTCCAAGAAAATTCATTTTCGAATTGGGCCAGCATTGTGGACTATGGCCTTAATCCCCTTCGTGTTTCGAAGGGAGGCCCGTGCCCCTCGGTGGAGACGTATATGGGCTGGTAAAGAAAAATAAATAAATAATTAAGATGCTGATTATAGTAAGCTTCTAAGAAGTTAATTTACCAGCTATAACAATATTAAAAGTTATTTATTTAAATAATAACTTAAAATTTTATAAAATAGTATCGCCCCTGACATTAATTGATTGTAACTCCTCAACGGCTGAACAAATTTTGATAAAATATAGCTAAGAACCAACTAGATTACATCAGATTTCAAACAAAAAAACCGCATCGAAATCGGGTTATACGTTTAGGAGCTACGATGCCACAGATAGACACACAGATACACAGATACACACGTCAAACTCAAACTTATAACACCCCTCTTTTTAAGTGGGGGGTTTAAAATTAAATTCCAAATAGACCAGCCACACCACAACCAAACTAAAACATAATTAAATCATAACAATCGATCATAGCGTCAATTAGATCGCTTTATGGTTATGATAATATCACTCGCTCGTTAATGAATGAACGGCTTTTGAACGAACGTTAATTACTTTAGTGAATACAAAGCTCATGTTTCTATTCTACTAATAGACATTTATTTATTAACTAGCATTCCGCTCGAGATTTATTTCCCGTGGGAATTCGGGGAAATTATGTAGCCCATGTTAATCAAGGATAATGTAGCTTTCTAGTGGTTAAAGAATTTTTCGAATCGGTCTAGTAGATTCGGAGCCTATTCAATGCAAACAAACAAACAATCAAATCTTCCCTCTTTATAACAGTCACCCAAGTAGGTATCCCATTTGTGCAATAAAGAGTATTGTAGGCAAAGTACAGACGCCAGCGCATCAGGTTACTCCTTACATACATACGTACGCTCATGCCCGTAATCCCTTACAGGG
The DNA here is from genome assembly GCA_949987775.1 of Aproaerema taeniolella. Classification (NCBI taxonomy): domain Eukaryota; kingdom Metazoa; phylum Arthropoda; class Insecta; order Lepidoptera; family Gelechiidae; genus Aproaerema; species Aproaerema taeniolella. The sequence goes on from OX465245.1 coordinate 18,426,466, forward strand.
TAGGCAGAGCCTCAATGGTTCTAGAACCACTTGATGCCACGTTTGACCCAAATTGTGAGGGTTATCAAATGGAACAAGTTGCGCAATGGTGAGAGGTGGTCAGTCTTTCGCCCACAATACAGCGAAACCCTCGCATCCTGTTTATTGACTTTTACAGTATGCCTGGGAAGAATTGGCAGCTGGTACATTCTAAGTTTTTCTTTCACTTCCAGTCCAGCGTGTAAGTACTCCATTATCGTTGCAAAACCGCTCTTATCACAACAACACAGTCACGCGTGTTGTAACCTGAGTTGCAGCCGTCCGTTCCTAAAAAAATACGTTTTATCTGCGAACTGTCACTATGAAGAAATAGTAGATTACCCAACAAGTGAAAAAAAGGTCAATTCTTTTCGAGGGATACAAGAGCCGAGATGAATTTTTTTTCACGTGTTAGGTACTCTACTTTTTACCATTGACTACGAGAAAAAGAAAATAATTACTCTGTGACAGTAAATTATCAACAATAACTGCTGCTTTAACGCGAAATGACTCTGGAACGAGAGGTTCACTTTCATCACTGGATGTCGAACTCATTTTATGATTTTGAGACATAAACTTTTAACAGAAACTTTTAATTGCATGAAAATTGCACAGAAAGTTGGCTGAATTCCTAATTTTAAATTTTAAAATTTTAACCGAGCCATATTCCATACAGCCAGTTATTACATACAGCCAAGTTTTAGTACGTTTTTATAGCGAGAGTATGCAACCTCCTTGCACATTTTTTTTGTTTTCTTACTAAAATCCGTATATTCGCGCATGTTCCAAATTCAAAATGTTTTATTTACTTAGTGAAATAAACAGCGTTTTATTCACTGTTTTCGAAGAATAACGGACCCTTTTTCGAGGGGCAATGGTAAAAAATAAATTTCCAAAAAAATCTTACGTCGTTTGAAATCTTTGCCTAGAAAATAGCAACATTTCTGTAGAGGGACCGTCCACCAACTAGCCAACTGGATGATCAAAGAGCTATTATATCCGAGCGAGTGGTTCACAAAGTGAACTCTATGTCAATTATTTCACGTACGAATTTTAAATAAACGGCAACGATGCCAGCAGTTTCTGCTGTGTCGTAGATTTTTGGAATTTATGTCCTGCATTGTGCTTCTTTTTGATTCTTTTTCGCGGTGATAAAGTTTGCAATTGAGACCTAACTTCATTTTAGGGTGTCTATCTTCATACCGGCCGGTTTCGTCGAGTGGTAGCGGCGCTGCCTCTTGATTGACTGGACCTGGGTTCGATTCCCAGTAGGGGAAAATATTTGTGTAAAAAGCAGATTTTTGTTCTCGGGTCATGGGTGTTTGTGTTTATCTTTATATACGAGAGACCCACAACTTAAGGGAAAACCTTAGTATGGGCCTTTGGGTATGAAGCGTTTATTTATTTATGTTATTTATTTACATAGTTAATAATTGAACTGTATTGATCATTATCACCCTCACAACATTGTAATTAGGACTGCATTTTTCAACTAATTATACAGGGTGTAAAGGACAGCTTAGCAATTAATTATTTTTTCCCGGAAACCTCATGTTAAGGAGTTTTCATTATTTACCTACTTTGTCACTTCGCAACGTATCGTGATACCGCGCCCCGCGCGCGATCTCCCCGCGCCGCGCTGCTACCGGAGTGCGATGTACATTGCTGGTTTACGTGTTTTACATTGTTATGATTGTTTTTATTGCAAAATGGTATTCGATTAAATTATAAAAAGTTTAAGCAGAAAATACTTAAAAACAAAAAAAAATTCCGGAGAAAAATTCCCCTGGAAAATCATTCAGAATGATTGTCTGAGTTCAGGGTTTCAGTTTTTGCTAAGCTGTTTTTACACCCTGTATAGTGGATGAGAGAGGTAAAATATTTCATTACATTTATAGGTACAGTTCGTAAAATAAAAAAGTAATGTGTAAATTAATTCACAGCACAGAATTAACATCAATACCAACGACTAATGACCGAATTAGTGAATTGAATGAGCGGTTTCGAACCAGTTATTTCATTCATTCATTTAAAATACAGGATCGTTAATTAGTACCAGCTTGTGGTATAATACCAAAGACAATAATCATTTATAGTTCATAAATATAGCCGCACATTACAATAATAACAACATTATTTATTTGACCAAATAAATAAATTGCAACAATAATTTTTAGGGAAATAAAAATGTTCCTGGTGCTCTTACCATCTGAGCTATCCTGCGCCACATAACTTGAAGGCACGATAGCTAAGGAGATCTTATCCTGGGGTCGTGGGTTCAAGTCCCACTCGTACCGAATATGTTTCTTTCCTTAAAAATTATTGGTGAGTATCCCTCGTGTGAGAGATACTCAGATTCTCGTCCGTTAGTAAAAGAAGTCAAAAATAGTTTTATTTCATAGAGCATTCAGAATATTTCAGAAGAATTTTTAAAACGCTTACCCACACGGGTAAGCTTTTTAAAAATACTAAATTGCAACAATTTATAAGCTAGCGCCTAGCGCTTATGTAGTAATGATACTACAATGTATAAAGGGAGATAGGTATTATTTTATATTTTATCTACGCACGCATTACGAAGCCTGTTCGCGTATTTTGGGCAAGCTATCCATTTATCTTTCTAAAGTACGCAATTACTATACGTTCTTACAATTTTAGTTTTTTTTTATTATAGGATGGGTTAACTCTTGACCTCAATCTTGACCAAGGTCATAGATGAGGTCGACGATGGAGCGAGTTAACCCAGAAAACGCCTATAAGGCACCGGTACTCCCACGCACCGACGGAACACAGCAAGCTGTTTGGCGTCGGACTTCGGTAGGAGGGTGGTCGCAAACCAGACGGCCCTTTACAGAGCCTACCACACCGCATGAGACCATAGGACAACACCTCAGATTCATAAAAAAATGAGGTGTTGTTGCCTGAGATGGATTAATAGGAGGCAGGTCTCATTTGTGTTTCTTAAGTCGCCTCTTACGACACCCACGGAAAGAAATGGGGAAATAGTTAAAATAAAAGAAGCTCAGTTCTTTCTGTGGGATATAACAATACTAATATAGTTATATCACGACATTCCTGACAGCATTGCATTGCGCCCGCGCATCGGACCGGTCCGTCGAGAGGGAAAGGGCGAGGATTCCATAGAAAACGAAAGGGACAGAACTCGTTTTATTCGCATTTTTATTGTTACTAGCTTTTATTCAACTAACAATGCTATACTCTGGGTCAAATGTTATGCTACGAAATAGATGCCGCAATGTTTGTGTACTAGTTTAATATCGTGTGATGTCCACCGAATATGTTATGATTATACAGTTAGTGTCAACCTGCCCAATCAATTAAATTGGTTTGGTATGTGATAATGAAATACCATAGAAGCGTTATAAAAGCCGTCTTTTAATAAACTTTCAGTGTTATGTGAAATGAATGTAGAATCCAAATGCAACAAAATTACTGTTGAAAAGACTGTTAAAGATATTAAATATTACAATTCTTTAATTTTCGTGTTGACATAATCAAGTAGGTAACTGGCGAACTCATAGAAAAGAGAAGATCTTGGATCTATGCCTGACAAGAATTGGTATTAAAAAAAACCACTTATAAGCATGTAAGTTACAATAAGGCATGATTTGTTTTATGATTCTTTTTGTAGAGATGTTGTCTGTGTGACTGTGTGTGCTGGTAGAGTATGGCTACAAAAAAATATATTTTTTAATGTATCAACACCTAATGCGTACCCTTAGTGCACGGCGTGATGTATGCCTACATTACAATTAGGTACGCAGTTCTTTTTCTTCTTAGAAGAAGTCATCATCATATCAGCCTATTGCAGTCCACTGCTGAACATAGGCCTCCCCCAAGGTACGCCACTTTGCATGATCCTCCGCTTTTTGCAATCAACCACTACCCGCTATCTTCTTTAGGTCATCTGACCATCTGGCTGGGGGGCGTCCTACACTACGTTTGCCAAGACGTGGTCTCCATTCGAGAACCTTTCTACTCCAACGCTCGTCGGTTCTGCGACAGACATGGCCAGCCCACTGCCACTTCAGCTTGCTACACTTTTGGATAATATCCATCACTCCGGTTTTCCGTAAGAAGGAGTACTCTTACTTAATTAGTAATTACCCAATCGAGGGCCTTTAGATAGGTACACGTCTAGCTTACGTCTACGTCCCATCTTATTATATTGGAGTTCAATTCAATTCTTAATAAGATGACTCGTAGCCCAGTGGCTCTCGCTGATCTCAACCGATCAGTGAGGCTAAGCAACGTACACAGAGGCAGGGAACCTGATGGGTGACCAAAAGTGGCAATTTATCACGAGCGTTTCCGTGCTTCGGAGGGCACGTTAAGCTGTCGGTCCCGGCTGTTGTCGATTGACTACAGTCGTTAAAACCAAGTCAGAGGCCTTTATGCGGTTTGAAAACATTTGACACCAGGGTTAGCCAACGCCACATTCTTGACTATACCTACACGATAATAAGAAGAATAAGATGACTTCTACGATTTTCGTGATTTTGCAAATCTCAGAGTATTTTAATGTGTATTTTCACTACTCAAGCTCGGAAAGTGCTTGTTTGTGCAGCTTATAGGCTGCACAAAATCGATTTTTGTGTTCTAGAGCACAAAACGATCTACTATGGGCTGCACAAAATCGCATTTTGTGCTCTAGTGCACAAAGTGATCTACTCATAAATGGGTCTATAGTAAGGCATAGAAAACTCCATACAGCCAAAACAATCAGAAGTTAAAATTTGTTATTATATGTTATTTTATTATTTCCTCGCAATCGAAGTGAAAAGCAGAGTTTATAACTCGTCCACAAAACCATTTTTATCCGAGGCTTATAGCAGCCCGAGCCGAAGGCGAGTTTTGTGCACTTGTTGTAAAATCTACTATTAAAAAGCTAATGGCGAAGTTGCAAAACCTTTTAAGGGTTGTGATACGTCAGAGCCTCGTCCGTTGGTAAAAAAAAATAGCTTCGTTTCATGGAACATTCACGTTACTTAAATTAAGAGCAGGGTGCACTGTTAGCAGGTGCGGATGACAATTTTGGAGCACTAAGATGTTATGACCACGAATTCATGATTTTTTGACCCCCTCCCCCTCCTTGTCACAGCTGGTTACATTTGTAAGACTCCCCCCTCCCTAGCGTGACGTCACATATTTTGCATATTTTAGAAATTGATGTAATTTTCCAATAAAAGCAGTACTTAGTAGTTGTTTTTTTTTTGGAACTCAAAACTCATTGTCTCAAACAAAGTAAAAACGTAAAAAGAGTGCTTGGGACTGAGTAGGTAAAGTTAACGCGTTTTGATACTCATAACACATTTGAAATGTGACGTCACGAAACTTATGACCCCTCCCACCCCCTTGTCACACAATGTCACACTTTGTCGACCCCCTTCCCACCCCTTAACGTGTGACGTAATTTATGGATGGTCCCTAATGGAGTTATGTAACCGCCATTGTTGCTTAACGTCTTATACAATACAATACAATATACTTTATTTGCACACAAGGACATACAGCACAATCAACAGAACATAAAACATAGAGTACAACAAGGCGGCCTTATTGCTAGGTAGCAATTTCTTCCAGGCAACCTTAGGGTAGGACAGAAGTAAGATAAGAAGTAGTAGGTGGTGCATAAATATATATACTTAATACAAATATATGTAATATATATATATAATTTTATACAAATAAATATAAAAAATAATAATATATATATATATATATCTATACATACAAGCAGCAAATTAAGGGAAAGTGTATGTTTATGTACACACGGCAGTACATCAGACTACGCATGTTGACCTTGACGTCGCCCTTATCTCGCTCGCAATAGCGGCGGCTTTCGTAGTGCAAATGGATAACCAGACATGCTGCTGTATGTACATACACCCTGTACATTATATAAGTTGGCACCTACCCTCTGCAAAGCGGCCATTGTATCCGTGAAGAAGTGATTTCAATGTTATCTCCACCGACCACGCAATGGACCATTTGCGAGCGAAAAGTATCTTTTGGGGTATACGTTTTAGGATAGACTTTACTGCGTAGAAAACTCGACTGGCATTTGCTAAATGATATAAGCTTGTCAAACTTGATAAAATAAGCCCTTTGTGACCACTAGTTCTGTTGAGCAGTTCTGTTGACAGAACTACTGGGATTCCAAAGCCCTACTAATAAAATACTAATAGAAGGCTTGGACTAAGTCACATTGTGTTAGCGGAAAAAAATTAGCTATTAAAAAAAAACATTCAGAGAAAAAAATTCGTAAAAGGAACAAAAAACCCTGTACTATATGGGACAACTCGACAAAATTGTAGTAGTTACATTATTTTTAGTAATGTTAATTCTTAGAAATTTATTCAGTTGGTGCTAAGAAAATTATGGTTTATTTCTGTGATAGTAATATGTTCTGGTAGTCTAGCAGTCCCACTTTTTTCTCTCAGAGAAGTTGCAAAATATTTTATGTGAAACGATGAGGTGAACCGGCACTTTAAGTAACATTAGAATCCCCTTTATCTCAATAAAACTGCAAATAGCACGTAAAATGCCTATAAAAACAATAATCACAAAACCTTGGTACTCTTGTGACAAGTACTTGTCGTTTCTAACAAATAGTACCGCATCCTTGGCTTACCGCTCACTTCATCTAACTTCGAGAAGCGGAGCGTAGAATAAAATTTACAGAAGTGACGTCCTTCCATCTTAATTAAGTAGGTGGAAAACTGTCAGAGTTTTCAAACCGCTAATAGGCCTCTGACTTAAATTAATGAAGGTAGTCAATCGATAAAAGCCAGGACTTCTATTCCAATTTCTTTTTAGAAATAAGCGGAACCTTTTTGTATGTACTGTCTTATGTCTGTAATTTATGTCCTGTGTGTACAATAAACGTTATTATTATTATGTTTGTCTAGATTCTTGAATCACGGGCAATTACGTCCCGGACCTTTGGAAGGCGTGCGTGGGGCCGAAGCCAACAGCACGTAGAGGCCCGTTAGACAATTTAATTTAGTAATTTAATTTATTATTATTATTATTCCACTGATCAATGACATCTCAATGGCGGTTGAATGACAATGGTGACCATTTAATCTGTTCAGCAGCTCTAGCACGATAACGACAAACTCGCGCTCGGCTCACGCTGAAATTTCATTTTGATTGCGCGAGGGTCCCGCGCAAAGGCTTGCTCGTCCTATGGCGTTGTCAATGTTCACATTTTAACATAGGACCGCGGTGTTGTCGCGGCGCTGTTGTCACTATCGTACTCGGCCTGCAATTCATAATTGACGGAGTAATCGCATAACTAACATACGAAAAAATAAAATTGCAATCCAATCAGTCCAACCTCGTCCAGTGTTTGAAGTTGGTTAAAAACGAATAGTCTTTCTTTACTTTACAACTCTAAGTATCAGGACTGTCATACTAGTGTTTCAACATATCTGGGCCAAGACCGCTTCCTTTCGGCACCCATTCATAATACAGTCATCACGTCAGACCTACACAGTTTTACGACAAAAGCACCTTTAATACAAGGGCATAGGACTCAGGGAGGTTGCCTGTAACTATCTAATCACAGCCTTGTATTACTCATAGTAAATTATTACTCTAGGAACAGATATTAAGTTGAGATTGGTTTGGTTTGGTTTATTACCCGTTTCTTGTGTTTTGTAATCTTATCTACTGTTTCGTTTATGACTGGAATCGCGTATTTGTGAGGAGTTTGGGTGTTAATGCATTACTAAAGGATACCCGGGAGTTCGTTCCTTGGGAATTTCGTATAATCCTTCCTTTGATCTTGATTATTATGATTTACTAGCTTTCCGCCCAGGACTTCGCTCCCGTGGAAATTTTTGAAAATTAAGTAGTCTTTATATTAATACTGGGTATCAGATACCTCCATACCAAATTTTATCATAATTGGACCAGCCGTTTGAGCGTGAAAGAGGAACAAACATCCATACATATAAACTTTCGCGTTTGTAAGGATATAAAGGGTAATCTTTTTATCACTATCAACATTTTGTCTTACGGTGTCAGTAACGTTGATAGAACGTAAATAAGGAGGAAAAAAATTCAGCTTTGATACCCCTTTTTAACGTCTTAGAGGATGAATTTTGTAACTCTCTCTAAGGAACATAATCAAAATATTGAAAAAAAAAAATTGCCCCTCCATTTAATTTGTGCGATCAACGGACTTGCGTTTGTCTGGAAAACTGATATTGACATTGGAAATGCCTTTTCGTTCGCTCCAGTATATGCTCCGATTTCACGAAAAAGTGCGATTTCTCTTATATCTCGGAGAGTTATGAAGATATGATATTCAAAAAAGGCTCAAAAGATGCGTATTCACAAGATTTGTAAGGTGCAAAAAGAATTATTCAATAAAGTCAAACACAAAAAACGTTGTGGCCGAAATAGTGAATTTATTTTTATTTTTTCCGAATTTTTGATTTTGGCGCTTGATATTTTAGAAAAAAAGAATGATATCAAAAATTTGAGACAAACTCTTCTGGAAAATTTAGTCAGCTACAATTTGAGCCTAAAACAAAGACGATTGGCTTAAAGGTTTGCCCTGTAAAAAGTCAAAAAGTCAGAACGACATTTTTTCTAATTCCGTAGATTCATTTCCAATGTGCGCTATACTCGTGTGAGCCACGAAATCTCTGAATTTATTTAGAATTTTGTGTAGGTTTCTTTGGGAAAGTAGTTCAGTTTTATAGGGAGAATAACCCCTGAAGTTTGGCTTACTAATTTAAAGTAACCCCCCCCCATATATCGTTTTGTAAACGCCGACACGATTGCACGTCATTTTAAACTGTCACATGCGAACAAAATAAATAAATCATCGGCTTGGCTTTAGTCGTCAATACAAACTGTCATATCAGCTAAGCGACGTGCAACAAATTCGGTTATTTCCCGCTTCGCCTGGGCCCCGATTCTGTAACTTCAGTTGTGTGTCGATGGATTTTTTTATGGGACATTCAGGATGCCACTTAAAATAAGTCAAGATTACATTTAATACATACAAACATACATTAAGGGATTTAAATACATACATACACATTCGTTCTTTTGACCCTATACTGACTCTACGCCTATTCGCAAAGGTGCAGTCTTCCATTGCATTGAATGTCACCATTGTATCCGTTCAGGTGGCGAAATTGAGAACCATCCAAATTTCGTAGTACATCTCATGACGGCTGCTTTGACTGGTAGCGACACCGCCAACTGAATTTTCAGGTGCTAGATAGTTTGTAATTTTACGTTCGGTTGGCGATAGCGCTGCTGGTCGGGGTGGTTGTCAGGAAGTATATGAAAATAAAATAGTTCTCAATTTCGCCACCTGAACAGATAAAATGGCCTCCATTCCATCGACACACAACTTAAGTTACAGAATCGAGGCCCTGACTGACGTTCCATCTGATAAAAAAGCGGTAGATAGCTAACTCGATTCTAATCCACTCCATAAATCACTTTTCGTCGATTACGCGAACCCAAACGCACCCGTTCTATTCAAATTCGCCAGTAACGAGCTTCTAGATAGAAAGCTTAAGTGAAATTTAGAAACATCTCGCTTTTTACCTGACCCCAACATTTGTCATTTCTCCCCTAAGAGGCACGAGGGATGATCTGTCTCCTTGATAAATGACCTCCTCTAATGCGACCTCTTTTCACTAAGTTACAAAACAAAGTATAAAGTGGAAGTTGCGACGTTAAACGGTCGGTCAACGAATTGTTATTTACTATAAGCTTTTCGTCCGCGACTTCACTCACGTGGAACATAAAAAACGAGCGTTTCCGTGCTTCGGAGGGCACGTTTAGCGGTCCGGCTGTTGTCGAATGACTACAGTCGTTAAAACCAAGTCAGAGGCCATTATGCGGTTTTAAAATTCTAACTCCAGGGTTAGCCAAGTTCGCCACACACTTGACTATTACACGATAAGAAGAAGAAAAAAACTATACCACTTTTCATCTAATAACTCTCAGATTATACAGGGTGTAAGGGACAGGATAGCAAAAACTGAAACCCTGAACCCAGACCATCATACTGAATGATTTTCCAGTGGAATTTTCCTCATGATTTTCCAGTGGAACTTCTTCTTTTGACGTTTCCGGAAAATAATAATTACTTGTAGTAGATTTTAGTTATGGTTAGATTCGACCATTTAAGTATTTTAAGTTAAACATGGCGTCGTGTGAACTATATGATGTTCTGCCTACCCTGCCAGGGATTTTGGGCGTGAGTATGGATATAGATGGATGGATGGACCCGTGTCTTTTACACTGCATTTATTTTGAAACGCTCTTTAAAGCTAAAGCTCCTTTATGTAATGCCGTCCTTGTATATGCGAACGAGGCGGAATGTGACGGTATGATATTTAAAATGACATTAAATTAATGGAAGTTTCTGCAACTATAGGTGTTCTTCTTCTTTTTATCGTGTAGGTATAGTCAAGTGTGTGGCGAACTTGGCTAAACCTGGTGTCAGAGTTTTCAAACCGCATAATGGCTTCTAACTTGGTTTCAACGACTGAAGTTAATCGACAACAGACGAAACCGACAGTTTGACGTGCCCTCCGAAGCACGGAAAAGCTCGTGATAAATTGCCACTTTGGTCACCCATTAGGTTCCCTGCTTATGTGTACTGGGATGTTTATATGTATTAACGATACTATGACATGTTATGCGAAATACGATAGAAGTTATTCATAATTTATACGAAACTAGCTGATGCCTGCAACTTCGTTTCTTACGTGATTCAGATTTTTATATACAAAAGTTTTTTCCCGCTAACTCCCGTTCCCGTGGGAATTTTGCAATATCCTGTTGCAAATAAGCTTTAAGTTTTTTAAGGTACCTGCATGCCAAATTTCAAGCGTCTAACTTAAGCGGTTTAGATTTTTCATACAAAAGGATTTTCCCGCTAATTCCCGTTCCCGTGGGAATTTAGGGATTTTTTTTATTAGTGCACCTCTGCGGTACCTAAGCTACGTCCCTTCCAAATTTCAAGTGCCTACGTTTAGCCGTTTAAGTTGTGCGTTGATATGTCAGTCAGTCAGTCAGTCAGTTTCTCCTTTTATATATTTTGATGTTTGGGACCTTAACATTATCAAGTAACGACTTTATTTTAGGATTTTTTAACCCGGACCGAAAAAGTAGGAGTGTCATAAGATTGACGTGTGTATCTGTGAGTCGTATCATCGTAGCTCTTAAACGAATGGACCAATTTCAATGCGGTTTTTTTTGTTTGAAATCTGAACTGATCTAAACTGTTCTAAGATATTTGATCAAAAACGGTTCAGCCGTTATAAGCAATCGAATGTTGGGGGTTAACATTTATTTTTATTTTAGAGTTATAAAACGCTTGTCCGCGTAGACTCTAGGTACTCTACGACCTAGGATATCTCTCTACGCCGTAGAGTAAGGGACCATCCATAAATTACGTCACACGTTAAAGGAAGATAGCCCAGTTGGTAATGAGCCAGACTTGTAATCCGAAGGTCGTGGGTTCAAATCCTGGTGCGGGCCTGTACCACTAAATTCGTCTTTTCGGATTTATGTACGGATTTCTAATTATCACTTGCTCAACGGTGAAGTAAAACATCGTGATGAAACCCGCCCGTCCAACAAAATTCATTTTCGAAAGACGAGCGGTCCACCAACCCGCATTGGGCCAGCGTGGTGGACTATGGCCTAAATCCCCTTCATGTTTCGAAGGGAGGCTCGTGCCCCTCGGTGGGGACGTATATGGGCTGGTAAGAGTTAAGGGGAGGGGAGGGGGTCGACAAAGTGTGACATTGTGTGACAAGGGGGTGGGAAGGGTCATAGGTTTCGTGACGTCACATTTTAAAATGTGTTATGAGTATCAAAACGTGTTAACTAAGTATTAACGACAAACTTAACCTCCTCAGTCCCAAGCGCTCTTTTTATTTACGTTTTTACTTTGGTTGAGGCAATGAGTTTTGAGTTCCCAAAAATAATAACAACTCTATTAAGTACTGCTTTTATTAGAAAATTACAAAAAATGGAAAATATGAAAAAAATTGGACGTCACGCTAGGGAGGGGGGAGTCTTACAAATGTGACCAGCTGTGACAAGGAGGGGGAGGGGTCAAAAAATAATGAAATTCGTGTGACGTAATTTATGGATGGCCCCTAATATCCTAGGTCGTGGGTTCAAATCCCATTCGTGCCGAACAATATTTTCATTCCCTAAAAATTATTTCTTTATCAAGTTAGGAGTTGTTGCTTTCTTTGATATGTATTTTGTTGTAATTTTCTTACGTCGTGTTTCAATTTCGTTTTCAATTTGTTACAGGTTCGCGGGACATTGTGAGCAAACAATCTTAAGGTACGTTTATGATTACTTTCAAATTGCTTTGAAGTTGTAATTTCAACTTTATTCAATAATGTGACGCAAAAGGTATACAGGGTGTAAGAACAGGTTAGCAAATCTGAAACCCTGAGTTCAGACCACTGAGTTCGACGCTGCCTCTCGATCGGCGGGTCCTGGGTTCGATTCCTAGTCGAGGCAAATATTTGTGTAAAAAGCAGATGTTTGTTCTCGGGTCATGGGTGTTTGTGTCTGTCTTTGTGTGTTCCAAGGGACCCACGACACAAGGGAAAACCTTAATGTGGGCCTTTGAGTGTGAAGCGTTTTTTTTAGACCATCATTCCGATTGACGATTTTCTAGTGGAATTTTCCTTAGGAAATTTTTATAATATTTTCTGCTTCAAAATTAAATTCTTTATTACATACATTACATACGCTCACACCTGTAATCCCATACAGGGTAGGCAGAGCATCAGTGGCTCCGAACCACTAGATGCCACGTTTACATAAATTCGCAATAAAAAAACAATCATAACAGAGCAAAACACGAAAATCAGCAATCTATATCGCATTCTGATACGGGCGCGTCGCAGGGGGGACCGCGCGCGGGGTGTGGTTTTGCGGTAAATTGCGTAGCGTCAAAGTAGGTAAACAACGAAAACTCCTTAATTTGACGTTTCCGTGAAAAAATAATTACATACAGACGGTCACAGTAATGGGTAGATTCCAACATTTAAGTATTTGATAAGCTGTCCTTTACACCCTGTATTTTTTTACCAGCCCATATACGTCCCCACCGAGGGGCACGGGCCTCCCTTCGAAACACGAAGGGGATTTAGGCCATAGTCCACCACGCTGGCCCAATGCGGGTTGCTGGACCGCTCGTCTTTCGAAAATGAATTTTCTTGAACGGGCGGGTTTCATCACGATGTTTTCCTTCACCGCTAAGCAAGTGATAATTAGAAATCTGTACATAAATCCGAAAGATGAATTTAGTGGTACAGGCACGCACCAGGATTTGAACCCGCGACCTTATTACCAACTGGGCTATCACCGCTTCCACCCTGTATAATACCTCTCTTTTTTATAGTGGGTAAAAAATCACCAATTTCATAGATAAAAGTCCTATTATGATTATATTACACATACACATTTTCGCCGTGTGGCGATTGGTCGAGAATAACACCACCCCATCTCTTTCCGTGGGTGTCGTAAGAGACGACTAAGGAAACAAACATGAGACCTGCCTCCTAGTAATCCATCTTAGGCAACGACACCTCAGTTTGATTTTTAATCTGAAGTGGCGTCTTATGGTCTCATGTGGTGTGGTAGGCTCTGTAAAAGGCCGTCTTGTTCGCGACCACCCTCCTACCGAAATCCGACTCCAAACAGCTTGCTGTGTTCCGACGGTGCGTGGGAGTACCAGTGCCTTAATTGGCATTTTCTAGGTTAACTCGCTTCATCGTCGATCTCATCTATGACCCTGGTCAAGATTGGGGTCAATCAAGAGTTAACCCATCTCATAATAAAAAAATATAAAAAAACATACATACGCTCACGCCTATAATCCCTAACGGGGTAGGCAGAGCATCAGTAGTTCTAGAACCACTAAATGCCATATTTGACATACATTGTGAGGGTTATCAGATGGAACAAGTTGTATAATGGTGAGAGGTGGTCAGCCTTTCGTCCATTATACAGCAAAACCCTCGAATCCCACTTACAGACTTTTACTGTATACCTGGGAAGAGTTGGTAGCTGGCACATGGTTATATTACTTTACCATAAGACGCGACCCACTCATCTAATAACTCGCGCGTGCCATTTTCCTCTCTCTAATACATTTCCTGTCCCCACGTTTCCGGGAATAGTCCCAGGATGTCCATTCGAGGTGACGTCACTGGACACGAACGTGGAAACGGGGATAATTGAACTGACATTTTGTTGGATTATCACTCTATGGGTCTTATGGATTTTGAAATTGTTTTTTCGTCGTGTGCCAGTCATATAATGTATCTCTATTTTAAATTCATCTAAGTCCATCAAAAGTGGGGTTCAGAAAGGAAAATCCCACAGACCTATATCGAGATGAATTCTTTGATTACTAAGTGAATTACATGTGAATTAACATTAATACTAATAAGACATTATTATTGTAAATAATTTATGATTCCTATTTTTATTTTTTAGTTAGATATAAGTAACCATATTATTAATTTTAAGTTAAGTTGCTGTGCCCTAGCAGGGTTCTACATGTTTACTAACCTTCTTTTGTAACATCTATTGTTCAATGTGGAAACGCAATAAACTATTGAGTATTGAGTATTGATAGACGGTAAAAGTTTACCTACCTTGCGTGTAAAAAGTGTGATCTACGGTCACAGTTTTGTCCGACTTAAGTGAGTCCGCTTGAGACCTATGCCGTAAATAATAATCGATTTTAATCGAATTTACATTACACTTTTACTTAATTGTATCGTGTCCGCGTGGTCTTGATTTCCCATCACTAAATCTCGCTCGTGACGTCGATTTAAGTACGAAAAATTCGACACGCTAGGTTCTCATACAGTTTGAAGCGCTCTTTTCGTGTATCTCGATATAGGTCTGTGGAAAATCCTGTACTTATTTTGAAAACTAAACCTATAAGGCTTAGTTAATAAAATGCGTAGGTACAGTCGGCCAAAAATGTGGACTACACCCTAAGGTTGAAATTCGTTAACGTGACATAAAACAGCAAGGTTGATTTTCCCTTGCAATAATGAACTGACAGCTTCTATTCCATATGTCATCTCATTATAACTGCATTATAATACGTCATCATTCTATCTCTTTCTTTGTTACATTGTGAACCTTAGCGATATTTTGGTTACACGGGAAGTTCTATGAAAACTGATAGACTTTCTTGGCCGACCGTTCATCACTTAATTTTTCAAATAATTTTGGGAAAGAAAAAATGTTCGGCGCGATAATTTTTCTTTCCCTAATATTTGTGAAATCCTTAACGCTTACCCGTTTAAAAAGTACCCTAAAGTGAAATTCGTAATTGGTAATAAGTTTAACATACAATTATAGATTTACGCACTTCTTGATGAGGATTTTTGTTACTAAATAAAACATCTTTTTTTTCTTCTTCTTCTTTATTTAATGAGCTTTACTAATTGCAAAAATGTCAATCCATATGTAACACTTTTTACAATTACTTAAGAATATTATGGTTAGCCAATTTACTACACTGAGTTGCCTTATTATGAATTTCTTGTCGAAACGCCCCATTTGTAAATCCAATATATTTTTTAGCTGTAAAAGAGAATTAAATTCTCGTTCAAACCATGCAGAATGTAAACCGTTTCATATTTTGGATTACGCATTTTTTTGTGTTAATATTAGGTTCCCCAGACTTTATGTCCGTGCCCTTGTCTAGACAAAATTACGCGTTAAAAGCTACAAATTCACCAACCACATTCTTCATCAATAATTTTAACCTAAATTTAATTGAAAAACCCGCTGTTTTTCAGAACTCAATAACGGCAACAGGCGGCCATTTGTAACTTGGATTCCAAATTCCAAATTTACGGTATTATTCTGCTTGCACCTTTCCTTAATGGCCATCGTTTAGGCGAAGGAACATCGAAATTAACGTTTATTTGGATTTCAAATTAAGGACACCTGTTGAGCGGACGTGTTTTTCCTCTTGGGCTTTCTCGAATTATCATCAGCTGTAACGATAATTTGTTTATTTAAAGCTTTATTAATTTCTTGCATCTTCTTCGGAATAGGCCCTTTGACGGATTTTATTTTAAACTAGCTTCCCGCGTGGGACTTCGTTCCTGTGGGAATTCGGGAAAATCATGTACCCTATGTCCATCCCGGATAACGCAGGATTCTAATGGTGAAATAATTTTTCAAATCTCTTTATAATATTAGTAAAGATATAGATAGTGTAGTGTAGATAAAGATGTCTATGTGCAAGACATAAATTACTACAACCATAAATTTTCATATCGATATCGAAATACTTTCCATCCCTAGACAAAGTTACTTGTACTGCACGTCACTTCAAAGGAATGAATACCCTAAAGGGATATGCTGCAACCTGCAGCTTCTCAGATACTCCAACTACAGGGAGATTTAAATATAATTAAATACTGTACGCCTGAAATGTATCTTCAGTGATAATAGTGTTAAAGAGGTTGTAGAGTAAGGCCCGTATCACAGAAGGAGTCTGAAGTCTTGGTCTATTCTTAAGTATTGATTGTCTCTTTCTCTCACTATCAAAATGACAAAGACGACTTCTACTTAAGTATGGTTCAGAGTTTGAGTCACGTTCTGTCCAGATCTTAATAAAGAAAAATGTTCCTTCTTGCCAGAAAATAGGTCAGTTTAAATAATTAATATGATTTCTGTAAATGGTTTTTTCTTATTTAAAGATAAGCTAACCTTTTATCTCTAAATAGAAAATGTATTCTATTTAGAGATAAAATGTTTTTCTTTTGTGATCGTCTACTTTGTCTATTAGCACACCACAAATAACAATTAGGTATGTACTCGTACATCCTTCCTACTTATCTATACTAATATTATAAAAAGGAAAGATTTGTATTTTTGTATTGTTGTGTTTTTGTATGTAGCGAATAGGCTCCGAAACTACTGGACTGATTTCAAAAATTCTTTCACCATTAGGATGCTACATTATCTTTGAGTAACATAGGTTACATAATTTTCCCGAATTCCCACGAGAACGAAGTCAAGAGCGGGACGCTAGCCTATACTAATATTATAAAGAGGAAAGGAAAGCTTTGTATTTTTGTATGTAACGAATAAACTTAAAAACTATTAGACCGATTTCACAAATTCTTTCACCGTTAGGATGCTCAATTATCCCTGAGTTACATAGGTTACATAACATTCCCAAATTCCCACGGGAACGAAGTCCCGAGCGGAATGCTAGAATTATAATTGTGAAAGTTTGTGAGGATGTATGGATGTTTGTTACACTTTCACGCTCAAACGGCTACACCAATTTCGATTAAATTTGGTATGGAGATAGCTGACACCCTGGATTAACACTTATGCTACATCATTTTTCCGAAATTCTCACGGGAACGAAGTCCCAGGCGGAAAGCTAGTTACAAATACTACAGTATTTGTGTTAGTACCTAATGTTAACTAGTGACAATTATTTACTCAGGTAACTACCTCCTTGTCTCACTGCTAAAACAATTTTCCGCCGTGTGGTGATCGGTTGAAAATGACACCACCCCATCTCTTTCCGTGGGTGTCGTAAGAGGAGACTAAGGAAACAAAAATGAGACCTACCTCCTAGTTATCCATATTAGGCAATGACACCTCTGTTTGTTTTCAACCTGAGGTGTCATCCTATGGTCTCATGCGGTGTGGTAGGCTCTGTGTCTGGCCGTCTGGTTTGCGACCACCCTCCTTCCGAAGTCCGACGCCAAACAGCTTGCTGTGTTCCGACGATGCGTGGGAGTACCACTGCTTTAATTGGAATTTTCTGGGTTAACGCGCTCCATCGTCGACCTCATCTATGACCTTGGTCAAGATTGGGGTCAAGAGTTAACCCTTCTCAATATAAAAATTAATTAAAAAAATAAAAAACCCGACTGTAATAAAAACAGAAAAGGAAAAAAAAAGTCTCGACTACTGGACTTACTTGTTTTTTCCTTTTATCTTTTTACTACGCAGTCGGGTTTTTTAAGTTTTTTTAATCAATTAATTTATTTAAATTTACACTTTTTAGTTAGGATCAGATATTTATATTTGTTTATTTATTTTCTCATTAGTTGTACCTATATAATATATCACACCTGCATAAAAATTTTACAATTTCCGAATTAAAAGCCTACATTTAAGTGAAAATCATTACTAACCAACTTTAAATCGCTATAGATCCTAAACGGTAATTCTGATTGAAAAACGATATGAGAAACCTGAACATGATTTTTAAATACCTATTCAACGATACCCCACTTGATATAGTTCATCAATTTTAATTTTTTTCTTTTTCACATTATGGCGTCCAAAATCGGCCATTTTAAGACATTTGCGCCGTCATGACGAATCCAACGATGTATCATTTATCAAAATCAACTCACGCGTTTGGTCTAAATAGTGCCGCAAACGTACAAACATACAGGGTTATTTTTTAATCAGTACACAATTTTTTTGTACGTAAATTAATGAAAATTTAACAGACCCGTATATTTTTGTTTTATATCGTTTCATATAAAAATTTCAAGCTAGATCGTCTGAAGCATGAAAATAAATCATTTTTTTTGTATGGAAAAAAAAATTACTTCGTCCAATTGACTTGAAACTTGGTAATAGTACTTCTCAACACAATTTGTGACACACGTTTTTCAGCGTTTTACAAAATTAATTCTCTAAGACGTTAAAAAGAGATATCAAAATCTGAAAATTTTTGAAAAAAAAAATTTTTCGTCTTATTTACGTTCTATCAACGTTACTGACACCGTAAGAAAAAATTGTGTACTGATTAAAAAGTAACCATGTATATACATAGGCTGATAAACACATTACCCTCCTTTGCGTCGCGCAGTTGGGTAAAAAAACAGTTCCAACATCAAACACAGTTGAAAAAACTATTTGAAAGGGTGTCGTATTTTAAACTCATTCGGGGCACGAGATTTAAATTCAACAAATTAGTGGGACTGGAACTTTTAAAGGCAACTTAAAGTTGGGAAACGGCTGGGTCCCGATTCTGTAACTTCAGTTGTGTGTTTTTTTAAAGTGAAAACTTCTTCAGCGGCGTTGCGCACTTTTTGGATGGGTAAAAAATGTTAAATTCGCGTCAGGGTCACGTGACCCTGATCGAAAATTCGTAAGACGGAGGGTGAAGTGAAAACTTCTTAGACCGCAAGGAAGTAATATGTATATTATGTTCAAGTTCTTACTTCTGCCGGCAATCCCGGAGTGCAACCCGTTTTTTTATGTATATTCACCGATTTCTACGCCAATTATGGACCGATTTTCAAAATTCTTTTTTTTCTTCGAAAGAGTATACTCCAGCGGTAGTCCCATATACATTTTATCAGAAATTATTATGCGCTTTTAAAAAAATCAACAAAAACAAAAAAATACTACATACCAGAACATCATCTAAATAAATAAGTGACATTTTCGTTATCTGCTAATAGGCACTGTAGTCTGCAAAAAATACTAGTTATCTACTTTGTGCGAACTGTTGTTAGGATTGAAGTCGGTGACTCAATGTCTGTTCAAGTTGCGAAATTGAGAACTATTTAATTTTCATATACTTGCTGACAACCACCCCGACCAGCAGCGCCACCGCCAATCGAACGTAAAGTTGCAAACTACCCAGCAACAGAAAATTCAGTTGGCGGTGGCGCTACCAGTCAAAGCAGCCGTCATTAGATGTATGAAATTTGGTCAGTTTTCAATTTCGCTACCTGCTAGGCAATGATGATCGCCACGACATACGAGTATTATCTCACGCGCTATCTCATGGTCACGTGACACTTTCTCGTCATCTCATTGGTCGAAACAGTCACGTGACCATGAGATAGCGCGTGAGATAATATGTCATGGCGATCATCATAGCCTAAACGGATAAAATGGCGACCATTCCATCGACACACAACTGAAGTTACAGAATCGGGGCCCTGGATTTGTGCTGCGACAGAATGCAGCACGCGACAATTTCCGTGACAAATAGCCTAGAGAATTCGGAAGTACAGTCCACCGCAAAGCTTTTAAACATTTAACTGAGTTTAACACAATGCGGAGTCTCTAAGCCATATACATAAACAATTACATAAAGACCAAAGTTATTTAAAGAGTTATACATATAAAGGCCTTCACATAATTGTAGCTAAAAGCTCTGTTAATGCAATAACTTTTGATTCTATTTGTTTGTATGTACTTAGTCGGGTCATAAGTATTGTCACATACATTTATTGTAATAAATAATTTAACTTCTTATCTATCAGTATATTTTATACACCAAATGAAAGCCTAGAAAATACTGTTTTAAATAACATTTTATTTATTCAAAATGACCGCCCTTATTTTTTATAACCGCCTTTAACCTGCGTGGCCAGTCGTCAACAGCGGCACGCACCACTTCCATGTCTATCTCTGCCACTGCCTTAAGAAGGGATGCCTTCAGAGACTCCAGATTGGGATGAGATTTAGAGCAGACCTTCGCCTCTAAGTGCTGCCATATTTTATAATCCAATGGATTAAAATCCGCACTAGCAGACGGCCACTCCTCGTGCCTGATGAAATCGATTCTGCGCGCCGCGAGCCAGTCTTGTGTGCTCTTTGCTTTATGTGCTGGCGCAGAGTCCTGCTGGAATACCCAATGCCAGTTTTGAAACATTGTGCGTGAGAGAGGTTCCACAACGTTTGTCAGGACAGTGTTTTAATAAACAGTAGCACTGGTTTTCACACTTTTTTCGCAAAAAAACATCTCAATGAGACCCGAATACGAGACTCCCAGCCAAACCATGATTGAAGAAGGATGATGACCTCGCTGAACTCGTGGAATACGCCTGCTCGCTTCCTCACTGCTGTGCGCATACACCTTATCATTTTGCTTATTGAAGCTTTCCTCGATATGGAAAATTTTTTCATCCGAAAAGAGGATTTCTCTGTACTTTTTTCCCGCGTACCGCTTAAACAACACTCGCGATCTGTCTAGCCTGATCTTCTTCAGACGTGCATTAAGGAGATGTGCTGTTCTTTTTCAATAGGCGCGTAGTCCAAGGTCTTCATTTAATAACCTTTTGACTGTCGTCTTACTTATTCCCATCTGCAGGGCCATCAGCTTTTGCTTCCGGACGGGATTTCTCTCAATTCGCGCCTTCACAGCTTTGATGACCGTTAGGGTCCGAACTGTACGAGGACGACCGTTTTTCTTTCTATCATCTATACTGCAATCCTCACTGAATCGTTTTATGGTATGATAAACAAACCTCAACGTTATTTTCAAATTTTGAAGCAGTTTGAAAATCACCTTTGGCGCGTAACTGCAGCGGTGCAACGCGATTACTGCGACTTTATTTCCTTTCGCGTCCACTCCATGTTGGAAAATAAAGAAAATTCCAGAAATTCTGTGCTTTTAATATCGTCAAATATTCAAATTTCGAAAATGTGTTTTAGTTTTTTTTTTACCCGTTCTAAATTTGAAATTAAAATCTTGTGACAGTACTTATGGACTGACTAAGTATATATGTATTATTTTCTATTTTTTCATTTTTATTTACCGTGTAGGTACAATTAAGTATATGGCGAACTTGTCTAACCCTGGTTTTTAAACCGCACAATGACCTCTGACTTGGATTTACCGACTGCAGTCAATCGACAACAGCCAGGACCGACAGCTTAACGCTCCGAAGCAAGGAAACACTAGAGATAAATTGCCACTTTGGTCACCCATCGGGTTTCCTGCCTCTGTGTACGTAGCTTAACCTCACTAATTGGTTGAGATCAGCGAGCGCCACTGGGCTACGAGCGCTTCTTTATTGTGTTAACGGGTTGGACATATTTCGTATTTTGACCTATGTTACTTGGGACAGTTGTTCAGTTTCATGGACTGATTAACCACCCGAGAGGTTGAAAGAGAGATACCTAAAGCCCTGTATATATATTTAATTTTGGCTATTTCAAAGTCTGGGTGACTGTACTGAATTCAAAAGTTGCGTCGACATAAATTGTCAAACATCGACAGTTTCCGATGCGGCCACATTTATTTGTTTGAAAAATTGTGCTGACTAACGGTTTTATTATTTTGCTGAAAAATATGAACCAATTAAAATAAAAAGTGGACGAATTTCTGTTGTTTTACAACCGTTGGTTTTGGATGCGAAAAGGTAAACAGTAGATACTGTTCAAGGCAAACACTACCGCTTGAAATCAGTTTATTCGTGACAATATTTTTGTTTCAAAATATGTTATAGGTACTTATATGAAACTCTTGATTTCAGAGTTAGTAAGGTTCGCCACAATAAAGAAGAAACTTTAACAAGTGACATTTAGCTGTCGGTCCCGACTGTTGTCAATTGACTACAGTCGTTAAAACCAAGTCAGAAGTCATTGTTCGGTTTAAAAACTGTGACACCAGGGTTAACCAAGTTCGCCACAAACTTGACCATACCAATAAGAAGTGATTTATTTTTTATTTTTTTACACTTTATTGGGGTTATCAAACAGTAACACAATATTTACGAATAAACAAACATTAAAACTAAGAACACGTAATTGTGTTACCAGCACCGATAACCACGAATTACTAGGTACATAGATTTTAGTTAAGGGTGATAGTGTTAGCAAAAAGTATAGATTAATCTAATATAACATAACATTAACGAAATAAACCTAAGAACCAAGTTTTTATTAAAGCAATTCGATTATCAGCATAACCATTCAATATCCTCAATAACCCTTAGAAATTAGAATCGGGAAAGTCATAATCCTTTTTTGCAAATGTTAACAGAAGAAAAAACAAAAAGGGTCAGAGAGAAGAGAGAATTAACAAAGTTTAATGAAAACATTCGGCCAGGGATAGACCATAGAGCTGTAAATGAGGGAATCGCCAAATGTGCGTTTTCTCTCATGACTAGCTGAATAGGGACTTACATACAGTACTTCTATTTTCTTGAAGCGCTATTAGCCCAGTAGCTGATCTCAATTGATCAGTGTGGTTAAGCAACGTTCACAGAGGCATTGAACTTGACGGGTGACCAAAGTGGCAAATTATAACGAGCGTTTCTGTGTTTCGGAGGGCACGTTAAGCTGTCGGTCCCGGCTGTTGTTGATTGACTACAGTCGTTAAAAAAACTAAAACATAGGCCATTGTGCGGTTTGAAAACTCTGATACCAGATTCCTCATAGATCTGCCGGTCCATGAAAGTAACTATTTTACCAAATCCTTCACAGTACACGGCGCACGCCTTTGGAACTCCTTGCCTAATGCTATAAGATCCGCGCAAACCTTAGCCATTTTCAAAACTTTGCTGAGGAGGCACTTTGAACTGCTTTGCAATTATTAGTTCGTTGTCGTCGAGTGATAGTCGGCTGGGTTGTCTCTATATAGTATTCCTTATGTGTTTTTTATTATTATTATTTTTCTTTTCTGTAGAATGTTATTACTTTTCCATTGTGTATTTCCGTAAGGTGTATGTTATGTATAGTATATATATTATATGTATTTATTTGTGTTAGGTATACTGTATGTGTGTAATGTAGTTAAAGTAAGTATATTTATGTATATATTTTTGCACCCACACTTATATGGTGTAATTTCATCTTCTCCATACCCAAAGGTTGCCGATAAGATATTGCTTCTTAGCAATGGGGCCGCCTTTTGTACCCTAACTTTATTACTGTTCATAATGTAACTTTTACTCTGTCTCATGTTCTGTGATATTGGTGTGCAATAAAATATATTTGTATTTGTATACCAGGGTTAGCCAAGTTCGCGACACACTTGACTATCCCTACACGATAAGTAGAAGATTTTCTTATTGTGGTTCGGCAAAATCGTATTTTGAATAAGTAAGTTGATTTTCAAAAGACAAGAATGAGTTAGACTGTATTTGCCGAGAGACATAAGGAAAATAGAAACACTGTAATATAGCTAGCCGACCCTTTCCCTCGAAATTTAATATGATAGATAGATAGATAGATAGATAGATAAACTTTATTGCTTCTTAACAATTTGTAACATTGTACAATGTTCTTATACAATTTAAAAAAAAGTTAGCGAAATGTGTGACGTAGATTGTAGAAGCAAATAGGACACAGAACTCAGCATACTTGCTGTCTATGACAGACAACAAACTGATTTTCAGCTGTGCCTAGAGTTTTTTTTTTTCGTTGGCCTTAGAATATCTAGATATCATTGGCCTTAGAAGTCTCCCGTCACACCAAAAAGTATCATATGAGATACTGGATTTGTATCGCACGGCGCGTAAGCTGGTGCTTGACTTATTAATAAGTCAAGCACCAGCTTACGCGCCGTGCGATACAGACTATTTAAGCAGTCGCTTGAAAATACCTTTTTTGATGACTAAAAAGTCCTAGCGGGAACGACAGTCTCCCGGAAATTGTACAAAGGATGTCACCGGTTACTGGCATGGCTTGGTTTTGATTCCTTTTATGCTTTTATTCCTTTTCTAGATATTGCTATGCCCTATTTTACAATTTACAATTATAAAAGGTTACACAATGACCATTTCAGATACATCGCGTAGCCAATGTAGTCAGGTAGAATCTGCTTTGAGCTTAATTTGCGTGTTATTATTACAAAATTATGTACCTATTCTGTCAATTATACAGATTGATTAAATAAATAATAATAATAAACGCTACACACTCAAAGGCCCACACTAAGGTTTTCCCTTGTGTCGTGGGTCCCTTGGAACACACATAAAGATAAACACAAACACCCATGACCCGAGAACAAATATCTGCTTTTTACACAAATGTTTGCCCCGACTGGGGATCGAACCCAGGGCCCGCCGATCAAGAGGCAGCGTCACTACCACTCGACCAAACCGGCCGTTAACATGAACATGAAATGAACATGATCACACATATAATTTTACAGATAAATTTTCGCAGAGCTCAAAACTAAGTTTAAATGTACCAAAATGTAAGTCTTCCGAATCTACTCTATCCAAGTTTCATCTCTGAGGGATCGACCTCCCTATTAAGGCGCAAACAGGTGTAAAGGCAAATAGATAGATGAAAATAATCCCTTATATTCTTGAGAGAAAGAAAATCTCAGAGCTGGGTATCCCTGTCGATAAATAATATCGAAATTATTATATCGAAAACTCTTGAATTAGTAAAAGGTAACCTTTGTCAAAATTCAAACTTAGTCTCGATTCGGAACTCTCATGAGAGAGAAGCCACCGTGTGGTGATCGGTTGGAAATAACACCACCCCATCTCTTTCCGTTGGTGTCGTAAGAGGTGACTAAGGAAACACAAATAAGACCTGCCTCCTAGTAATCCATCCCAGGCAACGACACTTATTTTTTTTTCTGAATCTGAGGTGTCGTCTTATGGTCCTATGGAACACCCTCTTACCGAAGTCCGACGCCAAACAGCTTGCTGTGTTCCGCCAGTGCCTTTATAGGTATTTTCTGGGTTAACTCGCTTCATCGTCGACCTCATCTTTGACCTTTATGGTCAAGATTGAGGTCAAGAGTTAACCCATATTATAATATTAAAAAAAAGAAGTCTCATTGTGTGTGCGAGCTCTCGGTAAGAAACGTATGCTCACGCCTTCGTCCTATTGGGGTAGGTAGATACCACAAAAGATCGGTAAGATGATTGCACAGGCACAGAATACTTAAAAAACAATACTGGTAAGATGATTGCTATTAAAGTGAAACCTTATGAGTGACAGAAGTGAAAACCCGCTGAAAGTATCAGTGGACATACATTGAGGGATGCAGTCTTTTTTTTTATTATTATAAGATTGGTTAACTCTTGACCTCAATCTTGACCATAAAGGTCAAAGATGAGGTCGACGATGGAGCGAGTTAACCCAGAAAATGCCTATAAAGGCACTGGTACTCCCACGCACCGATGGAACACAGCAAGCTGTTTGGCGTCAGACTTCGGTAGGATGGTGGTCGCGAACCAGACGGCCCTTTACAGAGCCTACCACACCGCATGAGACCATAGGATGACACCTCAGATTCAGGAAAAAATTAAGTGTCGTTGCCTGGAATGGATAACTAGGAGGCAGGTCTCATTTGTGTTTCCTTAGTCGCCTCTTACGACACCCACGGAAAGAGATGGGGTGGTGTTATTCTCAACCGATCACCACACGGTGTCTTATAATGATAGACTGTTACTAATTACCTAATTAATTTTGTCAAAAATATCTCTAACATTAATTTATCTAGTCCACTACAATTCATTAGTAAGTATATGTATTGTATTCCATATACAAACCTTTCCCTAGTTCCCCCAAAGGTTTTTAAAACCCTTTGTTTTCAGTTGGTCAGAAAATTATCGCGTTTTTCATTTTCACCATTCTACATGTGTAGCGATAAAAGTTTTTATTTCTCAATCAACAAATTGAATAAATAATTTTAAGGAACTCGAACCCACGGTCCCAGGATTAGATCTCCTTGTGCTCTAACCGCTGAGCTACAGTGCCTTCAAGTTAAGCGGCAAAATTCTGGGATCATCATGGCTTCAAGTCACATTCGCGCCGAACATTTTTTCTTTCCCTTATATTATTTGTGAATATCTCTCACGCAGGTAGGCATTTAAAAAAACTAAAACATCACAAAATAATTCGAGACTAAATTATGTAAAATCATCGATATCCAAAATGATAATATCGAATTACGGTTATTGTGGGCGCAACTCTAGCGTCGTAATAAAAGATAATGAGCGCCCAGCAAACTCGGAATACTCGGGGCAAAAGTAAAAGAAAAAATAGCGAAATTACCTTTAGAAACTTCTTGTTTTGCTGCATATTTTATAGTACCCCTTATTGAGTGGCATTTTTGTAACGAAAAGAGATGAATTTGTTGTAGAATAGATTAACTATAACACAACTAGTAGAATACAAACAGTATTTGTAGCCAGACGCTCACTATTTGGAATAGTGGCAATTAATCACGAGCGTTTCCGTGCTTCGGAGGGCACGTTGATATCAGCTGGACAAGTTTGCCACATACTTGATTATACCTACACGATAAGCAAGAAAACTGTTGGCTACAGTAATCAAATTAAAAATACACACATCAACACGGTCTAGGGATATTGCACGATTTTTCATACAAAAGAGGTCTGTCTGAGAAGCTATAAAAGCATACTCGAGATACATGGAGGGCTATAATTTAAGACGAGCAAGTGCTTAACTTGAATTTTCAATTCTAGTCAATAAATTTTGTTTTATTTGAAATTTGTGTAAACGTGACGAAAATGAAAAAAAAAATTGCGTAAATTCGACCATTTTCATACAAAAAGCAAGCAAAAAGTGCGTTTTCGTTTATCAAACAGGCCTCTTTTGTATGAAAAATCGTGCAATATCCCTAGACAGTGTTGATGTATATATAAGTTATATTTATACTATTGCTAAAGCAAACAGTCTTGGCAACGAGTATACGGATCCTATATCGTATCATTCCCTTGCATTAGCAGTTAAGATTGAGATAAAATGTAATATAACAATAACTGTTGACTCTTCCGTTGCTATGTAAATTTCTATGCAAATAATACAGCAAAGAGACGAGGAACACAAAATGGGATTCTAAATGCAATTGTGAGGTGATTGGGATGAGACAATGGGGGCTAGCGGCGCGATTAGCGATTAACCGTGTGGTGATCGGTTGAGAATAACACCACCCCCATCTCTTTCCGTGGAGGGTTAAGAGGCGACTAAGGAAACACAAATTAGACCTGATCCATCTTAGGCAACGACACCTCAGTTTGTTTTGAATCTGAGGTGTCGTCCTATGGTCTCATGCGGTGTAGTAGGCTCTGTAAAGGGCTGTCTGGTTCGCGAACACCCTCTTACCGAAGTCCGACGCCAAACAGCTTGCTGTGTTCCGTCGGTGCGTGGGAGTACCAGTGCCTTAATTGGCATTTTCTGGGTTAACTCGCTCCATCGTCTACCTCATCTATGACCTTGGTCAAGATTGGGGTCAAGAGTTAACCCATTTCATAATAAAAAAACACTGACTGACTGACGTATTCGCACTGCCACTGCCTAAACTTAAGCACTACAGCTCAGAATGCGCTGCGGTCTTAAAATGTCAACATTAACTACGCCAAAAGGCGAGCAAGCCTTTGCGCAGGTCTCTCGCGCAATCAAAGTGAAGTTTCACCATCAGCCTAGTGGCGTGCCGCGCATCATGCTCAAACTGCTGGAGTTATATAGACTTTTGAAATATTGCGTGACTTAAGTTAGCAAAAGTTAAGCATGAATAACCCGAAACTGAATACTTTCCTCAAAAAACAGAGGTCGAAATACGAAAAAGAAAATTAGCTTCTCCATAAAACATAAAAATTCATGTTTTTCTAAAGTCATATATTCCCCATATATCATGAGATTCTTGGGTAATGAGATTTAATATCTCACTTTATCTTGGTACACCCTTGCCCACTTCAACTGCCTCTCCCTCTCACATAGGTTAGCTGGAAGAAAACTCATTGCTTGAGTTAAGCTCGCCGTTGTACATGTCATTTCTTTGTGTAATTTTTTATATGTATTTGTGTGTACAATAAAGAATAAAGAGAGAAATGAAGTGCCCACTAAAAAGGATTCATCGAAACAGAGGAAATCAATGAAAAAGAAATGCGTGTATTTTGTGTTAAATGGTACACGTTAGTGCGAATTAAGTAATGTTAAAAGAAACGACCGGTCCGTGTGTGACTGCGGCGCCATACCAGACTATGGAGCATCTTTTATAAGTCCCCTCTGCCCTACGTATCCTGCACACTGGACGACCTTAACGAGGCAAATCAGAAGTCTAGAGAAATGGCAATTTACTGGGTCGGTCTTATCTTCACCGAAATAGGAAGTAGAAGTAATGTCAAAGTTAATAAAAGTCAAAGTGATCTCAACCAGTGAGTGGGTGACCAAAGTGGCAATTTATCACGAGCCTTTCCGTGTTTCGGAGGACACGTTAAGCTGTCGGTCCCGGCTGTTATTGATTGACTACAGTCGTTAAAACCAAGTCAAAGGCAATGAGGGATTTTCTTTTTTTTTATTTTTTTTTTCCCCAGGCGCCGGATAGATGGCGCTAAACTAGGTACGTTACTGCAAGGAACGGAACGTTACATTATTTTTTGATTATTTCCCTTGAACGTAATTAGAGATCATAAAACGAAACGTTATTGTCATAATACACAATAGTGTTGCCAAGTTAGGCGATTTTGCCAAGTCGCCTCCATCTCAGAGGGTGCCGGGGCGACCAAAAATGTGATTCCGATTAGGCTATCTTAGAAAAAAATGGCGTATTTAGGTTACATGTATAAAAATTATTTTAAATCGTTTTTTAAATTATATTGCCTGCTCTTAACTATGAGAAAAAATTTACTATGATTAAGTTAGATTAAGTATCAGAATAAGTAGATTTTAGTACAATTTATTTATAAAACTTTTATTTACCTACATAGGTTGTGTTTGTTCAACTGTGTTAGTTCGGGTTAAATCTTGTGGCTGAATTTTAAAACGTTATTTATCCTCAACTGAATCAGCTGAGAGATACATGAGTAAATCAGATCACAATTGAGCTGATCTGATGATGGAGCCGGAAGTTGGTCGACGGAACTCGTAATAATATAACACAACTCCATCGAATTTAAGCCGGTTGATTTGTCGTGACAAGTTCAAGTTGGACCCAAAGAGACTTGGCAACACTTATGACACGCCTTTTGGCTTTGGCACCTAGTAACGGAGTCAGTTCAGCGCCATCTAGAGAGTTCTGGGGAAATACTTTTTTTTAATACCAAAAAAGAAAACCTCCCATTGTGCGTTTTGAAAACTGTGACACCAGGTTTAGCCAAGTCCGCCACACAGTTGGCTATACCTACACGATAAGAAAAAGAAGAAAGTTAATTTTCAAATCATGAGGCCTTATAATCTAAGCATGGGTCCACGTTCTCGGCTTGTTCTCGGGGCCGATAAGTGCTACGATGTTTTCATCGCTCGCTATGCGCGGTACATGCCTAAAGTTTTTCGAATGCGACGAGCAATGGTTACATGAAATCACCGCTGTCGCTCCGCTAATCGCTGAGGTCCGTTTGCAGCCTCCTCCTCTTTACTGTAAGTACATGCCATCCTGCTATTAACAGAGTTAAGCTTCGGTTTTATTAAGTTTAAAGCGTTGTTTCAGTGTTTAGTGTTTACTCGTATATACAATATAATTAAGACAATATGATTTTAGCAGCCTTTTATAGTTTATGTATAGCTTCTTTTGAAGTCGTTTCGGTGGCGGTCCGTCCTAAAATTTAAAGGCTTTTTTCTCTTAACAGTGTCTAAGTTGCGTTTTGTAATACGGACCAGAGTGTATAAAATTGAGCGCCATTTGTTCCATCTGATAACAATCACAATGTGTGTCAAACGTGGCATCAGTTTGTAACCACTAATAATCTGCCTACCCCGTTAGGGATTAAAGGCGTAAGCGTATGTATGTATGTATTTATGTAGAACTAGCTGATGCCCGCAACTTCGTTTGCGTGTTAATTTTTTTTTGTACAGAGTACACAGATTGAAAACATCTATCTTACGTGATTTAGATTTTTACATACAAAAGTTTTTTCTCGCTAACTCCCGTTTCCGTAGGAATTTTGCGATATCCTGTTGCAACTAAGCTTTAAGTTTACTAAGGTACCTGTATGCCAAATTTCAAGCGTCTAACTTAAGCGGTTTAGATTTTTCATACAAAAGGATTTTCCCGCTAATTCCCGTTCCCTTGGGAATTTCGGGAATTCCTTTCTTAGTGCACCTTAACGGTACCTAAGCTACGTCCCTTCCAAATTTCAAGTGCCTACGTTTAGCCGTTTAGGCTGTGCGTTGATATGTCAGTCAGTCAGTCAGTCAGTCAGTTTCTCCTTAGATGTACAAAAAGACAGCCTTATTCCAAAGGTAGCAAGATGTTAAGAGGCGTATTGCTAAGATGTTTCTTATCATTAAGCAGTCGCTTCATCTGTGATCATTTCGGTGTCATAATGGTACCAAATGGAAAATAACTCGAAAGTGGAGCATGGAATACCATTAGGAATACATTTTCTCAAGTGCACGTCGCGTTTGGTTAAAAATATGGCAGCGTGGAGCGAATGTTTGGGTGGAAAATGAGGTTATCATTTTTATATTCGAGGGTCTGGAAAATCGGAGCTTTATGGTCCTTACTTATCGTGTAGGTATGATAAAGTGTGTGGCGAATTTCACTAACCGTTACTGTTAATAGTTTCAAGCCGCCAAATGGCCTCCGACTGGGTTTAGAGATATTCAATCGACTTGGTTTAGCGATGTAGCCGTGATAGCCCAGTTGGTAATGATTCAGATTTGTAATCCGAAGGTCGGGAAATCCTGGTGCAGGCCTGTACCACTAAATTCGTCTTTTCGGATTTACGTACGGATTTATAATTCTTCTTCTTCTTATCGTGTAGGTATAGTAAAGTTTGTGGCGAACTTCGCCAACCCTAGTGTTTTCAAACCGCACAATGGCCTCTGACTTGGTTTTAACGACTGTAGTCAATCGACAACAGCCGGGACGAACAGCTTAACGAGCCCTCCGAAGCACGGAAACGCTCGTGATAAATTGCTACTTTGGTCACCCATCAGGTTCCCTGCCTCTGTGTACTTTGCTTAACCTCACTGATCGGTTGAGATCAGCGAGAGCCACTGGGCTCTCTCATTTATAATTATCACTTGCTCAACGCTAAAGGAAAAGAAATTTCATTTTCGAAAGACGAGCGGTCCACCAACCCGCATTGGGCCAGCGTGGTGGACTATGGCCTAAATCCCCTTCGTGTTTCGAAGGGAGGCCCGTGCCCCTCGGTGGGGACGTATATGGGTTGGTAAGAAGAAGAAGAATCGACCAAAGTCATACGCCAAACAGTTTGCTGTGTTCCGTTGGTGCGTGGCAGTGCCAGTGCCTTAATTGGCATTTTCTGGGTTAACTCGCTCTATCGTCGACCTCATCTATGACTTTGGTCAAGATTGGGGTGAAGAGTTAACCCATCTCATAATCGAAAAAAAGACAGCAGCCGGGACTGATAAATTTTTAACGTGTACTCCGAAGCACGGAAACTCTTGTGAATCTTGTGATAAATCTGCTCAAACAACCATTTCTCAAGTTTGTGCATGTGGTGATCAGTAAAGAATAACACCACCCAATTTTTTCCGTGATTGTCGTAAGAGGTAACGAAGGAAACAACAATGAGACCTACCTACCTTCTACTTATCCTTCCTAGGCAGCGATACCCAAAATTTTGATTTTTTGAAGTGAAAACTTCTTTAGCGGCGTTGTGCACTTTTTGGGATGGGTAAAAAATGTTAATCTTGCGTCAGGACTCGTGACCTGATCGAAAATTCGTAAGACGGAGGGAAAGTAGACCGCAAGGAAGAAATATACTTATGTTCAAGTTTTCACTTCTGCCGGCACTCTCGGAATGCAACCCGTTTTTTTTTCCTAATTTGCCCCATGCTGTAGGTTGTGTAAAGGGCTGTCTGGTTCGCGACCACCCTCCTACCAAACAGCTTGCTGTGTTCCGTCGTCGGTGCGTGGGAGTAATAGTGCCGTAATGGCATTTTCTGGGTTAACTCGCTCCATCACCACCTCATCTATATGCCCTTGGTCATGATTGAGGCGTTAACCTACCTCATAATAAAAAACTATGATTCTGTGACCCGTGTACGTACGTTGCTTAACCTGACTAATCGATTCCGAAAAGTGATTGCCACTAAGTTGTAACATAGGTAAATATAGTTACTATCTTAACGAGTCTATTGTTATCGTTTATTTTATAAGGTCAAGTTGACTGTGAAATGACCGATAATTATTTAATTGCCGGCGCTCAACTCAATGTCAAGGAATAAATTATGACGAGATAACGTATTATAGCGATCGTGTCGTGAAGTATACCTTTTATTACTTACTAGCTTTTTCCCGCGGCTATGCTCGCGCAAAGAACTCTTTTAGTCACCCATTTCATTCTTGAAACCTCAGGGGATGATTTTCGAAAAATCGCGAAGCACTTGTCCGTTTATTTGCTTCAAGGTATATTTTGACGAAGTTTTGTGTTAAATGTCCAAAAAATTGTTTTCTCCATACAAACTTTGAACCCCCATTTGACCGATTAGGGGTTAAATTTCGGAAATTCCTTTCTTGGAAAAAATGTGTCTTTTATGACGTAGGATAAAAGACAATTTTTTTCCAAATTTCACCTTTCTGTGTCTTGGGCTGGGCGTTGATAAGGTTGATGTACTGAACTGATTTTGGTAAAAGGTACAGAGATAGATTAGACCTTAGGAGAGGACATAGACTACGTTTTACCAACATCTGGGCACGATATAACCTGTAGTCCACGCGTGCGGAGCTGCGAGCGGAAAGCTGGTTATACCATAATTTTAATATTGCTATAAAATTTTATATTCGACTAGCTTTCCG
This sequence comes from Aproaerema taeniolella, assembly GCA_949987775.1. NCBI lineage: Eukaryota > Metazoa > Arthropoda > Insecta > Lepidoptera > Gelechiidae > Aproaerema > Aproaerema taeniolella. The sequence goes on from OX465245.1 coordinate 18,459,986, forward strand.
CTCGGGACTTCGTTCCCGTGGCACTTTTTTAGTTTTTTCTTTCATAAGAACCTTCTCCTGACAATAAGGAACACAACAAAAAAAGAATCATCCAAATCGGTCCAGCCGTTCTCGAGTTTTGCGCTTACCAACAGATTTAGTGATTCATTTTTATATATAAGAAGATAAGTCTTCCTGGTCACCCTGGGTAATCTAAAGCTTTGACCTAACCCTAGATAAAAAAAAGAACTTATTTTAAAGAATATCGTAGCTAAAAGAAAAACTTGTACTTTCACTTTTTAATCCGTTTTCCTATCTGTCTATCTGTATATCTATCTGCCTGTATACCTGTCTGTCTATCTGAAATAAAATAAAAAATTAAACGAAAATTTATTTGTTTCTAAGAGTACTTTACCCGTCTGCCCAGCGTAGTGAGTATGGCATTTACCCCTCACGTTATTGAGGGAGGCCCGGGCCCCAGCAGTGGGGACGTATATGGGCTGATGAAGAATGTGAAGAAGAGTACTTATACAAAATCTCTCTTGAGGCCAGCCCAATATAAACTAGCATAGGAGGGTGAAGATGTGTATGTGTCTGTACGTGCGTGTGTGTGTGACTGTACATATGTCTGTCTGTCTATATATCTTTCTGTCTATCTGTCTGTCAAGACCCTTTATCTTAGGAACTCACGAAGAAATCATGTTGAAATAGGTTTTAGGATTTGATGTATTAATACGGATTATCGTAATCGAAATGAACAAATCGGTCCAATATTTTCGCAGGCTATTCAAAGCAAGCAAACAAATAGAGCTTTCCACTTTGTAATATTAATATAGATATACCCTTAGGATGCTATAAGTCCTGGACTGAGAGTAAAAGAATTTTTTTTTTCTAAATCTTTTATATTATGATTCAACGAGAATGTAAATATATATATATGTAATATACAGGGTTATTTTTTAATCAGCACACAAATTTTTTGTACGTAAACTTTATGAAAATTTAACAGACCCGTATTTTTTTGTTTTATATCGTTTCATATAAACATTTCAAGCTAGATCGTCTGAAGCATGAAAATAAATCAAATTTTTTTGTATGGAAAAAAAATAACTTCGCCCAATTGACTTGAAACTTGGTAATAGTACTCTTCAGCACAATTTGTGACACCCGTGTTTCTGCGTTTTACAAAATTAACCCTCTAAGACGTTAAAAAGGGGTATCAAAATCTGAAACTTTTGGAAAAAAAAATGTTTTCCTTCTTATTTACGTTCTATCAACGTTACTGACACCGTTAGAAAAATTTGTGTACTGACTAAAAAGTAACCCTGTAAGTATATACGCGAATTTAGACCCGTTTCAGCAGAATTTAATTATGTGATAAATTGTCAGTGAAAACTGTTTTTGGCTTACGTGTTACTTAATGTGTATAATTAATATGTATTATATTATGCTGTAAGTTTTCCTAAATAAATAAAAAAAAAAAACTAAAAAAAACATGAGTGTTATTTTAACTAGGATGCTGATAGCGTTATCTCTGAATGTAATTTAAGTGTCATCGACCGCTGTGTAATTTTTTATCTTAAACACTGCTTATTTTGTTTTGATAATAAAATGATGTCATTGTAAAAGTAAGCACAGAATAAAATCATTTTTTTAAATGCGGTGATAGCCCAGTTGGTAAGGGAACGTACCCATACTACGTGACCTATTTTTTTAATTTTTGGACCCCCCCCCTCCCCTCGGTAACCACTCGTAGGATATGCCAAGACCCCCCCCCCCTTCAAGTTTTTACGTAGTATTGACAAGTATGATTTTTAATCAATTTGCAAGCAGAAAGTGTAACAAATAATAATAATTTGACTCACGGATCATTGAAATGTGAACACACTAATGTTTTATTTTAAAAACAAACACTTTTAATAGTTTCTATATGAAACTCTCTTTTCATATAGAAACTATTAAAAGTTTATATATGAAAAGAGTCCAAAAAACTGTTTTTTGGAAATGATAGTCCAAAAAACAGGACGTTTCTCCCGGTGAAATCGACTACGTGACAAAAATCTAAGCCACCCCCCCACACTCCTGTGACTGATCGTAGTATTTTTAAGACCCCCCACCCCCCCCTAAATAGGTTACGTAGTATGGGTACGTTCCCTAATGAGCCAGACTTGTAATCCAAAGGTCGCGGGTTCAAATCCTGGTGCGGGCCTGTACCACTAAATTCGTCTTTTCGGATTTATGTACAGATTCCTAATTATCACTTGCTCAGCGGTGAAGGAAAACATCGTGATGAAACCCGCCCGTCCAAGAAAATTGATTTTCGAAAGACGAGCGGTCCACCAACCCGCATTGGGCCAGCGTGGTGGACTATGGCCTAATCCCCTTCGTGTTTCGAAGGGAGGCCCGTGCCCCTTGGTGGGGACGTATATGGGCTGGTAGAGTTTTAAATATTTATCCTATGATGTATAGGTAGGGACTTGACTAACACTGCAGCTCGAGCACGATGGCGCTGGTTCCGTTCAGCTTGCTGTGTTCCGTCGGTGCGTGGGAGTACCAGTGCCTTTATAGTAAATTTTCAGACTAGGTTTAATGACTACAGTCAATCGATCGACAGTTTAACGTGCCATCCAAGCCGTGTGGTGATCGTTCGAGAATAACACCACCCCATCTCTTTCCGTGGGTGTCGTAAGAGGCGACTAAGGAAACACAAATGAGACCTGCCTCCTATATATAGTAATCCATCCCATGCAACGACACTTATTTTTTTTCTGAACCTGAGGTGTGTTGTAGGCTCTGTGAAGGGCCGTCTGGTTCGCGACCTCCTACCGAAGTCCGACGCCAAACAGCTTGCTGTGTTCCGTCGGTGCGTAGGAGTACCAGTGCCTTTATATGCATTTTCTGGGTTTACTCGCTCCATCGTCGACCTCATCTTTGACCTTTACTGCCAAGATTGAGGTCAAGAGTTAACCCATCTCAAAATAAAAAAATAGAAAAAAGCCATGGATCAGTCCCCTCAACTGTACAACTTTCCCCAAGAAAGAAGGTCGAAATGTAACAAAAAACGCCTCTCCATAAACTTGTGCGATCAGCTGATTTACCGTTTTATGAGTCGAAAATTGAGAATTTCAAGTCACCATAAGTAAAAAAGCATTTTTTTAAACCTTCGCGTGCTTTTAAAAGGTCATTAAAATCAATTTACGATCTATTCTGATTTTTTTTAATAATTGTGATTTTTTCATGCTTAAGTTAAGTCTTGTACAAAGACAGTCTGATACAATAAATACTACTTGTTCATCTAGTCGCTTTCTTTATTTCATAATAAATAATATTAATTTTTTTCCTTACACCCACCTTTTGTGTCGACTGTAACTAATATTTTCTCCTGGAAAAGAAAATGCTTTTCTATTTTTAATGTCGTGGACCCTTTGGGAATCAAAGCATAAATTTACATTTTTTGAGAACAATAGAGGCGTGGACCTTTGGAAAGAAGTCTTTTGAACACATGGAGTACGAGATTTGTATCGCACGCGACGTAAACAAGCACGAGACGGGTTAAGGCAAGTCACTGCGTCTCCTCTCTTTGTCTAAAAATGCAATAAATTTAACTTTTCAGTATTGCATTGTACTATGATATCGACAAATCAAAAACTGAAATAAATTCTTAGTAAGTATGTCATAAGTAATATTAAACATAAATGTAGAGTATAATACATTTGTAAGATACAGCTTAGCAAAAACTGTAACCCTGTATTCAAGAAAATTTTGCAAAAGTTTATTGTGTTTTTTTAATATTTCTGCTTTATTTATTTATTCGAGTACACTCCATTTTGGAATAGAATAGAAAAAATCTTTATTTTATAGGACATTCAAGATGCCACTTAAAATAAGCAAGATTACAATACAAATAATAACCACAACATAAAACAAGAAAAGCAACGATGTACAGTACAACTGCATACTGACAGGTAGCGTCATCGCAGCAGCGCAGTTTTGCAGAAAGTACATAGCATAACGATAAAGTAATTAAATTACGAAAACATCTTTATTTGACTTTTCCAGGTGAAAAAAAAACTTTGGGGAACTTCTAACATTTAAGTATTTGCTAAGCTGTCTTTAGCTGTCTTTAAATTACAGAGACTTCTCAATAAAACTATTACGTACCTACTTATTATGCAAATCGATAATTGTATCGTATTCATATCAAATCCGGCGATAGCATGTTGCGCCAACACGTTGTAATCGGTTTAATCGATTACATTCGATTCTTACATTCGATTCATGTTCGATTCAGTTTGACTTCACGCTTGACGCGAGGCCCGCGCGCCAATCTCTTATTCGAAGTTCAAATTTAAACAATCGAACGCTTTTGATTGGTTATTTTGAGAACATAAATCGTAAAATTAAAATTTTTATTTTTTAATAATGTGTTTCTTGTAGCATGGATGCTTATATTTGACAACTTGGATGTGCAGTGTTCTTGGATGAAATTAAAAGTTGTAGTTTTTTAAAGTGACAAATACAAGTGCAAATACAAAGAAAAGAAAGAAAATCTAGTTAAAGTACAACAGAAGACATATGCTATTTACTACCCTATTGGCACTTTATATCAGGTACAAGACTTACATTTTTTTGAAGTGAAAACTTCTTTAGCGGCGTTCAGCACTTTTAGTATGGGGAAAAAATGTTAAACTCGCGATGAACTCGCGTCGGATGTCACGTGACCCTGATCATCGAAATGTTGCCAGATTGTAAGCAGCAGGTCGAGGGTTCGAATCCTGAGAGAATAACGGATTGTTTTTGTGTATTTTGTTTTATTACCATATTAATGCACAACGTTAATGTTCAAGTTTTCACTTCTTCTGGCACTCCCGGAGTGAAACCCCTTGTTTTTTTTTTATTATGAGATGGGTTAACTCTTGACCTCAATCTTGTCCAAGGTCATAGATAAAGTCGACGATGGAGCGAGTTAACCCAGGAAATTCGATTAAGGGACTGGTGCTCCTACGCACCGACGGAACACAGCAAGCTGTTTGTCGTCAGACTTCGGTAGGAGGGTGATCGCGAACCAGACGGCCCTTCACAGAGCCTACCACACCGCATGAGAACATAGGACGCCACCTCAGATTCAGAACAAATTAAAGGAAGATAAGATAATCATAAATTTGTTTACATACACGGTCATACGTGGATTAGTAAGGCAGGTTTCGTTAGTGTTTCCTTAAGTCGCATACGACACCCACGGAAGAGATAGGGTGGTATTATTCTCAACCGTCGCCTTTGTCATTTTGATAGTGAGAGCAAGAGACAATCAATACTTAAGTATAGATCAAAACTTGAGTCTCTTTCTGTAATATGGGCCTAGGTATCAAACGCGGAACATTTCGTTTAAAAAGTGCATGTCTTTTACTTAGAAATATTATGATTCGTTATGCAGATTGTTGTAATATATAACAATAATAACTAATAATAAGATAATTAAACTTGAGTAGAAAAACTGAATTATCAGCTGTTTTCAGCTAAGCGTGGACGGTAATTTGGCTTGATCACGACATTTTGTAATTTTCTATTTCTCTTCATATGCGAGTGCATGTGAGGTCAACGAATGCAGCATTACAGGGATGGATTTAGAATTAAAAAAAAATTTAATGACTAATCAGAGTCACTTGGCTAGAAAAAAACTCTGACACGAAGGTTAGCCAAGTTCGTCACACACTTAACTATGCCTACACGATAAGAAGAAGGAGCCTAAAATGGCAAGCTTGTGGCACAAGAAAGCCGTCCTCCTCGTACCACCTGGAGACGATCAGTTGATAAACAGGCTGCATCAAAGGACATCGAAGCTTCCGCACTAAACCGAGAAAATTGGAAATCCTTTCTGCGAGCCCTATGCCCCTGATGAGGAATAATAGGATTGCATCATCATCATCAAGAAGAAGAAGAATGACTGATCATGAACAACTTTTTATGAAGCGTGGCGCTTGCTGATGTCAACCAATCAGTGATATTGAGTAACGTAAACAGATGCAGGGAATCTGATGGTTGACCAAAGTTGCAATTTATCACGAGCGTTTCCATGCTTCAGAGGGCACCTTAAGCTTCAGAGGGCACCTTAAGCTTTTTAACCGTATGGTGATCGGTTGAGAATAACACCACCCCATCTCTTTCCGTGGGTGTCGTAAGAGGCGACTAAGGAAACACAAATGAGACCTGCCTCCTAGTAATCCATCCCAGGCAACGACACTTCATTTTTTTCTGAATCTGAGGTGTCGTCCTATGGTCTCATGCGGTGTGGCAGGCTCTGTAAAGGGCCGTCTGGTTCGCGACCACCCTCCTACCGAAGTCCGACGCCAAAGAGCTTGCTGTGTTCCGTCGGTGCGTGGGAGTACCAGTGCCTTTATAGGCATTTTCTGTGTTAACTCGCTCCATCGTCGACCTCATCTTTGACCTTATGGTCAAGATTGAGGTCAAGAGTTAACCCATCTTATAATAAAAAAAAAAAAGCTGTCAGTCTCAGCTGTTGTCGAGAACGGTTCAACCAGTTTCGATCAAAAATAACTAAGAATCATCTCGATTGTGTCAGCTTTCAAACAAAAAAACCGGATCCAAATCGGTCCATTCGTTTAGGAGCTATACGATGCCACAGACAGACACAGATACGCAGATACACATGTCAAACGTTTAACACCCCCTCTTTCTTTTGCCGGGTTTTGATAAAAATGTTCCAAATCCGTCCAGCCAGAAACCAAGTCCGCATACGTTGCTGTTTTCGAGTGGCCACCACAATACTTTATGCAAATTTTGGCGAAATTGTGACTTTCATAAACGTTTTTCCAGGCAACTCCCATGTCAAATTGCAAATGTAAAAATTGCAGCTAAATGTATGCCAGCAAATATTTTTTTATTTTTTGTCAACTTATACCTTCTACGTTTTGCATTTCACCGGCCTAGATTTTGCAGTTAAGCATTATTGGCTGAAAATCAGTGTTTGAGTCCAGCAGCTCTAGCACGATAACGACAAACTCGCGCTCGGCTCATGCTGAAACTTCACTTTGATGGCGCGAGGGTCCCGCGCAAAGGCTTGCTCGCCCTATAGCGTTGTCAATGTTGACATTTTGACATAGGACCGCGGTGTTGTCGCGGCGCTGTCACTATCGTACTCGGCCTGCTGGCCTTTTTTAACTCTTGGCAAAAAAGAGGGGTGTTATAAGTTTGACGTGAGTGAGCTGTATGTCTATGTATTTTTGTGTCTGCTACAGATGGCGTCGTAGCTTCTAAACGAATGGACCTATTTGGATGCGGTTTTTTTGTTTGAAAGCTGACGCAATCAAAATGGTCAAACAAAAAAAAACTAAAAAAAAAAACTTAGTTCAGCCATTTAAAGTTATAAGCAATCGAATATCAGTGATATTTTTTTTTAAATATTAGAGTTAATATTTATTATCCTAAACTGTAATATGTAAACAAAATTTATTTTGCTGTCAGTTTGATAATACTATCTCATTTCATTTAACCGTGTGGTGATCGGTTGAGAATAACACCACCCCATCTCTTTCCGTGGGTGTCGTAAGAGGCGACTAAGGAAACTCAAATAAGACCTGCCACCTAGTAATCCATCCCAGGCAACGACACTTCATTTTTTTCTGAATCTGCGGTGTCGTCCTATGGTCTCATGCGGTGTGGTAGGCTCTGTAAAGGGCCGTCTGGTTCGCGACCACCCTCCTACCGAAGTCCGACGCCAAACAGATTGCTGTGTTCCGTCGGTGCGTGGGAGTACCAGTGCTTTTATAAGCATTTTCTCGGTCAACTCGCTCCATCGTCGACCTCATGGTCAAGATTGAGGTCAAGATTTAACCCATCTTATAAAATAAAAAAATATCTAAAGTTATTTAAAAGTTAACTCGCAAAATGAAAATCAAGACACTTTTACATTTTATTTCACGTAATTCAATCTGGAAATAGCCGAGTATTTCCCATTTCAGAGCGAAAACCACATTTCAAGGGTCAGGGAAATAAATTAAAAGCTAACAGCCTTACCATGGGGACTTTAATGATTCATTCCATTATCTCTGAGCACTTGTAGCCCAGAGGTGCTCACTGTTCGGGATCGGTCAGTGAGGTTAAGCAACGCACTTGGGGTAGAGAACCTTGATGGGTGACTGTTAAATCGTCCCGGCTGTTGTAAATTTATTGAAGTCGTTAAACCAAGTCAGAGGGCATTTGGCAGTTTGAAAACTCTGATATGGTTTTGGTATATTTTTAACCACCGACAAAAAAGAGGGGTTTTATAAGTTTGACATGTGTGACTGTCTGTCTGTGTATCTGTCTGTGGCGTCTCCTAAACGGAGGGACAAGTTCCGATGCGGTTTTTTGTTTGAACGCTGATATGATCGAGATGTTCTTAGCTTTATTTGATAAAATCTTTTTAGTCGTTTAAGGTCCGTATTACAGAAGGAGACTCAAGCCTTGATCTTTACTTAAGTATTGATGTCTCTTTCCCTCAATATCAAAATGACTATTATACTTAAGTATAGATCAGAGTCTTCTTCTTCTTATCGTGTAAAGTAAAAGTCTCTGAGTCGCGTTCTGTAAAAAATATAAGCAATCGAATGTCGTGAGTTATATACCTATATATATTTTTTTAATTTTAGAGTTACGTATTTTTGTGATTGAAAGATAAATGCTTACCCCTAGCACTCTAGGAAATCGGTGAAAAATCAACAAAAAATTCTAAAACTCTAAAAAAAACCAGTTTCTCAAACCCTCAATTTGTTAAAAAAATTCAAAAGAAATTCATCAACGCTCTGTCACAAAGAAAAATCTAAAAAAACTGAATTAATGAAACGGACAAGCCCGCACCCTTTTAACGGATTGAAAAAATAAATCCTTTTGTTTTTTTAACTATGAATTTTAATTGCGTTGTACGAGAACTCCCGTCTGTCAAATTGTTTTTTAGGAATATTAATGATTAAGAGAAGAGATTGAATTCATTATTTTTTGTAATTTTTATACCACGATAAAAAAGAAGTGTGTTATAAGTTGGACGTGTGAACAGGGTTAGCCAAGTTCGCCACACACTTGACTATACCTACACGAGAAGAAGAAGACGTGTGTATCTGTGTGTCTGTCTGTGGCATTGTAGCTCCTTAACAAATCTCCAGATTTCGATACGTTATTTTTTTTCGAAACGATACTTTAAATATTCTTTACATCATCATGCTCAGCAACTAAGATTTTTGGCTGTGCAAAGAGGCTCTGAAAGATGGCATTTGCAATTCAAAATGCATTGTTTATAGAAAACGTTCCATGTTCCATTTTCGAAATCACTTACGACCCTTGTTCTGTAATGGATTTTCATAGTATTTTACAAATCAAGTTTAGCAAAACTCCTTGGTGAAACAATCTCCTTTATTTGCCTCGCATGATGATGTAAAGTAGAATGCTTACCTCTGTTGCAAGAAGCTTTACACCCTCGAACTATAATCGCCTAAATATCTCGGGTGCACTCGGTCCATTAGCACCCTTTGCGAGCTGCGCTCGCACGGGCATCAAATTGGATCTTGTTCTGTAATAGCTTCCTTACGTCCCTTGTGTAACAATCTACTATTTATTAAATTAGTTATCAGCAAAACTGAAACTTTATGAAATTACCTATTAAAAAAATCGTCTTTCCATACAAATCAGCTTATCACACAAGTTATATGAAGACGCGATTTTTTTAAATATTTTGACCTATGTTCCTTAGGGAATGTTGTTTAGTTTTAGTGACCTGATACACATCCTTAATTATAATTTTCGCTAACTAATTTAAAGTCACTCAATACGTGTAAAAAAGATTCCTGTAATATACACATGAACACGGTTTAGGAATATTAAACGATTTTTCATACAGAAAAGGTCTGTTTGAGAAGCTATAAAAGCATACTCGAGATATATGGAGCACTATAATTTTCAGACGAGCAAGTGCTAAACCTGAATTTTCGATTCTAGTCAATAAATTTTGTTTTACTTGAAATTTGCCGAAAATGAAAAAAAAATGCGTAAATTCGACCATTTTCATACAAAAAGCAGGCAAAAAGTGCATTTTAGTTTTCGTTTCCGTCACGTTTTTACAATTATTGACTAGAATTGATAATTCAGGCTGAGCACTTGCTCGTCTGAAAATAATAGCCCTCCATGTATCTCGAGTATGCTTTTATAGCTTCTCAAACTGACCTCTTTTGTATGAAAAATCGTGCAATATCCCTAGACCGCGTTGATATATGTATTTTAATTACTGTACACCAGTGTTCATGATCCAATTATTCAGATTTAAATAGATACTGAACTCAAATTAATTATTTTTATAAAACTTGGAGTAATGCTTGGCGAAATAAATTGGAGCACCTCTTCTAAGAACTCAGCTATAAAAGCTAAGTCCTTTGATTTCTTTTCTGATCAAAGAACTATCCAAAAGTACCAATTAACAGACCTTATCCAGACTTTTTGAGAGTTCTGTCCAAGCCAATCTTAACCCTTTGAAAGGTTCTAAGTGATCTCAACGAAATATAACTAGAAGCTTAATTTGAACTAACTGCGTCTGATAACGAAAACGGTTCTAAGGGCATTGAAGGGTTTCTTTATGTGTGAAGGAATTAAGTATTGTCAAGTGCGGCTTTTCCGAAAGATTGCCCCCTACACAGGTTGTAAGAGACAGTTTATCAAATACTGAACCCTGAATGCAGACCATCGTTCAGAATGACTTTTAGGTGGAATTTTTAGTTACAAATTTTGGTTTGTTATCCGGTTTTGGCTTGTTTTGGCTTGTTGTTGTTACATATCTTCATCTTCATCAGCCCATATACGTCCCCACTGCTGGGGCACGGGCCTCCCACAATAACATGATGGGTAAATGCATATATAAAACAATAATAACACCGCAAAACTAAGAACATTCCTGATAAAAAAGCTATTATAGTATCATAAAGATTTTCGAAGATAAATTCGATTTGAGGAGCAACATACACACACAGACACTACATACACAGAAATTCACTCAATATTTTAAAATCTTTGCAAGTCAATTTTGAAGATTGCCTCCCTTTTTTTACAAGTTGGTTCTAAGTTTTAAGCTTAGTTGTAGAGAATATTTGATCTCAAAAATGTTAAAGGATCTAGTTATTAGTTTACTATTGTGTAATCTATATTATTTTATAAGTTGATTTATGTAGTGCACTTCTACAATTGCAACGTCCTTATAGGACGTCACATGTATATTATTCTAATTATAAGTTCAACCTCTGTAACTCATGGGACATGCAATTTATAATTAAAGAATAATTAAAACATAAAAAACCGCAATGTACTTCACATTTTTCGGACGACCCAGCGTCAGCTGCTGTTCAGTCCTATAGGTTTCCGATAAAAATTTCCTTATGACTTGTTTTAGTTGTAGATTCTACAGTAAGGATGTTGACAGTGTTTGATTTTATGAATTATTGTATATGAAACAAAAAATAATGCTAGAAATATAGTAATATCCGAAAACAGCATTAAAATTGGTTTTTAAATGAACAAGTTATTAGAATTTATATTATCGTAAGGACCTAGCTATCTCGTTTTGTAGGGAGAGCTAGCTATCTCTTTTTTACCTACGCAAGCAAATAGTGGTGTCGTAATATGCCGGTAAGTGCATCTCTTTTTCGTTGTTTGACAGTTTCCCCGTCTATTGAAATTGAATAGCTTGTTACTTTTTTCGGTTTTGGGTTTTGGATACAGTTCCTTTTTAAGATAAACAATAAAAAAAAATTGTCAACATCCCTATTTCAGTATTTTCTACGGTGTCTCTTATACCCTGTATACACAGAATTAAAACGCAGATAGAATGCTGAAATCACGAAATAGGTATAGAAAAATGCGGCGTTTTCAAAAAATTACCGCCTGTTTACCAGAAGTGGGGTCAAAAGATCGAGATCAAAAGACGAAAGTGAACACCCGGTATAATTGGGTAAACATGGCTCCGACAACAGATTTTGAAGTCCCTTCCGAAGGCTTTGATATGATAATTACAATCAGGGCTTTCCGTGCGTGAAATATGGCAAAAACTTAGTAACCTTTTAATGCTGGTGAGCAATTTATATTAAGGACTAGCTTTGCGCCTGGGACTTCCTTCCCTTGAGGATTTTCCCGTCATTTTTCCAATTATTTAAATAGGTTTTCTGCTATTCGAGACGCAGACAAATGTAACAAATGAAAAACCTTCAAAATCAGTCCAGCCTTTCTCGAGTTATAAGCGTTCGAACAAACCCGACTTTGTTTTATATACAGGGCTTTAGATATCTCTCTTTCAACCTCTCGGGTGGTTAATCAATCCATAAAACTGAACAACTTCCCCAAGGAACATATAGGTCAAGATACGAAAAAAAATTTTGAGTTCCCATACAAACTTCATCAGCATATAGCGCATTTTGTATGGGAGATCAATTTTTTTTTTGTATTTTGACCTATGTTCTTTGGGGGAAGTTGTTCAGATTCATGGACTGATTAACCACCCGAGAGGTTGAAAGAGAGATATCTAAAGCCCTGTATATAAATACCAGCTGCCAACTCTTCCCAGGCATACTGTAAAAACAGGGACGCGAGGGTTTTGCTATATTGTAAACGAAAGGCTTACAATCTCTCACCACTATACATCATGTTTCAACTAATAACCCTCAGAATTATTGTCAAACGTGGCATCAAGTGGTTCTGAACCACTGATGCTCTGCCTACCCCATATGGGATTACAGGCGTGAGCCTATGTATGAATGTATTCAGGTTTAGATTTTTGAAGCATATAGAAATCGCGTAGGTAAAAGAGACTTGTCAAAGCTTTAAAAAAATTGTAGTTTCATACACTTCAACACGGTCTAGGGATATTGCACGATTTTTCATACAAAAGAGGTCTGTTTGAGAAACTATAAAAGCATACTCGATGAAAATGAAAAAAAATATTGCGTAAATTCGACCATTTTCATACAAAAAGCAGGCAAATAGTGCATTTTCGTTTTCGTTTTCATCACGTTTTCACAAATTTCAAGTAAAACTAAATTTATTGACTGGAATTGAAAATTCAAGTTTAGCACTTGCTCGTCTGAAAATTATAGCCCTCCATGTATCTCGAGTATGCTTTTATAGCTTCTCAAACAGACCTCTTTAATATGAAAAATCATGCAATATTCCTAGACCGTGTTGATGTGTATATTTTAAACAAAATTCAGTAACTTTTAATTACACACTTTAAAAATAAGGGAAAGTAAGTTGTACCACTCGTACCAGCCCTACCTCGTGGCCCCTTGAGATTTCAGCTTGACTCTGTAACAAAGGACTGAAATTAAGACTCTTTGAGGAATAAATTAATAATGTTATTTGATTGGTACGCAGAACTGGTAAAATAAGAAGCTACACAATATTGTAAAAGACATGAAAAAAATCCACTGGGAAATTAAAATGTATGCTTAATAATTTTAACGTGGATATTTTTATGAACCCATTGTACGTCAATTGATTACTCGTCATCCAAACTAAGACCACACACTCAAAAGCATATATATATGTTTATACTTATTTATATTCTTTTTTTTAGATCTATTGAATTTATCTTGATTTATAAAATATTATATTACTAGGTATTTACTTGTTTTGTTCCGCTTTAGAATAGTAATTCTGACTATTACTATTATTATTATTTTTTCTCGTAACCCGCGTCACCTATGTCTCCTCTCAACTACTCTAAGGTAGACTGGAAGAGATCCCTCCAGGGATAAGTCCGCCTTTGCTATTAAATTACCTATAAAATGTTTTGTATAACACTATTTTTTAGCAATAAAGAATTTACATACATACATACATACATACATTTAAAAGCCTTGGCGTCTATTCCACAAATTAATGGCGTCCCAATGGCGATTGAATCAATTTGAATCACCATTTTACCCAGCCAGGTGGTGAAATTAAGAACTATCAAAACTTCATAAATTTGGTGATAACCAGCAACGCCACCGCCAACCGAACCTGGCCTTTTCGCTCCCCTTCGCCACGATTCTGTGACTGCCTTGTGAATATACTATTACAATAAGGTTCAGAAAGAAACATTTTACATACGTATTTTACTACATTATTTTTGGAGGGCTGGTGCCTAAACTAGATAATGAAAACTGTACAATTCACCAGGCCTTCCGCAGGCCTTAAGTAAACATAAATTCGTGCATAAAGCTCCTCTGTTACTGCACTCGCGCCCGGTACTATCTCGTAGGCGGCAACTGAAAATCAGTGTTTTGCCACATATGATAAAACTTTATTCTGAGCTGCAACCTATTTTCCTGCAGCACACACTTACTTTGCTATGTTTTATTACTATGTATATTCTATTTCTCTATGTTATTATGTTCTTAGTCTTTGTGCTTATCTTATCTGTTGCTTTCTTTGCTATTTGTCTTTTATTCTTTATTTCCTTGTTTGTTGTATTGTTAAACTCTTTAGTTGCTCTTGTGATTGTCTCTTTCTGTAAGTACTGTCTTTTTGTAAGTGTGAACTGTATTGGAAATTTTTATCTATCTTTAAGGAAGTCAAATAAAGCGTAGATTAATAAAAGCCGGCGTTTTGCCGAACACTGGGTGATGGCACTCGAAAGCAATCTTGCAGGTCCAAGTGCTCTACTCTGCCTTTGAAAGTGTGGTGTAAGTTCAGATTGACAGCGTCAAATAAAGAAAGAAATTCTTTAAATTGGCACTGCCTAAGCAATAAGTTACAGACTAGGATCAGGTTACTGTTGCCAGCCTGCAATGCTGTTATTCGGGCAGCGCCAAAGCGGCGAGCGAGCGAGCGTGTAAGTCTTGTAGTAGCTTTAAAAAAATGGGTGGAAAAAGCCGTGATGTTACGATTGATAAAGAAAAAGTGATAAAAATAAATATAATTATAAGTGATTCGTAATATTATGTCATCTTCGTGTCGATGACAAAATATTAATTTTTTATCAAAACTTTGCCACTTTTACCGAACCATCGGTTGCGGCCATTAGATCCTCCAGGGTGTGATTCTTCATGATATATGGAGAGAATTTCATATGGGTTCTTTCGGATAAGTTGTTTAAATTTAAGGAGAGTTTTACTCTAAAGTTCCATTAGCCAATTTAAAGTCACTCCCTATAGTTAGTGAAACTTTAGGGGAAGGTTCTCAGTGTGAACTTTCCTCAAGGAACCCAGAAGAAATTCTCGGAAAAAAAATACGAATTCACCCAACCCAACCCAATTAGCAGCTGATCGTTCAAGTTTTTCAGGGAGATTATTTTTTCCTTCATATTTTGACCTATTTCTTATGGAAAATTGTTCAGTTTGTGGGCTGATTTCCATCCTTAATTTTTTCAAACTAATTTTAAGTCAAGCAATAGAGATACCTACATCGCTTACACTTGTAACTTACACCAAACATAACCTCTACAGGATTGCGTTCTCGGGGCAATCGCTTTAGGTTTTTGAGAGCGGATGTCATGTGTTAAGGGGTTTTCCGCTTAATTGATGAAAGTGGGGCCCAACCCCTTCGATATATGCGGGTGTTTTAACTCCAATGGATATTGGAAGTGAATGAACTGATTGCTTTTGGATTGAATGGTCTTTGGTATTTTTGTTGGGCTTTTCGTAGATTTTGTTTTATTTCAGGCGCGCTTTAATATAGAAGAAACACTGGTCTAATTAAAAAACTAGATCCCGTGCGGTTGTGCGATTCGTAGTGTAGAAAAATTACATTTTATTACTTAATCAAACAAACTTGTTAACTTGAAAAGCCAAAAAAGCAGTGATAGTTTTTCTTTTAATATCGTCGTATGTCTACTATGAATTTTTCCACATTTTAAGATAAAACAATTTCGCTGGTAGTGGGAGGGCGTACATAGGCCTTACAAAAATTACTATCACATTAAATCTTAATATTTAGCTAAAAAATCTTCAAAGAAATTTCTTCGCAAATGCCAGTCGCCGTAGACATATAAATCGCGTCAGGTCGCAAAAAATAGCCCCGTTCTGATTTTTTGGGATGTTATTAGGATAGATACCAATGAGTAAAAACAAATCTGCAACCTCGAAAGACCTGTGCTAACTTCGTGGTGCTCGAAAAACCAAGGAATTTTCGGCCTTTTTTTAGTTTTTCACTTACAACATCTAAAATATGCATTTTACAACAAAGACATCTATGACACTTTTAAAGAAGATAAAATTAGCAACAATTTAAGCGCAACCACAGCTCTGTATGTTTAACAGATCTCTAAAAATAACAGTTCGAAAATATGCAATTTATCCAAAAAGTTATAATTTGTAGTTAGCTTTCGAACAAAACAGGGCAGCAAATCGAGTACGATGGTGATAATGCGCGTAACGCGCCGCAGTCCTATGCCAAAATGTCAACATTGACAACGCCAGAGGGCGAGCAAGCCTTTGCGCGGGGCACTCGCGCAATCCAAGTGAAGTTTCACCGTCAGCCGAATGGCGCGCCGCGCGAGTTTGTTGCCATCTTGCTCGAGCTGCTGATATTCTGTCAGAACCCTGAAAGAATTTGTATTTCTATAGATCAGAGTTCTGATAGAATGGCGATTAAAAAAGAATCAAATTTAATCGTGGGGAACATCTTGTCTTACACCCGTATTCTAAGAAGTTAACTCGAAACTTCCTCCACTCAACTTCAGCTAAGGAAATCCTCGAAACGACCTCGAATTTGGTATTCTTAGTTGTCACCTCAAGATTCCTTGAACGTGGCATTAAGCTACTTGACGATAGATGGCACCAGCTAGCGTATCTCTCTATTCGATATTAACCTTTAACGATATATTATCATAAAGATAATCCACGAAATCTTCAAAATATTTAATTTTTCATATGAAAAAGTAGCATACAACAAGTTCAAGCATCGTATAAAGCGTAAAGAAAATCTTAAGGTAGGTCGCGAGGTACCTTAACTTTGACAATTGATTACTCAAATCATCCTCGACTCCACCGAGGAAAATTGTAAAATCGAGGACGGAAGTGTCAAATAAAAACGTAAAAATCCTTGACAGAGCTTGAGTGGAGTCGAGGAAATCTCGAGTTAACTTCTAAGAATATGGGTGTTAGATATATCTTGAACTTGAACCTGACTAAGCATCTGTTTTTATGCAAACAGGTCTTTTGTAAACAAAAATGAGTCAGTCATTGAGTAAGAGTTAGTTTTACTAGTTAGCCATTCTGTATAAGTTAGTAACCGTTCGACGCTATTTTGGAACCACTCGATAAAGACTAAGAAAAGTGAAAAGACTCGAGTGGTTTGCTAGGCGAAAGTCTGACTACCGTTGGTTTTCCTTCGAATGTTGTTTAGTTTTGTGTTCAGTGTTGTCAATTTTAGTAGTCTTTCTCTGGTGTTATAGTTTTCAAACCGCCAAATGGACTCTGAGTTGGTTTAACGATTGCAGTCATTCAACAGCAGCCGACCGCGAAAACGCTCATGTCAAATTGCCACCTTGGTCACCCATAAGATTCCCTATCTATGTGTAAGTTGCTTACTTCCACGCTGGACTAGGAGTGAGAGAAAAACTTGGAATGTACCAGCTGCCAACTCTTCCCAGGCATACTTTAAAAGTCAGTAATAAGGGCGTGAGGGTTTTGCTGTATTGTGGAAGAAAGGCTGACAACCTCTCACCACTATACATCATGTTCCATGTAATAACTCTTGCAATCCGCCGTGTGGTGATCGGTTGAGAATAACACCACCCCATCTCTTTCTGTGGGTGTCGTAAGAGGCGACTAAGGAAACACAAATGAGACGCCTGCCTCCTAGTAATCCATCCCAGGCAACGACACTTCATTTTTTTCTGAATCTGAGGTGTCGTCCTATGGTCTCATGCGGTGTGGTAGGCTCTGTAAAGGGCCGTCCGGTTCGCGACCACCGTCCTACCGAAGTCCGACGCCAAACAGCTTGCTGTGTTCCGTCGGTGCGTGGGAGTACCAGTGCCTTTATAGGCATTTTCTGGGTTAACTCGCTCCATCGTCGACCTCATCTTTGACCTTTATGGTCAAGATTGGGGTCAAGAGTAAACCCATCTTATAATAATTAAAAAAAAATTAAAGTCAAACGTGGCATCAAGTGGTTCTGAACCACGTATGGAATTTAAGGTATAACCGTGTATGTATGCATACATTGATACAGGAAAAGTCGACCTAGATCCGTTAAGGACGTGTAGTTTGCGTCGTTTCTGACTGATTCGACTATAAAATACTCTAACCGAAACTTAACCGTCCTCAAGTTATTGGACTTTGAAGTTTTTTTACAAAAATGCCGATTTTGTGTCTAGTTTCCCCTTTTTTTGTGATGTGTGCCTCTTATTTATTTGTTTTTGCTATTTTTGTGTAGTAAATTGGTTGTTTTATTATTCTTAACACTAAAATTGCAAGTAATTGCACCGACTGAGTCGTAGAAGACGATTGATAGTTATTTTTTTTAATAAATCGTCAAAATGTTTTTTTCTTTCTTAGATCTTCATCAGCCCGTATACATCCCCACTGCTGGGACACGGGCCTCCCTCAATAACATGAGGGGTAAATGCCATACTCACCACGCTCGGCAGACGGGTTGGCGAGGGTTTTGATATAATTGCAGAGTTTTCCTTCTCTGTGTGCAGATGAACTTTCTTGCAGCTTTACCTTAGTCGCCTTGTACGACACCTCGGTAAGAAAGAGGGTGGTCCTATTCTACTCTGCCGGGGACTCACACGGCTAATTTTTCTTTAATATCTTTCTTAGATATTAAAGAAAAATTCTATGACAGAATGTGTTGCAGATTGTTTAAAAATATCTACGGTTCTTTAGCTTTCCGAAAAGGTATTAAGAAGCTAAAATATTATTACAATTCCTAGACAAATCTTTGATGAAAGACTGCCAGGTAGTTGTAAAAATTTACGATACTCAAGCGTTAAATTTACAACTTCTGTCAGAAAACTAAGTGAAACAATCAAAATAGGTAACCAATAATGTTTATTAATCTTTTTACATAAAACCTGCAATAAATGTTCCAGATGTCCGCATCAGTTTCTCAGAGATACTCGTATTCTGTGATCTCTTCTTATTTCGTTTGCAACATCAATTATTTTCAGCGAGGGTCATAACTCTTATTAGAGATGCCACGAATATTCGGCAACTATTCGGTATTCGGCCTATTCGGCCACTTTTTAGGGTTCCGTACCTCAAAAGGAAAAAACGGAACCCTTATAGGATCACTTTGTTGTCCGTCTGTCCGTCCGTCCGTCCGTCTGTCAAGACCCTTTTTCTCAGGAACGCGTGGAGGTATGAAGCTGAAATTTATATCAATTACTCAGGTCTACTGTCCCTTGAAGCTGTGAAAAAATCAAACTTCTAAGCCAACGCAATCAAAAGATACAGCCGTTTATGCCGCAAATTTCCGCAAATTTTCGACACTCGCAAAGGAATCAAAACCTACAAGGTACTTCCCGTGAACACAGAATCTTGAAATTTGGTACGAAGCAACGTCTTATAGCACAGATAAAGGAAAAATTGCGAAAACCATAAATTTTTAATTACATCATATCATAAAAATATTTTTAATATTTTTAAACTTACTACCCCTTTCCTCATGAACGCGTTGAGGTATTAAATTGAAATTCATATCAAATACTCAGGTCTACAATACCTTTAAGCTAGGTTTGTACGGAACCCTCGGTGCGCGAGTCCGACTCGCACTTGGCCGGTTTTTTGTTATTCGGTATTCGGCCGAATAATACGTACTATTCGGCCGAATCTTCATCAGCCCATATATGTCCCCACTGCTGGGGCACGGGCCTCCCTCAATAACATGAGGGGTAAAGTAAATGCCATACTCACCACGCTTGGCAGACGGGTTGGCGAGGGTTTTGATATAATTGCAGAGTTTTCCTTCTCTGTGTGCAGATGAACTTGCTTGCATATTTACCTTAGTCGCCTTGTACGACACCTCGGTAAGAAAGAGGGTGGTCCTATTCTACTCTGCCGGGGACTCACACGGCCGAATACCGAATACCAAATCGTGAAAAAAAGACACGTCATAATATTCAATATAATGTATTAATTACCAAATTACAACACTTAGTAAGTAAAAGTGATCAGTGGTAAGTTGTGATGGATAAAAAAACAAGCTTTTCAGCATTTTTGGTAGCAAACGATTACGCTTTTCTTCATAAATGATACCAACTTCCGAAAACAACCTCTCACTGTACACGCTACTCCCAGGAGAAGAAAGATAACTTTAACAAATTCGAAAGGTTTGGATATTGTTTTTCGTTTGCTGACCACCACTTGCCGTATGCATCGCAACGAGGGAGACAGGTTACGACTTTTCTTATTCTTGATTACCTACGCGCTCGACAAGCATGTATTTTGTGCCGAATATTCGGCTGCCGAATATTCGGCGCTTCGGCCGACAGCGTTGCCGAATATTCGGTATTCGGCCAAATCACTATTCGTGGCAACTCTAACTCTTAACCCTATATTGATAAACGAAAACACCTTTTACTCATTATACAGTCCTTTTAATTCGATATTTAATAAATTACAATGCAAGAACCCTTAATCTACGCGCGAAAACGATCTGTCAAAAGGGGCTGTTTAGAGTTGTGCCACACCGCGTGGACTGGTAGTGTTGTACCACTTGTGTCGTCGATCGATTTTCTCTTAACAGTATGTATTTAATATTCAAGAATGAAGTCTGGCTGCGTGTGAATGAACGTTCATAGAGCTACCGCTATCCTATTAACACTACGCGAAGTGTTTTTGTAATATTTACTATTTCTATTACAACTTTAAACTGTACGAACAAACTGTTGTAACATGTACCTACTTCGTCGAACTTCAACACAGTTTTTTAGTTTAGTAGACAAACATTATTTTTAACCCCCGACGCAAAAAGAGAGGGGTGTTATAAGTTTAACGTGTCTGTCTGTGTATCTGTGTATCTGTATGTGGTATCGTAGCTCCCAAACGGATGAACCAACTTTTGTTTAGTTTTTTTTTTGTGTCATAGATAATTTTATCCTGAGTGTTCTTAGCCATGTTTCATGAAAATCTGTTCAGCCGTTTAAAAGTTATAAGTAATCGAATGACGGGAGTGATTCAAAATTTTCAATTTTAGTGTTATTTTCGTCTTACTCGTACTTAAATCTTCTTATTCTTAAATATGCCAGAGTCAAAGGTCGGTATGTAGTCTCTTCCCAGAATTACTGATTTATCCCAGATTTGACTAGATTATGTTACGTTAGGTGAGCCTGAGGATTGATTAGGTAAATCAAGGAGCGCTGGGGCTTCGATTCATAAAATTTTATATAACATAGAACAGAAAATAGGTTTATTTCCACACCACAAATTCAAAACAAGTAATACAAGTTTATAGGTACCTCACATTTTCATATAAACATACTATACAGGGTGGCCCACCCAAACCGGTCAGTATGGGGATTTCAGAATATATAAGGGATAGAAGAATATCTTCTAAGGAACCACGATATCGATTTTAGAGAAAACAAAAACTGCATTCATAGATTTTGAAAAAAAAATCATAAACGACTCGGGAATCGAACCCGGTCATTTTGAAAAAAAATAATACATTTTTGTTTTATTGCCATATTGATAGTGTAGGTTGTAAGGAGTGATTGTTGCTATGAAACCTTGAGTCTAAAACTAAAAGCAATTGCTTATTTTTAAATATTATTTTAGTAAATGTTTAAAATGGCAACCATTTTCTTGAATGCAATAGTCAACTCGTTTAGGTAGCGATTTTCTTTTAATTTTAGACACAAGGTTTCATAGCTACAATCACCCTACACTATCAATATGGCAATAAAACAAAAAAGTCTTTTTTTTCCAAAATGACCGGGTTTGATTCCCGAGTCGTGTATGATTTTTTTTGAAAATCTATGAATGCAGTTTTTGTTTTCTCTAAAATCGGTGTCGTGGTTCCTTAGAAGATATTCTTCTATCTCTTATATATTCTGAAATCCTCATACTGACCGGTTTGGGTGGGCCATCCTGTATAATGCAGAATACCATTTAATATGTAGTTTCTGAAGGTTTCGTAGATTTTTGAGTGTTGAGTTCGAGTTGTGAGTCCGTTAATTAAATCTTAAATTCGGAGTATTAAAAAAAATACTGTCACGACTGCAATTTCAATTTTAACAATATTTATTTCATCTGGCAACCCCTCACGCATACTGAAAGTGAAATTGGAGTTTCCAACTCGACTTCCTTCCGGTGCAGATGGCGGGAAGCGACGAGCCGTAGCTATGCATCACCGTACGGTCGCCCAAGATGGCGGAAAGATTATTACCATGCATTTATTTTAGGGTGAATGGATGGGGGGTTTGATGGAAAAAGGGGTTAAAAGTCACCTGTATCACCAAATTGAACTCTTTCTTTATTCCTTACAAGCTTTCCCCACGCGTGGACTACATGTTATGTCGCGCCCAGCAGCTCTAGCACGATAACGACAAACTCGCGCTCGGCTCACGCTGAAACTTCACTTTGATGGCGCGAGGGTCCCGCGCAAAGGCTTGCTCGCCCTATGGCGTTGTCAATGTTGACATTTTGACGTAGGACCGCGGTGTTGTCGCGGCGCTGTCACTATCGTACTCGGCCTGTAGCTGAGGGATAAAAAGTAGCCTATGTCCTTTCCTAGGGTCTATAGACCCTAGGAAATCTGTCTTTGTACCAAATTTCATCAAAATCGGTTCCGTTGTTTAGCCGTGAAAGCTTAACAGACAGACAGAGTTACTTTCGCATTTATATATATAATTTTAGTAGGAATATAGAGAAAGGAAAGTAGGGTTTAGAAGCCTTGTTAATAAATGTAAAGTTTTTCACTGAGCTAATGTAATGGAGATGGTTCTTATCCTATCATCCCATATACGTCCCCACCGAGGGGCACGGGCCTCCCTTCGAAATACGAAGGGGATTTAGGCCATAGTCCAATACGCTGGCCCAATGCGGGTTGGTGGACCGCTCGTCTTTCGAAAATGAATTTTCTTGGACGGGCGGGTTTCATCACGATGTTTTCCTTCACCGTTGAGCAAGTGATAATTATAAATCCGTACATAAATCCGAAAAGACGAATTTAGTGGTACATGCCCGCACCAGGATTTGAACCCACGACCTTTGGATTACAAGTCTGGCTCATTACCAACTGGGCTATCACAATTTTGATCAAACTAAGACGGTTCTTAGTTTGATCAAAATTGGTTCAGTCGTTTAAGAGTTATAAGCTTTGAATATCAGGGGTAATCCAATTTTTTTTTATTTTAGACTTATAAATAACCTTATTGTTTATTAATTGTCTAAGGTTTATTCTTCATTTCATCTAAATGGTGAAATCGAAACGCCACAGTAAATGAATGTCACATACACACACAACTCTGACTTCGTCTGTATACATACAGGGTTTAGGTATCTCTCTTTCAACCTCTCAGGTGGTTAATCAGTCCATGAAACTGAACAACTTCCCCAAGGAACATAGGTCAAAATACGAACAAACAATTTTGAGTTCCCATACAAACTTCATCGCGCATTTTGAATGGGAGATCATAATTTTTTTTCGTATTTTGACCTATGTTCCTTGGGGAAGTTCTTCAGTTTCATGGACTGATTAACCACCCGAGAGGTTGAAAGAGAGATACCTAAAGCCCTGTATATACGGTATATACGACAGCCTTCCGAGCGCCACTGCGTTACATATTCAATGTCCCTACCTGCAATCTGTCCCGGGTGGTTCCCTGTATCAACATAGAAATGGCATTCCTGATGAGCCAATCCCCAATTCTCAGTTACCCTTGCAGTAAAAATATCGTTCCGGCAAAATTTGGCATGTTTCGCCTGTAAATATTGAAGCCGGAAACTCTTGACTTCTTAATAAAGTTGGTTGTTGGCAGAGTTTGCGTTGGAACGTATGCTTACACAGTACATAACAAAGCTTTTTAAACCCCTACAAAAAAGAGGGGTATAATAAGTTTCAAAGTCAAAAGTCAAAGTCAAAAATATATTTATTTCATAGACGTTCAGAATGAAACTTAAAATAAGTCATAGTAGTGAATTATATTAGCATTATTAACTTTGCGCCTATTCGCAAAGGTGCAGTCTTCCTCAGAAGAAGAATAGGCAAGAAACTCCGATCGTTGCTCTTTTTAACTCAATCATATAAATTGCCTAATTTCTAATTTAAATTGACTTTAGTATCTGAATAACTCTGGAGCTGAGAAATTTATTCCCATGGTTGCTTGTCTAACTTGTTTGACGTGCGTATCTGTTTGGACGGCCGGTTTGGTCGAGTGGTAGTGACACGCTGCCTCTTGATCGGCGGGTCCTGGGTTCGATTCCCAGTCGGGGCAAATATTTGTGTAAAAAGCAAATGTTTGTTCTCGGGTCATGGGTGTTTGTGTCTGTCTTTGTGTGTTCCAAGGGACCCACGACACAAGGGAAAACCTTAATGTGGGCCTTTGAGTGTGAAGCGTTATTTATTTATTTATTATTATTAAAATCTGTATGTCTATGTATCCGTTCATACGTAAGTTAATAACATAAGCTCATTGCGTTCAAACATAACACCGAGGTTTTTATCGGAGCTAAAGTGTACACCCCAGTGTAAAGTCCAGCAACTTTTAAATTATTAACATTTTCATTTCATAATAAATTAATTAGTCTCTAAGCCCGCAACCTTCTTTACAAAGGCCATATGCGGCTGCTCTTTAATTAGGTTGTAATACTTAAAATATTAAAAAAGATGGTTTAGTTATGTAATTGTATACCTTTTTTGGGCAGGTAAATATAATTTTACCGTTGTAGCTACCGGAAAACGTTCGTAAGATTATCTTCTTTAATTTAGAAGAAGTTTTGCTTACTTTTTTTTCTTAATTTAAGGAGATTCTTCAGAATTGCAGATGCCATATCACAGTCACAAATAACTAGACAGAAGTGTTAACTTAATTCTACTAATATTATAAATGCGAAAGTTTGTGAGGATGTATGGGATGTATGTTACTCTTTCACGCTCAAACGGCTGTACCAATTTTGATAAAATTGATGTCCACCGTATTTAAGTTAATACTAGCTTCCCGCCCGGGACTTCGTTCCCGTAGGGATTCGGGAAAATCATGTTACCTATATGTTAATCCAGGGTGTCAGCTACCTCCATACCAAATTTTATCAAAATACGGTCCAGCCACAGATCACAGAAACTAAACTTGGGTCCAGCCGTTTGAGCGTGAAAAAGTTACAAACATCCATACATCGTCAAACATTTTCGCATTTGTAATATTAGTAGGATTATAATATAAGTAAGGTTCTTTAAGTATCCCTCTCTACGCTCTGAGAGGAAGTAGGGACTTACTTTAACAGATAGTTCACTCCATGCGACGTCTAGGCAGAAGGGCGTAGCCAGAATTCTGTTTCAGGGGGGTTTAACCCTCGGCATACCCGGTGAATATTTGTAATATGCCATACAAGGTGGGGTGTGACATACCCTAACAAAATGGTCGCTGTAATCAGATAGGAATAGGGGTACTGAATTATTATTGCATATTTTTGAAATTGAACATAACCTGAGTAGCACTATATAAAAAAAATGAAATAGATTAAATGGTTTTTTGAAAAAGGGTAGCGAAAATGCCATCTTCTGACTACTAATTTAGACTTGAAATGACCCTAAGAATTGATAATTACCAATGTTTGTAATTAAACTGACTAAATTTAAAAAAATTGAACAACGATGATACATCTTTAAATTTTTACTTCAATCTCGAGGTAGGAGTTCTTTAGTGCGCCATAATTGCATTTTTTTATGTGCTCAAATAACAACAACTCTAAACAAAAACTTATCTAGAGCCCTAAAAAACGCACGCACCACTAAACTAATGGTACTTGCCAGTGTAAGAACGTCGCAACTCCAGCTACCGAGAGCTTCAGATTCCGCGCACAAAAATTTTTGAAAATATATCGATTTTTCACCGCCTGGGGTTTATTACACCCCACCTGGTATGCGGAGGGTCAAGAAAATAAAACAACAACAATGTAGGTTGAAATTCGGTTGCGTGACATAAAACAGCATGGTTGATTTTCTTTTGCAATAATGAACTGAACGGTCAGGTCATCTTATTATAACTGCATCATAATACGTCATCATTCTATCTCTTTCTTTGTAACATTGTGAACCTTAGCGATATGCCGTGTGGTGATCTGTTGATAATAACACCACCCCATCTCTTTCCGTGGGTGTCGTAAGAGGTGACTAAGGAAACACATCCCAGGCAACGACACTTCATTTTTTTCTGAATCTGAGGTGTCGTCCTATGGTCTCATGCGGTGTGGTAGGCTCTGTAAAGGGCCGTCTGGTTCGCGACCACCCTCCTACCGAAGTCCGACGCCAAACAGCTTGCTGTGTTCCGTCGGTGCGTGGGAGTACCTATGCCTTTATAGGCATTTTCTGGGTTAACTCGCTCCATCGTCGACCTCATCTTTGACCTTATGGTCAACATTGAGGTCAAGAGTTAACCCATCTTATAATAAAAAAATATAAAAAAATATTTTGTTTACACGGAAAGTTCTGTGAAAATCGATACACTTTCTTGGCCGACTGTACCTATAAAAGAAATCGCCAAAATTATTGGCGGCCGTACCCGTTTCCAATACTTTTCACACTTCAGGTTCTGCTTTGACCACAGATGTACTTCTTTCGGGAAGCACTGACGAGTACATACAAATCGCTTCGCCAATTACAGAACTGGTCGCAAAATTTGGAGGTAACACAAGAGATAATACCGATGCTACTTTACGGTGTTTCGTAGACGATCATGATTTTGAAAATTTCGGGGGGGGGGGGGGGGGGGTTTGAACCCCTTAAACCTCTGTAAGGTATGTACTCGTATCTATGGCATCTCAGGCCCATAGATACGAGTACATACCTTACAGAATAACATACATATGAATTATAATGTAACAAAATGAAATAAAACTAACTAACACTATTTCCCGTGTGCTTTTCCGGGGGTGTCTGCAACCCGGAATCTCCCTCGGAAACGGCGGAACGCCAAAAGCTCTCCTTCAAGACTGTCTCCAGCATGAACGTCGGGAACCGCACCACAAATGCTTTGAAACTAGCATGGTGATGCGATTCCAACGGTTTCACTCTTTGGAGACCTAAGGGAACTTTTGTCTTCTGCCGTAAGTATTGGACGACATCTTGCACCTCAGTGTTGTAGTGCAGTCGCGACAAATACTTAAGACGACTACAGCACCCGATAAAGGCAGCACACATAGGAATAGTGCCATCTCCGTCTCTCAACAGGCCTGGGGCCGGCAGTGCGAACAGTGTCGATACACGAAGTTTACGGACTATGAAAGCGTGCGTGCGTAAAAACATGTTCGAAAGTTAGAAAAATGAGATTTATAGAAATGTAACAGCTTAAATCGAAAAATGCGTTAACTACTTATCGAGAGTGTTCAATCACGAACATTTTGATAGCAAAGTCAAGTTCCTGTGTGCATTTTACTATAGTTTTTACAGCTTAAAAGATACACAATATTGCTATTTAGAGGTGACTTTGTGAGATTTTTCTATCGAACCAAAAGTGCTGAATCATGTTTTCAGCAAACTACTTATCTAGTTTATGTCCAAAATTTTACCGCAGCAGTTTTTTTCTTCGATTTAATGTAGTGCGTCATGCTTATCTACGCTCCATAAAATCGTAATTTAGGTGCTGTAGTCGCCTTAAACCCCCCCCTGGCTACGCCCATGTCTAGGCACACAAGACGATCCTAATTTAAAGTTTTGAAGCCATATTGTGTGCTCATACTCTCGTAAGAGTTCCTCCAACTTTAATGGGCTTTGCTTTGAGGTACTTTGTACAGTTGGCCGCACATCAGGTTCCCACAAGGGAGCACACTATGTAGAATAAGAACGGTTTTGCAATAAAAATGGAGTAACCTGATGATCTGTACACACTACAGCACATAAAGCTTTCCCTTATCTCTTTTGTAGTCACGGTTTTTGTTGTGACTTTAAATCAGTTTGCAAAAATAAAGGACGCGGTACGTCGAATGGAATAATTTTCCCCAATATTAATAGTCGAAATATTAAAATAAAACGCCTCTCTCAATTATATTAACAATCAGTGCGGTTTTTAGTTTTCTTGGCCATGTTACTTCTGCCCTAAAATGAATCTGTCGTTACTAGAATCTCCCAAACCATAATCTGTCCTAAGACGAAGAGAGATACCTAAAGCCCTGTATATTTACATGTAGAGTTAATATACAGGGCTTTAGGTATCTCTCTTTCAACCTCTCGGGTGGTTAATCAGTTCATGAAACTGAACAACTTTCCCAGGGAACATAGGTCAAAATACGAAAAAATATTTTGATCTCCCATACAAAATGCGCTATATGCTGATGAAGTTTGTATGTGAACTCAACTTTTTTTTTCGTATTTGGACCTATGTTCCTTGGGAAAATTGATCAGTTTCATGGACTGATTAACCACCCGAGAGGTTGAAAGAGAGATACCTAAAGCCCTGTATATTTACTCTACATGTCTTCCGAATTGCTAAAGGCCAAAATATCAAGATCAAAATAATATGTGACTGTGAAAATGGAAAGGTACAACTTTCGTGATAGTCGTTAAATTCACAGTGTGATGAGCTATTGTAAATAGCTCTTATTGACTACCCCGAAAGTTGTACCTTTTACTAAACTCAGTCACATATAACTCCCAAAGCAACACCTACCACAATCAGCCATGGCAATCACGACACTATTAGTATCTATAGAATGGATCGCCCCATCTCAGATTAATCCATTAATATTCAAACTGTATAGACAGTTGCATTCAACGCATCTATTGTGAGTTCCGAGATACTTACCTATACATATACGAGTATGTCATACAATCTTCGTTGGTGATCATGTTAATGACATGGTCAAGAGAGGGTTGCGGAATGGTTAATTAGTCGGCTTTGTGAGCGAGAAGTATGGATCGATCCTCAGTTTGGCCAGAGATTTTTACTGCATTTTTTTATTGAATCACAGCATAGTTTAGTTTACTTTAATACCTATATGTTATCAAACTCAAATTCAGATACTGCGCTAAAATGCGAAGATATAATATCATTGTCAAATTAAATTTAAAAAAATACAATGTTTAAAATGAAACAGTTAACTACGGAATTAGATTACTAATTCCGTGCTAGGGGGTCTTTAATAATTTAAGATTTATTAAAATATTAAATTATTGAAGACCCCCTCGCACACTCCAAAGCCTCGCCATCAAAAGTGGCCACCTTGCACACTTTTGATTGAAAGATTGTATGTTTTTTCTTACCAAGTGAAGTCTATACTAATATTATAAAGAGGAATGATTTGATTGTTTGTTTGTATTGAATAGGCTCCGAAATACTGGACCGATTTGAAAAATTCTTTCACAATTAGAAAGCTACATTATCCCCGATGGACATAGGCTACATAATTTACCCGAATTCCCACGGGAACGAAGTCCCGGGTGGAATGCTAGTATGCAATAAAGTATTTATCAATCTATCTAAAGATTCAGTCAATAATAATGTCACAGTGTGCTAATGTGTTAACATAGGCTTATCATGTATATATGTATACCTATTTTTTCAGCCCATTCCTACTAAGGGACACATAGACGCTACTTAAGTAATAAATCAAGATGACATTATTTGCACACCAACCTATGCTCTTACAGGACAAGGAAAAATATTGTGAGGAAACCTGCACTTCACAGTTAAGTAGTTCAGTTTCATGGGAAGATTTACATACATACATACACATCATCACGTTCTAGAATCACTAAATGCAACGTTTGAGACAATTGTGAGGGTTATCAGATGGAACAAGTTGTATAAAGGTGAGAGGTGGTCAGCCTTTCGCCCATTACACAGCAACTTACAGACTCCTCGCATCCCTCGCATCCCACTTACAGACTCTAACTGAATACCTGGGAAAAGTAAGAAGCTGGCACATTCTGAGTTAGGCCAGCATGGGAAGATTTGCGCCCTTGAATTTCTTATTTAAAAAACCTTAAATTTTCCACCGTGAGGTGATCGGTTGAGAATAACACCACCCCATCTCTTTCCGTGGGTGTCGTAAAAGGCGACTAAGGAAACACAAATGAGACTTGCCTTCTAGTAATCCATCCCAGGCAAAGACACTTCATTTTTTTCTGAATCTGAGGGGTCGTCCTATGGTCTCATGCGGTGTGGTAGGCTCTGTAAAGGGCCGTCTGGTTCGCGACCACTCTTCTACCGAAGTCTGACGCTAAACAGCTTGCTGTGTTCCGTCGGTGCGTGGGAGAACCAGTGGCTTTTGTAACTCGTTAACTCGTGTTAACTCGTTCTGTGTTAACTCGCTCCATCGTCGACCTCATTTTTGACCTTTATGGTCAAGATTGAGGTCAAGAGTTAACCCATCTTATAATAATAATAAAAAATCCTCTTTTTGTGAACCGCTTTCTTGGAAGTAGGACCAAAAAATATATTTCAAAGTTCATAAAACAGAATAAAGGCCATATGAAAAATGTTCTTTCAACTTCTAAAAGTCAGCTGTCTCTTACCATTTAAAACGGAATAGCAAATTCCCTCATCCTGTCTCTTTTTGGCACCTACTTTCTATTAGCATAGTGGCTAGGTCATCACAGCGTAGTGAGCCATTTAAATTACATTAGGTAGCTTCTCAAAGTGGCTGTACATATAAAATTCCATCTGACTTGGCTCGTTTCCATGTTAGAGTGAATCTGGGATCACTTAGACTGCTCCTGCTGGATGTGGCTATGATAAACGAGATATATTTTTGACATTTCATTTATAGAGGCCTTTAACACTGAAAATCTTTGAAGCATTAACCATATTACGTCAGCTTTCAAATGAAAAGAACTGCATTGAAATTGATCCATTTGTTTAGGAGCTAAGATGCCACAGACAGTCACACAGATACACAGACACACAGAAACACACGTCAAACTTGTAACAGCCCTCTTTTTTGTCAGAGTGTATGTCAAAGAGCATTATGACATCGGCAAAGTCCATCTTATACATTACCTACATACCCTAACGAGGTAGACAGAGCATTACTTAGTGGTTTTAGAACTACTAGATGCCACGTTTGACACACATTGTGAAGGTTATCAGATGGAACAAATTGTATAAGAAGCGGTGATAGCCCAGTTGGTAATGAGCCAGACTTGTAATCCGAAGGTCGTGGGTTCAAATATTCGTCTTTTCGGATATATGTAGGGATTTATAATTATCACTTGCTCAACGGTGAAGGAAAACATCGTGATGAAACCCGCCCGTCCAAGAAAATTCATTTTCGAAAGACGAGCGGTCCACCAACCCGTATTGGGCCAGCGTGGTGGACTATGGCCTAAATCCCCTTCGTGTTTCAAAGGGAGGCCCGTGCCCCTCGGTGGGGACGTATATGGGCTGATAAGAGAAAGTTGTGTATAGCTGGGAAGAAGACTTTTACTGTATAGCTGGGAAGAGTTGATACCTGGCACATTCTAAGTTTTTTTTGACTCCCAGCCCAGCATGGAAGATGCATGTTTATAATTAATACTTTTTGTTCTATCAGAAGACTATCTCCGCTTTTAAGTTCTAAGCTTGATGAGCTGTCATAGCGATGAAGGCTAACTAGAGCAAAATGAAGAAGTTTTGAGCGTGAAACTTTGAAGATAAGCCATAATGTGTGCATGAGATGCGGGCCTTAGAAGAGATTATAACAGAGGTCATAGTTCAGCAACTTTGTTTAATTGTGACCTCTTTTTTTTACTATTAGATGGGTTAACTCTTGACCTCAATCTTGACCAAGGTCATAGATGAGGGAAAGTAATGACAAAAATAAGCGGCAAGAGCGCAGCAGCACGCATCGTGCAAACATTTAACTGTAAGCAGTAAGAATTGGTGTAACAAATACTCACAAAATAACAAAAATTTACAAAGCAATGCAACCATGTATGACCACACAATCACAAATCACAATAATATCGATACAAAATCAAGCTTAGTGCCTACTAAAAGTCAAATAACAATTAAGGGCATCGGTTTAGAAATCAACTGTAAATAGCCATGTGCAAAGAAATACAAAATAAGGCTTATAACTAGATGTAATAAATCATTCAAAAAAAGATTAGTAAGCTGATGCCGTACTGATTCGATGCTAGAGTTGAAAAGATCTATAGTATAATAGTAGCTTACTGCGTGAACTAAATCCGCCACACAAAGCAGTAAGTCCTATGTTTACAAAGCTAATAATACGTTAAAACGATACACACGAATGTAATTCTGAATCAATCGCGGCGCAGGCGATGCATCGCGATGCGGGCATTGCATGAGAAGTGAGTTGCCCTTGTCTGGTCGTTGTCATCGAGGAGTCATTCGCATCGCCTGGAATGCAATGTCATGACACTACTCTTCACTTAAACACCGTCACGCGAAACTCTACCTTATCCCGACCGTCTAAATCTCACTATCCTTTAGACACAAAAACTTCGCTTAAGCCTTTCCGAAAGAAAGCAACGAACCTTATAAGCGATTCTGAACGATATTTCAATTGGTAATGAGTTGATTTTAGAATAACCGAAACGAACAACAAAGGCCATTATCCAGGCTCCGACGACTCCTGTTTAGTATGACTCTTCAACCAATTTAAAAAGTAACTTATCCCCTTGAAAGAGAATACAATATTGCTTGGATTTCGAAATTACTTTATGCGTTGGAAATGCGGTGGTCGGTCAATGGCGATGGTCGCTTGTTTTTAAACGGATTGCTACTACATTTTTTTTCAAATGAATGTGTGCGCTATGTGGCTTAGTTATAGAGTTCAATTTGGAGTGTCTGTAGATAAGGTCGGGTGCGTCGACACTACAATTTTAACTCGGATGGTTTCATGCAGTTTTTATTGTGGTAGGGTCATGTGTCATTGCTTTCTTTTTATTACCTTCTTCAAATAACTCTACGAAGTCCATAAGGTTTTGATTACGTAAAATTTGTTTAGAAAAACTCTTTATTTCTTCAAAACGTTGAGTTCATCGTTGCATTTGATAGTTTTCCAATAGAATTTCCGGTAAAAGCTTAACTATAGCATGAAACACAAATATCTAGTTTTGTAATATCAGTGAACTAGTTCATTTTCGCTATAATTTCACTATATTTGAGAAAGATGAAGTGCCACTGTCAATATAACTCAAAAATGTTGTAGAACTTCTGACATTCATCACTTATATACGTCGTAAACGGCTGAACCAATTTTGATCACACGTAGCTAAGTGGCGCACCTCGGGGGAGGCCTATGTTCAGCAGTGGACTGCAATAGGCTGATATGATGATGATGATGATGTAGCTAAGAACCATGTCGATTACTTAAAAAAAACCCATTGAAATCGGTTTATTCGTTTAGGAGTTACGACGTCACAGACAGACAGACAGGTACTTGTAACACATCTCTTTTTTGTTAGGGGGCTGAAGATTGATAAGGGGCCGTCCATTAATTACGTGAGGTGTTTTAGGCGATTTCTTAGGCCTCTGGTGAGATGTCGTGAGATTTGGCTCGACATCCCCCCTCCCCCCTTTAGTAATTTATTTAGAAAAATTACATAATTTGCCTAATTCTTTTTAAACTTTTAATAATCGAACAATAAAAACCAGCTATGATTTACCAACTTAAATTTGAAAAAAAAGACTTCTAATTCAGCCCACGGCAACTCATGAGTAGTCTTAAGAGTGGCGACCAGAAAAACATGGTTTAGTTGGTTTAACTTAGTTTTCCCGCAATTTAACACTATTTCTTTTGGGGAAAATATTACGTGATATTTGTAGAGCCCTCTCCCCCACGTGAGATTGTGTGAGATCCGGCCCGACCCCCTCCCCCCTCCAAAACTTCTCACGCAATTAATGGACGCCCCCTAAGTATTGAATAAATTAGTATTTTCACTTCCCATGCCGATAGGAATCAATCGCCTTCATAGTTCATCTGCCACTTCTCCCAATTGCCTTGAAGACACGGTATAGGTCTGTCTTGTGACGATATTGCGTTCACAATTAGATCGGCACGTGCGATCGTGTTTTATTTTTGAACTTCATTTGTTTTCTGGGCGTAACCTTGGTCTTGGAAATTTCAAAATCGTTATTGTTTTGTTTACAATTTTTATGAGTTATTTATCTGTTTTTTTTTTAAATTTGATTTTCTGTAGTCTATTGCTGTATTATATTTTCAACCCTCGACAAAAAAAGGGTTGTTATATATTTGACATTGTATCTATTATATGTATCTGTTTTTCTGTGTGTCTGTCTATGGCATCGTAGCTCCTGCCATGGTCTGATTCCAATGCGGTTTTCTTTGTTTGAAAGCTGATATAATCGAGATGGTTCTTAGTTATATTTTATCAAAATTGGTACAGCCGTTTCAAAGTTATAAGTAATCGCTGGTCGGGGATGATACAACTTTTTTTAGAGTTACTAGCTTACCGCCCGTGACTGGGTTCCCGTGAAAATTTGGGAAAATTATGTACCCTACGTGTAAATCCAGGATGTCAGCTACCTCCATACAAAATTTTATCAAAATTGAATGAATGAAGCTTTATTTGGGAGATACAGTAATCGTTCCAGACGTTTGAGTGTAAAAGAGTAACACACACACTTGACTATACCTACACGATAAGAAGAAGTAGAAGTAACAACATCCTCACAAACTTTCGTATTAGTCTTTTACTTCTTCTTATCGTATAGGTATAGTCAAGTGTGTGGCGAACTTGACTAACCCTGATGTCAAAGTTTTCAAACCGCACAATGGCCTCTGACTTGGTTTTAACGACTGTAGTCAATCGACAACAGCCGGGACTGACAGCTTAACATGCCATCCGAAACACGGTAACGCTCGTGATAAATTGCCAGTTTGGTGACCCATCAGGTTTCCTGCCAATGGGTACGTTGCTTAACCTCACTGATCGGTTGAGATCAGTGAGTGCCACTGGGCTACGAGCGTTTTTATTTCGTATTAGTATTATTATTGCAGTACTCACATAGTAGCGGGCATTGACTTGCGTTGACCATGAAAACAACTGGTGTTCTGAGAAGCGGCCAATATAAATACATTCTTACTTTTTCTTCTAGTTATCATGTGTCCACGTCCTTATGTGATGTTTAACCGACTTCAAAAAAAGGAGGAGGTTTCTCAATTCGACCGTATATTTTTTTTATGTATGTCGCGGATAACTTCGTCGTTTATGAACCGATTTTGATTATTCTTTTTTTGTTCGAAAGGGAGTATCTCAAGGGTGGTCCCAAGGTAAGGAAACCAGGATCTGATGATGGAATCCTGAAGAAATTGAGGGAAACTCTCGAAAAAATTGTCTTTTTGGGATTGAAGTCGGTGATTCTTACGTTTTTGACGTGGAATTTTTTATTTTATTTATGAACTTTGGCCCGCTCATGTCCCGTTAGTAAATTCATAAACGCGAAAGT
The DNA here is from genome assembly GCA_949987775.1 of Aproaerema taeniolella. Lineage (NCBI taxonomy): Eukaryota > Metazoa > Arthropoda > Insecta > Lepidoptera > Gelechiidae > Aproaerema > Aproaerema taeniolella. The sequence goes on from OX465245.1 coordinate 18,495,495, forward strand.
TTATATGTGTGTATCTGTATATATGTATGGATGTTTGTTATATTCTTTCACGAAATAACCACTGAATGGATTTTAACGAAACTTTACAAAAATATGAGTTATAGATCAGATTAACATAATGGCTCCATAATTTTCAAAAATTCCCTCTGGAACGAAGTCCCGGGCGAAAAACTAGTCTTCTTCTTATCGTGTAGGTATAGTCAATTATGTGGCGAACTTGGCCAAAAACTTTGCTTGAAAATCTCGTAAAAAATAATTATTCATTTACTAGCGTAAACGAACACAAATAATTTACGTTAAGTAGCATTCTTTGTCGACATTGCAATTCTATAGATAACACGAGATCACAACAAAATCATTCATTGCCTTCGCCCCTAAGCCAGTAAGCTACTATATAATGTTTTCAGGAAACTGCTCTGAAATTCATACCGTAACGCTGACTCGCAGTTTTTCTACCCAATTCAACAAACTTAAGGACTTTGACGTTATATTTTGTGAAACTACTTACACAGAGTGTATATTAGTACTACCATACTTTTAAGTTATTTTGTGCGTTCGTGTAGTGTCAGATAGCTATTAAGTCAATTAAAATTTGAAAATAACGAAAATTTTGTTAGAGCCTATTAAATTCGAGTTGCCCTCGATTTGCCTGGGATTCCATTATCAGATCCTGATTTGGTGACAATGGAACCACCTCTGGAGTATACACTTTCGAATCGGTCAACAAATGGTGGAAAAACTACAAAACATGTGATCTCCTGTATACTGGATGTCGGAGGGAGCTAACTGAAAAATCGATTTTCTGTCGTTAGAAAAAAAAAACTACCCTCAGTCCAATATAACACCGACAAAAGAATTCCGCATCGACGTTTTATTTTGTATTTTATTTCCGGGTAGCAAGGTTTTATATTGCATTTCTGTGAAAAGATTTTTGCTTTGCTTATTGGCAATTGCTTTTATTTTGGTGAAACAAAGTGTCTGAAATAAAAAAAAATGCTAGTTTTATTGGATATGTCTAATATTTTACATGCAATAGTTTGTGATGTATTTTAGCCCCTGAAACAAAAAAGGACTGTTATAAGTTTGATCGCTTTGTGCATCTGTGTGTCAAGAAGCTGAAGTTTCATTATTCATTATTTTTGTTCACAGGTACTGTCCAAAAACATGCAAGCCCAGAAAAAATCTCTGCGATAGGAATGTTGAAGTAAAGTATGCAAAAAAGAAACATTCATCAGTAACATAGCCTTAGTACACACGGCAGCACATCGGGCTACACATGTTGACCTTAACGTCACGCTTATCTCGTTCGTAAAAGCGCCGGTTTTCGTAGAGCAAATTGTGAAACTGACTAGCTTTCGGCCAAGAAAGTTGTCTATCAGTTTTCACAAAACTTCCCGTGTAACCAAAATATCGCTAAGATTCACAATGAAATAAAGAAAGAGATATAATGATGACTTATTATATTATGATGCAGTTATAATGAGGTGACATCTATATCTATCTATATCTATACATATTATAAAGAGGAAAGATTTGATTGTTTGTTTGTTTGCATTGAATAGGCTCAGAAACTACTGGACCGATTTGAAAAATTCTTTCACCATTAAAAAGCTAGATTATCCGTGATGGACATAGGCTACATAATTTTCCAAAATTCCCACGGGAACGAAGTCCCGGGCTGAATGCTAGTACATATTATAAAGAGGAAAGATTTGATTGTTTGTTTGCATTTAATAGGCTCCGAAACTACTGGACCGATTTGAAAAATTCTTTCACATTAGAAAGCTACATTATCCCTGATGGACATAGGCTACATAATTTTTCAAAGCGGAATGCTAATATGATATACTGCAAGGAAAAATCAACCTTGCTGTTTTATGTCATACAAACGAATTTCCACTTTTTTGGACGACTGTTTAAATGAATATTTTTAACTTGAATAAGTACTTGACTTTGAGTCTGTGAAAGAGATTCTTTTATTAAGTTCTTTGTAGATTCTCTGAAGTTGCTCGCGCTTATCACTTTTTTCACAGAAATAAATTATTCGGAGAAAAAAGCTTTTCACGTTTGAAAATGAAAAGAAAACAAATTAACCATTGCTTCTTTTTAAACGTTTTTACTTTGAAAACTTATTTTCCTGTAGGAAATTTATAAAACATGTTACTTCTTGCTTTCTATTAATGAGCTTTCTATCAGTGAAATATAAAATTTTAAAAAAAAACCAAAATAGCTTTATTTCATAATACATTCAGGATGTTAATTAAAATAAGTCAAAGTTACAAAAAAGGATTTAAATACATACAAACATATTCGCTCTTTTGACTCTATAGACTCTACGCCTATTCGCAAAATTGCAGTCTCCCCAGAGAAGAATAGGCAACAAACATCGAGGGGTGTTATTTTCAGAAATTAAAAAAAACGAATTACAAATTTCCTTATTTTTAACCGACTTCAAAGAAGGAGAAGGTTCTATATTCGAGTGAATGTATTTTTTTAAATGTATGTTCACCGATTTCTCCGCCAATTAGGGCCGATTTTCAAATGATTTTTTTTGTTCAAAAGAGTATACTCTAGAGGTGGTCTCATATAAATTTTATCGAAAATGATTCAGCGCTTTAAAAATAATCAACAAAAACAAAATAATACTACAAACCAGAACATCATCCTAATAAATGAGTGACATTTTCATTTGTGGTTATCCGATAATAGGCATTGTAGTCTGCAAAAAATAGTAGTTATCTACTTTGTGTGAACTGTTGTTGGGATTGAGGTCGGTGACTCATACGTTTTTAACGTGGAAAATTATATAAGATATATTCTTTACGAGTAAAAAGATATATTCCTTAATAATACACCTAATAACAATATCTCTCGCGACTTTACCACAATTCCCTTTCATCATCCGACGGCAGCTTTAGATCTCGACAGTGTTGCTAGCTTAAAATAAAATCGCCAAATGTAGACAGTTTAGAAATTGAAGTAAAATAATTATCCACGTTAAAAGCGAATCAATCAACCGACTTCAATCCCAATAATGTCTATTAACAAATCAAAACTTCATCTCAATACGATATTAAAGTATTTTTTTTGCTTTTTTGATATTTTTTTAAAAAACCCTGAATTAATTTTTATATAATTAGAAGAATATTCAATAGTAAACAAACATACAAAAAAATTGCAGTCGAATTTGATAAGAAAAGGCGGCCTATCAAACTTATTCGGCTTAGCACCGACTTCAAACAGGTCAGTAGGTACTACGTAGCACATTAAATGATGTTGTCCTTTTTTTCGCTTTTTTGAAGTCAGCTTAAACTTTTTTTTAACTTTTTTTTCAATTTTTAGTGTAAATAAGAAACATTTGAAGTGCCTATTAAATTCAAGGGATTCCAACATAAAATCCTGAATTGGTGACAGTGGAACCACTTCTGGATTATACTTACTCTTTCGAACAAAAAAATAGAATTTAGAAAACCCGTCCACAAATGAGGGAGAAATTGGTGAACATACATAAAATAAAATAAAAAGATACATACAGTCGAACATAGAGCCTTCTCCTTTTTTGAAATCTGTTAAAAATTAGAGTTCTAGAGTGGGCAACCCAGAGGTTTTGACGAGATCTTAATAAGGCCTATCTCGGGGAAGCACGCGGCTTCTTATCACGGTATTACCCAAGATACGTTTACGTTCTCTGAATAAAGAAATAATTTACGTGCCAGATCTTGCAGGTCCAATTTTTTTATATTTCCTTTTTTATGAGGAAGTGTGTCATTTGTAAATATATGAGAGAATGCTAATTTGAGAATATGTTAATGCTAAACAAATGTCCTTTTGGGTAAATTGAATTATAAATGTTTGGGGCTTATAATTCGTTTTTTCTGTTTATTTTATTTAACAGTTAATTGTGTTAGCGAAAGAGGTGTGTTTGGATCGTGGCAACTGGCAATGTGTGGTCGCTACTTACCCCAATGGGATAGAGGCGTGAACTTATGTATGTATTTTAGTTAATTGTGCATCCAGACTTATGTCCGTGCCCTTGTCTTATTAAATTTAATATTATTATTACTTATTTAGCATAGTTTATAATTCTTTTGTACTATTTACTTTATTCTTATACCTACTAGCATTCCGCCCGGGACTCCGTTCCGTGAGAATTTGTAAAATTATGTAGCCTATGTTACTCAGGGAAAATGTAGCATTCTAATAGTGAAAGAATTTTTCAAACCCGTCCAGTAGTTTCTGAGCCTATTCAATGCAAACAAACAAACAATCAAATCTTTCCTGTTTATAATATTTTATAATATTATGAAGATGTAGATATCCAAATAATTTTAACTATATTAGGTCGACTTTAAATAAATTTTGCATTTTTCAAACTTCCATGCTGGACTGGGAATGAAAGAAAAACTTAGAATGTGGTAGCTACCTACTCTTCGCAGGAATACAGTAAAAGTCTGTTAGAGAGATGCGAGGGTTTTGCTGTAAAACGGGCTAAAGACTGACCACCTCTCACCATTATGCAACTTGTTCCATCTGATAACCCTCAGAATTTGTGTCAAACGTGGGATCTAGTGTTTCTAGAACCACTGATGCTCTGCCTACCCCGTTAGAGATTATAAGCGTGAGCGTATGTATGTATGTAAAACGCTTACCCGCGTGAGGGATATTCACAAATAACTTTGGAGAAAGAAAACATTCGGTGCGAGTGGGACTTGAACGGACGACCCCAGAATTAGATCTCTGGTGCTCTAACCAACTGAGCTATCGGGCCTTCAAGTCAAGCGGCGAAATGTCCCAGTACCTTACTAAGCACATTAGGTGATGCGTGTAGGTTAGCGCTATTTTATGTTTTGACCAGACCTCATGGCTTCAGTTCAGTCTAGTTGTTTTCTTTACCTAAAAGTCAATCCCTCTTTTACCCTCTTTCTATCCTCCCTACTACCCCTCCCGCTACAGTACTTTAGTGTTAAGTTCCACAAATATTTTGATTGTTTTATTTTTAGAAACTCGGAGTGATGGATATTATCCAAAAGTGTAGCAAGCTGAAGTGGCAGTGGGCTGGCCATGTCTGTCGCAGAACCGACGAGCGTTGGAGTAGACAGGTTCTCGAATGGAGACCAGTCAGATGACCTAAATAAGATGGCAGGTAGTGGCTGGATGCAAAAATCGGAGGATCGTGCAAAGTGGCGCGCCTATGTTCACCAGTGGACTGCAATAGGCTGATGTGATGATGATGATGACTTTTAGTTAAAAAAAATATGTGTGTGATTAAGCTTTACATTTCAAATGAATCCCCAGTTACACTTTTTGTGTTCCAAGCTACAATAAATCTTATTTTATCACAAAACTTATATTCAAATTGCAATACAAACAGACAATAGAATAACATGACCTTGAAAAGAAGTCTACGCTCCGTAGTTGCTACGAAAGCTACGAACTTTAAGCTACGTAACGCACCTGTTGAAGGTCAATGTCAATGTCACAGACGCTACGATTACTACGTAGTATAGCGAGCGTCGTCAACCTGTTTCCCTAGGGAATTATCCTCATGTTTTATACACAATGCTTTAATATTTGAGGAACCTACTCTTCCACGCCGGATTTGGAGTGAAAAACTTGGTATGAGCAAGCTGCCAAATCTTCCCAGGCATAGTGTAGTAACCAATAACTGGGACGCAATGTTTTTTTCTTTTGAAAGAGCAAGTACGAAAAATGATTGCGATAAATTACCACTATGGTCATCTATCAGATTCTCCGATCCCGCTTGACCTCACTGATAAATAAATAAATAAATAAAATCATTTATTATCAGGCAACTAGGCCCATAGATAAATACCTTACAGACTAACATACATATAAAATATTATTTAACAAAATTAAAACTTAATTAACATTATTTCCCGGGTGTTTTTCCGGGGGTGTCTATAACCGGGAATCTCCCTCGAAAACGGCTGAACACCACGCCCTCCGGCCAAAAGCTCTCTTTCATGACTGTCTCCAGCATGAACGTCGGGAACCGCACCACCAATGCTTTGAAACTAGCATGGTGATGCGATTCCAACGGTTTCACTCTCTGGAGACCTAAGGGATCTTTTGTCTTCTGCCGTATGTACTCGACGACGTCTTGCACCTCAGTGCTGTAGTGCAGTCGCGACAAGTACACAGGCGTGCTCGGACTCACTTCCGGGTCTGATAGATTCTGTATGGCACTGGGCCAACCTAGCATTCAGAAATATAAAAAACTAAAGTTTTTCCTTGTGTCAGATCCCTTGGAACTTACAAAGACAGATACGAAACGAAAATTCATGACCCGAGAACTATCTTTTTTTTTTCAAACCCACCGATCACTACCACTCGACCAAACCGGCCGTAGTTCACACTAATTACTAAGTAGACTCAAGTCTTGATCTATACTTAAGTATTGATTGTCTCTTTCTATCACTATCAAAATGACAAAGACGACTGCTACTTAAGTGTGGTTCAGAGTCTGAGGCCCATATTACGGAAGGAGACTCAATTCTAGATTTATAGGTACTAGCTTTCCGCCCGCGGCTCCGCTCGCGTGGACTACAGGTTATATCGTGCCCAACTGTGGAATGAAATGTATCCTATGTCCTTTCCCAGGATCTGATCTATCTCTGTATCAAATTTCATCAAAATCGGTTCTGTTGTTTAGGCGTGAAAGAAGGACAGACAGACAGAGTTACTTTCGCATTTATAATATTAGTATGGATTGCATGTCTCTTTATCTCACATGCAGTCTCTTTATCTCACTATCAAAATGACAAAGACAACTGCTACTTAAGTAAAGATCTAAGTCGCGCTGTGTAATAAGGATCCAAAAATCTCTATTATATTTATTCCTGTCCACCCTACCAAAGCTTACGATAGTAATGTCCATCGTTAAGGCAACGAGGTCGGATATTATACACATTAGTTTGACGAAAACTGTCGAGAATCACAGGGAATTGTTTCTTTTATTTATTTCACTCAATTTATTTTGCTGTTAACGGCAGTGGGGTGATTCTTATCTCTTTGTAGAGCAGGAAATGATGATATGTGAGCCTTTCACCCTGCATGGGGTAGGTTTTACGCTTTTGAAGCATTTCCTTATTTTTTCTCCGCATTTTGAAGTTTATTCCAAAAATAAAACACTTGAATTTTGAACACAAACAAAACGTCGGAAACAAAGGCACAAACATAATATACAGAGCTTTAGGTATCTCTCTTTCAACCTCTCGGGTGGTTAATCAGAAAACTCCATACAGCCAAAATAATCAGAAGTTTAAAGAAAAAAATTGTTATTACATGTTATTTTATTATTTCCCCGCAATCGAAGTGAAAAGCAGAGTATATAACTCGTCCACAAAACTATTTTTAAAATTACTCGTTTTGTGCACTTGTTGTAAAATCTATTATTTAACTGCTTATTTATATAGTGTCAACGTAACAATAGTATATTTTACAACAAGTGCACAAAAAAAGTGCCTTCGGTTTGGGTTGCTATAAGTCTCGGATAAAAATGGTTTTGTGGACGAGTTATAAACTCTGCTTTTCACTTCGATTGCGAGGAAATAATAAAATAACAAATTTTATCTTTAAACTTCTGATTATTTTGGCTGTATGGAGTTTTCTATGCCTTACTATAGACCCATTTATGAGTAGATCACTTTGTGAACTAGAGCACAAAATGCGATTTTGTGCAGCCTATAGTAGAACGTTTTGTGCTCTAGAACACAAAAATCGATTTTGTGCAGCCTATAGTAGATCGTTATGTGCTCTAGAACACAAAAATCGATTTTGTGCAGCCTATAAGCTGCACAAACAAGCAATTTCCGAGCATGAGTAGTGAAAAAATATTATAATCACCTTGTATACCTAGATGAACAAATAAACAGTACTGCCTTCTTTCCTCGGAGTTTTTTGTACGAATCTTTGAACCCCTCATAACTTCCGTCTTATTAGTACTAGAAATGAAATCCCATCAGTGCCGTGTGGTGATCGGTTGAGAATAACACCACCCCATTTTTTTCCGTGGCTGGGTGTCGTAAGAAACGACTAAAGAAACACTAATGAGACCTGCCTCCTATTGATCCACCCCAGGCAACGACACCTCAGTTTGTTCTGAAACTCATGCGGTGTGGTAGGCTCTGTGAAGGGCCGTCTGGTTCGCGACCACCCTCCTACCGAAGTCCGATGCCAAACAGCTTGCTGTGTTCCGTCAGTGCGTAGGAGTACCAGTGCCTTATTAGGCAGTTTCTGGGTTAACTCTCTCCATCGTCGATCTCATCTATGACCTTGGTTCAGATTGAGGTCAAGAGTTAATCTTGACCAAGGTCATAGATGAGGTCGACGATGGAGCGAGTTAACCCAAAAAATGCATATTAAGGCACTGGTACTCCCACGCACCGACGGAACACAGCAAACTGTTTGGCATCGGACTTCGGTAGGAGGGTGGTCGCGAACCAGGCGGCCCTTTACAGAGCCTACCACACCGCATGAGACCATAAGACGCCACCTCAGATTGACAACAAACTGAGGTGTCGTTGCCTAAGATGGATTACTAGGAGGCAGGTCTCATTTTTGTTTCCTTAGTCGCCTCTTACGACACCCACGGAAAGAGATGGGGTGGTGTTATTCTCAACCGATCACCACACAGCGGGAAATAAACAATATAGTACCTATCCTTACATTACGGGCCTCCTATGCACTAGTGATACTAGAAGCTGGGGATATAGAAGGCAATGGTAATACAAATTCTGTCATGCCGTGCCGTGCCGTTCGAATTATAAAAAGGCCCAATGTGTTTATGATTATAAGGTGACAGTTTCTTTATAACGATTGAGTATACTTCATACAACGGTGAAGGAAAACATCGTGATGAAACCCGCCCGTCCAAGAAATCATTTTCGATAGATGAGCGATCCACCAACCCGCATTGGGCCAGCGTGGTGGACTATGGCCTAATCCCCTTCGTGTTTCGAAGGGAGGCCCGTGCCCCTCGGTGGGGACATATATGGGCTGGTAAGAATTGAATTGAATACTTCATACAACCATACAATGTAATTGTAATAGTTTTTATAAAGAAATGCATTCAAACAAATGCTGCATTGAGTCAAGAAATGCATTTATTATGCAGCTGGGCTCTGTGCAGCAAAAGAGACCTTGTTCTATAAACGCTGGCACATTTTACTTGGGAATGATGACATGTTATTGTAATGTAGGACATTACTTCTTTTGCAGTAATAAAATATTATTTATACAGGGTGTAAAAGACAGCTTAGCAAATAGTTAAATGGTGGAATCTACCCATAGCTATCATCACCTATAACTTATTATTTTTCCCGGAAACGTCACATTAAGAAGTTTTCATTATTTACCTACTTTGACGCTACGCAACTTATCGTGAAACCGCGCCCCGCGCGCGATCCCCCCGCGCCGCACTGTCATCGGAGTGCGATGTACATTGCTGATTTTCGTGTTTTACGTTGTTAAGATTGTTTTTTATTGCAAAATGGAGTGTATTCGATTAAATAATAAAAATGTAAGCTGAAAATGTTAAAAAAACATGAAAAAAAATGAAAATTTTCCTAAGAAAAATTCCACTGAAAAATCAATCAGAATGACTGTCTGAGTCCAGGGTTTCAGTTTTTGCCAAGCTGTCTTTTACACCCTGTATACAAAGACTCCAAACAACGCCTCGTACAAATGAATCTTACGTGTGGATTGATAAAATCCTTTAATGTACAGACGGCAGCACATCACGCTAGACATGTTGATCTTGACGTTGCCCTTATCTCGCAATAGCGCCGGCTTTCGTAGTACAAAAAAGTAACCTGACTTGCTGCTGTCTACACTTAACTGTATGTGTATGTGCTGGACGTGCGCATCCTAATAGTTCGCTAGAACCACTGATGTTCTGCCTACTCCGTTAGGGATTATAGACGTGAGCGTATGCATGTGTGTGTAGATCATGAATGTTTTACGAAATAAAGCTATTTCGACTCTGACTTTGATGAAATTCACTGATTAGGAGTATTTTCAACCGACTTCAAAAAAGGAGGAGGTTCTCAATTCGACTGTATTTTTTTTTTCTATATATTTGTTACGCGATTACTCCGGCAATTATAAACCGATTTGAATAATTCTTTATTTGTTCGAAAGAGTATACTCCTGAAGAGGTCCCATATAAATTTTATCAAAAATGATTCAGCGCTTTAAAAAAAAACAACAAAAACAATAAATACTACAAACTAGAACATCATCTAAATAAATGAATGACATTTCTGCTTGTAGTTATCTGCTAATAAGCATTGTAGTCCACAAAAAATACTAGATATCTACTTTGTGCGAACTGTTAGGATTGAAGTCGGTGACTCATACGTTTTTAACGTGAAAAATTTTGGGTAAACAATTCGATTTATTTGATTCCCAAAATTAACACAAATTCATCCAAATTTTGTCAGAAAATAATAAAATAAGTGGTTCCAAAAAATAACACAAGATGGCGCTGCCCGCGAACCCGAGCTCTGCTCGGTCGCCCAATTAGGTACTACATTAAATATACGCTCACGCCTGTAATCCCTATCGGTGTAGGCAGAGTATCAGTGGTTCAGAACCACTTGATGCCACGTTTGACATAAATCTGAGGGTTATTAGATGAAACATGATGTTTAAAGTGGTGAGAGGTTATCAGCCTTTCGCCCATAATGCAGCAAAACCCTCGCATCCCTATTACTGACTTTTACAGTATGCATGGGAGGAGATGGCTGCTGGTACATTCTAAGTTTTTCTTTCACTTTCAGTCCAGTGTGGAAGGAAAGGTACTATATTGTTTATTTTATGTTACCGCTAAAAATAAAACTTTTATACAGGGTGTAAAGAACAGCTTAGCAAATACTTAAATAGTGGAATCTACCCATAGCTATCATCAGCTATAACTTATTATTTTTCCCGGAAACGTCATGTTAAGGAGTTTTCATTATTTACCTATTTTGGCGCTACGCAACGTATGTGATACCGCGTCCCGCGCGCGATTCCCCCGCGCCGCGCTGCTACTGGAGTGCGATGTACATTGCTGGTTTTCGTATTTTACGTTGTTATGATTGTTTTTTATCGCAAAATTGAGTGTATTCTATTAAATAATAAAAAACTGTAGGCATAAAATATTAAAAAAACATGAAAAAAAAAACTGGAGAAAAAATTCACTGGAAAATCATTCAGAATGATTGTCTGAGTCCAGGGTTTCATTTTTTGCTAAGCTGTTTTACACCCTGTATAATGTGATGACTTATACACACACGTAATAAGATGAAACATACAAACATACATTTGCATTGGTCGTATCTGATACATATAATCAGAATAATAACAGGGTCATTCTACGCAAACCGACCCACACGACTAATTGTTATTGGCCATTGTTTCAACCTATAAACAATAGTTATCAATACATTGTTATTGCAATTTTTAATCACAGTTAGTGATTTCTTATGTTATGCTAATGTGTGAATGGTAAACTCTTGACATTGTTTTTATAATCCTGGAAACGACCCTGGGTTTATTTTAGTCGAGAATATCCATAGTATCCTTGCTAATTTTAAATATGATAATAAGATAGCCGTGTGAGTCCCCGGCAGAGTAGAATAGGACCACCCTCTTTCTTGCCGAGGTGTCGTACAAGGCGACTAAGGTAATGCAAGCAAGTTCATCTGCACACAGAGAAGGAAAACTCTGCAATTATATCAAAACCCTCGCCAACCCGTCTGCCAAGCGTGGTGAGTATGGCATTTACCTCATGTTATCGAGGGAGGCCCGTGCCCCAGCAGTGGGGACGTATATGGGCTGATGAAGAATAAGATAGAGTCCTCAACGCTCAGCCAAAGCTCTTGGACCTGGAAAGCTAACCTAGAAAAAAACTGTGTTTTTTTACAGAATTCTAATTACTTTTATTATACTCTCTGGACATTGTGATTTAAAAAAATAGCTAGATAGACTCTCTAGCTTCTTAATAAGGCTGCTTTTAAAAAAAACATCGTTTACTTAAAAAAACGAAGAAAAAAGCGAAAGATGAGGTATTCATTAAAAAAATAATTGAGATAACTAACTTTTAAAAAGTTGCTTTCTATTTTTTATCAATAAATAGATCTGCAATTTTTTGCTCAACAAGATTCTAAAATATTTAACTGTGAGTGCCTTAGCACACTTAGGCAGTAAACGAGACGATTAATAATTTTAAAGTATCAAGCCGATATGCACTTGAGTATACAATTATACTTGCTAAAACTTTGGCGCGAACTAAAAAGAAACAATTTCACGTTTGAGACTGCTAGTACAACAGTGGACAGCTTGGCACGGGTTCAAATGGCCTCCACCATTCAAAGGCCAATTGCAATTGACACTTTATCTTGTATTCTGTTTACCAACTATTTTATTTTCTGTTTGTTTCTGCCGCATTGCTTCTCCGTAAAATTGAGATCTTATTTAGACAAATAGATGTTTTGTTTACTACTGGCTTTCTGCCCGGGAGTTCGTTCCCATGGGAATTTGGGAAAACCATGTAGCCTATGTGTTAAGCCAGGGTGTCAGCTACCTCCATAACAAATTTTATCGAAATTGGTCCAGCTGTTTGAGCGTGAAAGAGTAACAAACATCCATACATCCTCACAGACTTTCATATTTATAATATTAGTAGGATTAGTAGGATAGGATTTATTTATAATATAGAAAAAATATCGAAAAAAACATATTAAAATATTTAAAAAAAAACAACCGGTTGCACTCCGGGAGTGCCAGCAGAAGTGAAAACTTGAACATTACGTTGTGCATTAATATGGAAATAAAACAAAATACACAAAAAGAGCCCGTTATTCTCTCAGGATTCGAACTCTCGACCTGTTGCTTACAATCTGGCAACTTTTCCACTCGACCAAACTGTCTACTTTTAATTCAGTAAAATAGTATATCGGTATTTGCGCACTATGTGCGAATAATCGGTGACATCTGTCACTGAGATAATTTTACCATAGGGCTGCCATCCGTCCGGGTTTCCACCTACTTCAAAGTACACAACGCTGCCAAAGAAGTTTTCACTTCAAAAAAGGTGGCAACCATATCCTAAGCATTTTCGATCAGGGTCACGTGACATCTGACGATCTGACGCGAGTTCATCGCGAGTTTAACATTTTTTCCCCACACTAAAAGTGCTCAACGCCGCTAAAGAAGTTATCACTTCAAAAATCCGGTAGAAAATTCCACTGGAAAATCATTCAGAACAAAGGTCTGAATTCAGAGTTTACCTTTAAACCCTATGTATACTTGTCATTTGTCCTGTGTACAATAAACTGTTATATAAGTAAATACATTAAACCTGTCCGTTGCTTCATTTGACATTTTTTTACCATCATATTACCTTGTTTACATACATTCCACCTGGGACACGTATCAATTGCAAATTGAGTTTTATAAGTCACCTTTTACAGATATGTGTTTACCAAACAACATGTTTTGCATAGGTAATATTTGATTATGCGTCATGAACTATCATACCTGTTTTTAAGTTTTAACTATTTTTTTTTATTCAGGGCCCTGTTTAATAAAACTTACAAATTGTGAAATACAATAACAATTCGATATACATTGCGTAGTCATTACGAGTTAAAATAATATAATATTAGTTATGAGGGTAGTAACTTAGCAATGTATATCGAATTGTTATTGTATTTTATGTTGCATTGTTGCTAACATTCTATGGATCATTGGTCTGAAAATAAATAATTTTTATTTTTTTATTTTACAATTGTAAGTTTTACTAAACAGGGCCCTGGCAATCAACAGTTTATATAATATAAAACAGTTTAACAAACTAAGTAATAACATTTAACTTAATTTGAATATCAGTAACTAGCTGTGTCGCTAAGCCAACGACAGATTACCACTAATTTGTATCGCCATTTTTTATAATCGTGTGCATGTTATTTGTGTATGTTGCAGCCATTTTACATAATACGTCCGTTATAAATATGAATAACTGTAAAATTAAAAACCGGCCAAGTGCGAGTCGGACTTCCGTATCATTATCTATAAAAACGACCAAAAAAGCACCCCCTTAAATATTTATTTTATGCTGTTTTTTAGTATTTGTTGTTATAGCGGCAACAGAAATACAATCTGTAAAAATTTGCACTGTCTGACTATCACGGTTCATGAGATACAGCCTGACAGACGGGCAGACAAACGGACGGACGGACAGCGGAGTTTTAGTAATGGGGTCCCGTTTTTACCCATTAAAAAAATTATCACTTTACTTTAAAAGAATGAGATCTATATTTTCTTATATCATATATATTTTGTCTTCATTCACTTTGGGCCGCTATCTATTGACACTTTTGTGAACTAAAATCCTGAACTGTCATAAAATCCCTCATTCTGTGGTAACCAAAGTGTGTTGATGGAATGGTCGCCATTTTATCCGTTAAGATGGCGAAATTGAGAACTATCCAAATTTCGTACATCTAATAACGACTGTTTTGACTGGTGGCGCCACCGCCAACTGAATTTTCAGTTGCTAGGTAGTCTGCAACTTTACGTTCGGTTCGCGGTGGCGCTGCTGGTCGGGGTGGTTGTCAGCAAGTATATGAAAATTAAATAGTTCTCAACTTCACCACCTGAACAGATAAAATGGCCTCCGTTCCATCGACACACAACTTATAAAAATCGGGGCTCTGGAAGTAACGTAACCACCTAGATTTTCAGCCCTATTTCAATTAATAGTACACGATAGCTGACAGCCAATGAATATGCATGGATATAATGCTAATTTGTTAATTGAATTCGAATCGCGAATTCAGGTATTCTGTCAGGGGATTGCAAGTTGGAATTATGTCTGCGGACTTTGTGGTATAAACTACAAATATGTATATCGGTATTTGTTAATTTACGTGGGAAATGTTTGCGGTTTGGGCAGGCAACGTATTTATTCATAACTAGCATCCCGCTCGTAGCCCAGTGGCGGCTGATCTCTTCCGATCAGTGAGGTTAAGCAACGTACACAGAGGTCGGGAACCCTTTATCAAATGAGACCTAGACTGTCTCTTAGACAAATATTCAAATAAATAGATATTCTGACTTTTGCATCCCAATATATATGTGTCAATCTTTTATATGTGAAGAAAAATGAACATTTGTTCAAGAAAAATAGCGATAGGCACAATATAAATACTAGGACCAAGCATAAACTGGATGTATTAGACAGTCGTCTCCACAAGGTCACGAACTCTTTTATGGGTCAATGTATACGTTTCTATAATAAGATTCCCATGTGTATTCAAAATTTACCTTTGGATAAATTTAAGACAGTAATTAAACAAAAACTTTGCAAAAAGGGCTATTACAAAATTTCTGATTACCTAACTGACAAGCAGCCATGGGAATGAACTGCTCAGCTCTAGAGTTATTTCAGAATTAGTTAAAATTAGAAAATAAGAAAATTTTTAATGCGATTAAAAAGAGCACCCTCAGAGTTTCTTGCCTGTTCTTCTCTGGGGAAGACTGCAACTTTGCGAATAGGCGTAGAGTCAGTAGGGTCAATAGAACGAATGCGTATGTATGTATTTAAATCCTTTAATGTTTTTTGTATGTATTTCATGTAATCTTGACTTGTTTTAAGTGGCATCCTGAAACTCCTATAAAATAAAGATTATTTCTATTCTATTCTATTCTTGATGGGTGACCAAACTGACAATTTATCACTAGCGTTTCCGTGCTTCGGAGGGCACGTTAAGCTGTCGGTGCCGGCTGTTTTCGATTCACTACAGTCGTTAAAACCAAGTCAGAGGCCATTTGGCGGTTTGAAAACTCTGACACCGGGGTTAGCAAGTTCGCCACACACTTGACTATACCTACACGATAAGAAGAAGAAGCATCCCGCTCGGGACCTCGTTCCCGTGGGAATTCGGGAAAATTATGTAGGCTATGTTACTCAGGGATAATGTAACATCCTAATGGTGGAAGAATTTTTGAAATTGGTCCAGTTACAAACAAAAATACAAATCTTTCCTCTTTATAATATTAGTATAGATATAGATGTATACTTGTACACTGCATTACATACGCTCACGCTTATAATCCCTAACGGGGTAGGCAGAGCATCAGTGGTTCTAGAACCACTAGATGCCACGTTTGACACAAATTGTGAGGGTTATCAGATGGAACAAGTGCATAATGGTGAGAGGTGGTCAGCCTTTCGCCCATTATACAAGAAAACCCTCGCATTCCTCTTACAGACTTTAACTTTATACCTGGGAGTAGTAGGTAGCTGGCACATTCTAAGTTTTTCTTTCACTCCCAGTCCAGTATGGAAGCACCAATGCATTTATATCGAAAAAAAAGTACAAGTGTGCACAAAGGCGATCTTATCGCGAAGTGCAATCTCTTTCAGGAATCTTTTTTTACAACCCCGATTTAAAAAAAAACTTGATGTTTCCTGGAAAAAAAACTTATAGCTGATTATAATTAATATATATATTCTTTATTGCACAAACACAGTAGAAAAATTTCACATAAAAATAGTGTACAAAGGCGAGCTTATCTCTAGAAGAGATCTCTTCCAGCCAACCTAATTGGTGAGAATAGAAATAGTGAGAAATAGAATAGTGAAATAAAAATAATATATATTATACTTACTAATATATATAATACATATAAACGAATATAATAATTCATACATACATAATATATAATTTGCTCATTACAGTTGGGACAGGTAGTATTCTTTGACTCTATTTTTGAAGGTATGTATAGATGGACTCTATTATGGATAGATTCTACCATTTCAGTATTTGATATGTCAAATTCGCCCTGTATACGTCCCCACCAAGGGGCACGGGCCTCCTTCGAAACAGTGAAGAAGGTTAGGCCATAGTCCTTCAGGCTGTCGTGCCTCATCTACTATTTTTTAACCCATGCAAAAAAGAAGGGTGTTATAGATAGATAGATAGATAGATAAACTTTATTGCTTCTTAACAATTTGTAACATCGTACAATGTTCTTATACAATTTAAAAAAAGGTTAGCGAAATATGTGGTGTAGATTGTAGAAGCAAATAGGACACAGAACTCAGCATACTTGCTGTCTATGACAGACAACAAACTGATTTTCGGCTGTGCCTAGAGATTTTTTTTTCGCGCGTACCTGGTGTAAAAAATATATATAATGAAGTAACTTATCAGAAATGTGTACCAGTGTGTTATAAGTATAAGTATAGAAATGTGTTATAAGTATATCTGTGTATCTATATGCCAATGTATCTGTATGTCTGTATCGATCACCACACGGATAGATATATGTCTGTATATCTATCCGTGTGGTGATCGGTTGAGAGTAACACCACCCCATCTCTTTCCGTGGGTGTCGTAAGAGGCGACTAAGGAAACACAAATGAGACCTGCCTCCTAGTAATCCATCCTAGGCAACGACACTTCATTTTTTTCTGAATCTGAGGTGTCGTCCTATGGTCTCATGCAGTGTGGTAGGCTCTGTAAAGGGCCGTCTGGTTCGCGATCACCCTCCTACCGAAGTCCGAAACCAAACAGCTTGCTGTGTTCCGTCGGTGCGTGGGAATACCAATGCCTTTATAGGCATTTTCTGGGTCAACTCGCTCCATCGTCGACCTCATCTTTGACCTTATGGTCAAGATTGTGATCAAGAGTTAACCCATCTTATAATTTAAAAAAACACAGCTAAAAAGTATCTCGATTCGTCAGCTTTCAAACGAAAAGAAACCACTAAAACTACGATGCCAAGGACAAACACACAGATACACTTATGTAACATGCGCAAGCTTATATACCTACCCTATATGTACAAAGTCATATAACTTTCATTTAAAGAACATTTAGGATGGTACATAAAATAAGTAAAAGTAGTGGAGTACATTAAAGGATTGACATACATACGTACATACATCCGTTATTTTAGCTTTACGCCTATTTGCAAAGGTGCCGTCTTCCCCCGCGAAGAATAAGTCGTCCTTTTTAAAATTATAAGATGGGTTAACTCTTGACCTCAATCTTGACCATAAGGTCAAAGATGAGGTCGGCGATGGAGCGAGTTAACCCAGAAAATGCCTATAAAGGCACTGGTACTCCCACGCACCGACGGAACACAGCAAGCTGTTTGGCGTCGGACTTCGGTAGGAGGGTGGTCGCGAACTAGACGGCCCTTTACAGAGCCTACCACACCGCATGAGACCATAGGACGACACCTCAGATTCAGAAAAAAATGAAGTGTCGTTGCCTGGGATGGATTACTAGGAGGCAGGTCTCATTTGTGTTTCCTTAGTCGCCTCTTACGACACCCATGGAAAGAGATGGGGTGGTGTTATTCTCAACCGATCACCACACGGTTATATCCTGTCAGTGGATTAAAAAAATCTATTACTTACGTCAATTCGTTTATATAACTCATGTGATTCGCCATTGGAGCTTGAAAAGTGGTATATTCTGCAAAAGTAGTGATTGTATGTATGTCCATACGGCGGCACATCAGGCTACACCTCAGAATGATAAGGGCTCATTTAAAAACAAAACTACTTTTTGAGAGATTCGAAAAGTCGGGACTTTTAACTTTGACAGTGATTATTTCACCCGTTTTGTTTAAAATATCAGTTTTTATTATATAATAAATTTTCCTTTGTTTTTATATTCGTAGGGTAGAACATTAATCTCTCAGCAAGCCGAGTACGATAGTGACAGCGCCGCGACAACACCGCAGTCTTATGTCAAAATGTCATCATTGCCAACGCCATGGGCGAGCATGCGAGGGACCCTCGCGCAATCAAAGTGAAGTTTCAGCGTGAGTCGAGCGCGAGTTTGTCGTTATCGTGCTAGAGCTGCAGTGTGTAATTCGTTGAGCATATTTTTGAGTTAGCCCCTATAGTTATGAAAGTGCGTCATATGGACCTTGACGTCGCCTTTATCTCGATAGTGAAAATTGGTAACCTGACGTGCTGTTGTCTGTATCATGATCCAGAACATATATTCCATAAGTTCTATTATGACTGACATAGAATAGCTAACCTTAAGTGGCAGTGGGCAGGGTACATTGCTCGTAGGACTGATGGCCGCTGGGGCAGAACAGTCCTCGAGTGGCGACCACGTACCAGAAGATACGTAGGAAGATCCACAAGGCGGACCGACGATCTGGTGAAGATTGCGGGAAGCCGCTAGATGCGGGTGGCGCAGGACCGATCGAGGTGGAGATCCCTGGGGAAGGCCTATGTCCAGCAGTGGACGTCTTGCGGCTGACATGATGATGATGATACAACTTGAGTGATTAGCTGAGAAGTCGAAATTTTTGTCGACAATTTCATATGGGTTCCTTTGGGCATACTTGTTCGATTTTTTGGGTAGACTTACCTCTAAAAACTTTGCTAGCTAATTTCAAGTCACGCCATATATTTTGAGCGTACATTTGCACATTAAAATATGACAGTTTTGCGGAACGTGTCTTCTAAATCCAGATTTCATTTACAGCTTCCGAAGTAAGCTCTCCTAACACATGTCCTGCTCAGCAATACGAGAAACACTTTGCATGACAGTTGGGAACTCACATAAATCATACAAGTTCGTGAACAGATGCCGCTAACGCAACTCCACGTGTTTTGTATTTCATGTACGAGTTAGATGCTCACCTGAATGTTTTTCGTTCATGTTTTATTTTGCATAAAAAAAGATATGAGTAAATGAAAACAGGAAAATATTGAACACATCTTCTTCTTATCGTATAGGTATAGTCAAGTGTGTGGCGAACTTGGCTAAGCCTGGTTTCTCTGACTTAGTTATAACGACTGTAGTCAATCGATAACAGCCAGGACCGACAGATTAACGTACGTCCAAAGCTCGGAAACTATCGTGATAATTACCACTTTGATCACCCATCAGGTTCCCTGCCTCTGTGTACGTTGCTTAACCTCACTGATCAGTTAAGAACAGCAAACGCCACTGGGCTACGAGCACTTCTATAGTCTATTGAACCTCTTCTGTTGTCTATTGAACACAATAGGTAACATCTATTGAACACAACAGAAAAAATCTATTGAACACAATAGACAACAGGGTACCTACCACGATCGTTTAAAAGCATTTCTGTTTAGGATCCAACTTTGAACTGCTTCGCAATTGGAATGTTTTTTTAAAATGGTGCCATGATGGCGCTGCTTTTGAACTGCACGGTTGTCTATGTTCCATTTTAAATATCTACATAAATTGTCGCTGGTCTGCCTTATGAATCGCAAGAGCGCCAAAATTGAATCGCTTATAAGCCTTCATGCTACGAATAAGCGTTGCAGACTTGTTTAGGTCCTAAATTG
The DNA here is from genome assembly GCA_949987775.1 of Aproaerema taeniolella. Classification (NCBI taxonomy): domain Eukaryota; kingdom Metazoa; phylum Arthropoda; class Insecta; order Lepidoptera; family Gelechiidae; genus Aproaerema; species Aproaerema taeniolella. Next base: position 18,515,860 of record OX465245.1, read on the forward strand.
AATCGCGCTAAGCGATCATGGTAAACCTCCAGAAGAGGGTTTATGATTGGTCATCTACATAGGTATGATGATTTTTGCAAGGTGGAAGGGAGGAGAGGAAGAGGGCGATCGAGATGACGATTCAGCAACCACTAGAAAAAAATATGGGAGTATCAACTTATAGGGAATTAAAAGATTTGTTTCAAAACAGAATCGAATGGAAACTGCTACACCGGCAAGAGCGCGGCTATTACTTTATAAGTGTATAGTAGGTATCTTAAAACAAGAAATTTAATTTCTAGCTAATACCGGACGAAGGTCCTTGAATAAAACTGATAAGATACAAACCTAATTATCGCTAATTGTGTTAAAATGTTGTCTTAAGAGTACTAAACTCACTCACTAACTAACTAACGCCAAGACTAAATCCTTGGAGCAAGAAAAAATCTCAAGAAAACAAACTACATAAAACGGAACGTAGCTGCAACGCAAATCAACTAAGAAGGTTTCAAGTAATTAATGAGCTCCTTCTATTCAGCTTCAAGGCTGTTTTACATACAAAATGTTCCATCCCTTTTATCCTTGACAAGGAAGTCAGAAATCCTCCGATCGAACGGTAAACATCTCATTTTATCTCACCTTTGTTACTCGCCCGTTGGAGCTTTCTGCCTACTTTCTCAATTGTAGAGCTGGACAGTTTAATCTATCGATAGCTTATCGATAGTTTTTAGGTTTGACTATGCTTGCGACTTCAATTTACGTATCACTTTACAATTAATCATGACTTGTGCTTGGCTATATTTTCTTGTAGCAATAATTTCTTTGAAGTGTATTTCTATTTGTATTAAAACATTTTTTAATGGCTTGTGTGGCTTCTAAACTGTTCATAATTGTTTTTAACCCCTGTCAGAAAAAGAGGGGTGAGATAAGTTTGACGACTGTATCTGAATATCTGTGTTTCTTTGTGTGGCATCATAGCTCTTAAACTACTGAACCGACAATAATGCGGTTTTTGTTTGTTTGAAAGCTGACGTTATCGAGATGGTTCTTAACTAAATTTAATCAAACGTGTTTCAGCAGCTCTAGCACAATAACGACAACCTCGCGCTCGGCTCACGCTAAAACTTCACTTTGATTGCGCGAGGGTCCCGCGCAAAGCTTGCTCACCCTATGGCGTTGTCAATGTTGACGTTTTGACATAGGACCGCGGTGTTTTCGCGGCGCTGTCACTATCGTATTCGGCCTGCAGCCGATTAAAAGTTTTAAGTTGTGTCTTTTTTTTTAATTTTAGGTTATTTCTGTCAGACGGCATTAGAATTATTTGAGTTATATGCAAAATCAAGTTTCTGTATAGTAAGTTATCTTAACATAACTGATGACAGAAGTTAGCACATCATGATATCCCCATTTTGTTGTAAGCACATCCAGCAAAGTGTGTAGACTGTAGGTATGTGGTAATGTGACGTGCTGCTTATGTACATCTTACAAACAAGCCCTACTCTTTCATATATGTTTTGCGTGACCAAAAACCAAATAAATAAGAACCTATCGATGAAATCGTCACCGATAGGTCCACAACCCTACGACTAACACATCAAAGATTGAAGAGTCAGAGCTCCCTTCACAATTGAGCATTTACATGAAAATGTGAGCCCTTTGACCCTTTCTGTAGCTACCATTTGTTTTATTGATCCCTTTCTGTCAAGTCTGCTTTCAATGTTTCAGCCTACTTTCAATATTTACTTTATATAAACATACGTAAGTATACAGAGTGTATAGGACAGCTTAGCAAATACTTAAATGGTGGAATCTACCCATAACCATCATCAGCTATAAGTAATTATTTTTTCCCGGAAACGTCACGTTAAGGAGTTTTCATTTATTTACCTACTTTGGCGCTACGCAACGCGCTGTTATCGGAGTGCGATGTACATTGCTGGTTTTCGTGTTTTACGTTGTTATGAGTGATTTTTATTGCAAAATTGAGTGTATTCAATTAAATAATAAAAAATATAAGCAGAAAATATTAAAAACATAAAACAAATTGAAAACTTTCCGGAGAAAAATTCCACTGGAAAATCATTCATAATGATTGTCTGCGTTCAGGGTTTCAGTTTTTGCTAAGCAGTCTTTTACACCCTGTATACATTATATTACTTAATACATTAGTAAGGGTGCTTGTTTTTTGGTTATTTCAGATTCAGTTAAAATTAAAAATAAGAAGATTTGTAATGAAAATATAGATATATATATTAGGCCTGCATATTTTCACAAACAGTGAACTCTTATTCAATAAGTTCTGGTGAATATCAAAAGTTTTCCTTTACGCGATACTTCTTATTCTGTTAGCAGATTCTTGTCGATATGTTTCCGAATCACGTAGTCTGAGGACGTAGTTCAAGTTTACGAGAGGAACGAGACGTTTGTCGCTTTGTTTCTGAATTTAGGAGTACTAAGGCTTTACTGGGAATATTTTTAAGCCCCGACAAAAAAAGAGGGCTGTTATAAATCTCACGTGTCTCAATATCCCTATCGGGGTAGGCAGAGCATCAGTGGTTCTAGAATCACTTGATGCCACCTTTGACATAAATTCTGAGGTAAGTTTTATGAAATAATATTTCATATTATAATCTATAATGGTGCAAGGTTGTCAGCCTTGCTTTCTTACTAACTTTTACAGAATTACAGAATGCCTGGAAAGAATTGGCAGCTTGGTACATTCTAAGTTTTTATTTTACTCCTAGTCCAAAGCGTCGATGACAAAGGAATTTTAATCATCCTCGCTCCATCGTCAACCTCATCTATGACCTTGGTCAAGATTGAGGTCAAGAGTTAACCCGTCTCACAATAGAATAGAATTTTAATAATGGAAAGATCTGTGCTGTTCCGGGTCCGCTCAAAGGGTCCAAATGGCCGCATGTTGGTAGCGCGTTGAAGAATGCAATACCCGTTTTCGAAATTCTCGAAGAATGGCATGCGATCGTTTTGACCATTTTATGGAGATAGATGATTTTTCCTGTGAGTTTCATGAATAAATATAATACAATCTTAACAACTCCATCCTAAACAACTAATCACGCAAATTAGGCGCATGTTGACGTCAAGTTGCGGAAACCAGCCCGTCTTACAATTACAATCATACGGAGGAAGTGTTGAAACAAATAGCTAACAGCCCCCAAAATAAAAATAAAATGTAGTAAAATAAATAATAAATTTAAAACAAATAAACGCTACACACTCAAAGGCCCACACTAAGCTTTTCCCTTGTGTCGTGGGTCCCTCGGAACACACATAAAGACAAACACAAACACCCATGACCCGAGAACAAACATCTGCTTTTCACACAAATGTTTGCCCCGACTGAGGATCGAACTCAGGACCCGCCGATCAAGAGGCAGCGTCACTACCACTCGACCAAACCGGCCGTCAAAAGCCCCAAATAGTGGCTGCAGCTTGCGCCCACTAAATATTATTATAACTCGAAATAAATATATAAATATATTTATTTTATGTAATTTAAATGACCCCCGTCATTCGATCGCTTATAAATATTAAACGACTGAACCAATTTTAATCAAATTTAGCTAAAAACCGTCTTCATTACGTCAGCTTACATAAACATATACATAAACTCACGCCTCTGTCCCATTAGGGTAGGCAGATACCACAGATGCCAGCTATACGTCAGCTTTCAAACAAAAAAACCGTATCGAAATCGGACTGTTCTTTTAAGAGCTACGATGCCACAGACCGAAATTACATACATTACATTTTTTTATTTTAATTATGAGTTATAATGAAGCTTATGTATGCGCGTAAAAGTGTTGATAGTGGAAAGATTTATAGACATAATATATTATGTCCTCAAATACCATATTGTATGATTTTAAATCTGCAAAAATAAAGTATTTGAATCATCCCATTAAACTGAACAACTTTCGCTGAAGAACATATAAGTCAAAATGTGAAAAAAAGATCGCCTCTAAATACGACTTGTGCAATTAGCCTATTCGCTTTTGAATGGGAAGTCGAATTTTTTAAATGATAATTACATATGTGTTTCTTGAGGAAAGTTGTTCAGTTTTATGGTCAAAATCACCCTCTAAAGTCTCGACATACTTAATCTAAAGTATTTTTTTTTTAAATCGAACTGGTTAACCTTCAGATCAGTATGCAAAACCCGACTGAGCTATTAAGCCAATGTAATGTCCAAATAATCAAATAATGTTCAAGATTTTTTACTAAGTTTGGCTGAAATAGGACAACAAAAGTATATTTTAATTATTTTTTTTACGAAGAACTTATTGAATTAATTTTTAGATCTTATAAGGAAGAATTTTTATAAGATCAAACATTGAAAGAATTTTTCAAATTAAAAATAAGTTACTTCAAAAATACAAACTGTTTTCGCAGACAAAGACTCCCTGTCTAACCTCAATGGAGCAGGTCGTTACTTCTTCGTTACCTACCTCATTAAATGTCAATGACACGCCACTCCATTCGTCATTTGTCAAAGGCTGAAAAGCGTGGAACGACGAACAAAACAAATGTACAGCCAGTTACAAAAGTCAAAAGAAAAACTAACAAAAGCGCAGACCTTGCGCATGCTACAAAAGACTATACTAAAGTTATAACAAATATAAAAACATTCACGTGTCGTTTTTATTTCCTAACGGGGTAAGCTGACCATCAAGTTTACACACTACAATCAAACAGGATTAACGAAACGAATAAATAAGTGTAATACTTATTAGGTACCAGCTTTACGCCCGGGACTTCGTTCCCGTGGCAATTTCGGAAAATTATGTAGTATATGTGTTAATCCAGGGTATCAGCTACCTCCATATCAAATTTAATCAAAATCAGTCCAGCCGATTTTGAGTTATAAGTGGTGTAACTAACATGACTTTGTTTTATATATTTAGATTACTTACGTCCACTTAGTTCCACTTAGGTCCGTATTGTATAACGCAACTCAGACTCGGATTATACATAAATAGCAGTCGTATTTGATAATTTGATAGTGAGAGAAAGAGACAATCAAAACTTAAGTATAGATTAAGACTTGAGTCTCCTTCTGTGATACGGGCCTTTAAGACTCACACTTAAGATTAATAAGTTTAATTAATATTTGATTTCCGATTCAATTTTTAGAAGTGTGCTGTTTTTTAGGGTGAATGTTTTAATTTTTTTTTTTGGGGGGATCTTATGTATAATTGACAAGTGTATTTATTGACTTGGGAATACTGTAAAAATAAATATACGCTACTGAAATAAATAAATGAAATAAATTACAGTAAGTATGTCTGAGTAGCGTTTGCCACACTCTACGATTTTCTTTCGCTTACAGTCCTAGCGTCCTGTGAGGATGGCCATAAAAATTGAAAACAAATTGAAATACGAAATATTAATAATTCTGTTATTTAGATAAGATAGTGTGCATTAGTTAATAATAAATAAAATAAATAAATCAGTTGATTGACCGACTTATGCATTGCTTTAAAACAATTTTAAATGTTTCCCGCTCCATACGAATTGGTAAAAATCGTCTAAAAAATATACATGGGTATTTTGGCAAAGTTAGTTTAGAAGATTAAACCAAACGATATACTTATTTTTCCCTAGTAATTAAAATTACACTTGAAAATTTTATGCTTCTACGAATTATTTTCCTTAAGCACTTGTGAAGCCGTCTGTATCCGTTTTCATCCAAACTAAATAATTAACGACAATAACCAATTTGCAAACATATTGAGCACGGTTCGTTGACCTGTGACGTCACGCGTATATACATACAGCTGACATAGCACAGGAGGCCGTGCGTATTGTTTAGTTAAACACTTATGTTGTTGTTTATCTGATCATGATGATTCGATTGCTAGTGTTTGCTCTTCTGAAACAGCCAGTAAAGTGGTTTTAAAACAAGAGCAATCGAACGTACAGACAGCAGCACGTCAGGCTACCAATTTTCACTACGATAGCCGTGCCTATTACGAGCGAGATAAGGGACCATCCATAAATTACGTCACACGTTAAGGGGTGGGGAGGGGGTCGACAAAGTGTGACATTGTGTGACAAGGGGGTGGGAGGGGTCATAAGTTTCGTGACGTCACATTTCAAAATGTGTTATGAGTATCAAAACGCGTTAACTATTAACGGCAAACTTAACTTCCTCAGTCCCAAGCACTCTTTTAACGTTTTTACTTTGGTTGAGACAATCAATTTTGAGGTCCCAAAAAAAATAACAACTCTATTAAGTACTGCTTTTATTGGAAAATTCAAAAAAATGGAAAATATGGTCACGCTAGGGAGGGGGGAGTCTTACAAATGTGACCAGCTGTGACAAGGAGGGGGGAGAGGTCAAAAAATTATAAAATTCGTGTGACGTAATTTATGGATTGCCCCTAAGGGCGACGTCAAGGTCAATATGTATATCCTGATGTGCTGTCGTGTGTACAAACGCCAGCGCATCAGGGTTTTATGCTAAGAACCATCTCGAATCGGGATGATCGAGATTCTCGATTATGTCAGCTTTTAAACAAAAAAACGCATCGAAATCGGTCCATTCGTTTATGAGCTACGATGTCATATACTCCCTCTTTTTTTTTGTTGAGGGTTAAAAACATGGTTTTAGTAAATTTGTATCTCTTGATAATCTATTTCTGGTATAGGGCACCTTTTCTTTTAAACGTATCTTTTCTGGCCACCCTGTATAATTCGTTGCCTACATAAAAGCTTGAAAAAGCTATTCATCACAGTTAAAAAAGCACATAGCTTTTTTCTGTAGAAAAGTCCATATTTGTTATCACGGCACCATTCGTAACACTCATTCATTCATTCGTTCAGTGTCAGCTCCCAAAAGCTTAATGCTGAATAGTAGTCTATCTAATCAGCTTTACTATAAGTAATGGTTATTATATTGTATTATTTTTAACTTCCGACAAAAAGAGGGCCTTTATAAGATTGTCGTGTGTATCTGTATGCCTGTGTATTTGTGTGTCTGTCTGTGACATCGTAGCTCCTAAACGAATGGAACGATTTCAATGTGGGTTTTTTTGTTTGAGAGCTTTTTTTTATTAATTGTAGGGTTCGCTCTTGACCACAATCTAGCCCAAGGGCAAAGATGCGGTCGAGGATGTAGCAAGCTCACCCAGAAGAAGCTTATTCACTCGAACTTTAAAAAGATTCGGGTTATATGAACTCGGAAATACAGACGCAGGCAGGGAATTCCATTCCCTAGCAGTGCGCAATACGAAAGATGATGAAAAGCGCTCAGTGCGAATCCGTGGGATATCAAGAAGATAGGGATGGTACCCCGCGGTGCGTCTGGACGTCCGATAGAAGAATGGGGCAGGCGGAATGAGCTCATGCAGCTCCTGAGCACACTCCCCGAAGAACATCTTATAAAAAATACATAGGCAAGCTACTTTGCGTCTAAGAACTAGGGTTTGGCCCTTATCTGACGTAATCAAGATGGTTTTTAGCTATATTTTGAAAAAAATTGGTTCAGTCATTTAAGAGAAATGAGCAATACCTGCTTTACCACAAAACATCAAAACACCTAGACAATGTCTTAAACTGGCTTAATGTCATTTTGTTGTTCAATTTATGACTTTTGGGAAAGGCAATGGAATATTGTCCATACAGCAATTTTTTAACATTGTCTAAGTTTTAACTTAGACAATGTTTTAATAAGTTTTAATAAGGACTTAAATGTCGGGAATTTTTATTTATTTATTATAAGAAGAGTTAACTCTCGACCTCAATCTTGACCATAAAGGTCAAAGATAAGGTCGACGATGGAGCGAGTTAACCCAGAAAATGCCTATAAAGGCACTGGTACTCCCACGCATCGACGGAATACAGCAAGCTTTTTGGCATCGGACTTGGGTAGGAGGGTGGTCAAGAACCAGACGGCACTTTACAGAGCCTACCACACCGCAATGTCGGGAGTTATTCAAAATTTTCAATTTTAGATTTATAACCAACTATTTTTGGTTTCAGGTAACTGCCAACGAGTAATAGTGTTCGTAAAAAAGGTTGGTTGAGTAAAAGTACCTTTATACCTGCTATACAGCTTTTTTTTTTTTAAACGCTACACACTCAAAGGCCCACAGTAAGGTTTTCCCTTGTGTCGTGGGTCCCTTGGAAAACACATAAAGACAAACACAAACACCCATGACCCGAGAACAAACATCTGCTTTTTACACAAAGGTTTGCCCCGACTGGGGATCGAACCCAAGTCCGCCGATCAAGAGGCAGCGTCACTACCACTTGACCAAACCGGCCGTCTGCTACATATCTGCTCTCAGAATAAAAATATCTCACAAATAGCTCAGATATCACTAGACTTCAGATGAAGTTTATATTTCGAAGCCTTAAGGTCAAGGTCAACAGCAAGGACATGATATTGCGTAGCAAGATTACGCTTGAGTCTTGAGGATTTTATTTTTCTTTAATATTGTCTACACTCATATTATAAAGAGGAAAGATTTGATTGTTTTTTGTTTGCATTGAATAAGCTCCAAAACTACTGGACCGATTTGAAAAATTCTTTCAACGTTAGAATCCTACATTATCCTTGATGAACATAGGCTACATAATTTTCCTGAATTCCCACGGGAACGAAGTAACGCGGAAAGCTAGTTTTATTAAAGTTAGCTTTAGTTAACATTTAGGGAGTGATTCCATGAAACTGAACAACTTGAAGAGCACTCTAAGGCCCGTATTACAGAAGGTGAATCAAGCCTTGATCTATACTTGAGTATTGTTTTATTTATTTATTATGAGATGGGTTAACTCTTGACCTCAATCTTGACCACAAGGTCAAAGATGAGGTCGACGATGGAGCGAGTTAACCCAGAAAATGCCTATAAAGGCACTGGAACACAGCAAGCTGTTTGGCGTCAGACTTCGGTAGGAGGGTGGTCGCGAACCAGAAGTGTCGTTGCCTGGGATGGATTACTAGGAGGCAGGTCTCATTTATTTTATTTTATACTAGCTGACCCGACAGACGTTATCCTGTTTTTTTTTTTTTTTTAACTTTCTTAATTTTTTCTTTCATAAGAACTTTTTTCTGACAATAACAAACACAACATAAAAAGAATCATTCAAATCGGTCCAGGCGTTCACGCGTGATGATTAATAGTACCGCCAGGATCGTTTTCCACATAAAAATATAATGAATATATATTTTCTCTCACCTTTCTCTTACTATAAAAATGACAAAGACGACTGCTGTTCAAGTGTAGATCAGAGTCTGCGTCGGACCTAAGACCGTAAATAATCATTAATCTACGTTAGAAACGTAAGAATCAACCAAATTCAATCCCAACAATGCCTATCAGCAGAAAACCACAAACCAAAACGTCGTCTAAATATAATGTGTATGTACTTTGACCATTTCAGACGTACCTATACTCTTTTGAACAAAAAAATAACCTGGAAAATCATCCGACAATTGGCGGAGTTATCGCATATTAAACATATAAAAAAAGTGTAAAAAAGCATGCAGTCGAATGCGAACCTCCTCCTTTTTTTGAAGACGGTTAAAGCGACTTGTACTTGGCTGGTTATTTTCTTATAAAAAACAATTGCAAAATTTTTTACACCAAATGTTTTCGAACTAATAAAATCCCAAGCCAGTTTTATTTTAGCCAAGTTAATATCACTACAGTTTGAACTTTTAATTACTTTTCTGTTCGTTAGGCGCTATTAGCGAAAGAATTTCAATTAACTCATAACAAAACTTGACTTTGCGTTAAAAAAGCCTTTGTAATTTACCGATTTTATTTTATAGCGCGAATTTTTATAATAATCTTTTTATAACCACTTCATAAAGTATTTTAAGTACTATTTAAAGGCGATGGAGTTTTAACAGAGTTTCATATAAAGACTAGCTGCTCTCTCGCTTCTTCGCTTGATATACAGGGTGACTCAGCGGGCAACGTTCAAAAGAAAAATTTGGATGCTCCGTGTCAGGGAGCATTCAAATCACCCCCATGTATGTTACGAGAACTACTCGTAGAGGATCAGTGTTTTTTTTCCACACAAATGGCGTCAATGGATTCCATCCCCTAAACATCAACGGATCCCAGGGAAATTTTGGTATAGTATCAGGAACACCAAAAACTAGGTCCGTACGTTTTGATTTTTGTGATATTTTTAGTAGACAAAAATATATTTGAGACTAATTTTTCGCCAAAAAAATTCTCAACATTTAAGAGGTGACTGTTGAAAAACTAAGAACAATTTTGGAAAAACGCACGAACCTCGTTTATACGCCTACAAATCGATAGAGACCAAAAACGTACGATTTCATTAAGTTTTTGGGGTTGGAATTCATTGACGCCTAAACTCATAATTTTGGAAATAAACCTCGGCATTTCGCTGGAAAGCTGCAATTGTCCCTTTCGCATAAGTATGAGGCGGGTGGTCGACATCGAGACAACATGAAAAACAATTGAGACGCTAGTCCAAACTGAGACGCTTCTCTTAAGTGCTATTATTTTGCATGTTTTTGTGATTTTATTATTCATATTCTGAAGTTAAATATAACACTAACATTCACTCGTATTACGGTTCCACTAGCTCTATACCCTGTAAAGATCAATCTTCTTTTAACTGTACCATAAAAATAAATTCGCTGGAAGATTTTATTTTTATTTAGAACGACTTTTAATCTAATGATCCGTTAAAAGGAGTTTGTTTTTAAAAGATATCTTGTTTTTGATACCATTTAGTTAGACAGACGCTACACATTCAAAGGCCACACTAAGGTTTTCCATTATGTAATAGGTCCCTTAGAACACACACACCCATGACCTGAAAACAATTCCTGGTTTTTACAAAAATGTTTGCCCCTACTGGGAATTGAACCCAAAACCCGTCGATTTTCTCAATTTGATATCAAATAAGCACTCTCCAGTGGAGTAAGTACCAAACAGTCGTTTATCTTGTCATTCAGTTTTTATTGCGAATATTTTCCACAGGAATTCCGAGAAACAATCTCATATGTTTACTATGAAAGGCCTGCTCTGCCCAATATTAACTTGTTCAAAGTACTTCGACTTTATGTTTAGTGAACTCCGATTGACCTCTTCTGGAAGTTTCCACTGAGATTTATTTCATAAGCTTGTGAAAAATTTATAAAATCTTCTTGATAATTTTTTTTTTGTGAAACTTGATTTTATTTTTACCTATATTTGATTGCTGTCGGTCGTTAATCCTAGATGGAAGCTTTATTGAAAGCATTTATTTATTTAATGGCTCAAGGATATGAGACTGCATAAAAACTTAATCATATCTAGACAGATCTAAACTCCAGCTGTGAAACAAATATTTCATAATAGATCCATTACGATTATTGCTATATAAAATCTTGTTTTAGTCACTTCGTTTTATTAATTCTCAACGCAGAAAGAGAGGTGTTATAAGTTTGACGTGTTTAACTGTGTGTCTGTCTGTGGCATCGTAGCTCCTAAACGAATAGACGGATTTTGATGCAGTTTTTGTTTGAAAGCTGACGTGATTTTTAAGCTGTATTTTATTTAAACTGGTTTATCCATTTTAGCATTTTTTATTTTATTTTTGTGTTATTCATCAAGCAACAGTCTAAGGAAAATTTTGAGGCGTCGGAAATAATGATCTCGTGTAGAAGATCTCATCTAATATGAGTGATCAAAGGCATTTGATAGGATAAAACAGATTTCAAAGGATAATGTAACACTTCAGCTCTCTTTGAAGATTTTAGTATACGTTAATTTATACAAAACCAATCATTTTTGGATTCAAATAATAATTAAAATGTCACTAAAATATTTTCTATCTATATCTATCTATCTATATCTTCTATATATATATATATATATATATACATATTATAAACAGGAAAGATTTGATTGTTTGTTTGTTTGTTTGCATTGAATAGGCTCCGAAACTCTGGACCGATTTGAAAAATTCTTTCACCATTAAAAAGCTACATTATCCGCGATGGACATAGGCTACATAATTTTCCAGAATTCCCACGGGAACGAAGTCCCGAGCGGAATGCTAGTATTTCATAATTATAAATTTAATTTTCGTGGAGTCTTCTAGGGATCTAACATTGCCACATTATTATTAGTCATAGATGAAGCAACTGACAAAAAATTCTAATAAAAATTGATTAAATAAAGATTCATATCACTCCACATATTGTTTCCTTGTTCACACTAAACTATTCAGTTCTTACAAAGGCAAAAACCAAAGTTGAATAAACTTTAGCCAGAGGTTTTCGCGGCATTTCCGACGGACACGAAGTTTCTGTGCAGACTATAACAAGCTTTATTGTTTTAGCTGAAGGTTCAAAATATGTTTTCGAGTTGAAAAGTTATTTTATGACGGAAATAAGAGTACTACCTTCATCCTTGAACCGTCAAGTGATCAAAGATGTTTGTTCTGAGTCAATGTTCGCACGTGATACACATGACATTTGGAGGTCAAATTCTGGGTTGATTATAGCTTGGTACCTAAGTTTTTTGCTCCTTTGCGTATCTGAATTTTATCCTTGTGAGTCCGGGCTTACAGATTATACGGTTATAAATCTTTGAAAGGTCAATGAAAACGTAAGGCATTTAGACTTTCTTTTTCGGTATTCTAGACTAAGTCTGACTATAAAAGTAAGCTTTAAGTTCAATAAGAATGATCGAATAGAGCCTTATTGTTTACAGCAAAGTGTATAAATATGTGTATCTAAGGAACTGTTTCATAAATTTCTAACTAAAAACGGTTTTTATAAATGTATTCATATTAACAGTCATAAAATGTCAGCAAATTTTGTTAATAACATATACCTATACATTAGGTATCTCTCTTTCAACCTCTAGGGTGGTTAATCAGTGCATGAAACTGAACAACTTCCCCAAGGAACATAGGTCAAAATACAAATAAAAAATGTTGATCTCCCATACAAAATGCGCTATATGCTGATGAAGTTTGTATGGGAACTCAAAATTTTTTTTTCGTATTTTGACCTATGTTCCTTGGGAAATTTGTTCAGTTTCATGGAATGATTAACCACCCGAGAGGTTGAAAGAGAGATACCTAGAGCCCTGTATATGTATACAAAAGGACAGTTTTTTTTTTAATATCTTTAAAGAACTTAAGCAAATATACATATCAATGATGAAAAAAACATTATACGAGTATATTTTATGATTCCTTTACTATACTTAAACGTGTAATTGAGATGGTTGAGGAGATACATATTTTAACACTTGATTAAGAAACATTTTTGTGAAATAATTCTTAATGAAATGACATCATTCACGGCCATACAAGTGACAGCCAAAAAAGGCAAAGTTATCATTTCGAAAGAACATAAATATTTTTAGTATGATAGCTAAGCTGTACGGACCATTACTAGATTTGTTCTTGACACTTATAAATCTGGATTATAAATTTTCCGGCCATAGAAAATAGATTGTGATACAAAATATTTTTCGTATCAGGTTAAATGTTTAAATTCTAGATTAAAAAAAGCATTTAAGCTTGAAAATCTAGATTTTAAGCTTAAAAAATGAAAATTCGTAAAGGTCGACAGCTTAGCTGTCATAATAAAAAATGTTAAGAATAATATGTCCTTTTGAAATAATAACTTTGTTTTTTTGGCCGCCACTTTTAAATTTTGGTACGTTTTGAATGATGTCCTTTGTTTCTTTGATATCAAAAAGTCTATTCGTATTCGTCACAAGACGTGACATTTGAAAACCCAAATCGAATTGAATCACCAGAAATGCTGACGAATTTCCAACACTTTCCTTTGAAGAAACTAAAACGCTACAATTGTGTGAACAATGTATTTTCACGCTCTTTTGCTCAAAGGGTTAAAAAATAGTAGGACCTTTCACCTTTTTCGCTTTATACAGAAAGTTATAAATCTTTTCAGGAGCGGATATGACTTACACGACCTTACTGTTATTTTGTCTGAAATATTTGTCCCGCAAGGTAAGTAAATAGACTTCCTCTGTTGCCGAAAGCCCATATTTGTCATATGTTTTGTATTTTTTTATATATATATGTCAGGCTGCCATTCTTCCCTTTTGGTTGATAAAGTACGAGTATATAGTTTAGGGTTAGGGTCTTTTGTGTAGATATACGTACATATACATAATTATTCATTTTATTTTTATTTTACCTTCCTGTTCATTTTATTTGGAAGCATGAATCGCGAAATAAATCATTAATTCAAGTTACTATAATATTTACAATCAAACGCCTTACTACAAAAACGTTGTTTAAATACCCTCAGGTTTCTTGTCAGTTCTTTTCGGGGGAAGACTGCACCTTTGCTAACAAACATCAGATTTCAAAAACAAATGTTGCTGACTTGTTTTAAACCTTCGCGCGATTCTTGCACACTCGTGTGTGCAGAATTTGTTTCGCACGCGCCGTAAACAAACATTACCTTCACCGTAAATTGATTTTCAAATTGAAATGAACAGGATTAATCGTTTGCTTAAAATTTAGATATTGATATGGTTGTATTTGCTTGACATTGTTGTTATATTTATTTCTTTTTATATTGAATTAGCTTTCCACCCGCAAATCCGCCCGCGTGAACTACAGGTTTTATCGTGCCCAGCTGTGAGATAAAATGTAGCCTATGTCCTTTCCCAGGCTCTAATCTATATCTGTACCAAATTTCATCAAAATCGGTTCAGTAGTTTAGGCGTGAAAGATGGATAATATTAGAAATGATTTTTTTTTATATGACAAAAACCTTATTCTCTGACATTTTTGGCATCCATCGTTATTGTGGAATTGATAATATTGGAATAAATGATCTAATCCAGTCTTTCCCAACGTGGGCGATAACGCCCCCTTGTGGGCGCTGCAGCCCTAAAGGGGGGCGGTAAGAGACACAGAAAAAAAAGGGGGCGTTGTGTAGGGCTTTGGGGTCGATTTATAATTTCATCTACCTAGCTAGGAAGACTCTTAGACACCGACTGAGCTCTCGACTCTCGACTACATCTTGTGAACATCAACTAATATTAATTAAGATATAGCTCAAACTCGGTTCGATATAATAGACCGCGGGCAATCATGTTTTAACAAGTTTTTGTTAAATAATCCGATTTGTACATTCCTGTATCAATCGGCTGGTTCTATAATACTTGTTCTTGCTTGTCGAGTACGATTGGGCGTCGAATGAGATAAACGAGTTTATGCACGTTTGTCTTATTCCTGTTGGTGCGTGCTGCTTATGCAATCCTATATAAACGACGTAAATTTATTTTATTTTCATTTGCGGTTTCGCGCATAATAGATAAGCAGTACTGCATTATAACACTTACGTATTTCTCAAAACAAAACAATGTCGGAAGTAAAAAAGAAGAGACGGCAATACTCTGCGGAATATATTAAATTCGGATTTATTGAAAATCCCACAAACCCGTCGTCGCCTTTGTGTCTTCTATGTCTAAAAACATTTTCGAACGAAGCAATGAAGCCTTCAAGACTGCAAGATCATTTGAATAAAATGCATCCAGATAAGAAAGACAAGAATGTAGCATATTTTCAAGACCTAGAGAAGAAGCATAATACTCAGCCAAGTGTATCAAAACTATTTTCGGCGGCTGCTAAGCAAGATGACGACGGACTTCGAGCTTCGTACAATATCTCTTTGTTAATTGCTCAAAAAGGCAAACCACACAACATCGGAGAAGAGTTAATTTTGCCAGCAATAAAGGAAGTAATAACTACTGTGCTTCATAAACCGGCCGCAGATATTATCCGAATAATTCCTTTGAGTAATAATTCTGTGCAAAGACGAATTGATGAAATGGCTGAAAACATTAAAGAATCATTGTGCAATCATCTGAGGACTAGTCAATTCTCAATTCAGCTCGATGAGTCCACTTTACCAACTAATGAAGCGTTGTTGCTATCTTACGTGAGGTTTATTAAAGATGAGAAAATACGTGAAGAACTATTGTTTGCCAGAAATTTGGAGACAGATACAAAAGGCGAAACCATATTCAATACATTGGAAAAGTTTTGTGAAGAGAAAGAGATTCCTTTGAAAAATATTATATCAGTTGCTACGGATGGCGCTCCGGCTATGACAGGGCGCCATAAAGGCTTCATAGCGTACTTAAAAAATAAAATTCCAGATGTCCTTGCTATACATTGCGTTATTCATAGACAACATTTGGTTGCTAGAAACTTAAGTGAACGACTATTTCAATCACTGCAATATGTCATCAAAGCAGTCAATAAAATCCGTAGCAGCTCTTTGAATGATAGATTATTTCATCAGCTTTGTGTTACTAATGACGAAGATTTCAACCGTTTATTGCTTCATACTGAAGTTCGTTGGCTGTCAAGAGGCAATTGTCTGATTCGATTTTACAACCTGTTTGACTCTGTGATAGAGTTCTTGGAAACTAAAGATACAGAACTGCGCAACAAGCTCATAACATCAAAGAATGATATAGCTTACATGACAGACCTGTATAAATTGTTCAACGACATGAACCTCCAACTGCAAGGCGATGAACTAAATTTAATTAAAACAAAAAATGTCGTTGCTGCTTTCGCAGCCAAACTGCTTCTGCACAAAAAGAATATGGGCAGACGTGAGTTTCACAATTTTCCGAATTTATCAGTATCCTGCAGTAACGACGACTTGTTTGCCTACTGCCAACATTTGGAAAACCTCCACATTGACTTCACCGAACGATACCAGGACATTTTAAACTTGGAAATACCAGACTGGGTGTTAGATCCGTTTTCAAATGTCAACATAGCAATGTCACCTCAGCTGGAAGAAGAACTTATAGAATTGACAACAAACGAAGAAATAAAAATCAAGTTCAAAAATGGATATCAAGAATTTTGGCTTCAAAAACCGATCCTGCAATTGTACCCTGGATTGTGGTCAATTGTTCAAAGATTCTTGATAGCATTCCCATCGTCATATTTGTGTGAACGTGGTTTTAGTGCTGTGGCAACGCTGCTTACTAAAAAGAGAAATCGTTTGCGTGTTACCGAACGTGGCGACTTGCGGCTGTTTTTGAGTAAATTGGAACCTGATATCAACAAACTTATTGAACAGCATCAGATTCAACCTTCACATTAGTTTTTATATAAGAATTGATTATGTTTGTTTTATTTTCAATAAAAGATACTCTGTCCGAATACTATAAAGTTGCGTTTCAATAATCAGTTATAAGTACTTAGCGGTTTTTAAGTATGTTTAAAAAGGGGGGCGTTAAAAAATAATTTATTCTTAAAGTGGGCAGTAGACAAAAAAAGGTTGGGAACCCCTGATCTAATCTATAGTTTTTTTATGATTATATCTTCCTTTTACGTACTTAGGTACTTTTACTAAAACCATTTTCCGCGCCTCTGTTTATCTAAGCAATTTAACAACATCAATGTTTCGCAGCATCACTTTTTTGAACATCTTGTTTGACACACTCGTGCGTAAATAGCTTCCCGTTTTTACTAATTCAGCGTTTTTCATATTCGCAAGTTTCTTTGTTCGCTTGTTATAAAGGTTCAATTTAGAACAAACTTGGATAAGCTAATGGGCCTTTTTATAATTCGAAAATGTAATAGTAATACTAGAAGCTGAGAACATAGAAGGCAATGGTAATTCAAATTTTGAAGTGCCGTGCCGTGCCATTCGAATTATAAAAAGGCCCACTCTTTTCATTGTGTAGGTGTACTTGACTTACCCTGGTTTCAGAATTTTCCAACCGCCAAATGGACCTGGCTTGGTTTAACAACTGTAGGTAATCAACGGGAATTGACGTTTTCACGTGCCCTCGTGCCACGGAACCGCTTGCGATAAATTTCTACTGATGGTCACCCATCAGGTTCCCTGCTTCTTTGTACTTCGCTTAATCTCTGATACGCTTATTTAGAGCATCGTGCGTACATACATATAATCACGCTCGTGCTTTTTCCAATTGCAAGAAAAGTGGCGATAGGTTGTCTGCCTTCTGCCCACGCTACAGCAAAACCCTCGCGTCTTTCTCACTGACTCCTACAGTACGCCTGGGAAGAGTTAGCAGCTGGCATTTTCAGAGTTTTTCTTTCACTCCCAGTCCAGCGTAGAAGTGTCACTTCTATACGAAGTGAAAAAAAAACTATTCTTTGCCGAAACTACGAGTATTTACGATTGTTCTCGAAATTTTCCACGACAACAGAGCTACTCGTAGCTAAGCGTATAAAAACGTTTACTACTTGAGAGTACCGTCCATTACCGAACAATACCGGATGGCGAAAAAAGCCAATGTCAATAACATTTCGACACTTTTTGCAATTCTTACTATACAATAGGCACAGATTTGTGCGTAGTTCCTGAACTTTTAGAACGATTTAGGTCATTAAAATAGTGACCTAATATTCTAGGAAGTATATGCTTCTATTTCCTTATTGTGGTTCGGCCAATTTTATATTTTAAATAAGTAAATGGATTTTCGGATTTATGCATGGATTTTTAATTATCACTTGCTCATCGGTGAAGGAAAACATCGTGATGAAACCCGCCTGTCCAAGTCAAGTAAAAAAAAGTCAAAAATGTTTATTTCATAGAACATACAAAGTGCTGCTTGAAAACGTCATAAAAATACATTAGCAAAATCAATGTAAATCATTGAGCGAAATAGTGCATTACATTAGCATTTTGAGTTTGCGCCTATTCGCAAGAAAATTCGTTTTCAAAACACGAGCGGTCCACCAACCCGCAGTGGTGGACTGTGGCCTGAATCCACTCGTGTTTCGAAGGGAGGCCCGTACCCCTCGGTGGGGACGTAAGTATATGGAATGGATAAAAAAAAATCATTTTCATAAGACAAGAACGAGGCAGATCTGTTTACTGAGAAACATTAAGAAAATAGAAGCACTGTATACGGTTGACTATAAAATAGCTGGCTAAAACTGAAAGAGGGATTCTACCCATAAAACTGAACAATTTTCCCCAAGGAACCTACAGCTCAAGTCGATTTAAGGCTATACTAGAGAAGCGGAAATCTTTTTGACATTTCTGACATCTGTTTCTTGTTCAGTTTAGATATAATCTGTGGTTTAGTAAGCCGGTTCACAACCTCAATTTTTACTTACTTATTTAAAATAACCTAATATACTTACAATATGTACGTGATCCTGTTAATATGGGAAAACAATTGTAATATGGACCAAGTACAATCTAGGCATTACAATTACTACGTAACATTTGTTTAAAAAATGAACATTTGTTTAAGAAAAATAGCGATAGGCACAATGTAAATACTAGGACCAAGCATAAACTGGATGTACTAGACAGTCGTCTCCACAAGGTCACGAACTCTTTTATGGGTCAATGTATACGGTTCTATAATAAGATTCCCATGTGTATTCAAAATTTACCTTTGTATAAATTTAAGACAGTGATTAAACAAAAACTTTGCAAAAAGGGCTATTACAAAATTTCTGATTATATATCAGACAGGCAGCCATGGGAATGAACCGCTCAGCTCTAGAGTTATTTCAGATTTAGTTAAAATTAGTAAATGAGCAAATTTGTGATGCGATTTAAAAGAGCAACCTCAGAGTTTCTTGCCTGTTCTTCTCTGAGGAAGACTGCACCTTTGCGAATAGGCGTAGAGTCAGTAGGACCAAAAGAACGAATGCGTATGTATGTATTTAAATCATTTAATGTATGTTTATATGTATTTCATTGTAATCTTGACTTGTTTTAAGTGACATCCTGAATGTCCTATAAAATAAATAATTTTTCTATTCTATTCTATTCTAACAACGAAATGATAACATCATCAAAATAAGTTATGATTAATTTTTAAACCATTAAGTTTATAACCAAGTGAACACAGAAACATAATTAATTAACTAACAAACTCAATACCTATTGATAATTTTCGACTGGTTATTACTTGAATTTAGAATTCAAATTCTCATCGCTGATTGGATACGGTATGTCACCGGCAAACGTTAGTCACTGATCTAACCGCTGATTGGTGGACGATTACGGTGTTTTGATTCGAATTTGGAACGTAATTGAATTCTAATTTAAATTTGGAAGTCGTTATCCGTTGATTGCTCAGTTTGTGCGTCTAGTAGTCGTCATCAAGTCGACATTTAGATTGAAGTTAATAAACCTTAATATTTGAATCAATAATGAATACCTACCTAGGTCTATCAGAACTCATAAAAATCGTTGAATTAGGGGAATCTTTGTGCAACTTATAACCATTTATAACCTTATGCATAGTTTATATTGGCTGTAAATCTTTTTAATAAAAAAACTAAACGAAAATCGGTTCACCCGTTTAGGAGCTACGAAAGCACACAGATGCACAGATACACAGACCGACACGTTAAACTTAGAACACCCCTTTTTTGTCGGGGGTTAATAAAATTATTATTGAGTGACTTTAAATCATAGTTATTTATCGAAAATTAAAGATATGAATCAGCGCAGAAAACTGAACAACTTTCTCCAAGAAAAGTAGGTCAAAATTTAAAAAAAAATTGCCTCTGTTCAACTTGTGCGATCAGTTGATTTGCCTTAAGTCGAATTTTTTATTTTAAATTCTATCTTTAAGTCTCGAGTCCCAGAGGAAAGCTAGTCTTCAAACAAATTTCAAAAATTCAAAAATTTCAACAAATTTCTAAAATTGATGACAAATTTCGTAAGAAAATTAGGAATTATCAGTCAGTCAACCATTTTGTTTTACATAGCACTAGCTTTCCGCCCGCGACTCCGCCCGCGTTCTAATTTTTTTAAAAATAAAAAGTATCCTATAAACCTTACGGAGCCCGAGACATTTCCAACGAATGCAAAACCGTGGAAATCGGTTCGTGCGTTCTGGAGTTATAGCGTAAGGAAGGAAAACCCGACTTATTTTTATATAGTAGAAAAATATCATTTTTACTAACAGTTTGTCACCTGTAAGCTTGAAATAAAATTCTATGACAAGATCAATAAACTTACTGCTGTCGCTCAAATCTAAAAGAGTCTAAAGACTAAAGTATTGAATGTATCGAGTGGCAGTGTTGCCATCGTTAAGAAACTGACATTCAATATAAAAGGGAACCTTGGCTCATCACGACTTATTTCGAAATTGTGTTACTAAACTCCTAATTTAGGTTCGTATTCTATCTTGGGGCATAGACTTGGTCTTTGACACTAATAAGGTTTAGCCTTGGAGGTCCTATAATAAGAGAGCAGCATACTTAATAGATTTTTATTTTAGCCTGTAGGATCCTACTGCTGGGCAAAGGTTGATAGATATTTTTTTTTATTGTTGCAGAGTGTGGTGATCGGTTGAGAATAACACCACCCCATCTCTTTCCGTGAGTGTCGTAAGAGGCGACTAAGTAAACACAAATGAGACCTGCCTCCTAGTAATCCATCCCAGGCAACGACACTACAATTTTTTCTGAATCTGAGGTGTCGTCCTATGGTCTCATGCGGTGTGGTAGGCTCTGTAAAGTGCCGTCTGGTTCGCGACCACCCTCCTACCGAAGTCCGACGCCAAACAGATTGCTGTGTTCCGTCGGTGCGTAGGAGTACTAGTGCCTTTATAGGCATTTTCTGGGTTAACTCGCTCCATCGTCGACCTGATCTTTGACCTTATGGTCAAGATTGAGGTCCAGAGTTAACCCATCTTACAATAAATATATAAAAAATTGAAGCTTTTTTACCTAGATATCGTGTAAAGGTACTTCTTTAGATATTGTGATCTAGTAACACAGGTTATGACGTCATATCCTGTTTCGAAGTTTCGCCACACAATCTATCGAACTATCTAGTGGAAGCGAAGCCTGTATTTCACAGCGATAACGTACAAGCCCAGAGCCCTATTTTCGGAACGCTCGCTTCGTCTCGAGCGATAATTTCTTCTGCTTCACATTCGCCTTTTAAAACTTGTTGAAACTTCACTTCTTGAGAGGTTATCGTTCTTGGTTACCGTTTACTGTCAGTGCCAAGTGATGGAAGAGACAAGAAGACATAAGAAACTTCTGAAACGTTCGACCTGTAACCCAACTGTAAGTTGACACCAAAAAAAGATTTTTTTTAACCATCAAGGCAAAGGATGGAGCCATTCAGCCAAATCGAGATCATATACAGGGCTTTAGGTATCTTTCTTTCAACATCTCGGATGCTAAATCAGTCCATAAAACTGAACAACTTTCCCAAGGAACACAGGTCAAAATAACAAAAAAAAAAATTTGATCTTCCATACAAAATGCGCTGTATGCTGTAAAGTTTGTATGGGAACTTAAAATATTTTTTTCGTATTTTGACCTATGTTCCTTGGGGAAGTTGTTCAGTTTCATGGACTGATAAACCACCTAAGAGGTTGAAAGAGAGATACCTAAAGCCCTGTATACGGTGACTTTAAATTATCTAGTGAAACTTTAGGGTGTGTATCTCCCTACGATAATGAACATCTTTCGCCAAGGAACCCATGAAATTCTCAATAAAATGTTTTCGTCTTCCCAATTCCCATACAAAGACAAATTAGACGATCGCATAAGTTGTATGGAGAGGCGAATTTTTTTTCATATTTCGACCTTTAATTGTTCCTTTGTAAAGTTATTCAGTTCCGTGGGCTGATTCTCATCCTTAAGGCGACTACAGCACCTCAATTACGATTTTATGATGCGTAGATAAGCATGACGCACTGCATCAAATCGAAGAACAAAAATACTACGGTAATATTCAGGACATATAAACTAGATAAGTAGTTTGCTGAAAACATGATTCTGCACTTTTCGTTCGATAGAAAAAGCTCACAAAGTCACCTCTAAATACCAATATTGTGTATCTTTTAAGCTGTAAAAACGAGAGTAAAATGCACACAGGAACTTGAATTAGGTATCAAAATGTTCGTGATTGAACACTCTCGATAAGTAGTTAACGCATTTTTCGATTTAAGCTGTTACCTTTCCATAAATCTCATTTTTATAACTTTCGAACATGTTTTACGCACGCACGCTTTCGTAGTCCGTTAACTTCGTGTTCGCACTGCCGGCCCCAGGCCTGTTGAGAGACGGAGATGGCACTATTCCTATGTGTGCTACGAGTACCTTTATCGGGTGCTGTAGTCGCCTTAATTTTCCGAAACTAATTTAAAATCACCCAATATACTATACTAATCTTTTTTTTATATTATGAGATGGGTTAACTCTTGACCTCAATCTTGACCAAGGTCATAGAGGAGGTCGACGATGAAGCAAATTAACCCAGAAAATGCCAACTAAGGCACTGGTACTCCCACGCACCGACGGAACACAGCAAGCTTTTTGGCGTCGGACTTCGCTAGGAGGGTGGTCGCAAACGAGACGGCCCTATACAGAGCCTGCCACACCACATGAGACCATTGGACGACACCTCAGATTCAAAACAAACTGAGGTGTCGTTGCCTAAGATGGATTAATAGGAAGCAGGTCTCATTTTTGTTTCCTTTGTCGCCTCTTACGACACCCACGGAAAGAGATGGGGTGGTATCATTCTCAAGCGACCACCACACGGCTAAATCTGCCGAAAAAGGACTAAATCATAATAAACAGCCACCAATTTGAAGACATTTTGCATAATTTAAAGACATTCCGTTCCGTCTTTCGGTTTTATCAGCTGTTTTCCTGCGTGAAATGAAGCAAAACTGACATTTCTAATGTTATCAAAAACACTGTAAGTGAGCTATTCTAAAATGTGGGAATAACTGTTTCATACGACTGCGGAGGCTTTATGCTACTGAGGCTAAAACGAAGATAAGGAGTCATTCGAGCGATTCAAAGATAGGGGTCCTAGTCGCCTGCGCTTGCGCAAATAACTTGGTTACGCTCTTCTTGTGTAATGCCTTTGCTAATGCATTTGTGCCATTATTTACCTATAGATATATCAAAGCCTTATATTGCTTTTTGTAATGTACCTATAAATATTGCATGACTAAAAGTAATATTACTTGTCAAAACAGGGTGTAATTCTGCTAAATAATCTAAAAAAATCTCCAACGGTGGGCCCACTCTGAAATGTAAATATGCATAAACTAGCTTTCCACCCGAGAGTTTGTTCCCGTGGGAATTCGGGAAAATCATGTACCCTATGTTCATCAAGGATAATGTAGGATTCTAATGGTAAAAGAATTTTTCAAATCGGTTCAGTAGTTTCGGAGCCTATTCAATGCAAACAAACAAACCAACAATCAAATCTTTCCTCTTTATAACATTTATAGTATAGATAAGGCCTACTGATTTACCCAACCAACCAACCAAAACCCTTGGACTTAAGGCGACTACAGCACCTGATAAAGGCAGCACACATAGGAATAATGCCATCTCCGTCTCTCAACAGGCCTGGGCCGGCAGTGCGAACAGTGTCGATACACGAAGTTTACGGACTATGAAAGCGTGCGTGCGTAAAAACATGTACGAAAGTTGGAAAAATGAGATTTATGGAAAGGTAACAGCTTAAATCGAAAAAAGCGTTAACTACTTATCGAGAGTGTTCAATCACAAACATTTTGATAGCAAATTCAAGTTCCTGTGTGCATTTTACTATCGTATTTACAGCTTAAAAGATACACAATATTGGGTATTTAGAGGTGACTTTGTGAGCTTTTTCTATCGAACCAAAAGTGCTGAATCGTGTTTTCAGCAAACTACTTATCTAGTTTATGTCCTGAATATTACCGTAGTATTTTTTTTCTTCCATTTAATGCAGTGCGTCATGCTTATCTACGCTTCATTTAGGTGATGTAGTTGCCTTAAAAAGCTAAAATTTGGCACAACGATTAGGTAAGAAGTAAGGAAGAATTCTACGAAATTCCCAGAGGAACGAAGTCCAGAGCACCCCCTAGTTTTATTAAACAAAAACTTCTCGAGATTTGACTGTTTATTTGTTGCATTGAATGGGCTCCGAAACTACTGGACCGATTTCTTTCACCATTAGAATGCTAAATTATCCCTGAGTAACATGGGCCACATAATTTTCCCGAATTCCCACGGGAACAAAGTCCCGGGTGGAATGCTAGTTCTAATTAAGTATAATTAATACACAGGTGGTCTCTATTCTACTACCGTACCTTATAACTTATAATTATTTTATAAGAAAACTTTAACAATTTGTAAAAAAAGTCGACCAAAGTCACGCCAAGTAATTAACTTTAATCTACGTTTAATCTTAATAGCAGTTCAACAATTTACGTGAAAATGACTAAACTTGTTACAAGTCGTACTTAATCGTAGTTAATACTTACTAATTACAGGTTTCTATTAAAGGCGGTCGAGTAGTGGCGCAGCCTCTTGATCGACGGGACTTGGGTTCGATTCCGGTCCGGGAAACTTTAGACCATAGTCCACCACGCTGGCACGCTGTCCCAATGCGGGTTGATAGACCGTGCGCCTTTCGAAAACGAATTTTCTTATAGAGTCTAAGACTTAGACGTCGGGTTTCATCACGATGTTTTCCTTCACCGCTTAGCTACAGATAATTAATTTAAAAAAAAAACATACAGAGATCCGAAAAGAAGAATTTAGTGGAACCAAATAATTTAGTGGAATTTAGTGGTTGGGTGTTCAAATCCTGGTAATAAACCAGGATTTGAACACCCAACCTTCCAGTTACAAGTCTGGCTCATTACCAACTGAGCTATCAACGCTTTTCAGGGCAAATATTTGTGTGAAAAGGAGATGTTTGTTTTCGGGTCATAGGTGTATCCCACGACAAATATTTTATTATTTTTATTCTAAATATTTAATTTCTAATAAGTAAAAAAGTTCTTACATACATATAAAATAAACAGCATCAAAAATCCCATAGGGTTTGTCTAGATGCCATTCACTTCTCCACTTGTCATTACATTTTGACATCAATTTACCAATTCAAGATTTAAGAACTCGCAAGAAAAAATCGAGTAAATAAATCGATAAAAATATAAAGCTAAAAAATACAGTCGAATTGAGAACCTCCTCCTTTTTTGAAGTCGGTTAAAAACCGTTGCAATGCCAGACATTGCATGTTACAATGCGTAACATTACAATCAAACCATCCGTGCAATAAAACACACAATTAAATTTAATTATAGAACGTGACGTCATCCAATTCAAATACCGAACAGACACTGACCGCGATGGCCAGTGACATACAACCGCCCATCTTTCTTTGCTAATCCAAAACAAACTTTATCTTCAAGCCTGAGTGACTATTTTCGTTCTAATAAGTTTGTAGGCTAGTACTTTCACTATGTAATGCCAATGTCAGCTCGGCCATTTTCTCCGATAGTGTTATGCAATCGTTACGGCGATTACGACTGCGTAATCGATTCAAATCGAGTCGGCACGTGGTTGTTTGAATTCCGAACATTTTTCTTTTGTTTCTGATCGGGTTATACCTAGCCGTTTTTTTTTATTTTGAGTAGTCTTTACATCTTTGGAATTTTGCTGAGATACTTAAAATGTGGGCGACAAAGTTAGCGAAACTTCTCATAAAACTGTTTTTTTTTGCCGTGTGGTGATCGGTTGAGAATAACACCACCCCATTTCTTTCCGTGGGTGTCGTAGAGGCGACCAAGGAAACACAAATGAGACCTGCCTCCTATTAATCCACCTCAGGCAACGACACCTCAATTTGGTCTGAATCGGAGGTGTCGTCCTATGGTCTCATGCGGTGTGGTAGGCTCTGTGAAGGGCCGTCTGGTTCGCGACCACCCTCCTACCGAAGTCCGACGCCCTGACATATCAACGCACAGCCTAAACGGCTAAACGTAGGCACTTGAAATTTGGAAGGGACGTAGCTTAGGTACCGTAGAGGTGCACTAAGAAAGGAATTCCCGAAATTCCCATGGGAACGGGAATTAGCGGGAAAATCCTTTTGTATGAAAAATCTAAACCGCTTAAGTTAGACGCTTGAAATTTGGCATGCAGGTACCTTAGTAAACTTAAAGCTTAGTTGCAACAAGATATTGCAAAATTCCTATGGGAACGGGAGTTAGCGGGAAAAAACTTTTGTATGTAAAAATCTAAATTAACACGCAAACGAAGTTGCGGGCATCAGCTAGTTGTCGTATAGGTTCTTTGGAGAAAGTAGTTCAGTTTCGCGGACTGGTTCGCACCCTTAATTTTCGCTACCTACTTAGTTTAAAGTCAACCAATATAAGAATATTGATACTTAACTACTTACCTACTTACTTTTTAACCGACTTCAAAAAAGGAGGATGTTCGACTGTGTTTTTTTTATGTATGTTCACCGATTTCTCCGCCACTTATGGACTGATTTTCAAAATTCTTTTTTTGTTCGATACAGTATACTCCAGAGGTGGTCCCATATAATTTTTTTCGAAAATGATTCAGCGCGCTTTAAAAAAAAAATACTAGAAACCAGAACATCATCTGAATAAATGAGTAATATTTTCGTTTGTGGTTATCTGCTAATAGGCATTGTAGTCTGCAAAAAATACTAGTTATCTACTTTGTGCGAACTGTAATGTTGTTGGGATTGAAGTCGGTGACTCATACGTTTTTAACGAGGAAAATTATTATATTTCGAGACCTGTGTCCTTATTAGAAAGTTGTTCAGCTCAGTTGTTCAGAAAGCTGAAATTTGCTCATTGATGATAGGTAACCCGCAAAGAGTACTGAAGTATTTTATTTACGTTTTTCTTTCGTATTCATTCCAACATTAAAATAAATACAGATGTATGTATATATGGGAAAACAAGAATGTGGGAATGTCTCACGTCTGTCTTTCTCTTGAATAAAATAACAGATTCTGAGTCCCAATTTATTCTCTAAAACAGTGGTTCTTAAACTTTAGGTAACGAGGGACCATTTCACAAATTGATGTCTTGCTATATACCACCAACTATCTGGAGGTAAAAATGATTAAAGGTTTGTTGTATAGCTGTCACATAAAACACGCAGAAGTACCTAAATTGTTTTAATATTTTATACGAAAATGTTACATTCCAAAGAGAAATGTTATTTTAGTGAGAAATTACACTTATCTCATTAAAATAACATTTTTGATTAATTTGTTTTTACCTATAAACATTGTTCCTTTCAGCCAAAGGGTTGTCTGGAAGAGATCACTTTTAATAATAAGGCCGCCTTTTGCACTTATGTTAATATTTCCTACTGTTTTTGTTTTTGCTTACGTGTGCAATAAAGATTTCATACATACACTTAACTTACTTGATTTAGTGCAACCCAAACACATATCCGGTCTGGCATTCAGTCGATTTCAGTGTGTAGACTCGTCACTTTTTATATTTTTGGGATGACTTCGCGGGCCACTTCAGACCACGGAGGTCACTTCAGGCAACCACCCTCCTACCGAAGTCCGCTTGCTGTGTTCCGTCGGTGCGTGGGAGTACCACTGCCATAATTGGCATTTTCTGAGTTAACTCGCTCCATCATCGACCTCATCTATGACCTTCGTCAAGATTGGGGTCAAGAGTTAACCCATCTCATAATAAAAATAAAAATAAAGATGCTTCCAGGGACCACCAGTGGTCCGCGGACTAATGGTTTAGAACCACTGCTCTAGAAGTACACGTAGCAAATCAAATTTGAATGTATGAAAGTATTATTTGCTGGGACAACAGCGGGCGTCTGGCCATATAGTCAATGTCGTCTTCATTTCGGTAGAAAGACAGTTGTAGCCATTTTTAACCGCCGACAAACAAGAGGGATGTTATAAGTTTGACCTGTGCATCTATGTTTCTGCATGTTTGTGTATCTGTCTGTCATTGTAACTCGTAAACGAATGGACTGATTTCCATGCTGTTTTGTTGTTTGAAAGCTGACTTAATCGAGATGGTTCTTAGGTTTTGTCAGTATGAAAACGCGAATTATTTTTTCCAAATTTTTACCTATGTTCCTAGGGGAGAGTGGTTGAGTTTCGTGGGCTGATTCATATCCTTAATTTCCGGTTATTAATTTAAAGTAATTAATAAAAGTAACACCACCCATTTCTTTCTGTGGGTATCGTAAGAAACGACTAAGGAAACACAAATGAGACCTGTCTCCTATTAATCCACCCCAGGCAACGACACCTCAATTTGTTCTGAATCTGAGGTGGCGTCCTATGTTCTCATGTGGTGTGGTAGGCTCTGTGAAAGGCCGTTTGGTTCGCGACCACCCTCCTACCGAAGTCCGACGCAAAACAGCTTGCTGTGTTCCATCGGTGCGTAAGAGTATACCAGTGCCTTATAGGCATTTTCTGGGTTAACTCGCTCCATCGTCGACCTCATCTATGACCTTGGTCAAGATTGAGATCAAGGGTTAACCCATATCATAATATGGTTAACCCTTATCATAATATGGTTTACCATGGGTAGATTTCTATAATAAAAAATATAATAAAAATAAAAATAAAATTTTAACTTGACAGACTTCGCTTATCTGTTCTAATCTAAGCTGAATTCCATTAGAACTCAAAATGGTCCATAAACCCGCAATATCCTCATATTCTAAGTTAAATAAAACATAAAAATCCATATTTTCATTACTTCCGCTGCTCCATTTCCACATTTTTATAGTTAGGACACAGTATACTTATTTGCAGTGGTATAACACCATATCCAAACCTGTGATTTTAATACTGAAGTTACCGAAATTTAGTGGTGTCATAAGTAAGGGTTGCAGGTTCGTGTTATCACGTCGGGGTCACCAGTTTTTTTTTTTTATTCTGTAATTAGATAGAGGCATTAGATCACCCTAGGTGACTATCACACACAACCTCTTCTTTGATATATTTGATAGTAACTCCCATTCACGCATTTAGGCTCTAAAATAGCCCATTATGCGTGTGGGTCGGTGGCTATACTAGCCATCTCAGCTCCAACCAGGAGCTCAGAATCAGAATCCTCCTGGAACTTTCGCAGGCTTCACGGAGCAACCCAAATTCTGTTAGGATTTGTGCCCATTGGTCCGTCACTCCCACACATTCCAGGATTACGTGGGCGACTGTTTCATTAGCCTCTAGGTAGCCCTTCCCTACTGAGGGTTCTGTAGCCCTTCCCTCTGTAGGTTGTATCCTCACTGGTTGGTTCAGATTAGCAAGGCTACGAGGTCTTCAATAGGCGTGTTGATACATCGATAAATTCTTGAACAACTGAGACATACTTAGTCTATGGTAAGTCTATAAACCAGTGAAAACTTTTAGCGCGATTGCATGTGACTATGTCAAAAGATAGCTCTTCATGTGAATACACCACAGACTACCATAAATCTAGGGCACGTTGTAATCAGTAGTTAAACAATCGATAGTGAATATGCCACCGTAACATTGTCAAATCCGTAATATTGTAATCTTACTTCTTTTTATCTATCTACAGAGGAGACACAGACTTTTTTTATTATAAGATGGGTTAACTCTTGACCTCAATCTTGACCATAAGGTCAAAGATGAGGTCGACGATGGAGCGAGTTAACCCAGAAAATGCCTATAAAGGCACTGGTACTCCCACGCACCGACGGAACACAGCAAGCTGTTTGGCGTCGGACATCAGTAAGAGGGTGGTCGCGAACCAGGCGGCCCTTTACAGAGCCTACCACACCGCATGAGACCATAGGACGACACCTCAGATTCAGAAAAAAAAGTGTCGTTGCCTGGGATGGATTACTAGAAGGCAGGTCTCATTTGTGTTTCCTTACTCGCCTCTACGACACCCACGGAAAGAGATGGGGTGGTGTTGTTCTAAACTGATCACCATACAGTTTGAAAATCTTATTATCTCATTTACGCTAATCTCTTGTATTTGGTCTTCTTCTATCTCATCCATAACTGTTGTCTCCCATCTTACCAGCGCGTACATCGGACACTCAGTCAGGAAGTGCAGACTTGTTTCTTCCTAGTCGCATTCTGGGCAGGTGGGTCTCTTTTTAAGCCAATTATTGTTAGGTTCAGAGGGCAGTGTCCCGAGAGCAGACCCACAACAACCCCCGATACAAAAAAAACAACGGATTGCACTCCGGGAGTGCCGGCAGAAGTGAAAACTTGAACATTAAAGATGTGCATTATGGAAATAAAACAAAATACACAAAAATAGTCCGTTATTCACACAGGATTCGATCCTTTGACGCCTCGCCTACGATCTGATAACTTCACCACTCGGCCAAAAATACAAAAAGACTTTCTTGAGTTCACTTCGTGGTTTCGTTTCCTCGACCTGAAGCTTACAATCTGGTAACTTTTCCACTCGACCAAACTGACTTCTTTCAAGTCAGTAAAATAGTCTATCGGTATTTGCAAAGTATTTGCGCGCTATGGGCGAATAATCGTTGACATCTGTCGTTGAGATATTTTTACCATAGGGCTGCCATCCGTCCGGGTTTCCACCCATACTTGAGTATCTATATGTCTGTGTATCTGTGTGTCTGTCTGTGATATCGTAGCATTTAAGGCGACTACAGCACCCGATAAAGGCAGCACACATAGGAAAAGTACCATCTCCGTCTCTCAACAGGCCTGCATGGGCCGGCGCAGTGTCGATACACGAAGTTTACGGACTATGAAAGCGTGCGTGCGTAAAAACATGTTCGAAAGTTAGAAAAATGAGATTTATGGAAAGGTAACAGCTTAAATCGAAAAATGCGTTAACTACTTATCGAGAGTGTTCAATCACGAACATTTTGATAACAAATTCAAGTTCCTGTGTGCATTTTACTATCGTTTTTACAGCTTAAAAGATACACAATATTGGTATTTAGAGGTGACTTTGTGAGCTTTTTCTATCGAATCAAAAGTGCTGAATCATGTTTTCAGCAAACTACGTATCTAGTTTATGTCCTGAATATTACCGTAGTATTTTTTTCTTCGATTTAATGCAGTGCGTCATGCTTATCTACGCATCATAAAATCGTTATTTAGGTACTGTAGTCGCCTTAAACGAACTGACCGATTTCGATATAGTTTTTTTGTTAAATCTGACGTAACCGAGATGATTCTTTATCCATATTTGATCACAATATCTTCGCTAATAACTACGAGAAACCTAAACACTACGTAACGAAAACAAAAGCAGATCGTGCACGTAACTCTTACAACGTTATAACGCCTATTACTGTTACATAACTCAAGTAAAGTCATTACCGAACTCTCTTCAAGGTTGTTGGCGAATTAATTATGTGACGTCATTGTTTCAAGTCCAGGAACAACCCCTGGAGGCACTGGGAAAGTTGTGAAGTCTTATTTATAAACCTTAAGGCGACTACAAAACCTAAATTACGATTTTATGATGCGTAGATAAGCATGACGCACTGCATTAATATTCAGGACATAAACTAGATAAGTAGTTTGCTGAAAACATGATTCAGCACTTTTGGTTCGATAGAAAAAGCTCACAAAGTCACCTCTAAATACCAATATTGTGTATCTTTTAAGCTGTAAAAACGATATTAAAATGCACACAGGAACTTGAATTTGCTATCAAAACGTTCGTGATTGAACACTCTCGATAAGTAGTTAACGCATTTTTCGATTTAAGCTGTTACCTTTCCATAAATCTCATTTTTCTAACTTTCGAACATGTTCTTACGCACGCACGCTTTAGTCCGTAAACTTCGTGTATCGACACTGTTCGCACTGCTGGCCCAGACCTGTTGAGAGACGGAGATGGCACTATTCCTATGTGTGCTGCCTTTATCGGGTGCTGTAGTCGCCTTAAGTAATTTACAAATAATTTTAAGGAAAGAAAATTGTTTTGCGCGAATAGGACTTGAACCCACAACCCCAGGATTAGATCTGGTGCTCTAAACAACTGAGCTATCGTACCTTCAAGTCCTTCAAGCGGCGAAAGATCATTGGGCGCTTAAGTATGAAAAATTTACCCACGGCCTACAGAAATAAATTATTGTGGGATGTTTAGACATAAATATCTCAGGTTTACGAATATGTGGGTCGTAGTACCGTAAATAATAGGAATGAGACAGAAAATGAAATCCTGTATCTTAGAAAAAAATATATTACCGAGGTTTATTTCAACTTGATCAATATCTACAGGTGCAATCATACTATCTCACTTAGTACGAAAAACATACCAGAGTCTACAGAAATAAAATAGTATAAATTATTTCGATAAATTGTTCATGATGGAAAAAATAAAAGTCTGTATTTGTAAAAAAAAAAAGATTGATTTATTTGGTCAATCCAGTGACTTTTCTAAGTACAATTGGTCGCGCGTGTTCGTCAAAATAAATAGAAAATGTATTGTTAGAACATTAAAAAGAAAGAAATTAATAAAAAAGTTCTAATTATACAAATCGTTGGGAGACAGGTGCTTTAGAGTACCGTGTGGTGCCGCGTGGTGATCGGTTGAGAATAACACCACCCCATCTCTTTCCGTGGGTGTCGCAAGAGGCGACTAAGGAAACACAAATGAGACCTGCCTCTTAGTAATCCATCCCAGGCAACGACACTTCATTTTTTTCTGAATCTGAGGTGCCGTCCTATGGTCTCATGCGGTGTGGTAGGCTCTGTATAGGACTGTCTGGTTCGTTAGCACCCTCCTACCGAAGTCCGACGCCAAACAGCTTGCTGTGTTCCGTCGGTGCGTGGGAGTACCAATGCCTTTATAGGCATTTTCTAGGTTAACTCGCTGCATCCGCGACCTCATCGTTGACCTTTATGGTCAAGATTGAGGTCAAGAGTTAACCCATCTTATAGGTAATAAAAGACCTGTGTCATAGGTCTCCTGGATCCCACCCTCACATAAACAACTTGGAAAAAATAAAATTACAGCTACAATGTTTTACAGAAGAATAAGATTAACTACCTATATTCAGATGATGAATGTATGTATATGGATATAAACAAAACAAATACTTCAAATTTTTTTTATATCCTAGGTTGTTCACTAGTACACACGTCTAAATATACAGTACTAGCTTTCCGCCCGCGGCTCCGCCCGCGTGGACTACAGGGTATATCGTGCCCTACTGTGGGATAAAATGTAGCCTATGTCCTTTCCCAAGCTCTAATCTATCTTTATACCAAATTTCATCAAAATCTGTTCTGTAGTTTAGGCGTGAAAACGGACAGACAGACTGACAGAATTACTTTCGCATTTATAATATTAGTAAGGATTTATCTTCAGCATAATTTGTGCATAATCTGTTCCTATAAGGGACCATCCATAAATTACGTCACACGTTAAGGGGAGGGGAGGGGGTCGTCAAAGTGTGACATTGTGTGACAAGGGGGTGGGAGGAGTCATAAGTTTCGTGACGTCACATTTAAAAATGTGTTGAGTATCAAAACGTGTTAACTATTAACGACAAACTTAACCTCCTCAGTGCAAAGCACTCTTTTTACGTTTACTTTGGTTGAGACAATGAGTTTTGAGTTCCCAAAAAAAATAAGAACTCTATAAAGCACTGCTTTTATTATAAAATTACAAAAAATAGAAAATATGCAAAATATGTGACGTCCTTATGTTCCTATAAGGGACCATCCATAAATTACGTCACACGTTAAGGGGAGGAGGGGAGTCTTACAAATGTGACCAGTTGTGACAAGGAGGGGGAGGGGGTCAAAAAATCATGAAATTCGTGTGACGTAATTTATGGATGGCCCCTTAATCCCTTTTGGGTAGGCCATCTTGTATATACTTCTAGAACAATTTTATCACTTCAATTCTTAGGGTTATTAGATGGAATATGTGTAGCAGTGATAGGTTCTCAGCCTTTCGGCCACAATGCAGCAAACCCCTTGCATCCCAACTACTAGCTTTTAGAGTTTGCCTAGGAAGAGTTGGCAGCTGGCACATTGTAAATTTCTCTGTCACTCACAGTTCAGCGTTAAAGTTTGAACCCAATTGGCATGATCATCGTTTGTCGTAACCAAATAATCTGTTATCTTGTTTTGTTTTATTTGTAATACTACGTTATTTTTTAAAATTCATCCTGTAAGACGTTAAAAAGGGGTTATCTTTTTATAAGTTCACCTCTAAGACGTTAAAAGGGGTTAAAATTATTTCTTTGTTTTAAGTAAACTTGACTTTATCTATTAATTGTTTATTTATTTATGTTGGGATACCAAAGCTACCCTTTTAGGGTTTCAACAGGGTTTTTTTTACATATTGTATAGTAACTTTTGTGGCCTTGAGTGTGTAACCTTTGTTTAGCTATGGCGGAACGGTGGTACGAAAACCTCAGAAACTTTTAACGTTTAAATGACAGCAAATTAGACACTATGGTAATCCAAAGACCACCCAGGGGAGTGAGGTGAGGAACCAGGGGGAGGAGGGGCGAAGTTGTAAAGTCTTATTTACAACGGTAGGTGTAGGCTTTGCTGCTCAAAATTTTACGATCCAATGTTCTATTCCAATGACTTCATTTGGACTGGAAGAGACTTTTTAACTTATATTGGGTGCCTTAATTTTTTTTATCAGCTCATATATATTTTGTTATCTAAATATATAAAAGGAGAAACTGACTGACTGACTGACTGACTGACTGACATATCAACGCACAGCCTAAACGGCTAAACGTAGGCACTTGAAATTTGGAAGGGACGTAGCTTAGGTACCGTAGAGGTTCATTAAGAAAGGAATTCCCGAAATTCCCACGGGAACGGGAATTAGCGGGAAAATCCTTTTGTATGAAAAATCTAAACCGCTTAAGTTAGACGCTTGAAATTTGGCGTGCAGATACCTTAGTGAACTTAAAGCTTAGTTGCAACAGGATATTGCAAAATTCCCACGGGAACGGGAGTTAGCGGGAAAAAACTTTTTTATGTAAAAATCTAAATCTTAAACTAAATCAATGGACCATCAATAAAGTGTAATCTGTTCAAAATAAAAAATAACACGCAAACAAAGTTGCGGGAATCAGCTAGTCAGCCTATATACGTCCCTCTCTTTGAAACACGAAGGGGATAGTCCACCACGCTGGCCCAATGCGGGTTGGTGGACCGCGCGCCTTTCGAGAACAAATTTTCTTTGACACGCGCGTTTCATGACGACAATTTTTCTTTACCAGCGAACAAGTTTATGTAGTACTAGCTGATGCTCGCAACTTCGTTTGCGTGTTAATTTTTTCTTTTGAACAGATTACACTCTATTGACGGTCCATTAATGGACCTTCATTTAGTTGATTAAATATTGATTTAGTTTAAGATGTAGATTTTTACATACAAAAGTTTTTTCCCGCTAACTCCCGTTCCCGTGAGAATGTTGCAATATCCTGTTGCAACTAAGCTTTAAGTTTACTAAGGTACCTGCATGCCAAATTTCAAGCGTCTAACTTAAGCGGTTTAGATTTTTCATACAAAAGGATTTTACCGCTAATTCCCGTTCCCGTGGGAATTTCGGGAATTCCTTTCTCAGTGCACCTCTACGGTATCTAAGCTACGTCCCTTCCAAATTTCAAGTACCTACGTTTAGCCGTTTAGGCTGTGCGTTGATATGTCAGTCAGTCAGTCAGTTTCTCCTTTTATATATTTAGATAAGTATAGACATAAGTTCCTATATCGTGTAAGTTACTTCCTAATTAATAAGTACCTCGTTATCATAAGTTGCAGCAGTGCCCTTACAGGGTTTATGTACGCTCTAGTTTATATTGTAAGACCCATTGTAAACCACATAAAGCAATAAACGATAATGAATATGATTGATGAAAAATCCGTACATAAATCCGATAAGACGAATTTAGTGTTATAGGCCAGCAGGAGTTGAACCCAAACTTTCCAGTTACAAGTTTGGCTCATTACCAACTGGGCTACCACTGCTTTTTTCATAGGTGTTTATAACTAGGTAATATGTTATTAACATACTATATTATAAAATAAAGTTCCTCGCCCCGCCACTGTCTCTCTTTTTGTCTGTCGGTCTAAACGAGATAAACTCAAAAACTACCGAACAGATGTTCGTACAGTTTACAACCTATGCACGAAGTGATTCAATAGAAAGTTTTATGTGTATAATTAATTCCATAAATTCCCACAGGAACGAAGTCCCGGGAAAAAAGCTAGTAATAAATATAATATAGTTTAAGTCCCTCGCTGAGGACGTATATGGATTAGTAAGAAAAAGTAGTTTAAGTCAATATCTAAGCCAGTGACGGTTCTTGCCTGTTGCATCCAGACTTCAAGGTATCCATGACGGCTGTATCCCGACAATAATTGGCAGCTTCATATCCAGGTCTTATCGTGTAGGTTAAGTCAAGTATGGTGAACTTGAGTAACTCTGGTGTCAGAGTTTTCAAACGGCACAATGGCCTCTGACTTTGTTTTATCGACTAGTCAATCAACAATAGCCGGGAGGACCGACAGCTTAAAGTGCCCTCCGAAGCACGGAAACGCTCGTGATAATTATCTATTTGGTCACCCATCAAGGCTTCAAGGTTTTTTTTCTATTATGAGATGGGTTAACTCTTGACCTCAATCTGGACCAAGGTCATAGATGAGGTCGACGATGGAGCGAGTTAACCCAGAAAATGCCTAATGAGGCACTGGTACTCCCACGCACCGACGGAACACAGCAAGCTGTTTTGCGTCGGACTTCGGTAGGAGGGTGGTTGTGAACCAGACGGCCCTTACAGAGCCTACCACACCGCATGAGACCATAGGACGACACCTCCGATTCAGAACAAATGGAGGAGCCGTTGCCTAGGGTGGATTAATAGGAGGCAGGTCTCATTTGCGTTTCCTTAGTTGCCTCTTACGACACCCACGGAAAGAAATGGGGTGGTGTTATTCTCAACCGATCACCACAAGGTGGTTTTGGATGTCGAATCTAGTGGAACAATAAATCTATGTGCAGTACTCGCCTTTCGCTTTTATTTATTCCGCTTACACCCTCTGTGTACAGTTCGCTCGAAATATTTGTTGCTGTATTTGTGTTGGCGTAATGTTTCGTTCCGTGAACGAGTATTCACCGAATAAACTCCTAACTCCTTACATTGAGGTTAGAAATATAGAGACAAAGTGAAATTACATCGGAAAAACTGAGTTTGGAGTAACGGCACAGAATACATAATAGTACTAGGTAACGGATACAAATATGGGGTAAACTTTTTTGTTTCATCATCATCATCAGCCTGTGTCAGTCCACTGCTGGACATAGGTCTCTCCTATGGCACGCCACTGAGCTCGGTCTTCAGCTCTCCTCCTCCAACCACTGCCCGCTACTTTACTAATATCGTCACCCCACCTAGTACCAGGGCGCCCTACGCTACGTTTGCCGATTCGTGGTCTCCATTCTAGAACTTGTCTGCCCCAACGGCCATCGGTTCTACGACAGATATGACCAGCCCACTGCCACTTAAGCTTGCTAATTCGCCGGGCTATGTCGGTAACTTTGGTTTTCTGACGGATTATTTCGTTTCGAATCCGATCCCTCAAAGAAAAAACTTTTTTGTTTGGTTGCCAGGAATGCCTGCCGCCTTTGCTCACCGTTTTTTTCTTTTAAATACCTAAATAATTTTTATTACTTTACTTTTTCTTTGTACGTTTGCAAGTACTGCTCAGAGTTATTCCAGATTTAGTTAAAGTTAGTAAATAAGAAATTTGTAATGCGATTTAAAAGAGCAACCTCAGAGTTTCTTGCCTGTTCTTCTCTGAGAAAGACTGCACCTTTGCGAATACGCGTAGAGTCAGTAGGGTCAAAAGAACGAATGCGTATGTATGTATTTAAATCGTTTAATGTATGTTTGTATTTATTTCATTTTAATCTTGACTTGTTTTAAGTGGCATCCTGAATGTCCCATAAAGTAAAGATTTTTTCTATTCTGTTCTATTCTAGCATACAATAAACTGCTTTCTTTTTTTATGATCTAAGTCAGTCCACAAAACTGAACAGCTTTCTTTCAAGAATGCTTTTGAAATTGATACAAAATTATCATTCGTATTGTTAAAATGTTTTATCGAAGTTAGAAACTTTTAGTTGTTTAATTCAGCATATTATGATTCACTCAAAAACTCAGCTTAGTAAGGTAATGTAGTTTTTAATTATTGTTGAGTTTTGTTCAGTTTAGTGCGCTAATTCACTTGTTTAATTTTACATCTACTTAATTCTATCACCCTTTATATTATGATATCAATGGCTGCGAATACCTCCACATATTTTATTCCCCCTATGCATATAAGGCTTTATTGAATTAGGTACGGAACCCGGAATTACAAGTGTAAGAATTCAGGGCCTCATATGTGTGGTATTTCACTATTGTTCTTTTTTTTTCTTTTATATGTTGGAATTTCTGTGATTTTATGTTTTTTATAGCCATAGAGGGTGGGGCAGCTTAGCAAAAACTGAATCCATGAACTCAGAGCATCATGCTGAATGATTTTCCAGAGGAACTTTCCTCAAAAGTTATCAAAGATTTCATGTTTTTTTAAATATTTTTCGCTTTTATTTTATTTATTTTTAGTATGAGATGGGTTAACTCTTGACCCCAATCTTGACCAAGGTCATAGATGAGGTCGACGATGGAGCGAGTTGACCCAGAAAATGCCTATAAGGCACTGGCACTCCTAAGCACCGACGGAACACAGCAAGCTGTTTGGCGTCGGACTTCGGTAGGAGGGTGATCGCGAACCAGACGGCCCTTCACAGAGCCTACCACACCGCATGGGACCATAGGACGACACCTCAGATTCAGAACAAATTGAGGTGTCGTTGCCTGGGGTGGATTAATAGGAGGCAGGTCTCATTTGTGTTTCCTTAGTCGCCTCTTACGACACCCACGGAAAGAAATGGGGTGCTGTTATTCTCAACCGATCACCACACGGCACAAAGCAAAGAACAGCGAAGAACCTTCACCGGTTCACTAGTGAAATTGTAAAAACCATATTTTAAAATTTTCCGGCGATATATACAAAGACAATAAAATCCCACAATCTCCAACTACCCTCACACAACATAGTAACAGCATAGTAACAAACCGACCAAGAGTGAATACGTCCGAACGTAAAGGTAAGTGCACATTTAGACCGGAGTCATCAACAAAAGTCACAAGTGCATATCGTTTTACGATCGGGTTTACGATTCTAGACAGGAGACTGTACTATTTCTAGAGTTTAACTTTTCGTATATAATCGTAACCACAGAGTTAGCTTGGCGTTTTAGTTTATACTAGCATTCCGCCCGCGGCTCCGCCCGCGTGGACTACAGGTTATATCGTGCCCAGCTGTAGGATAAAATGTAGCTGTCCTTTCTCGGGGTCTAATCTATCTCCATACCAAATTTCATCAAAATCGGTTCAGAAGTTTAAGCGTGAAAGCGTAATAAACAAACAAACTTACATTCACATTTATTATATTAGCAAGGATGATTATTTCATAGAATTATAAATTTTTAATTATACTATAGACTTAAAAATAAAAAATGGGGTCACTAACCCTTCAACACTTCACTTCAAAGTATTTTTATGATTGTTTACATTTAAAAAGACCAATTGAAACTGACTGTTTAACATTCAACGTGTTAAATCTCCGATGTGGTAATGTAACCACACATTTGAGGTCTGGTCGACCACACAGCGCGAACCAGATGGTGTAGTAAAAAAAACCGGCCAAGTGCGAGTCAGACCCGCGCACGAAGGGTTCCGTACCATTATCTTTTTTTTATATAATAAATGTTACACACTCAAGGGCCCACATTAAGGTTTTCCCTTGTGTCATGGGTCCCTCGGAACACACATAAAGACGAATACAAACACCCATGACCCGAGAACAAACATCTGCTTTTTACACATCAGACTCGCGCACGAAGGGTTCCGTACCATTATCTATAAAAATTGTATGGGTATGGGAGCCCCCTTAAATATTTATTTAATTCTGTGTTTTATTATTTGTTGTTATAGCGGCAACAGAAATACATTACTTGTCAAAATTTCAACTGTCTAACTATCACGGTTCATGAGATACAGCCTGGTGACAGACGGACAGCGGAGTCTTAGTATTGTAATAGGGTCCCGTTTTTACCCTTTGTTTACGGAACCCTAAAATGTGATTAATTTTAAGTGCTTGAGTTAAATATACAATTGCCATACTTTATGAAATCTGCTTTTGTTAGTCTTTCGACACATAGTTTGCGATAGATATGTCACCGGAAACTAACCTCTATAGTCTGCCTGGGAAGAGTTCGCAGCTGGCACAAGTTTTTCTTTCACCCCTACTCCAGAATGGAAGTATGTATATATATGTTTATTTATTCCTTATTGTACAATGATAATACAGAGCATAATAACTATACAGTAATAGGAAGTACAGAGGCGGACTTATCCCGAGAGGGGATTTCTTCCAGTCAACCTAGGAAGTATTGCAGTAAAACATGGTTCCAAAGACAAAGACAACAATTTTATTACGTTTTAATTATATTTTATATGTAGGGATGTTAGTCTTTATGGTATTTATGTATGGGCCTTAGGGGACATCCATAAATTGTGTCACACATTAAGGGGGAGGGAGGGGGTCGACGAAGTGTGACATTTTGTGACAAAGCGGTGGGAGGGGTCCTAAATATAGTGACGTCACATTTCAAAATCATTATAGTCTAAGTGTTAAAACATAAACTTTGTAACTTTTAACGAAAAACTCAAAAACATTTGTATACTTAAACCTATTCAAATGGAAATGAAAACAATTTCGGAACTGCTGCTGCTGTTTGAATTCAATAATAATTACTAGATGTAAAATTACAAAACATGTGACACCACACTAACATGAAATTCGTGTGACGTAATTTATGGATGGCCCCTTAGTTGCCTGAGAATAAATTATTTATTATTATTGTTTCTTTGTTATTTTAATAAACTCGGCTATCTAGAGAGAAGCCGGACTAATGGCGACCGCGGACCTAAGCCAAGTGGTCGTCATGATGGATCGTAATTTGATTTTATATGATTGACTTAAGGCGACTACAGCACCTAAATTACGATTTTATGATGCGTAGATAAGCATGACGTACTGCATT
Source organism: Aproaerema taeniolella (assembly GCA_949987775.1). NCBI lineage: Eukaryota > Metazoa > Arthropoda > Insecta > Lepidoptera > Gelechiidae > Aproaerema > Aproaerema taeniolella. Next base: position 18,557,751 of record OX465245.1, read on the forward strand.
AAATCGAAGAAAAAAAATACTACGGTAATATTCAGGACATAAACTAGATAAGATTTTTGCTGAAAACATGATTCACCATTTTTGGTTCGATAGAAAAAGCTCACAAAGTCACCTCTAAATACCCAATATTGTGTATCTTTTAAGCTGTAAAAACGATAGTGAAATGCATACAGGAACTTGAATTTGCTATCAAAATGTTCGTGATTGAACACTCTCGATAAGTAGTTAACGCATTTTTCGATTTTTATTTTTTTTGGAATGACTACGCTGTTGGCCGCTGATGGCCTTGACAGCTTCACCGAGCAAGTGGTGAGCGCAGATGGCTCTCAACCCAAAATTTTAAGTAACAGGCCTACCTCGGCTTAGGGCGTTACTGCGAGGGAACCGTCGGACATACGTTTGTGGAGAGAAGCGGCCGGGTACGTACCGGTACCGCGAATCGGGGCGGAGGTGAGGAGGTATACGCGACGAAGGTCCTCGCCGGCGAGGACGGTATCTCGGTCTGTTTGGTGTACGGGACTCTGCGCGTTGTTGGTCGGCCTGAATAGCGAGGGTGATGGGATCGTCCGGGTCGTTGAGGACGTTCCTCGGACGGCGTTTGCCGGGGTTGTTGGGGACGGGGTCGTAAGTGGCCGCAGCCACCACCAGGGGATTGGGGTGGTGCGGGGCAGAATCAAAGAAACGGGTGGAGGATTGCTTAAGGTACTGCGAGATGGTCGGCAGTCCTAAGTCTTATTTCGAACATGTTTTTACGCACACACGCTTTTATAGTCCGTAAACTTCGTGTATTGACACTGTTCGCACTGCCGGCCCAGGCCTGTTGAGAGACGGAGATGGCACTATTCCTATGTGTGCTGTAGTCGCCTTATAAAGAGCGACTACAGCCTCGGAGTTCTTGCCTATTCTTCTCCTGAGGAAGACTGCACCTTTGCGAATAGGCGCAAAGTCAAAAGTGCTAATGTAATTCATAATATTGACGTGTTCAAGTATCATTTTATATGTTAAATGAAATAAACACTTTTTACTTTTGATTTTGGAGGAATTTGCGAACCATTCTGCAGGTAGGTATTTAATACCACAGCTTTCTGTAGGGACACATATTTATGGATGAAGTTCTAACTGTTTGATGGACAAATGAAGTTGTTTTGGAATGACACCAGTACTTGACAAAACAATCGGTACAACGGTAGTTTTTTGCAAATTCCACATTCCAGTTATTTCTTCTTTAAGATCTGTGTATCTTACTATTTTTTCTCCAATTGTACTTTGCAGGTTGTGTGTGTTAGGGACTGCGATGTCAATGAGTTGCACAGTTATATTAATTTTGTCAATAACAGTTATATAATAATAATAATAATACGTTTATTTCTTCAGAACAGCACACACATACATTTAAAAAAAAAAGTTCAAAATATTCTTATCTTATTACACAAGTTTAAGCTTGCTTAAGTCTGCCGCAGTGAGGAAAAAGGCCTGGGCTCAGCGACTAATGCCAGACTGATTATCAGGCTGGCAACACTGATTTTCAGCCCTCGCCCAAGTGAGATGCGAGGGACAGAGTTAATACTGTATAATGTTAAGACTACAAATCTAGGGCCTAATTCAAGTGTTAAGTGTCTGTGTGAGTGTAATGAGGTGTAAAGGTGCAGTAGATGAAGGTATGTAAATATGCAGAAACAGAAATTTAAATTTAATATATCAGATCCATTGTAGTGTGTAGTTTTATCTGAGAGAATGGCTCTTTATTATTATTAGTATTATAGTTAGCGATATCAAATACAACCACTAGTGCTCTATAAAAACACCTAAATATTGAGTTGTCAGCTTAGATACTCAATCACAAATGACCATCAAATTACAACGTATTCAAAACATTACCCTTTCGCACATTATGAGATTTCATCCAACCTCCATAATGTGCTTTAAGGAAAGGTTCGAATAAACAGCCACATAGAGTTTTCATAGAGCATTACAAGATAGAAGAGTTCGGTGATGTTTTCACCAAAAACTTTAATAACTCTAAAATTAAATAAAGAAAAACGCATAAAGACCGGTTCAGCCAAACGGGAGATAATCGCGGACAAAAATACATGTTAAACTGAGAACCTCCTTTTTTTGAAGTCTGTTTAAATACTTAAACCTTCTTCTAAATGTAATAATCACTTTTCTGAAAGCCGCATCAAAATCAGTTGAGCCAAACGTGAGGAAATCGCGGATAAACATACATACAAACATATATTGTGTCACCACCGACATTACTGCTAATAACTCTTAAACGGCTGAGCCAATTTTGAACCAATAAACCTAAGAAACATCTCGATTACGTTAGCTTTAAAACATAAATATAACTATTAAAAATCAGTCTATCCGTTAAGGAGCTACGACGCTATAGACAAACACACAGACACACAGATTAATTATAGACATACACGGGTCAAAGTTATGACATCCCTCTTCTTTTGTCGGCGATTAAAAAGAAAATTTTAAGGATGTCCTTCCCAAAAACAGTTTTAAGAATCGTCAGTGTAACTTTCACATTAGAGTCAAACATATAAACCACAGGGCTAAGTTTTTTAGTTTAGAAATGGTCGAAGACCAACGAACACGTCATCTATGTTTATCACTGTTAATGTAGTTACATTTTTATGTTTTTAATTTTAATGATTTCCTGCGTTTCCCGTGGAAATTGATTATTGCCCAATAATGATACCTTGTAAAACGTGCAATGCAAATTATTCGAGTTCTAAATCCAATTATTTTGACTAAGTATTTAAAATGTGAATGTGTCAATCTTTTTCGTTTTTAGAGGTAGAAACTACAGAATGTTCATTTTCACCCTTACCACCTCCCACCTTTAGAGTCTAAGAAGTCTTCAATATATTATAGCAATTTTATGGCAAGTCGTAAAAGTTGGCGGGTTATTGATGGTGTATCTGAGTAAAGGTTACAACCAGGCGGGTTAAGGCTTACGAAATAAGGGGCTAATTTATGGGACGGGGTGGCTTCGTATTTTTTGGGGAAACTAGTGTCTTAATTAGCTGAAGACTCATGTTTTTATGCAATGGGCAGGCAGTTTCTGATCGAATGTTTCGCACTTTACACTAATTATTCTTTATTCTTTATTGTACACACGTATACATACAGATTACAGAAGAGAAAGGACATATACAACGGCGAGCTTAACTCAAGAAATGAGTTTTCTTCCAGCTAACCTATGTGAGAAGGAGAGGCAGTTGCAAAGGTATACCAAGAGAAAATGTAAAGAATTAAATGAAAAAAACATTATTAACTGAGTTCAAAAAATGAAATTTTCTATATTAGATTTTTTTCAAATGTTTTTTCCTCAGAACTCCTTCAATTTTGACCCCTGACAAAAAAGAGGAGTGTTATAACTCCAAAATTTAAAAAAATGGTATCACCCCTGACATTAACGCTTATAACTCTTATAGGCTTATACAGTTTTGTTATAATAATAAAAAACCGCATCAAAATCGGTAAATTCGTTTAGTAGCTACGATCTTCTTATCGTGTAAGTATAATCAAGTATGTAGTAAACTTGACTAACTTTGTTGTCACAGTTTTAATCTAAATGGCCTTAGTCTTGGTTAAACGACTGCAATCAATCGACAACAGCCGGGTCCGACAGCTTAACGTGCCCTCCGAAGCACGGAAACTCTCGTGGTAAATTGCCACTTTGGTCACCCATCAGGTTCCCTGCCCTTGTGTACGTTGCTTTACCTCACTGACCGGTTGAGATCAGCGAGGGCCACTGGGCTACGAGCGAGACGGATACATTAGTCATACTTATAACATTTCCCTTTGTTGCGGGGTTTAAAAACGAATTGGAAAATCTTAGTAATTTTTTTAACATGGGGTAATAACTTTCGCGCCTGACCCGCTAACCACTCTTTAACAGTTTCATATGGCCATAGAAATAAAATTACACTAGTTCTACGTACATAATAGGGATTTTGACAGTGTTTGATTTTATGAATTACTGGCTTTCCGCCCGCGGCTCCGCCCGCGTCCAAATTTTTTTTAAAATAAAAAGTATCCTATAAACCTCACGGAGCCCGAGACCTTTCCAACGAATGCAAAACCGTGGAAATCGGTTCGTGCGTTCTGGAGTTATAGCGTCAGGAAGGAAAACCCGACTTATTTTTATATAGTAGATTGTATGTGAAACAAAAATAATGCTAGAAATATATTAATATCCGAAAACAGCATTAACGTTGGTTTATAAATAAACAAGTTATTGGCATTTATATTATCGTAAGGACTAGCTATCTCGTTTTATGGGGAGAGTTAGCTATCTCGTTTTTACCTACGCAAACAAATGGCGGTGACGTCACATGCCTGTAAGTGCATCTCTTTTTCGTTTTTTGACAGTTTCCCCCTCTATTGAAATTTAATAGCTTGTAACTTTTTTATTTCTCACTAGCATCCCGCTCGGGACTTCGTTCCCGTGGGAATTCGAGAAAATTATGTAGCCTATGTTACTCATGGATAATGTGGCATCCTAATGGTGAAAGAATTTTTGAAATCGGTCCAGTAGTTTCGGAGCCTATTCGTTACAAACATACAAACATACAAAAATAGGTACAAATCTTTCTTCTTTATAATATTAGTGTAGATTAGTTTTCAAAAATTATTTCGGTTTTGGATTCAGTTTCTTTTTAAGATAAACAATAAAAAAAAATTAGTCAACATCCCTATTACGTATGAGTTGTTTAACAAGCACTTAACTATATAATTATCTAGGAACCGTTTGTCAGACTGCCTAGATGTAAGCTCAGCGATGCAGTTAGCGAACTTTTGCAATCTGCAAACTAATTTTAGTCAGTTAGACGTTGCTGAAAGCCGAAACTGACATCGAACTTTCAGAATTAGCAGCGTAATTTCATAATTACATGAATGTTCTTCATTTACATAGGAAAACAGGAACTTTGTTTAGTGTTATTTATTTTTTAGGTAAATAAAAACACGTAGAGGTCAAGATTATTGCGCACTGCTAAGGAATGGAATTCCCTGCTTGCGACTGTATTTCTAAGTTCTGATAACCCAAGTCTCTTTAAACGCGTAAAATACAACCCTGGTTTCAGAGTTTTCAACCTCCAAATGGCCTGTGACTTGGTTAAACAACTGTAGTCAATCGACAACAGCCGGATCCGGCGGCTTAATGTGCCCTCCGAAGCACGGAAATGCTACTGACAACCCTTGTGTACAGGGTCGAGTCGGGAACAGTGGCACAGTCGGGTACACTGACTCGTGCCAGAATTTCCTATGCAGAGCAACAATATCTATTTGTCTCTTTCATTCATCGGTAGCGCTCGATATTCAAACACCGATGAACGAAAGAGACAAATAGATATTGTTGCTCTACATAGGAAATTCTGGCGCGAGTCAGTGTACCCGACTGAGCCACTGTTCCCAACTCTACCATACGTTGCTTAACCTCACTGATCGGTTTAGATCAGCGAGTGCCACTATTCTACGAACCTAGAAATACCCTCTGTTCTTCTATCGCTTAATGTCCGTACAAAATAGGTACACTTCACATAATTAATATCCTCAGCTAGTGCTCTGACTATATCCCCTTCGTGTTTGAAGAGAGGCCCGTGCCTCTCGGTGGGGACGTATATGGGCTGATAAAAAAAAACCAGTATAAGGCTTTACCATATAAGATTTTTTTATCGGAAAAACTCGAACAGAAATACAGTAAGGCCCGTATTACGGAAGGAGAATCAAGCCTCGACCTATTCTTAAGTGTTGATTGTCTCTTTCTGTTACTACCAAAATAACAAAAACTACTACTCAAGTATAGATCAAAGTCTGAGTCACGTTCTGTAATACGGACCTGAGACTTGCGAGTGAGAAAAATCTAATTACAAAACTGACCTCACCAAAGCAGCAAGTTCCGAAATAAGAATCAAGGGAAGTTAGTATCGTGAGAGGTTTTACGACCACCATAAAAGTGGATAATATACTTAGTAGAAAGTGCCCGGGGGAGCGTGATCGAAATACGTATTGATACAACGAACGACTATTTATTTAGCGCACGAAACGTCGGGAATAAAAATCTAGGGCTTCACATTCAAGCTTCGGTCTAGACTACGTGGTTGGTGATGTAATAATCTACCACAGTGTTTCTTAACCTTCTTTATAAAAAAAAAAACAAAGTTCGGACCATTTATTTTAGTAATACAAACACCAAATACATATACTGGGTGAAAACAAACCTCCTAGCTATATTCAAAATCCTAAACCAGTATCACTCAAAGAACACATTTATAAAAAATAAAAATAAAATAATATTTTTTCAATGGGATTAGTTCATTTTTTGCCTAAACGTAGACATCACTCCTTCACCAGGCACGCGAGGGGTGCGGGCACCCGAGTAGTGTCTACGTTTAGGAATAAAAATCCCACCGATAAAAAAAAATTAAAAGAACTAAAAAAATTAAAAGTGTTCTTTAGGTGATACTGGTTTAGGATTTTCAATAAAACTAGGAGGTTCTTTTTCAACCTGTATATACTTTTTTGCTAAAAAATACTAATTTAGTGCATTTTTGCAACTAAATTAATTAAATTGTTAAACATGTTACACTAAGTTGTACCCAATCTTAAATCGGATTACACTTGTAATTTCTTTCTGTAGATATTTGTTTTTAATATTTACGTGCAAGAGCAAGTTATGTGGTTGATTTTGAATTGGTCCGTCGTAGATGAGACTGCGGACCCCCAGGGGGCCACGGACCTCGATAAAAAACACTGATCGACCAAATCCAGGAGCATAAAGCGTACCCTGGATGAGAGACGGGATAGAGCGCTTCTTCTTATCGTGTAGTTATAGTCAATGTAGTATAGTCGCTGTAATATAGCGCTAGGTAATGATGATGAGTGATTTGATACATTTTAAGTAACATCCTATATTAGGAGCGTCTTTAGTCTTACGGGTAGCTAGTTGGACTAATAAGCGAGATTTACCGAGGCGTCATGTTATTTTGCAACAGCATATATTTGTAGTTGCAGAGCGACCGAGCGGTGTGGGCCGACCAGCGTGTGACGTCTCAGTGTGACGTCGACGAGCGACTGATTCATTACTATGTTCAAGTCAATCATTGCGACTGCACGCTGTTCGCTTCACAGATTCTCGCTTTCTAGATGTAGAATCAGTTACCTACTTTATTTTTTTATTTTTTCTTGTTTAATTACCCACTGATACGAGATGGCAGACGACGGTCAGTGGTCTACAGACAAACCATTTTGTGGTTTATGTTAGATCATTAGGTTAAGCAATTACTGTTTCTTTTAAAATATTTCAATAAAATAAAAAAAAATCTCAAATAAAGCCATTTACCAGTGCAATGACTCTTTCGGAGTATGTTCATTAGTTGAACACTAACTGATGCTCTTACGGCGAGGAAAAACAACGTGAGGAAACCTGTACATTCAGGAGACTGGATCTATGATCAACCTCTAGGAGGTACCATCATTAGGTACCGTAATAAACAAAATTAACGTTGCTACTAAGGAAACACAACATGGGGAAAATCTCTTACGTATTTTTATAAGCGGTATAACCTAACACAATTAAGAAGACGTGCAATACAAACAATTAGAAGCAAACCGCGTTATGACGTCACAATGTGACGTAATCAAATCAAGATGGCGGTGATGATTTGATTTTGATAACTGGATTTCAGGAGAGGGTTCTGTTATCCCATTTACTCGTACATGCTATGAAATACGAATCAGCCCACGAACTTAACAACGTTTCACACAAAGGAACATAGGTCGAAACACGAAAAAGAATGTAAGCATCTCCATAAAACTTGTGCGATCAACTAATCTGCCATTATACGTACACAGAGGCAGGGAACCTGATGGGTGACCAAAGTGGCAATTTATTACTAGTGTTTCCGTGCTTTGGAGGGCACGTTAAGCTATCGGTCCCGGCAGTTGTCGATTGACTATGACAGTCGTTAAAACCAAGTCAGAGGCCATTGTGCGGTTTGAAAACTCTGACACCAGGGTTAGCCAAGTTCGCCCCGTACTTAACTATATCTACACTATAAGAAGAAGATATGTATGGATGGAAATACAAAACTCTATTTATCCGCTTACTCGCATTCAATATCATATCAATATGAAGATACATTTCAAGATATTGTAACGTAGCGAGAATAAATAAAAGTAATTGAGTGTTGCCTTGATTTTCCCATTCAAAGGCTGAATAAGTTAATTTCGACTTTGGGGTCGCAGTGACCTTTCGATTATGTGGATCCTTTTGGAGCTACAAAATGATAAAGTGATAGATCTGTAGCCCAGAGCCATCTAAGTTACTAAAAAGGTTACCGGTTGTCTTTATGAAATTGTTATAGATTTCGCCATTTTCTATACTAAAAGTGAGGTCTTAAAGACCGTAACCCGCGTAACCATATGTAGAACCGGTAACCTTTTTAGTAACCTAGATGGCTCTGGGCTACAAATCTATGAAGGATGATACTCACAACTGAGCCATATTACATGTCATAGAATTTAATTTCTTCGTTTCAACTCTAAAATAAAATAAAAATATAACTCAGAACAATCTCAATCACGTCGGCTTTCAAACAAAAAACTGCGTCACAATCAGCCATTTGTATAAGAGCTGCAGTGCCATAGACAGAACCACAAATATACAGACAAACGGACACAGATTCACACGTTAAACTTATAACACCACTCTTTTTTTGGAGGTTAGAAATGATCACCATCGTCATTTTACAGCCACTGAAATGCCATTGATTTGCGAAATAGCGACCTGCCAAAACCGAATCAACGAATATCAGGACCGAAAAGAACTGAAAACGTGAACTCCAATGCACGGAAACGCACGACATACATTGCCACTTTGGCATCGCGAAGTTAGAGCGATTCCCTCGATTACTACTCAATGAATGGAACATTTCACTTTTGTCCTGGAGTCGCGACGGTCGCCAAACTTTCCGAAGTCTTTTTCCGAGTGGCTCAAATACTTTCCAAGGAACTTTTTATTGGTTTTTCGTTACAATGAAAATGTGGAGGTAGTTGATATAGAGCCACTTTCATCTAGATTTTGTTACGAGTAGGTACAGACAACAATACGTCAGGTTACTCATTTGCGTGCGATATTACGAGCAAGATAAAGACGACAAGTTCAACATTAGTTGCTAGGACCTGTACCGAATGCTGCGTTTGTATTTCCGATTTCATACATCTCAAATCTATTTTTGAAGTGAAAACTTCTTTAGCGGCGTTGAGCACTTTTAGTATGGGGAAAAAATGATAAACTCGCGATGAACTCGCGTCAGACCGTCAGATGTCACGTGACCGTGATCGGAAATGCGTAGGATAGGGTTGCCACCTTTTTGAAGTGAAACCTTCTTTAGCAGCGTTGTGTACTTTGAAGTATGGGTAAACCCGGACGGATGGCAGCCCTATGGTAAAATTATCTCTGTGACAGATGTCAACGATTATTCGCACATAGTGCGCAAATACCGATAGACTATTTTACTAAATTGAAAGTAGACAGTTTGGTCGAGTGGAAAAGTTGCCAGATTGTAAGCAACAGGTCGAGGGTTCGAATCCTGAGAGAATAACAGACTCTTTTTGTGTATTTTGTTTTATTTCCATATTAATGTACAACGTTAATGTTCAAGTTTTCACTTCTGCCGGCACTCCCGGAGTGCAACCCGTTGTTTTTTTTATGTACTTAGCCCTATGTGTCCTATTGCTGGTTAAGTATTCTATAGTCGTTATAAGACATGTTTTATCAAAAATTTAGAGTTATAAGCGAGTTATAATATCGGGGATATACAATTATGTTAATTTTGTAGTTTTTTCCCAGAGATGGTTGAAGGACCAGAGAGTGACATAGGCTACTATAGGATACTAGCCCAGTAGAGAGTAATTTTCAATTACTTGGACGAGCCTTCTGACGGGCGTCGAATTACGCTGATGTCAGCCTAATAGAAGACTTCAAAAATAAAAATAAAGTATTAAAAAGCCCTGGAGAACTACTAATTTCCAAGACTTCGAGCGCCAACTCTGACACCAGGGTTAGCCAAGTTCGCCACACACTTGACTATACCTACACGATAAGAAGAAGCGCAAGACTTTGTATTGTGGGCGAAAAGCTGACAACCTTTTACCACTACTGTACTCATATTCCATCCAATAATCCTTAATGTCAAATGAAGCGTCAAGTGTTTCCAGAATCACATAACGTTCTGCCTAACCCGAAAGGGATTATAATAATAATAATAATAATAATAAAGCCCGCAATAATAAGTCAACTTAAAACAAAAAATACAAAATATATAAAAAATAAATAATAATAATAATCGTTTATTTCGGGTAACTGTGACCCATAAGTTCTAATTACAAATACAAATACATCATTAAATTAAAAAAATGAAACTAAAAACTATACAAAACTGTACAAAAATTACAGAAGATAACAATTTATAAATTATAAAATAAAAATCCACATTAAATAAAACCACTAAATTCAAATTCAAATAAAATTAAATTAAAATAAAATTTAAAATTTAAATTAAATTGTAAAATCTAAATAAATTATCTATTAACATTCAATTAAAAAATATATTTATAACATTCCAGTCGCAATAAAATCATAAAAATGAAATCAAAATAAATAATAAAATTGTCATCCACATAAAATTATACAATTAATAAGCAAAATTATAAAGGACTGAATAATTTGAAATAAATATCAATAAAATAAAATAAAATCAACAAATAACAATATAAAAATTGAATTACGGCGAAAATTGAATTGATTATAAGCGTAAGTGTATCGATATTAGTGAGGACCTCTCACCATTGTACAACTTGTTCCATCTGAAAACCCGCACAATTTGTATCAAACATGGCATCAAAAGGTTCGTTAAAACTACTGATACTCTACCTACCCCGTAAGGGACTATAGGCGTGACCGTATGTATGTGCGTGTGTGTGTATGTCAGGATAAAGCGTCCAAATAAAACCTATATATTTATTCATTAGTGTCACAAGGTAAAACTTCACTTACCTTTCACCTTATAATCCCGGAAAAAACTCAAGTAAAATTCAGCTCGCCTCTAAAAGCTCGGCCGCTAAAAGCACAGCTTTATTGAGGCTGATAGGGCACGCTACAGCCTATCTCACCCCTTCATATTTCCTTCACAACCTGCCTTGGGCGAATATTCGCTGATTAGGTTTTCTATTTATGATACTGGCTCGATCTTGGTGTTTCGCGATAAGTTTCGCCATTTTATTTTGGACGGAAAACTGTTAGAGTGTGAGATCGGAACAGACAGATTCGTTTCGCTTGTGTAATAAATATACTTTTCAACACATTCGCTCATAAAGTGGGTTCATAATGATATGTATTACACAGCCCGTGAGTAATAAAAATAAAGCACTAGTACGTAATGTTTTTTTTTAAATTTCAGCAAAGAGATCAGATCTTATTTTATATCTAAAATTAAGTGTAAATATTAAACTATTTGTAAATAAAAATATGATTCCACTAAATCGTTTAAATTTAACAGAAATTTATCATTTATTTATGCTAAAACGTGAAAATATACAGTTAAGTATTTTATTATTATTTGGCTGTATAGCATACTTGTCAATGTGAATCTCATTTTTCGAGCGAAAAAAGAAAAAATATAAGCGCCTCTTTACAGATGTTTTCACTTGGTTTTCACAAACGGCATTTGTATTCATCAGAAATTGTTTTTAGAAAAAAATGTCTAACTCCGAAGTAGCAATTTAATCATGTCGCCGCATTAAGCCAGTGATTCCGCAAAATGAGTCCACTGGGACACAACCGCGCCGGTCTAACAAATTCACGCCCTCTTCAATTTTAACCGGTTAATTTTTACAAAAACAGAGTTTGGTTTTATAAGCTTCGAATGTAATCGACTTACGGCCAGTTGCAGAAAGCTTCTTTAAATTTAATGCCATCCTTGTTTAAGTCAACAAGACGGAAAGTGACAGTATGATATTTAAAGTAGCATTAACTTTAATGGACGTCTCTGCAGTCTTATTAGATTTAAAAAAATTCTCTTATCAGAGGGTGACATAGGCTACATATATTTTTTATTATTATTATGAGATGGGTTAATTCTTGACCCCAATCTTGACCAAGGTCAAGAAAAATTTCCCTAATTCCAACTGGGACGAAGTCCGAGCGGATAGCTAGTCTACACTTCTATATCTATCTTCTATATCTATACTCTATACATATTATAAAGAGGAAAGATTTTATTGTTTGTTTGTTTGTTTGTTTGCATTGAATAGGTAGGCTCCGAAACTACTGGACCGATTTGAAAAATTATTTCACCATTAGAAAGCTACATTATCCCTCACTAACATAGCCTACATAATTATTCCGAATTCCCACGGGAACGAAGTCCCGGGAAGAAAGATAGTTCTAAGACAAAACAGCAGACTATAATATCCTGGAACACAAAATACAAGCTGACGAGCTCGTTAGATTGAATATAGACCTTATTCCAAGTGAATAAAATACACTTTTTGCAAGTTGGTCAGCTGCTCTAGCTGACTGTTTATTATGAAAATATTGCTATTTCTAAGAGATACAAGTAACTTGGCTTCTTATTATAAAAATTCCATTAATAGTCTTGAAGTTAAAGCAAGTACAATCCTTCTTAAGTGAGTTTTAATTTATCTTTCTTTTAGGTACAGACAGCAGCAAGTCAGGTTACCCTTTTGCACTACGGAAGCCAACTCTATTACGAGCAAGATAAGGGTGACGTCAAAGTCAACATGTATAGCCTGATGTGCTGTGCCGTGTTTACTTGCATTTCATAATTTTCTAGTTTCACCGACTCTAGATTAAAAAAATCCAAACTCTAGAATCTGACTCTAGATAAAAAAAAACGTAAAAAAACTAACATTAAGGCGACTACAGCACCCGATAAAGGGAGCACACAGGAATAGTGCCATCTCCGTCTCTCAACAGGCCTGGGCCGGCAGGGCGAACAGTGTCGATACACGAAGTTTACGGACTATGAAAGCGTGCGTGCGTAAAAACATGTTCAAAAGTTATAAAAATGAGATTTATGGAAAAGTGACAGATTAAATCGAAAAATGCGTTAACTACTTATCGAGAGTGTTCAATCACGAACATTTTGATAGCAAACCCAAGTTCCTGTATGCATTTTACTATGGTTTTTACAGCTTAAAAGATACACAATATTGGGTATTTAGAGGTGACTTTGTGAGCTTTTTCTATCGAACCAAAAGAGCTGAATCATGTTTTCAGCAAATTACTTATCTAGTTTATGTCCTGAATATTACCGTAGTATTTTTTTCTTCGATTTAATGCAGTGCGTCATACTTATCTACGCATCATAAAATCGTAATTTAGGTGCTGTAGTCGCCTTATAGGAATTTTCGAAATGACATATTTATTTACTTTGCTATTGAAATTTTTTTTTAAGTTGACATCATATTTAATTGATATTTAATTTAAATGAACTATTCTTTTCTTTTTTTGACATTTCACTTTATAATTTAATGCGTTTATGGAATTGTCAACTTTTAATTTTAATGAGATTTGCATGCTAAAGATATTTTAATTTGGCAAAACATGATTGTTCTCTTTATTCATGACCAACTCTGTATTTACCATGTTTTAAGCAAATAAAGATTTATCTTATACTATTCTATTCAAAAAGCCACAGGGACGAAGCCGTGGACGGACAGTTAGAAAGCTACTCTTCTTCTTAACGTGTAGGTATAGTCGAGTATGTGGCGAACTTGGCTAACCCTGGTGTCAGAGTTTTCAAACCGCACAATGGCTTCTGACTTGGTTTTAAGAACTATAGTTAAACGACAACAGCCGGGACCGACACAGCTTAACGTGCCCTCCGAAGCACGGAAACGCTCGTGATAAATTGCCACTTTGGTCAGCCATCAGATTCCCTGCCTCTGTGTACGTTCTCTTTATTCATGACTGTGTACGTTCTCTTTATTCATGACTGTGTACGTTCTCTTTATTTTTACCGTGTGGTGATCGGTTGAGAATAACACCACCCCATCTCTTTCCGTGGGTGTCGTAAAAGGTGACTAAGGAAACACAAATGAGACCTGCCTCCTAGTCATCCATCCCAGGCAACGACACTTCATTTTTTTCTGAATCTGAAGTGTCGTCCTATGGTCTCATGCGGTGTGGTAGGCTCTGTAAAGGGCCGTCTGGTTCGCGACCACCCTCCTACCGAAGTCTGACGCCAAACAGCCTGCTGTGTTTCGTCGGTGCGTGGGAGTACCAGTGCCTTTATAGGCATTTTCTGGGTTAACTCGCTCCATCGTCGACCTCATCTTTGAACTTTATGGCCAAGATTGAGGTCAAGAGTTAACCCATCTTATAATAAATAAAATAAAAAAACGTTGGCTAATCTCACTAATCGGTTGAGATCAGCGAGCACCGCGCTACCAAAACATAAAAAGCTAGTGATAATAGCACTGTGGTTATATCCGACAACATTCCGGGAATAAGAAACTGCTCCTCTAAAGTTTAAACAATACTATTGAACTCGTGCCATCTCTTTCTTCCCCTAATGTCTCCTTTCCTTCAAAGTTATTGTCATCAGATATCTAAAGAATGCGTAATCGTGGGATCAGCGGCATTCCTCAGCGGGGAGCGGAATTACGAGTAATTTAACCCCAAACCGCGGGAGATTTTTCCTTGGAGATGCCGAAAGCACAGGAACACATAAACATAGGAAGGATAGAGGTCTCGACAAGAATAAGACATACATATAAAGAATACTTAAAACAAGCGGTTTGAAAAGTACCAAGTCAAGAGGCCATTGTGCGGTTTGAAAACTCTGACACCAGGGTTAGCCAATTTCGCCACATACCATATCAACGCGATATAAAGAACAAGCGGTTTGGGTTGTGCGTTAATTTATCATATCATTTAGACAATCAGCCGAAGTAAAGCCTTTTTAACCCCCGAAATAACGAGGGGTGTTATAAGTTTGACGTGTGTATCTGTGTGGCATCGTTGGATCGATTTCGATGCGGTTTTAATTATTTTAAATTAGAAACCAAAATTTGTCCAGACGTTTAAAAGTTATAAGCAATAGAATTAGAGTTATATTACTGTAGATTGAATTAAAAAGGCTGTATAAAGAGAGAGATGTGTTTTCAATTAACAATACAAATAATAATATAAATTCAAAAGTTATACGAAGATTGGATGGACCGTGTCGGTGCGTGGGAGTACCAGTGCCTTAATAGGCATTTTTTGGGTTAACTTGCTTCATCATCAATCTCAATGACATTGGTTAAAATTGAGGTCAAGAATTGACACATCACATACCTAATAAAAAATCAGAAAAAAATATTCGGATTTTGACGAAACTATATAGCTATAGCCATAAGAATACCCAATAGGAATACCAATAGGCTACATGATTTTCCCAAATTTTTACAGGAACGAACTACGAGAGAACTTCCGTGTTACGTATAATACCTTCTGTGTTTCATATTCTAAGGTTCCGGGAAGGACTTTGTTTAGGTGTCAGGTTCCATTGGTCGGAAAATTCCAAGATTGATAGCTCAGGGGATATACAAGGTGATTTTTTAATCAGTGGCCATTGAGTAGCCAATTTTTTTGTACGTTAATTTTATAAAAAAATTACAGATCCTTATTTCTTTGTTTTATATCGTTTCATAGATACAAGCTAGATCGTCTGAAGCATAAAAAAAAATTGTATGGAAAAAAAATTAACATCCGATTGTCTTGAAACTCGGTAATAGTACTCTTCAACACAATTTGTGAGACCAGTATTCTGCGTTTAAGAATATCACCTCTAAGACGTTAAATAGAGGTATCAAAATCTGAAAATTTTCGTTTAAAATTTTTTTTCCTCCTTATTTACGTTCTATCAACGTTACTGTTACCCTAAGAAAAATGGAACTGGTGATTAAAAGTCATCCTGTATTGTTATTGAATTTGGTTTATTAATAAAGAGTTTCTGTGTCATCCACTTTGAAGTAAGTAATTTGAGTCGTTCGTCTGTTTTTGTCAAAGTATTTGTTGCTTTTATTCTTTGATTGAACAACGTTTGATTGAAATCTTTTGGTAAGATATAGTTTATTTTACGATGCAAAGAAAGTATAACAAACCAATGACCGGTTTGGTTTCTAAATAGACTACTCGGCCGAGGCAGGTATGTGAGTAAAGCTGATATTTCGCTCTACGAATTTTCGTGTTTTTCTTTGTATGTGTGGCAAAAGACCCACGATTAGTGTAACCCTTTCAGTGTATGGCGTATATTGTTTCAAAATTCGGATTTGTCTTTTGTAATTACTTAGAAACATTAACTACACAAAGTTTATACAAGAAACATAAAGCCAGACAATCTAATACCAATAAAGGTACTTTTGCAACAAAATTACAAATCATATGATGGGCACTACAAATAATTAATTGAATGGCGTCGTATCCATACCCTTGGTTTAGTGTGGTATGTTTGACCGAGTAGCGGTTAACCCATTTGGGCAGATTAAGGGTTAGGTACACAAGGGGGTCGGCCAATATACATAACCATTATAGGGATTAATGATACATATATTAGTGATTATTTTTTACAAGTTCGTTACACACTTGACTACACCTACACGATAAGAAGTTGGTAAGCGCAGAACATCTGAAGGGAATCGATAAATATCGGCAGGACGGCCGGTTTGGTCGGAGTGGTAATGATGCTGTCTCTTGATCGACGAGTCCTGAGTTCGATTCCCAGTCGAGGCAAATATTTGTATAACTAGCAGTTGTTTGTTCTCGGGTCAGGGGTGTTCGAGTATGTCTTAAATGTTACAAAGGAACCACGACTCAAGGGAAAACCTTAAAGTGCGCCTTTGAGTTGCCTTTGCAGCGTTTGAGCGTTTGTGATACATACATACATATATACGCTCATGCCTGTAATCCCGAACGGGGTAGACAGAGCATCAGTGGTTCCAGAAAACCACCCAATGCCACGCTTGACACAAATGATGAGGGTTATTAGATGGAACATGTTGTGTAATGGTGAGAGGTGGTCAACCTTTCGCCCATGATACAGCAAGACCCTCACGTCCCACTTACTGATTTTTACAGTATTACTGGGAAGAGTAGGCAGCTGGCACATTCTAAGTTTTTCTTTCACTCCCAGTCCAGCGTGGAAGGTTTGTGATAAAAAAAGATAAATTTTGTAGTTATGCAAAATACTTGACTCTGATGTTAGGTGGATCTAGCATATAGGATTTTCAATTAGCGAAAATTAATAACGTGAAGTAGCCCACTAACCTGAACAAATGCTGCCGTGTGGTGATCGGTTGAGAATAACACCACCCCATCTCTTTCCGTGGGTGTCGTAAACACAAATGAGACCTGCCTCCTAGTAATCCATCCCAGGCAACGACACTTCATTTTTTTCTGAATCTGAGGTATCGTCCTATGGTCTCATGCGGTGTGGTAGGCTCTGTAAAGGGCCGTCTGGTTCGCGATCACCCTCCTACCGAAGTCCGACGCCAAACAGCTTGCTGTCTTCCGTCGGTGCGTGGGAGTACCTGTGCCTTTATAGGCATTTTCTGGGTTAACTCGCTCCATCGTCGACCTCATCTTTGACCTTATGGTCAAGATTGAGGTCAAGAGTAAAACTATCTCATAATAAAAAAAATATATATTATACTGAGAGTTTCAAATGTGTTCCTTTCCCCTAAATTTTCGCTTGCTAAGTAATTGTCATCACATACGTGTAGGTTAAAAGAGCACAGGTTTTGTGGTATTGTATGTAATGTAAACTCTTTACTACTAACTCTTGAAGACTAATATAAAAGAAACATAGCTACTTATCCCTTCTATCTAGGATGGTTGCGTCTAACATCCCCGTTACAAGACTATTATTCTACCTAATGCCTTACGCCCACGCCCACACCCACGTCTCTCAGTTCGAGGTTGCCACTTAGACGGTTTTCTTCTTCTCAAGCTTTCGTAAAGTGCTTTACTAAACCGCATTGAAATCGGTCAATTCGTTAAGGAGCTACAATACCACAGACAGACACACAGGCACACAGATAATAATAATAAATGAAGATTTTCATTTCTCTTATCAATCTAATGTCATAATTTATAAATGCATGTTAAAGACATTAACTCAGTATTGGTGAGAGACTGGTGGCCGTGATATATAGGTGGTTAGACTGTAATACAGTCATACAGATGGACACATCAAACTTATAACACCCCTTTTTAGTCAGGGTTTAAAACCCGAAACGTCAACTGGGCACGGAATTAGAATGGGCAGGTATTACGAATGCAAAATTTCATCAAGTGACAAAAAGCGAGGGTAATATGTGAGCGAGATTCGGGCAATAAAGGTAGAATTAGCGGGGCTTGTAAAATTTATGAACCACGGCAAAGTCGTTTGTCGGACAAACGAGGTGGTCAGAAAACGTATATTCTAACTCTTTATACTATAAATGTCGTGTTAATCTACACAAATATTAAAAAGAGGAAAGATTTGTTTGTTTGTAACGAATAAACTCAAAAATTACTAGGCCGATTTCAAACATTAATTCACCATTAGAAACCTCTCTTATCAGTGATATAGGCTACATAACTTTACATGTAAACTAGTCACGAGACAAAAACATAATTCAAAGCTTTTCAGGAATCTATACTCATGATATAAACAGGAAAGATTTGTATTTTTGTATATTTTATTTCACCATTAGAAAACTACATTGTCTGTGTAACATAGGTTGCATAACTTTCCCGAATTCCCACGGGAACGAAGTTCTGGGCGGAAAGCTAATAGAGCACACATACAGGGCTTTAGGTATCTCTCTTTCAACCTCTGGGGTGGTTAATCAGTCCATGAAACTGAACAACTTCCCCAAGAAAGATAGTCAAAATACGAAAAAAAAATTTTTGAGTTCCCATACAAACTTCATCAGCATGTAGCGCATTTTGTATAGGAGATCAAATTTTTTTTTTCGTATTTTGACCTATGTTCCTTGGGGAAGTTCAGTTTCATGGACTGATAAACCACCCGAGAGGTTGAAAGAGAGATACCTAAAGCCCTGTAGAAGTAATGGAGAAACGAAATGGAAATAGAAAGCAAATTTTATTTTTTTAATAATAATGTTAAATAAAAGACTTTAAATTTACCAGAAAAATTTTAGATGTTGGTTCTCTCCATGAAACTGAATGACTTTTCCCAAGTAACCCATGGGAAATTCTTAGCAAAAAAATATTCGTCTTTCCATACTAAGGCAATCAAGTTGAATGGACAGATGACATTTTTTTTTTCAACTTATGTTCCTTGGGGATGGGGATACGATATTCGGTTTGGTAAGCCAATTCATATCCGTAATCTTCGCTAACTTATTTGAATTATCCCAACACGTTACGGCTAATACCTAAAGTGCGGTTACACCTAGTTTAGCCGACTAAAAACTTAAGATTAGCTGGCTCAACGTAACCTAAGTTTATCCTGCTTATCTTAAGACTATGTTCACACCTACCTTTAACCACAGCATATTATCATTAACTTAATTCTTCCTCGCTGGACTGGGAGTGAATGAAAAACCAGCTGCCAACTCTTCCCAGGCATACTGTAGAAGAACTCACTATTATACATCATGTTTCATCTAATAACCCACAGAATGTATGTCAAATGTGGCATCAAGTGGTTCTAGAACCACTGATGCTCTGAATACCCCGATTTTTTTTGATTTTTTTTATTATAGGATGGGTTAACTCTTGACCTCAATCTTGACTATAAGGTCAAAGATGAGGTCGACGATGGAGCGAGTTAACCCAGAAAATGCCTATAAAGGCACTGGTACTCCCACGCACCGACGGAACACAGCAAGCTGTTTGGCGTCGGACTTCGGTAGGAGGGTGATCGCGAACCAGACGGCCCTTTATAGAGCCCACCACACCGCATGAGACCATAGGACGACACCTCAGATTTAGAAAAAAATGAAGTGTCGTTGCCTGGGATGGATTACTAGGAGGCAGGTCTCATTTGTGTTTCCTTAGTCGCCTCTTACGACACCCACGGAAAGAGATGGGGTGGTGCTATTCTCAACCGATAACCACACGGTTAAATAAATAATAAAAATAATAAAATTAATAATAAAATAAGATTAAATATATAGGAATTATAGGCGAGAGCATATGTATGTATGTATGTATATATATTATCTTCAAAGCTGATGTTCAGCGCTTTTGCAGCTATAATTGCACCAAAGACCCATCAATCAGGGTCCATAAGCCTACAGGGAGCGTTCAAGATACGAGACATAAATTGAGCGACGGACATTCCTGTGACGTTTATAGGCAGGCCGATCGGTGACCAGAGGAGAAATTACTGATTGCTATTGCTCTGTTCCAGTAAATTGCTGTGCGAAACTGTTGATGTATATGGAAGTGGCAGTATATTTGATGATTTTGCAATACAATATACTTTATTGCACACACAGGAAAATACAAACATATTTTTTTAAATTACGAAGCGGAAATTGAGGATGTGAATCTTCCCACGAAACAGAGTAACTTTCCCCAAGGAATATAGGTCGAAAAATTAAAAAAAAAATTCCCTCTCCGTTTTCCACTTATTAAATGTTGAAAGTATAAATATAACAAAATAATGTTTTATAATTTGCTTGCACAAAAAGGAATACATAAGAAGAGAATAATAATGCTAACTATAATAGAACATTTTAATTAATAACATTTTTGTATACTCCTCTGAAAATTGCAGCCTGAAATTCTCACAACTAATGACGCAACATATTTCAGTTGTCCACGCGTTTGCATTCCGCAGCTGCACTTTAATTAATAATATTTATTTAAACAATTATTTCTCCTCCTAACATTGTGCCTCGTTTTACATTCAGAGAGCACTTTTGCGGTTAAAAGCAACGTATTTCTATGTTTTTTTTTCTCTTGGGGCAGATTCGTTTTTATTTTATTTTATTAAGAAAACCAGCAACAACACATACTTGTTTTTTTACACAGTTTTGATATAAACTGTCACACATGCTAGGTTTCCCTATATTATTAACACGTGTATGCAACTAGATAAAGGAGAGAACTAGTGCAGTGCCAACTATCATACATATTGTTCAGAGGGAGACTAACAAGCTCGCGTATTAACATTTATGGATAAGTTAGTGTGTGTGTTGTTATGTGTGTGAGACAAATATTTCGCCAGACAGTGAGTTCACATGTTGTATGCTTTGCAGAATTATCCATAGTTTCCTATTGTTAAAAGCCTTTTGAATAAACCGCTGACAGATAGACCATGTCAGTCGGACAGATGAGCAAAAAAAGGATCAGTTTTTGGCTACAGAACCTAAAAATGATGACACTCGGCGTATGGCCATTTTATGAGTACTGGTGGCGAAATTTCCATTCCAGCATGCTTCTATGCTGTACTGAGAGTGAAAGAAATACTTAAAATATTCCCAGGAATACAATAAAAGTCTACAAGAGGGATGCGAGGGTTTTGCTATATAACTGTGAAAACCTATTATTAGTTACCAATTGTTATTTAAGTTTTCGAAATTGTATTTCAAACTGTTGGTTTTCCGAATAAATAAATTAAAAAATAAATAATAGACAAAAGACTGACCTGTCTGACCACCTCTCACCATTATGCAACTTGTCCCAACTCATTACCCCCACAATTGATGACGACTGCTTTGACTGGCAGCGCCACTGTCAACTAACACCCGTATTCTAAGAAGTTAACTCTAAACTTCCTCCACTCAACTTCAGCTAAGGAAATCCTCGAAACGACCTCGAATTTGGTATTCTTAGTTGTCACCTCAAGATTCCTTAAACATGGCATACAGCTACTCGAGGATAGATGGCACTAGCTAGCGTATATCTTTATTCGATATTAATCTTTAACGATATATTATCATAAAGATAATCCACGAAATCTTCAAAATAATTCATTTTTCATATGACAAAGTAGCATACAACAAGCTCAAGCATCGAATAAAACGTTAAGAAAATCTTAAGGTAGGTCGCGAGGTACCTTAACTTTGACAATTGATTACTCAAATCATCCTCGACTCCACTGAGGAAAATTGTGAAGTCGAGGACGGAAGTGTCAAATAAAAACGACAAAATCCTTGTCAGAGGTTGAGTGGAGTCGAGGAAATCTCGAGTAAACTTCTAAGAATATGGGTGTAAATGTTAGAGTAGTTTACAAATTAACGTTCAGTTAGCGGTGGCACTGCCAGTTAAAGCATCTGCCATTAATTCTCAATTTCACCACCTGCAGGCCGAGTACGATAGTGACAGCGCCGCAACAACGACGCGGTCCTATGTCAAAATGTCAACATTGACAACGTCATAGGGCGAGTAAGCTTTTGTGCGGGACCCTCTCGCAGTGAAGTTTCAGCGCGAGCCGAGCGCGAGTTTGTCGTTATCGTGCTAGAGCTGCAGAACGGATAAAAAAGCGGCTTTTGTCATTCTACCATCCGAGCCGAGCGCGAGTTTGTCGTTATCGTGCTAGAGCTGCAGAACGGATAAAAAAGCGGCTTTTGTCATTCTACCATCATTGAGACGTCATTGATAAGCGGAATTTTTTGTGGTGTTGCATCAGGATCGATATTGTCTATGATATGCCAGAATAACAGCGTTGCAGGCTAGCAACACTGTAACCTTAACCTAGTCTATAACATAATCCAGAGGCATGTGCCATTTCGGTGTCCGCACATTTCGACGTTTTTTGTGTTTGTATGTAAATACCACCTTTTAAAATTATTATTATTAAGGTTTGGTTAACTTCCACGCTAGACTGGGAGTGAAAGAAAAACTTAGAATGTACCAGTTTTAACCGTGTGGTGATCGGTTGAGAATAACACCACCCCATCTCTTTCCGTGGGTGTCGTAAGAGGCGACTAAGGAAACACTAATGAGACCTGCCTCCTAGTAATCCATCCCAGGCAACGACACTTTATTTTTTTCTGAATCTGAGGTGTCGTCCCGTCCTATGGTCTCATGCGGTGTGGTAGGCTCTGTAAAGGGCCGTCTGGTTCGCGACCACCCTCCTACCGAAGTCCGACGCCAAACAGCTTGCTGTGTTCCGTCGGTGCGTGGGAGTACCAGTGCCTTTATAGGCATTTTCTGGGTTAACTCGCTCCATCGTCGACCTCATCTTTGACCTTATGGTCAAGATTGAGGTCAAGAGTTAACCCATCTTATAATAATAAAAAAAACAGCTGCCAACTCTTCCGAGGTATACTGTAAAAGTCATTAATAGGGACGCAAGGGTTTTGCTGTATTGTGGGCGAAAGGCTGACAAACTCTTACCAATATATATCATGTTTTATTTATCTAATAACCCTTAGAATTGAAGTGGTTCTAGGCCACTGATGCTCTGCCTAGCACGTATGGGACTACGGACGTGAGCGTATGTAATGTAAGTTTAGTTTTAAATCTTTTTAAGTGTGTGTGCTCTGAATAAATACAAAATACACAAATACAAATACAAATTCCTTTATTCCACACACAATATAAACACATATAGCAAACATTTAGAAAGGCAGGGTGGAAAGGGTGTGGGCACAGCAAGCTGATTTTAAGCCCAACCTCAGTCACAAAGAGGGAAGTGAACTAAAAACTTGGATAAGTAAGAAATTACACAAATAATTAAATTTAAGTCCATACATAAATGACAACATACATTACATTTAATTTTATGCAACATTTAGAATTTAAAATTTGACTTGGAACCTATTTTTTTTGGGACAAACCAGGTCTAATAATTCTTCTTCTGCTAATCTCTAGAAAAGTTAGTCGCCACGAACAAGTATGAAATTCTGTTTACTTCAGTTTCTATTCGATCATTTCGGGTGTTCATCAAATTATCAGCTCCTATGTCAATACGGTGTGTTAATACAGACAGCCCATTTGGATTAATAAGGGCAAATTGAGTTTCAAATTCTTCGCGGCTGATTGGTTTTAACCGTATTTCACCGGTTCCTATTTGACCCGTTTTATCCGGTTAACGGGTACGACTACCCGGGTATAGTGTTGCAATAAATAGCGGAGTCGATAGTCTATCGATACTATCGTAACCTTGAAAAACAATAGGTTTAAAAATCTTTATTTCTTAATCAAGACATGAGGCAACTTACATTAGAAACTACAGTTTACACGTGCCTGATATTCTTATTGAATTTTGGTCTATTAAAATATCTTCCAGTCTTATCAAATTTACTACTTTTAGTTGTTCTTTTGTATATGCATCTGCTTTCAATACAGGATTCCTGCTTAGGCAATCTGCTTCCAAATTTTGTTTTCCTGGTGCATACTTTATGGATAAGTAATATGTTAAATCTCCCAGTTTTCGATAGTATTAATAGTTTTGAATCAATACTATCGATACTATTAGTGCAAATTTTATGAAAAACTATCAATAATTGTTTTACTATCGATAGTACAAATATTATGAAAAACTATCTACAAACTGTAAATCTGCAAGCTTGCCATATTCACTGAGGTCATTGTACTGCTTGTAAAGATCTTAAATAAATTATAAAATAAGATTGACAAAATTTCGAAATTATTTATTTTTATTTATTTTCATCGACAATTAATGCACACAGCACTAATCCATCGATAAATTATCGATACTCATGCACATCCCTATTACATGGCGTGTACGGTTTGTTAACTGATCAATTTAACTTACACGAACTATTTGCTGTCAAATAGGAAAAAGTAAAAAACTTGACATTGGCACAAGTTTTGGCAGAAATGGTTGTTTGTTTTTTGCAAAATTTTTCATAAATTTATTGAGATTAATAGTACCTAAGTTGAGTTGAACGCGGTTTTTTACCGGTCGCACTTACGCCACGGGGCGATACGTAAAATTACCGAGAATAACGCAATGGATCGGACGTGATGGCCCAGTTCCTGGCCAGCGCGATCCCCGGACTTATTTGTGCGCGAGGAGATGTGAACACTTGAAAAGATTGGTGTATACGAAGGAAATTGAATGTATTGATGTGATACGATACATAATTTTCAGTGAACCGTAAATGAATCGTAAGGAAAGTCATCAGAAAGTCATCATATTCACCAACTTAGATCAGCTTGATGAAGACTGGCTTACTTTGAGGCATTGCCTCCTTAACTGTGTCTGCAATCCAAAAAGTGCCAGAACACGTATTCGTTTTGGTTTGTTAAAAGAAGAATTGCCGTCTCTGCTAGATTGTGTTTAGTGCGAAATGATGGGTACTCTAAGATGACTATGACCGCAACTGCTAACTAGAACTTAGAATACTGTAAGTACTGTGTAAATAAACGTGTAAATGTTGTAAATAATGTCATTTATGCTTTTTACTTCGCCAGGAATTCCTTATTTCTTAGTAGGAATCCCGTATAACTCTAAAATTAAAAATGTTGTATAACCCCCGATATTTATTGCGTATAACTTTTAAACGGCTGAACCGATTTTGATTAAATAAAGCTAAGAACCATCTTAATCACGGCAGCTTTCAAACAAAAAACCCACATCGAAATCGGTTGATTCGTTTAGGAGCTACGATGCCACAAATAGACACTCAGACATACAGATACACAGAAACTTATAAAATACATTTTTTTGTCAAGGTTAAAAAGTAAAAATGAAAGTTTGCAATCATTTTTTTTGTTTATCATTTGATTTGAGATAAACGAACATTAGGTAAATTTCTATTGCTCCTAAAGTTAATATGGACAGGAAAAACATTTATGTAGTTTATTCCGGGCCACACTTTTAAAAAAAGTTTTGTTTAATTTTAGTTTTTCATAAAGTATTCCATTTTGGAAGTTCTCGAAAAAAGTTTGAAACATGACTTATAATCGCGCCGGTGAATATGGCAAGCTTGCAAATTTGCACCCTGTATAGTCAAACAAGTATGAATACTTTTTCATAATATTTTAACTAATAGTATCGATACTATCGATAGTTTGGTCTGTCATCAATAGTATCGCAAACTATTGGCTATCGATAATCCTATCAACATTCTGACCGTTTTCAAGGTCAACTATCGATAGCCAAACTATCGATACCTACGCAACACTATCCGGATAACCCGAAAATTCATCGATGAATTATTTTGTGAACGCAAACATGACGAATTGTACGGATTTATAAATTAATTACTGAAATTCGTTACGTTATTCTTGTCGCATGTTGTCGGGGACGAATTTAAATGTTGAAATTAATTTTAAATGCACATACCATGAGTCGCGGTTATCGTAACAAGTTAAAATTTAATCAAGCGGACAATGCAGTTATATTGATGAGGACACTGTACTCATACGCGCATTTACTTATACAGTCACAAGATTTCTGCCCGGGACTTCGTTCCCATGGGAATTTAGAAAAATTATGTAGCCTGTATTGATCAAGGGTGTCAGCTACCTCCATACCAAATTTTATCAAAATTGGTCCAGCCATTTGAGCGTGAAATAGTAACAAACATCCATACATCCTCACAAACTTTCGCATTTATAATATTAGTAGGATTTACAGGGTGTAAAGGACAGCTTAGCCAAAACTGAAATCTGTTAAATTTTATTATGAAGTGTTACTTCAGAAAAGTTCACTTTTTTTAACATTTTCCGCTTGACGGCCGGTGTGGTCGAGTGATAGTGACGCTGCCTCTTGATCGGCGGGTCCTGGGTTCGATCCCCAGTCGGAGCAAACATTTGTGTAAAAAGCAGATGTTTGTTTTCGGGTCATGGGTGTTTGTGTTTGTCTTTATGTGTGTTCCAAGGGACCCACAACACAAGGGAAAACCTTAGTGTGGGCCTTTGAGTGTATAGCGTTTATTTATTTATTTTAAATAAATATAATTTTAAATTACACGACTCCGATGACGGTGAAGCTTCACTTTGATTGCGCGAGGGCACCGTGCAAAGGCTTGCTCACCCTCTGGCGTTGTCAATTTGACACTTTTTACAGTTGCTTGCGTTGTTTTCACGATGTGCTTAAGCTAACATGGGATTGTATTCAAACACCTTTTTTAATTTTATTCTTGCTAACGAGACTAGCCATGTTATAAGAGAATTTTCAACACATTTGCTCATAAAGTGGGTCTTATGTCATTGTTTTAAGGTTCATAATGATATGTTTTACCCAGGCCGTGAGTAATAAAAATAAAGCACTAGTACGTAATGTTTTTTTTTTCTAAATTTCAGCAAAGAGATCAGATCTTATTTTATATTTAAAATTAGTGTAAATATTAAACTATTTGTAAATAATAATATAATTTCACTAAATCATTTAAAATTAACAGAAAATTATCATTTATTTATGCTAAAACGTGAAAATATATAGTTAAGTATTTTTTATTACTTGTCAATGTGAATCTCATTTTGCGAGCGAAAAAAGAAAAAAAAATCGTGCCTCTTTTCAGATGTTCTCTCTTGGTTTTCACAAACGGCATTTGTATTCATCAGATTGTTATTATTGTCAGAAACTCAAGACAAAAAAAAACTTCTTCAAGTGTAGAACAGGAAACCTACGTGGGTACACCGCCAGAAATACTTTCAGAGGCGCAACATGCTGATAGTTTGTTGCCGTCAATATCAAAGAAAAGTTTTTATTTCTTTCTTTCCTCGCAAATGTGTTGAAAAACGTCGAATGACACGCGTGGGCATTGGATATTACATTAGAGGCGAGTTTAGAGCCCGAGCCGAAGGCTCGGAAGGAAGAATCCAACTTAGCACACTTGTAGCATAATGTACTATTTTGTAGGTAGTGGGTTACAAATTACAGAGAAATATAGCTTTTGGAATATAATATTTCCACCAAGTTTATTGTTTTCTTTCACTACAAGAACCAGCCCGTAAAAAATGTAAAGAGAACAGCTGTTGTAGTGATACTTTCTAGTTCTTTTTCATTTTCCCAGTCACAAATAAACAAAAAGCGATAGGTAATAAAAAAACAAAATGATGACTTACACAAACTCAAAGTAAAGAAGAAAGGAAATTCCTCCAATAACTCTCCTTGGAAGTTTTAATGGGACGAAAAACTATTAACAAAGTGGAACTTTGTAAAACATTCAACTAGAATTCCGTGTACTATCTTAATCCAAAGTTATGGACAAAGGAGTCAGCGCAGGTGGAACAGCGCCGAACTAGTTCTACAAGTGAAACTCTTTTGAGTAATAATTGTGAAATAGTGCAGAAAGGAAAATACTGTGAGCTGCTTGTAACCCAGTCTTCTTCTTCTCGTGAAGGTATGGTCAAGTTTGTGGCAAACCATTCATTTCTATTTCTATTCATTTCTATTTCATTACTACTTTTATATTAAACACAACTACATATTACACACTATTTCATTTTCACATAAGAAAGTATGCACATAGACACACTTACCCATACACACACACACACACACACACACACACAAACTCAACACACAATTATTTGTTATTTTTCATATTATTTGTTTCCCTAATGTCTGGTACCGCTTGGACGCGGTCGCTCACGGGTGCTGACGGTAGAACAGCGCTGTCCAGTGTTAGTTATAAGTTTTATCTTGTTTTGTTGTTATTAGTTTGTCCATTTAACTGTGTATGAATAAAGATTTTATCGATCTATCTATCAAACTTGACTTACCCTGGTGTCGGAGTTATCAAACCGCACAATGGCCTCTGACTTGGTTTTAACGACTGTAGTCAGAAGCACGGAAACGCTCGTGATAAGTTACCACAGTGGTCATCCATCAGGTTCCTTGCCTCTTTGTCACTGATCCGCTGAGATCATGACTACAGTGAGAAATTTGATATTTTCTCTTCATCTATCAACAAATGTAAAAGTTCAATCCGCAGTGACTTGATAATGTTAGAACAACTAAATGTTTAACTTTAAGTAGTTCTTTAGTTACTGAGCTATGTTTTCCTTCTAATAATTCTGCAATAAAGAGTTTACACATGTACATACTACTACTGTAGAGATAGCGATGACTGATTGCTTAGTCAGTTAATTACTTAGTAGCACTGAGTATACTTGTTTATTTATTTGTAAACATCCACATCTGTTTCTGTTAGCATCTACTTCCTTTTTTTTTATTTAACCTGTGAATAGTGTTGTTGGTTGTGTATAATTTAGCCTTTAATTGTAAGACTGTCTTATTTCAACTTCTGTACGCAGCTGTTTTCTATTCCAAATAATAATAATAATAAAATGATAATAATAATAAAAATATCACGAGCGTTTCCCGCGCTTCAGCGAGCGCCACTAAGCTACGAGACGTTTCGCTTTGTAACCCAGTGGCACTCGCTGTTTATTAGGTATCCACTCCTAGGTCGCTGGTTATAAGGTTCAAATTAGACTGAACGTGGCGCTTTACATGGGGTGACTGTATTTCAAAAATTCTCAATTTATTTTCTAGCCTATCTGTTGTACACCTAGGCTTTAGGGCTTTATCTTACTAGAATCCTAAGTGAACATTACAAGTCAAATCTGGAGTAAGTATTACGCCGAGGATTTTTGGTGAACTCAACAAGATTTAGAAATGTGATATTCTAATATATAAAAATGAATTGCTGTTCGTTAGTCTCGCTAAAACTCGAGAACGGCTGAACCGATTTGGCTAATTTTAGTCTTAAAATATTCGTGGAAGTTCAGGGAAGGTTTAAAAGGTGAGAAAATACGAAAAAAAAATCTAAGGCGTTACGAAGTTCGCTAGGTCAGCTAGTAGGAAATAAAATATTGAAATATATGTTTTAACACAGGTTTTCTATGCCTCATGATAATTTAAGAAGGAAAAGATAAAACAAAGTTACAAAAGAAAAAATCCAAACACAAATCAACCAACAACAATGCTTCACATTCTCTACCAAAATACATATCGACACACAGTGTAAAGAGATTGACTCGAACCTATTAGACGAAAGCATATATATTTACTTACATTATGTATTACTGGGTATATTGACATGAGCCCATATTTTGAGCATAATCCCTCTGAAATTGATGTTGCATAATCCAAGCTTGTTTAGAAGCACGCTTAAACTAGCCGCCTGGATTTGAGTTGGTGACTATTCAATTTTGGAGGGTATTATATTAATCTGAGCGCGTGTAGGGTTGAGTAACCGTTTCTGTATAGTATAGAGGAGATTGCGAATTAGTTAACGTGTAGTTACGTTTTGGGTTTACGTAAATTGGGAACACTTAGGACTATGATTACAGAATAGAAGGGCTTCTAGCCCAGTGGTAGAATGTTAAGCGACGTAAATGGAGCTAGAAACCTTGATTAGGTGACCATCAATCGCAGGCGTTTCTGTTCTTCAGAGGGCACTTAGATGAGACGGTAAAACTTCACTTTGACTGCGTAAGGGGACCGACCGCTCAAAAATTGATTCATTTATTTAAAAAAAAAAAAAAATTTGGTGACTCGGTACCTCCCTCTCTTCCTTTTAGATCCATACTCTATCTAAAAGGAAAACTCACGACTATAATACCTATCGGCGTAGGCAGAACATCATGGAATTCTGAAACCGTTTGACGCTACACATTTGACATTCATTTTGAAGATTATATGTTATTTGAGTATTGCGGTTTAAATACACACATCAACACGGTCTAAGGATATTGCACGATTTTTCATACAAAAGAGGTCTGTTTGAGAAGCTATAATAGCATACTCAAGATACATGGAGGGCTATAATTTTCAGACGAGTTAGGCTAAACCTGAATTTTTTATTTTATTCAATAACTTTTGTTTTACTTGAAATTTGTGAAAACGTGAAGGAAACGAAAACGAAAATCCACTTTTTGTTTGAAAATAGTCGAATTTACACAATTTTTTTTTTCAATTCTTAGATTCTTTCATTCCCAGTGCAGCGTGGAAGTCCTTTTAGTTCCCATTGTTAAAAATCCTCTTTGGTTGCAAGCGAAAAATTCTTAGAATTGGCAGCGCGCAATTTCATTCTATTCTAAATTGGCTCTGAGCGGTCAGGAAAGCTCTTAAGACGACGAACATGCACCAGTTTAAGTGCCTCCCCTTTCCTTTGATAACCGTACTATTGCAAATCCAACTCACTTTTTAGTTTTTTTTTTCTTTCTGACCTTTAAAGGTAAAAATTCTCTAATGGGCCTTTTTATAATTCGAAAACGGCACGGCAAAATTGTATTACCATTGTCTATTTAATACACACATCAACACGGTCTAGGGATATTGCACGATTTTTCCTACAAAAGAGGTCTGTTTGAAGAGCTATAACATCATACTCGAGATACACGGAGGGCTATAATTTGCCCTTTTGCAGACGAGCAAGTGCTAAACCTGAATTTTCCATTCTAGTCAATAAATTTTGTTTTACTTGAAATTTGTGAAAACGTAACGAAAATGCAAAAAAAAATGCTTTAATTCGACCATTTTCATACAAAAAACAAGCAAAAAGTGCTTTTTCGTTTTCGTTTCCGTCACGTTTTCACAAATTTCAAGTAAAACAAAATGTATTGACTAGAATTAAAAATCAAGTTTAGCACTTGCTCGTCTGAAAATAATAGCTCTCCATGTATCTCGAGTATGCTTTTATAGCTTCTCAAACAGGCCTCTTTTTTCTGAAAAATCGTGCAATATCCCTAGACCGTGTTGATGTGTATAGTAATACTAGAATCTGAGAACATAGGGGGCAATGGTAATTCACATTTCGAATTATAAAAAGGCCCAAGAGACTTTTTTTCTCTCGGGCTTTTGATGCAAATATTTAAATGGTGGAATCTACCCATGATGTTAAAGAGAAAATAAATACATATTGACTATTCATCTTTCTATTATCCGAAAATGATTTTATAATGAATATTTTAGTTGAAATCAAGGCGCTGGAATTTTTTTTTTACGAAACGGCTAATCCAATTTGTAAGCCCCCCCCCCCTCCCCAACTGCCAGGGGGTGGGTCATGGCTACAAGTCTAAATCAACTTCTATTGACATACTATATACGTGTGCCAAGTGGCTTCCTTTAATACAAAAAAATGACCCCAGCTATATTAACTTAATTACTTATTAACTATGTTAATAACTCTAAAAACCTTTTTTTTTTTAATATAGGGCCTCACCACTAAAAATAAAACTAAAACATACACTTTAGACAATATTTAAAACCCGCTTATGTTGAATAACATAAGTCAGTTTTAGGCATTGTATATGGGCTTACAACTCTTAAACGGCTGAACTAATTTTGATCAAGCATAGCTAAGAACCATCTCGAAATCTCGATTACGCTGGCTTCCAAACGAAAAAACCGCATCAAAATCGGTTCGTTAATTTAGGAGCTACGATCCCACAGACAGACATACAGTCATACACATAAACAGATACGTCAAACTTAAAACACCCCTCTTTTTTTGTCGGGGGTTGAAAACGACTGCAATTTTTAAAAGCTTCATAATCAGGAAATTCTAGTAACAGATGCCGTTATTTCCTGAAGTGATGTAAGTAATTACTTCTTAATTATCTAAAGTAATATGAAGAAACTTCGTCAACTAGGTAGTTCTAACAAACGCCGCATCAAGGTACGTTATAGACGTTAAATTCAACCACTTTCCATTAACCTACTTCCTGGACATTCAAAACAGCTGATCACAAACTTTGCTCTAACTGGTCTAGGTCTAGAAACTGCCCAAACCATCCGGACCTAGACCGAAGTTAGGTCTAATTAAGTGCTACCTGCACTTAGAGCAAAACTTTGATGAAGCGGGCTTCAGTAGGTAAGACTTCGACCAATTGATGCAAGTTTTGGCATCGGTGTAGTGCAGTGGTTCCTAACCTTTTTATTATTGTTACCTTTGTAACCTATGAGGAAAACTGATTTTACCCCCCCTTTAAAATGTCATCAAATCAAACAATACAAGCAAAGTTTAATCTTTTATTTTTGAGAAAAACTCTTTTTCGTTTTGTGTTCTCTGTTTGGTACCTCTGTGTGGTACAAAAGAAAATTAAATTTTGCACCAACTCCATCGCATAGAACTTTGTAGATTCTCAAGTTTGTAGAGCATTGCCACGAATATGGTTCACAATTATTATTTTTTTACGACTAATAATTAGGTTCTTCGTTACCCCCGTAAAATAGCTGATTTACCCCCGCAGGGGTAATTACCCCCAGGTTAGGAACCGTTGGTGTAGTGTGTTCGTTCAAGAAAATAGAATCGCGTTTAGAAAGTTTGGATAATACTAGAGTTTCGTCCCTCCGAATGACAAAACATAGGATCACTTGTGTGCCTGTCTATCCGTCTGTCACTGCTCATTTAAGAGTTGCTAACAAAATAAGGAGGCCCAAACAAAGTCACATTCTGTCAGCGATTTAAGATCATTGTTTTGAAGTGTATGGGATTGACAGGGACTGAACACGTGACTTTTCTATTTTGTCTGTCAATCCGATACATTTTGCACTTCAATCACATCACAGTGTGTAACAAGTAAAAGACGACTTTTAATTAGTGTACACAATATATACAGGGCTCTAGGTATGTCTCTTTCAACCTCTCGGGTGGTTAATCAGTCCATGAAACTGAACAACTTCCCCAAGGAACATAGATCAAAATACGAAAAAAAAAATTTTGAGTTCCCATACAAACTCCATCAGCATATAGCGCATTTTGTATGGGAGATCAAATTTATTTTTTGAATTAGCCCATTATGTGAAAAACTTTCCCCAGAAACATGGAAAAGGGATATAAAAAATATATTTTCCTATGTTTTTTGGTAAAGATTTTAGTGTGTGTGGGTTTAGCGGTATCGTGGGCAATACTCATTTAATAACCGTCAGAATGAATATTAAATGTCGCGCCGAGTGGTGTGTATATGTGTGAGTGTGAGTGTATGTGTGTGTGTGTGTGTGTGTGAGTGGGTGAGCGTGTGTGTCAGGACTGAAATTGGAGTTTTATGAGCTTATGACACTTTCCGTTTAATCATAATCTTGTTCAAGGAGCCAATTGGTAACAATAAATTTGCATTCTGTTTCAAACTTTGGATAAATATGTAGTATTTTGTTTAATTTATTGTAAACAATAGCGGGAAGCTTTCATTTCTCTTGCTTTTTAATGTGGACATATGTCGTTTTAACAACACAATGAGGTGTGTTATTATTATAGGGTAGAAATGATAAATTTCATTTTTGAGAACTTTTATGTGTTCATTACTATCCGATAGAAGCTTAACCTTCTGAAGTTGTTAAATTTTGAAACCCTCACCTCGATCTTAAATAATACTCGCCATTTTCATTTAGAAAAGTTTGAAGAAGATCCCCCCCCCCCAGTTCTCTTCACACCGAAAGTTTTTAAATTAAAACGGAATTTTAATTTTTAGAAGTTCGTATTTTTTAGGAAATTGGAAATGAAATGCTTGCTTTTATTAATTATGAATCGGGAGAGTTGGAAATTTTCGGTTGGTTATAAAATTGGAATATTATTTTTATAGATCATTTTTTGACGTTAACTGAATACAAAAGAAAGTAAACTTTTAGGGCTAGCGCGCACTGGCTACTTTTGTGTCCATTACTGTTTTGTCACTCTTAACAAGTCCATAGATATGGTTCCCGACCACCCTCTTACCGAAGTCCGACGCCCAACAGCCTGCTGTGTTTCGTCAGTGCGTTAGGAGTACCAGTGCCTTATAGGAACTATCCAATTTCTATACATTTGATGACGGCTGCTTTGACTGGCGGCAGGGGGGTGTCACTCCGCAGTTTAGGCATGTTCGCGCGGCGGGCATACCGAGTATGCCAGCGAGCGCGGGTTGTTACTCGCCGCGCGCGCGTGAGCCGCGTTGGACGCGTGTTGAAGGAAATAATAAGTGTAACCTACTTACTTACGTAATTAAAATGACTGATAACGAAACTAACAAATATACAATAGTCTGTAGGTGTCTGTAGTTAGTAGGTATGTAGGCTAGGTATCAAATAACATGGTTGGTTATGTTAACTTGTGTTTTTACTTACTACACTTCTAAACTAAAGTTACTCTTGATTTAAAAGCATTGTTATCTTACTTGATAATTTTAATAATAGTTTTACCTCTAAATCGGCGGCGGCGAGTGTTAACCCTGAGCTCTCGTCGCGAACGCAGCATCGAGTCGGCGGTGCGCAATAGAATATGAACGCTAGTGGCCGACTATAAGTTTCAATTTCTCTTGCAAGCCTGTGCCGCTTGCAATAGTAGGCAAATTTTTATGCCTAAAGTTGACTTTTGTTAGGGAGTGAGACTTCTGTACGTTAGTACTATTATTTATTCTGTGCTGGCGGCGCCATCGCCAACTGAATGTCAAGTTGCTAAGAGTTTGCAACACAACGTTCGGTTTGCGGCGGCGCTGCTGGTCCAGGTAGTAATTGTCATTAAGGGACCATCCATAAATTACGTCACACGTTAAGGTGTGGTGAGGGGGTCAACAAAGTGTGACATTGTGTGACAAGGGGGTGGGAGGGGGTCATAAGTTTCGTGATGTCACATTTCAAAATGTGTTATGAGTATCAAAACGGGTTAACTATTAACGACAAACTTAACCTCTTCAGTCCCAAGCACTATTTTTAAGTTTATTCTTTTGTTGAGACACCGAGCTTTGAGTTCCTAAAAAATAAATAACTCTATTGAGTACTGCTTTTATTTTAAAAATACAAAAAAATGGAAAATATACAAAATATGTGACATCACACTAGGGAGGGGGGAGTCTTATAAATGTGACCAGCTGTGACAATAAGGGGGAGGGGGTCAAAACATCATGAAATTCGTGTGACCTAATTTATGGATGGCCCCTAATAGTATAAGGTTTCGATAGTTCTCAATTTCACCTCCTGAATGGGTAAAATGATCACCATTGTCATTCAGCCGTCATTGACACGACATTGATTAGTAAAAAAGATGCCCAGGTAACCTGCGTTACCAGGAACAACTTTTGTTATTAATATGAAAATGGTCTGTAGGAGAATTAGTGAGGGATGCCTTCGCTTGCATCGCCTACAAAGTTTGAAGGAAGGATGAGCCAATGGTACCGGAATTTATCTCCCAAAAATATTACCTAACCCAGACGAAAATGTATAAGCTGATGACATACACTAATTAAGTCATTAATTACATACATACCCACACACATACGCTCACGGCAATAATCAGTATCAGAGCATCCGGCGTTCCAGAACCACTTTATGCCATATTTAACAAAAAAGGGTCGTTACATGAAACATGATATATTTATAATGCTATACAATACAATACAATACTCTTTATTGCACACAAAAAAAACAAAAAAACATAAAACATAACATTAAACAAAAACAAATGTTCATAATGTAGTGTACAATCCGGCGGCCTTATTGCTATAGAGCAATTTCTTCCAGGCAACCGGGGGGTGAAGGAACCAATACAGAAGGTGAAGCGGTAGACGTGCAAAGAGTAATATACCTTATACATATCTATACCTAAATATATGACATATACATACACACAAATAAATGATGAAAAACATTAAATATTACATATATATATATATATATATATATATATATATATATATATATATAACTTACTCTAAGGTAAGTAACTTACTCTAAGGTATATTACTAAAAAAAAGATTAAAAAAAATGGTGATGTATAATCCATTAATAAGTGTATATTATTGTATGTTTGTGTGTTATACCAAAAAGAGGGGTGTTTTCACATGTGGTCTTTGGGAAAAGTTGTTCAATTTCATCATAAGATGACCAGTGTGGGAGAGTGGTTAGTAAGCCTGCTTTTTAATTGACAGTTACTGGGTTTAAATTGATTAAAGATCATTTTATGTCATGGAATGTCTACTCTATTCAATCTACATTCTTAATCTAAGTTTGAGGGTACTAGGGTAGTTGGTGAAAGCTTTGTAGTTACGAACCTATATACTTATAGTTATAGTTACAGTTTCTTAAAGTTACGAAATGTTGAGGGTGCTCATCTAATGTTATTATGTCAGCTAACTTCTCTATTTGCAGCAATAACACACAGTTTCAAAGTTTGCACACCTTTTATAACGAGTTTAGCTGTTACTGCAAAGCGAAGGAGTTAAGAAATGTTCTAACGTTCAAGACAATGATTCTATACCAAGGCTCTTATAAACATTGAACGTTTATGATTTTGCTCCGATAGAAATTTTCTAACTTATGAGTTTGCGAAAATAAAACCGATTTCAAAAATGCGAAAAAAAATACAACGTCATTTTAATGTGCTACCATAGTACCGACTGATCGATTGCAAGCAATTTGTCAGTTAAAAAAAAAACCGGCCAAGTGCGAGTCGGACTCGCGCACCGAGGGTTCCGTACAAACCTAGCTTAAAGGTATTGTAGACCTGAGTATTTGATATGAATTTCAATTTAATACCTCAACGCGTTCATGAGGAAAGGGGTAGTAAGTTTAAAAATATTAAAAATATTTTTATGATATGATGTAATTAAAAATTTATGGTTTTCGCAATTTTTCCTTTATCTGTGCTATAAGACGTTGCTTCGTACCAAATTTCAAGATTCTGTATTCACGGGAAGTACCCTGTAGGTTTTGATTCCTTTGCGAGTGTCGAAAATTTGCGGAAATTTGCGGCATAAACGGCTGTATCTTTTGATTGCGTTGGCTTAGAAGTTTGATTTTTTCACAGCTTCAAGGGACAGTAAACTTGAGTAATTGATATAAATTTCAGCTTCATACCTCCACGCGTTCCTGAGAAAAAGGGTCTTGACAGACGGACGGACGGACGGACAGACGGACAACAAAGTGATCCTATAAGGGTTCCGTTTTTTCCTTTTGAGGTACGGAACCCTAAAAAACAACGGGTTGCACTCCGGGAGTTCCGGCAGAAGTGAAAACTTGAACATATATTACTTCCTTGCAGTATACTGTCCCTCCGTCTTACGAATTTTCGATCAGGTCACGTGTCCTGACCCGAGTTTAATATTTTTTACTCATCCCAAAAAGTGCACGCTAAAGAAGTTTTCACTCTCCCTCAGTCTTACGAATTTTCGATCAGGTCACATGTCCTGGCGTAAGTAAACATTTTTTATCCATCCCAAAAAGTGCACAACGCCGCTAAAGAAGTTTTCACTTCAAAAACTCTGACACCGGGATTAGCCAAGTTCGCCACACGCTTGACTATACCAAAGAAAAACTAAACAGCGATCACCTCGTAAAGAATCTTATTTATTCATTTATTCATTAAACTCTAGCAATAACGCCCATTGTAATAGTAATTGCTAAGTTATCTCTTTTGTTTCAAGAGGGGAAAAATCCAATATTGCGACATTTTCTTTACCGGCAGCATTATTTCCTTCAATTTTCCCCGTTGTTTGATAGTGTGCTTATCATTTTAATGTTTGAAACTCATTCCTTTGTCGTCAAGCACCTGTATTTCAATATCCGACTCATCTCGACTAGCTTCTGAAGGGCCCTTTACCATAGTAGCGACTCGACGCGACGACTAAGACAATATCAACTAAAATTGCTTTAACGTTGAACAATATTGTTGTGCACATTTTAATGAATTCTGCATTAAAGAGTCGGGTAAAGAATTTCAGCTCAGTATAAAACTCAGACAGTGAAAATATTTTCAACCGACTTCAAAAAAGGAGGAGGTTCTCAATTCGTCTGTATGTTTTTTTTGTATGTTTGTTACGCGATAACTCCGCCAACTATTGTCCGATTTTGAAAATTCTTTATTTTTCGAGAGAGTATACTCCTGAAGAGGTCCAATATAAATTTTATCGAAAATGATTCAGCGCTTTTAAAAAAATCAACAAAAACAAAAAATACTACAAACTAGAACATCATCTAAATAAATGAATTACATTTCTGTTTGTAGTTATCTGCTAATAGGCATTGTAGTCCGCAAAAAATACTTGATAATATCTACTGGTGTTGGAATTGAAGTCGGTGACTCACACGTATTTAACGTGGAAAATTATATTAGTAGACAAATCAAAAATGCTAATATTAGGTCCTCACCTATGAAATTGCTGTTTTAGATTTGTTTTTTTGAAAACTTTGTGGGAAGGTTCTCAACATTCAGCTAATAATTGAAAGTGTATAAAAATAAGTCATTGATACAGTTCGGATTCGCATTTAATTACTTAGATTAAATTTTTAGGGGTTTGGGGCGCCATGTGACGAAGTGGAAAGTCTCTTTCATGGCCGGAACAGTGTTTTTTTTTAAAATACTGTAAGTTGGCTATATGTAAGTGGGTACCCAAAAAGGCACCTGAAGGGATTGGAACGGTTTTTTGTTTTTCATTATTTTTTTTCTGTGCTCTTTCAGTTTTGTTTTGGTCTAATCAGAATATTTTCAGGTGCCGTAGTTTTTCATGGATTTTTAGTGAGCTGAGGCAGAGGCGAAACTCATTTAGGACCATACAGAACGCAACTCAGACTCTGATGTATACTTAAGTAGCAGTGGTCTTTGTCATTTTGATAATGAAAGAATGAGACAAGTATAGATCAAGACTCGAGTCTCCTTCTGTAATACGGGCCTTAGACTCAAAACTTAAAACACGATTTACTCGAAATCAATTATTTTCCCTTTTTGCGTAACCACCCATATATTCAGTTTTAATGCATCAAAAACATGAAAGCTTTAACTAAAAAGCATTTTCAGTTGAAACAGGTTTGTTGAATCCAATTACAAAATGTCGAAACCTACAAACCAACTGTGGCGGATTGGCAGAACAGTTTTAAAGAATATTTCTTTTGAATTTTGCTGGATTTTCACCTTTTATTTACAATCTATTTCACGTTTCATGTTCTTGCTTTGACAGCAGTGAAAGAGATTTACTTTTTCAAACATTTGCGTATTTTTAATTTTAACCTCCAACATAAAAAAATCGATACGGCTTCTTTGTTTGAAAGCTGACGTATTAATAATAACCTGTCTTCATTAATAGCCTTGGTTTAATAGTCAATCGACAACAGCCGGGTCCAACGGCTTAACGTGCCCTCCGATGCACGGAAACGCTCGCGAAAAAGTCCCACTATGGTCGCCCATTACGTGCCGTCTCTGTGTATTTTGCTTAACCTTACTGATCGCTTAAGTTCGGCAAGCGTCACTGGGCGAGGTGCGCTTCTAGCTACTGCTACTGTAGAAAATAAAATCAGGTTCCATTGCGGAAAGCATACTAATTAGAAATGCCAAGCAATTTCGAAATTTAAGACTCTATTTCGGCGCCTCCACAACTCCTTAAGCTTTTAATATAACTGTGCGATGCAAGTGCGCCGCGGTTCGCCGGCACTCGCTTATACAAGAGTGCAATGTTAATATTTACCGAACTGTTCCGAAAACTAATGAAAGTTTTTGCCCTCCTCGCTTCTGTATTTTCTTCTTATAGTTTTGGGCCAAATAGCTATTTGACTATTTTTAAAAGTGAAGTTCGTTCAGAACTATAGAGATCAGAAGAGGAAAGTTGACTGGGCATTTGATACGACACGACTACTTTATTGAAACATTATATAGGGAAAGATTGAAGGAAAGAGAAGTAGGAGTAGACCTAAGCGGAGCTGTTTTGAGCAAAAGGTTATGGTCGTATCATATCGAGAGGTCAAATCACTAGCGGAGGATGGTGAGTGTGGCATTTACTCCACCGACAAGAGCGTGGCTCTTAAATTGAAGAAGAAAATAGTTATTTACGATAAATTGGGTTATTAAATTAATAAATCTACTTCTTAGCAAATCGATGGCAAGTAGTCGTGATTATAATTTTGCTGCCCAGAACGTAGCCACTTGGACGGCGGATTGAGAAGCGTCCATTAGATCTTGTTGGGTGCAGGGTAGGGCACGCACTGCATGATGTTAGGTGGGCCATAGTTTGCATAGGTTTAATTAATAAATAAAATAAATACTTAAACGCTACACACTCAAAAGCGCACACTAAGATTTTCCCTTGTATCGTAGAACATACATAAAGACAGACACGAACACCCATGACCAGAGAACAAACATTTTCTTTTTACACAAAAACTGGGAATCGAATCCAGGACACGCCGACCAAGATGCAGCGACAATACCACTCGACCAAACCGGCCGTCAATTGAAAGAAGTTAGAGAATATGCCCAATAAATTTAAGAACTCTTCCCAAGGAACATAGGCTAAAATAAGAAATAAAATCCGCCTCTCCACACATCTTTTTCTATCATCACGAGTCACCATTTACGAGTACTTGCCCAATGCTTAAAAAGTAGGTAGAATTTTTTTTTTAAACCTTTAGGTGTATTGGAGAAAGTTGTTCAATGTCGTGGAGATTCACCTGAATTTCAAAAAAAAAATTGGTAATGTGTATGGTATGCTAATATGGTATGGTGTTGTCGGTTGACTACAGTCGTTAAAACTAAGTCAGAGGTCATTGCGCGGTTTGAAATCTCTGACACCAGGGTTAGCCAAGTTCGCCACACACTTGACTATACCTACACGATAAGAAAAAGAAGAAGATGCTAATGCGAATAGTCTGATCTGCAGTCCTGTGTTGTGTACCTGTATCCCTTCCCTGCGGTACTCTTTCACTAAAAGCCGTAGCAATAAAACCAACGTATACGCTTTTATTACGCTATTAAATTGTAACGCTACCCTCATATATGTATAGTGATGCCCATTTCAATTACCATCTCAATTGGGTCGTGTAAATTGGGTTTTTATAGGAAGCTCGATGAAAACAAGCAAATTAATTGTAGGTTTATTTTAAGGCCAAAAATAATTGATGTTTCTTTTCATAGCATGTTTTCTTAATGGAAATTGAACAACTAATTTTTTTTGGTACCTATGTTCTTTCATTTACTCACTGTACTGAACCGATCTGTGAGGTTAAGTAACGTAGGCAAGAAACTACAACTTCAATTTATGCTAAGCGTTTCTGTGACAACCCGGCTGATGTCGCTTGAAATAGAAATAGAAAGAACTTTATTAAGTGAACTATAAGATAACAGTACAGTTCCACGTTAGCTGGAAATCTATTCCACTAACCAGTGGGTTCTCAATGGCAAAGGAATGATAATGGTGACCACTTTTGATAGATAGATAGATAAAATCTTTATTTAACTGACACATTACACAACACAATTACAAAAACTACAAACAAATAAAACAAAAACATTAGTATCTTAACTATTAATTAAAAATAATGTGTTTAGAAGAGTATAGTGTGTGTTTGAGAGTGATTAGGGGTGTATGTGTGTGTGTGTGTGTGTGTGTGTGTGTGTGTGCGTATGCGTGTGAGTGATTGGTGTTGCGTGTATTGTGTCAGTGAAAATGGCGCTGGCTCAGCATTTGTTGTGATAAGAAACCACTATAATTTTCAACCTATTATATTTTTTTTTTGGTTTCAAAAATTATCGATCCTGGTCTACTATCAAATAAACTTCGCAAGAAGCTCAACAAATCAATAATTTACTTAACAAATTACGTA
This sequence comes from Aproaerema taeniolella, assembly GCA_949987775.1. Classification (NCBI taxonomy): domain Eukaryota; kingdom Metazoa; phylum Arthropoda; class Insecta; order Lepidoptera; family Gelechiidae; genus Aproaerema; species Aproaerema taeniolella. Next base: position 18,600,233 of record OX465245.1, read on the forward strand.
AGTGTTCCTATGCTGAACTTTGCAATCTCAGCACAAGGGGCGAATTAATTTCCGCCCTGTGGTCTGTCGCGGCCGCACCGACAGAACCCATTAGGAAGAGAACATCAAACGATTACAACTACATGTATAAGTGGGCTGTTCGAAACTTGGCCAAACAAGCCGACTTGGCCAAACTAGCCAACTTGGCTGAATGTGGGATAACTTTGAAGCGTCCTTCTTTCGAGTGGAAATGGTTTCCTCAATTAGGTATATATCCAAGAGACCTAGACATGTATATGTCACCGGAAAATTATATAAATCGTAATATTTCAATTTCATTAGTCAAATATTATATTTTGCCTAGTAAAATTATAAATTTTAATTTTTAAGGGCCGCCTGCATAAAAGTATAATAAGTAAGGTTAGGTTAGGCTTTTTAGGTTCGGTTAGGTTGTTTTCCCAAGCAAAAAGGTCGCGAGTTCAAATCCTGGTGCGGGCTACCACTAAATTCGTGTTTTCGGATGTATGTACGGATTTCTAATCATCACTTGCTTAACGGTGAAGGAAAACATCGTGATAAAACCCGCCCGTCCAAGAAAATTCATTTACGAAAGACGAGCGGTCCATCAATCCGCATTGGGCCAGCGTGGTTGACTATGGCCCCTTCGTGTTTCGAAGGGAGGCCCGTGCCCCTCGGTGAGGACGTATATGGGCCGTTAAAATATATATATATATATATATATACTATAAAAAAGTCCGTCATTGTAAAAAAATATGGGACCTTTCACAAAGTACCGATAGTTTATATTTTGATCATTTATATTTTACTTTAAATGTGATAGTAAAGTTAACAAATTAAAGATTTAGTACAAGCTTTTTAACAAAATCGGGCATGTTAAACATAATTAGAGATAAAAAAACCGGCCAAGTGCGAGTCGGACTCGCGCACCGAGGGTTCCGTACAAACCTAGCTTAAAGGTATTGTAGACCTGAGTATTTGATATGAATTTCAATTTAATACCTCAACGCGTTCATGAGGAAAGGGGTAGTAAGTTTAAAAATATTAAAAATATTTTTATGATATGATGTAATTAAAAATTTATGGTTTTCGCAATTTTTCCTTTATCTGTGCTATAAGACGTTGCTTCGTACCAAATTTCAAGATTCTGTGTTCACGGGAAGTACCCTGTAGGTTTTGATTCCTTTGCGAGTGTCGAAAATTTGCGGAAATTTGCGGCATAAACGGCTGTATCTTTTGATTGCGTTGGCTTAGAAGTTTGATTTTTTCACAGCTTCAAGGGACAGTAGACTTGAGTAATTGATATAAATTTCAGCTTCATACCTCCACGCGTTCCTGAGAAAAAGGGTCTTGACAGACGGACGGACGGACGGACAGACGGACAACAAAGTGATCCTATAAGGGTTCCGTTTTTTCCTTTTGAGGTACGGAACCCTAAAAACAACAACTTTTACTGAACAAATTGTATTAAAATGTTTAAAGGCTATCTAATAGGAAAAGATATAAAAATTTGGACGGTAAATGTATATTGAACAATAAAGTTTAGTTTAAACTGGAAAAAGTTTTAAAAATGTGGGGTCTTTTTAATATTTTTTGCTTTTCTTATAGTTAACTAAAATTCAGGACATGAATCGTCCCACTAAACTGAAAAACTTTGCCAAAGGAACACAGGTAGAAATATGAAACAAAAAATTTGCCTCTCCGTACAACTTTAGCGATCAGCTGTTTAATAAATAAGCAGAATTTCTTTTTGAGAATTTCACATGGGCTCCTGGGGAAAGTTGTTCGATTTCGTAGGCAGAATCACCCCTTACAGCACACAGACACACACACGCTCACAAGAGTGGCTTTAGTTAAGTGGATATACAGGATGTAAAAGACAGCTTAACAAAAACTGAAACCCTGAACTCAGACAATCATTCTGAATTATTTTCCAGTGGAATTTTTCTCCGGAAAATTTTCGTTTTTTTTTAATGTTTCTAGTATTTTCTGCTTACATTTTTTATTATTTTATCGAATACCTACACTCCATTTTGCAACAAAAAACAATCATAACAACGTAAAACACGAAAACCAGCAATGTATATCGCTCTCCGATAGCAGGGCGGTGCGGGGGTATGGCACGCGGAGCGCGGTTTCACAATACGTTTCGTAATGCCAAAGTACCTAGGTAAATAATGAAAACTGCTTAACATGACGTTTCCGGGAAAAAATAATTACTTATAGCTGATGATAGTTATCTGTAGATTCCACCATTTAAGTATTTGCTAAGCTGTCCTTTACACCCTGTATACACGATAAGGCAAGTATACTAAAATATTTTGTTTTTTAAATGGAGAACTTGTAATTAAAAAAATTAGTGCCGTGTGGTGATCGGTTGAGAATAACGAAAAAGGTGTCGAAAAAGGCGACTAAGGAAACACAAATGAGACCTGCCTCCTAGTAATCCATCCCAGGCACCGACACTTATTTTTTTCTGAATCTAAGGTGTCGTCCTATGGTTTCAAGCGGTGAGGTAGGCTCTGCAAAGGGCCGTCTGGTTCGCGACAACCCTCCCACCGAAGTCCGACGCCAAACAGCTTGCTGTGTTCCGTCGGTGCGTAGGAGTACCAGTGCCTTTATAGGCATTTTTTGGGTTAACTTGCTCCATCATCGACCTCATCTTTGACCTTTATGGTCAAGATTGAGGTCAAGAGTTAACCCTCTCATAATAAAAAAATTAAAAAGGCAAAATTGTAGCGTACACTCGATGAGAAAATTGCTTTTATTTCCATAACAACCGTTTCCATGTTACCACAATATATTTCCTCATTCGTATTTCAATAAGGAGTCCATTGAAAACACTTATTGTGAAAACATGTAAAGGAACGCAAATAACCCCTACCGGGAACATAACAACAACCCCGTGTAAATGTAAGTACCAATACGATGAAATTTATTCGTACTTAAAAATGAATTTATTGAATTTGAACGGTATACAGCAGTGTTTTTCAAACTGTGGGTCGCGACCCCCCGGGGAGTCGTGAAGCTTTACTCGGGGGGTCGCGGGTAAAAGAAAAAGAATTAGAAATAGAATTGTTTTTTATTTCCTCACCACAAAAAATTAGGTTACACAAGAGATATTAAATCAGTTAACATAGTCTGTTACATTGTTTCTTTAAACCTTATTTAGCAGTTAACAAAAACTTTAAATTATTTGTGGCTAAACTAGGTAATCAAACCTTGTGTGTAATTATTTGTAGGTTCTACACTACAATAAGAAATTACGATATCAGTAAAAACATTTTGCCTTTATAATGATGCCTCCCTCATTCCGGGCCTATCCTTAGTACCATTATTATTATGTTTTAAATCTCCAACGTAGATTTAGCCTAGGCCTAAGGGAGTCGCCAGAACTTTTCCTCTTCCAAAGGGGTCCTGAATTCAAAAAGATTGAAAAACGCTGGTATACAGTATACATTGCGCTCTACCTGAAATAAGCGGATACTGTCTACTGAATGTAATATCTACGAGTATTTTTCATTTATTTAGGGGCCTATCTACACTAATATTATAAAGAGGAAAGATTTGTACCTATTTTTGTATGTTTGTATGTTTGTAATGAATAGGCTCAAAAAGTACTGGGCCAATTTAAAAAATTCTTTCACCATTAGGATGCTACATTATCCCTGAGTAATATTTAATAAAGTTGCATATGTAGTCCAATATTTCGAAGAGAAGCCTGTGTCCTTCGGAGAAGAAGTATGTCATCTATGTCCGTAGTCAAGATTGAGATCAAGCATTAACCCAAAAAATGAAATAAAATGGGCTGATGATGATATAGAGGGCCTTTTTATAATTCGAACGGCACGGCACTTCAAAATTTGAATTACCATTGCCCCCTATATTCTAAACTTCTAGTATTATACTATTACATAGGAGCTAAAGGTAATACAATTTTGCCGTGCCGCTTTCGAATTATAAAAAGGCCCATATAGGGAAATTGCACAAAACAAGCTATTTATTAAAAGTAATTTCTGCCAGTATCTGACAATCATTTTTTATATTATTACCATCATTGTATCTATTACTAGCTTCCCGCGCGGGACTTCGTTCCCGTGGGAATTCAGGAAAATCATGTACCCTATGTCCATCCCGGATAATGTAGGATTCTAATGGTGAAAGAATTTTTCAAATCGGTCCGGTAGTTTCAGAGCCTATTCGATGCAAACAAACAAACAATCAAATCTTTCCTCTTTATAATATGTATAGATATAGATTTACACTAGTTCCAATTGTTTAATTCATATGTTAAAGCGACAGATTTCGATTACTCCATCTTCAGGCGAATCTTATTTTAAACTAAATAAACAAGTGGAACTAGTGTAAAAATCATGTCTTTTATTGGTAACAATGTGGAGTTCTATCAAGAAGCAACCTATAAACTATTTTATCTATTGATTTGCAATAGAATTCTCGCAATTTCCATGCAGTTCAATATTTATTCACGTGAGGAAGATCGGTCTTGTTAAGTCTCTTTCTCCATGTTTTCTTAGACGCCAAAGTACTTTATACTTTCAAATACTTATCGAAGATGGTGTGACTCGTTCTTTCATGAACGAATGGATAAGATTTTGTGAAAACTTTTGTATCAGAAATGTGGAAAGAGGTAGTTTTATACCTACTTCTATAGATAAAAAAATTACTGGGCTACACTGTATAACGCCACAGATAACGCCTGAATGCGTGGCTGAGTACTGGTCCACAAAGATTTGACCTCACATTAGCATTAGGATCGACTTAATAGTAATAAATACTAGATTTTTTTTAAGTGACACAAAATGATCTAGATAATCTTTTCATTTTTCAAATTTTTAAGGCGGTCTGTATATCTGAGATTTTGTATTAATAGCGAGTTTACAGTATCACTAAGATATTATTACTAATTGAAATTCAAAATTAAAATCACACAATCAGGTATTTAAAAAAAATATTTTATTTTATTTTATTTTATTAAAGCCCAATCCCGGCCAACACCGCAAGATATTTATTTTTTATTTAATCCAATGCAGAAGTAAATTACAGAAACATATCTTAAAGCTATCCCGCAATCCTCTGAGATTTTTATGCTACGAGGATAAATAAACAAGTATTCCCCCATTTCCACTTCGCTAAAGTCATGGCAGGAGTTTCTACTAAGCAAGTAAAGCATCTACAGCAATAACTCTCGCATACATAACGTGTGTGGTATGTATAGTATTAGATGGTACATTAGATGGTCCCCTTTTCCAAGCGGTATTCGTTAAATAAACATATTAACCGTAAGTGGAAATGCGGCTGCTGGATTTTCTGACATTGTTCGCTTAAGTGATAAGCTGAAAGCGGACTTAGATCATAGTTTTGTTTTTTTTTTCCTTCCATACTGGACTGGGAGTGAAAGAAAAACTTAGAAGTGCCAGCTACCTACTCTTCCCAGGTACCGTAAAAAGTCTGTAAGTGGGATCCGAGGGTTTTTCTGTCATAATTGGCGAAAGGCTGACCACCTCTCACCATTATACAACTTGTTCCATCTACCCTCACAATTTGTGTCAAACGCGGCTTCAACTAGTTCGCTAGAACCACTGCTCTTCCTATCCTGTTAGGGATTATAGGTGTGAGCATATGTATTTAATTATGAGAAGCGTTGACTCTTGACTTCAATCTTGAGTAAATGAGGTCGAAGATGGAGCGATTTAACGCCGGCCGGTTTGGTCGAGTGGTAGTGACGCTGCCTCTTGATCGGCGGGTCCTGGGTTCGATTCCCAGTCGGGGCAAATATTTGTGTAAAAAGCAGATGTTTGTTCTCGGGTCATGGGTGTTTGTGTCTGTCTTTGTGTGTTCCAAGGGACCCACGACACAAGGGAAAACCTTAATGTGGGCCTTTGAGTGTGAAGCGTTTTTTTTTTAAGCCAGAAAATGCCTATTAAGGCACTGGTACTCCTACGCACTGACGAAATAGAGCAAGCTGTTTAGCGTTATGAATTCACCCCTCACTTAACACAGTACACGACGACATTACATAATTACACCACACATTTTATTGCTTGTCTGTTCTTGTTATTATAAAAAAATGTTTTTTTTGTTTTTTTTTTACTTTTACTTAGTTTTGTATGGTGTGCTATTATTTATGAGTTAATATATGGTATATCTATCTATCTATACTGTGCATGTAACTTTACAAAAGACAACAGTGTTAAGATCTAGTTACAGACAATTCGACGAAACCGCTATTCTTCTACTGTTTATACCACGAGTTTTTCCTCACTTTTCCGAGCACGCTTCTTGAATCTTTAATTTTATTGAATTCCGATCGACTCCACTTGTGCTCGCGCCTGTACCAGATGTTTTCAACGTTCGCAATAATGTCTACTGACGCTGAAACTCTAATATTATAAATGTCGAATACGATTACTCATATTTTTGTATAAAAGTTGCGATAACAATTGTTATACACTGGTTTGATGATGATGATGATGAGGTCCGAGCGATTTTGGCCATGGCGACCACTTCAACTCCTAACACTGGTTTATCACATTAAATAACTTTTTTTTATTTTAGAAGATATTAACTCTTGATCTCAATCTTGACCATAAAGGTCAAAGATGAGGTCGACGATGGAGCGAGTTAATCCAGAAAATGCCTATAAAGGCACTGGTACTCCCACCCACAGACGGAACACAGCAAGCTGTTTGGCGTCGGACTTCGGTAGGAGGGTGGTTGCGAACCAGACGGCCCTTTACAGAGCCTACCACACCGCATGAAACCATAGGACGACACCTCAGATTCAGAAAAAAATGAAGTGTCGTTGCTTGGGATGTCTCATTTGTGTTTCCTTAGTCGTCTCTTACGACACCCACGGAAAGAGATGGGGTGGTGTTATTCTCAATGGATTACCACACGGTTCAAAAACATACGCTCACGCCTGTAATCCCATACGGAGTAGGCAGAGTATCAGTGGTTCAGAACAACTTGAAGCCATATTTTAGTTAAATTCTGAGGGTTATTAGGTGAAACAAGATGTATAGTGGTGGAGGTTGTCAGCCCTTCGCCCACAATACAGCAAAACCCTCGCGTCCCTTCGTCTTGTTTTATATAATTATTTTCTATTATGTTTCTTAAGTAAACGTGGAAGAGCGGAGTCCCCTGGCACAGGCATATTACACTTAAAAGGAGGCTTCAGCATTGTAAGTTAATTTTATACAGGGCTTTAGGTATCTCTCTTTCAACCTCTCGGGTGGTTAATCAGTCCATGAAACTGAATAACTTTCCCAAGGCACATGGTTAAAATACTTCGATCAACTATTTTATATAGTTGATCGAAGTTAAAATACGAAAAAAAAAATTTGAGTTCCCATGCAAACTTCATCAGCATATAACGCATTTTTTTTCGTATTTGCACCTATGTTCCTTGGGGAAGTTGTTCAGTTTCATGGACTGATTAACCATCCGAGAGGTTGAAAGAGAGATACCTAAAGCCCTGTATATGTAAGAGTAAATAAATATTTTTGTTTTTTGTCCCTATTACTGACTTTTATAGTACGCCTGGGAAGAGTTGGCAGATGGTACATTCTAAGTTTTTCTTTCATTCCCAGTGCAGCGTCTTTTTTTTGTCGGAGGTTGAAAAACCTCAGCCACTTTTTAACAACAAACTTTCATTTAATGCTTTAAAAAATATACTGTTAAATGAATACTTAATTTATCGGAGATCGGACGTTAAATCGTAAATAAACGATGCACTCGTCATTTCCGGTCACAACATGGCGACGTGATTACTGCTACGTGCCGTATTTTAAATTTTAAACGATTCATTATTATTGTTTTCATATGAATTCATCAAAAATTTCATATATGTAGACTTTATTTTTAACCCTTGGCAAAAAGAGGGGTGTCGTAGGTTTGACGTGTGTATCTGTTTGTCTGCGGTTATTCTCAATCGATTACCACACGCGGCACAAAACCCTTAGACTGAGGAAGCTGAGATTTTTAACTTTACCTATCCTAATACAGGGTTACTTTTTAATCAGTACACAAATTTTTCTTACGGTGTCGGTAACGTTGTTACAACGTAAATAAGAAGGAAAACATTTTTTTTCCAAAATTTTTCAGATTTTGATACCCCTTTTTAACGTCTTAGAGCATGAATTTTGTAAAACGCAGAAACACGGGTGTCACAAATTGTGTTGATGAGTACTATTACCAAGTTTCAAGTCAATTGGACGAAGTTATTTTTTTTTTCATGCCAAAATTTTTATTTATTTTCATGCTTCAGACGATCTAGCTTGAAATGTTTATATGAAACGATATAAAACAAAAAAATACGGGTCTGTGAAATTTTTATAAAGTTTACGTACAAAAAATTTGTGTACTGATTAAAGAATAACCCTGTATAGTAAATACTGTACAAAAATGCACAAGCTTTAATTCCACACTCGTAGTATAAATAATAAACACAAATTACGCACATTAAAAAACCTTAAAAGTTTAGGTGGGATGGGTGTGGGCACAGCATATTGATTTAAGGTGGAAATCTGTGATTTTCCAAGCTTTTATTGTTACTGACAGATTATTGAGTTGCTATTAACGTTCAAAAAGGAATTTAGACAGACTAATAATTATTTGTTATTTTACGAGAGTTCAACCAAGTCAAAATCAGTCAAAAAATAATTAAAAACGTCAAATACATTTGTTTATACCATTCCCCCTCTAAAAAGATTCTTTTTTCACTGAAAATTGGGGATAAAGAGCTCTTTTAGTCACAGTTTTGATATTTGAATTTAGAACCCTAAAAAGATTCTTTGTCTCTCGCAAAACACGTAAAAAAAGAGCACTTTTTTTGTCAATTTTGGTGTTTAAATTTCGAACACTCCAATGGATAGACATACAACCTCCATCGCAAAGAATATTCGAAATTCAAACTCCTTGCGCAGATAACTCTTCAATATTTGAATGGTCAACATTTTCGACAGATTTAAAACTTTAAAATAAAAATGAGTGTTCTTTGCTGTCATTAATTAGTAATACGTCGACAAGAAATAAATATCTCGTATCTCGTCACAGATTGATCACCCTATCGACAAAAACAAGAAAATTTCTCTAAAATTTAGTAATTATTCAAATTTGAATGTACAGAGGGCCGCACATCAGGTTACCACAAGCGTGCACTCTGTGCCGTTGCGATAAGATGAAAATGGGTAACCTGAAAGATGAAAATGGGTAACCTGATGCGCTGGCCTCTGTACATTTTCATAAGATAAGATAAGATAAGATAAGATAACTTTATTTGCTTAAAACATTGTATAACAGGTGTTACAATAAGGTACAGAACTCATGTTTTGCCATATATGAACAGCATGCAAATATCATTAATGTAACATTCCTTTTTTCTTGATTAAATGTTTATTTTCCGCTTAAATCTTTCTTTTTCTCGAGGTCATGGTATAAAATATAATGTGCAACTCTTGAATAAAACGGATTTTCATCGAGGGCTATGAATCACTCGCGTCATTCAGGATTCTAACACTTGAATCCTTCATTTGCTCGTGATCCAACTTTGGCCCTCGCTTAAAATCCATCTTTTATTCCCGAGTTGCACAATATACTATTTATTTACATGCTTTTATTTGACTTCTCCTGTTAGTTTCTGGTTTTCCATTGAGCTGAAATTTTGCATACATATGTGTAACGCGTGACAATGCAATATTATGATGACAGGGAGCTGATCTGAGGCTGGAGCTGGAAGGTGGCCATGGGAACTCCGCAATAAAACGACAGAACTCCATCGAGTTTGGGCTCGTTCGTTTCGTATAGACAAGTACTTTGCTCATATATGGCAGAAATGCTTGTTTTAAAAAAAAATTTTTTTTTTAATTTTAGAGTTATTATTAAGGTATCTTTTAACAATATCAATGTAAATATGTATGTGTGTGCCATTGGTCCAGTGATAACCACAAACACATAAATTTGTGGTTATTCACAGGACCTGAATACCATAAATAACAATTTTGCCACTAAAATTAATTCGCGGTTTTCCGAGTGCCACCATTCGATACAATTTTATAATTTATTTAAGTAGATTATCGTGATAAGCAGCAACGTGAAAACTACGTGGTCAAATGTCAAATAAGTCCCGAAATGACCATAAGGACAAGCCAAGTCAGACCTTAGGCTTAAATATATTATCCTAAGTTATAAGAAGAAATTATATTTAACTAGCTGTCCGCCCGCGACTTCGTTTCCGGTGGATTTTCTTTTTTTTGTGAATCTAAACCATTTTCGAATCCACTTGAACACACACAAAAAAATTCATTAAAATCGGTCCAACCGTTTAGGAGGAATTCACTGTCAACACACGTACAGAAGAATTATATATATAAAGAAAGATATTGTTATAAAATATGTTATATGTTACAAAACATGTTAAATACATATTATCCTAAAAGAAGAAATTATATTTTATGTAGCTTTCGTGCCCAACTGTGGTATAAAATGTAGCCTATGTCCTTTCCCAGGCTCTAATCTATCTCTGTACCAAATTTCATCAAAATCGGTTTAGTAGTTTAGGCGTGAAAGACGGACAGACAGACAGAGTCATTTTCGCATTTATAATATTAGTAAAAATAAGGAAGCTAGGAAGGATATGTAAGGATATAAATAAATTTCAGGACTGACCGTTGAACTTGGCATCCATTTAGATCTCACTTCTTTTGTCGTTGAAGTCAACAAACAAGGCATATACTCGTATATAATAATATTGAACTTGGCTCTCATTTCACATTTATGTTTTTGACGGGATTAAAATAAGCAGAAGAGCCATGTTATTTAAGGAATCTTTTTAACAACTTATATTTCATTTTTCAGGTACATCATTTTCATTCAACCTTGACCCGCACGCCCTTCGTAAGTAAAAATATCCATCCCACGAAAAAATCCCGCACAATTTATTTTATTGCTAATCCGACTGAAGCAAAAAATATTTTCTTTTTGTATCTTGTGCAAAAAAGTGGCGAGAAAGATACTAGTCACCGGCTTATCTGTCACAAGGGAGAGATGCTTAGTAGCAGAGGTTTTTCAATCTAAGAAAATTGACAGCTCTGTGGACGTTTTCATTCTTAAAGGTCAAGCAAGGTCAAGGACTTGATAAAAGGGAAAATTATACTGTCGAAAGAAAAATTCAAGTTTTTTTTCTATTTAGGGTAAAGGCGAGATTAATTGGCAAGGAAGTTTTTGTTTTTGCTCGTAGTTTTTGACTAGCCTAAGTTATGGTCGTATTTTTAAACGACTTTAAAAAAAAAGGAGGAGACTTAAAAAAAACGACTTAAAAAGAGGAGGTCTTTTTTTATTATAAGATGTGTTAACTCTTGACCTTAATCTCGACCATAACGTCAAAGTTGAGGTCGACGAAGGAGCGAGTTAACCCAGAAAATGCCTATAAAGGCACTGGTACTCCCACGCACCGACGACGGAACACAGCAAGCTGTTTGGCGTCGGACTTCGGTAGGAGGGTGGTCGCGAACCAGACGGCACTTTACAGAGCCTACCACACTGCATGAGACCATAGGACGACAACTCAGATTCAGAAAAAATGAAGTATCGTTGCCAGGGATGGATTACTTGGAGGCAGGTCTCATTTGTGTTTCCTTAGTCGCCTCTTACGATACCCATGGAAAGAGATGGGGTGGTGTTATTCTCAACCTAATACCATACGGTACTCAATTAGACTGAATGTTTTTTTTTTAGATAAGCGATAACTCCACCAATTATCGGCAAATTTTCAAAATTCTGTTTTCGTTCGAAAGAGTACACTGCTGTGGTAACCCCAAATAAATTTTATCAATTGATTCAGCGTGTTTTAAAAGAATTAACAAAAACAAAAAATACTTACTCATTTTATTTAGATGACTTATTGGTTTGTGTTTATCTGCTAATACTCTAATAGCATTTTCCGGATTGAAGTTGGTTAATTGGACAGTCATTTTATTTTAGCTTATTTATTTTCTATTCTACATACCATTTTTTTTAACACACGACACACAATTCTCAAGGCACAATATCACTTTAGATTAACCAACAAGACTTTGTAAAAAGGGCTATTATAGAATTTCTGATTATCTATTAGACATGCAACCATGGGAAAAAATTGCCTAGCTCCAAAGCTCCAAAGTAAATTAAAATTAGAAAAAAAGAAGCATAACTAAATTTAAAAGAGCACCCAGAGTTTTTTTCAGAGTTTTTTGCCTATTTTTCTCTGGGGAAGACTGCACCTTGGCGAATAGCGAAAGGTTAAAAGAATTAATGTACATAATACACAACTTTAGTTTATTTTAAGTAATATCCAGTGAATATTCCATGAAAAAAAACTATTTTTGACTTTGACTTTATAAGGAATCAATATACTCGTATATATATTTTAAATTGAGCATATTAAACAATGTTTTTATTTATATATTATTCTGTCACTAAACACTTCATAACTTATAATTTAAACGGCTTCACTCACGTTATTTAAAATAGGCAATATGCACCCATGAATTGTTCACTACACTTCTATCTTCTATACATATTATAAAGAGGAAAGATTTGATTGTTAGTTTGTTTGTTTGTTTGCATTGAATAGGCACCGATTTGAAAAATTATTTTACCATTACAAAGCAACATTATTCCTGGGTAACATAGGCTACATAATTTTCAAGAATTTCCACGGGAATGAAGTTCCAGGCGGAAAGCTAGTTAGTAAAATAAACACAACATACAAACATCAATACGGTGTAGGGATATTGCACGATTTTTCAGACAAAAGAGGTCTTTTTGAGAAGCTATAAAAGCATACTCGACGTACATGGAGGGCTATAATTTTCAGACTAGCAAGTGCTAAACCTGAATTTTCAATTCTAGTCAATAAATTTTGTTGTGTATGAAAAATCATGCAATATCCCTAGACCGTGTTGATGTGTATATGATAGCAGTTGCTACCTATCCCAACAGATGTACGTTATAGTGTTTACATCACCTTTCACTTTCATGGCCCGTCCGCTCGCCATATGGTAGTCAACAACACCGTGTTAAACCACAAACGACTTCTGAAGTGGTAAAGTTCCATTTCAATTGGAACTTTAGTAGGTTATTACTATCAAGGATTGATACTCTTAGACCCGTATTATAGAAGGAGAATCGAGTCTTGATCTTTACTTAAGTTTGACTAAAATATCAAAACATAAGAATCTCGCTTTAAAACCAGCCCAAACGTTTTCTTCAAAGCAAAAATACATACCCCAACATCCTTGCACAAACAACTTGCAAGGAAGCACTCTAGACCTAGAATTACAAGTCTAGCTTGCCAGTTAAGCACTAGATCAGGGGCTCCCAAACTGTGCGCCGCAGCGCCCTGGTGCGCCGTAGACAGTACAGAGGGGCGCCGTGAGGCGATTCTCTGTATCATACTCCGATCCGAAACCTTAACTTATGAATTGGCGGGTACAAAATAAACACTCCAACGCTTTGAAAAATGTATGGAAATCACACATTTTCAAAGCGTTTTTTTTTCAAAGCGAAGTTTTTGTTTTAGTTGAGTATTCTGATGATATTTTTTTTTTTAATTAAAAATGGGTTCGCTCTTGACCACAATCTAGCTTAAGGCAAAGATGTGGCTGAGGATGTAGCGAGCTCACCCAGAAGAAGCCTATTCACTCGTACTTAGATATTTGGGTTGGGTTGGGAGATATTTGGGTATAAATGAAAAACTCAACTTCATATTGTGGATGTTTAAATTTTAGTGCCTATCTACCTAACAAGCATCATTACCTATTTCTTTTAACTGTATCCATCTATTTCGACTGTCTAGCTAGGTTAGGGCGCCGAGACCAAATTCTGAGGATATAAGTGCGCCGCGGACTGAAAAATATTGGGAACCTCTGCACTAGATGCTTACCTAGTAAGTCGGGTAGTCCTAAGTGGCTCTTAGTACGAGTGACATCCTGACTTTAAGCTAGATATTGGCGTTTACCACTTGAATTTATAAGTAAGCTGCTTTACCAAGTTCTTTATGAATTTTCTCCGTAAATCATTTTTTTTTTCGCGTTATTTCTTTCTGAAGCAACATGCATTCTTGCCTCCTCTTCCTTTTAGGGTAGGCAGCGCTTTAAGTGGTCATAAAACCACATGGCGAAGCAGTCAACATATACTCGGAGGGTTATTGTTATTAAATACTTTATTGCACACTAGCATCCCGCTCGGGACTCCGTTCCCGTGGGAATTCGGAAAAATTATGTAGCCTATGTTACTCAAGGATAATGTAGCATCCTAATGGTGAAAGAATTTTTGAAATCGGTCCAGTAGTTTCGGAGCCTATTCGTTACATACAAAAATAAAAATCTTTCTTCTTTATAATATTAGTATAGAAAACCAAAGATTACAGAAACACGGAAAAAATATATACAATAGGCGGCTTTATGTGGCTCAGTGGTGCTTGCTGATCGCAACTGATTAGTGAGGTTAAGCAACTTACACAAAGGCAGGGACCCTGAGGGGTGACCAAAGTGGCAATCAATCACGAGCGTTTCCGTGCTTCGGAGGGCACGTAAGCTGTCGGTCCCAGCTGTTGTCAATTGACTACAGTCGTCAAAACCAAGTCAGAGGCCATTGTGTGGTTTGAAAACTCTGACACCAGGTTAAGCCAAGTTCGCCACACACTTGACTATACCTACATGGTAAGAAGATAGCTAAATAGCCATATTATAAGGACAAGAGTTTCTTGTCTGTTCTTCATAGGGAGGACCGCAACTTTTGTGTACAGACATGGTTTAAAGGTAAGAATGTAATTCAGTAATTGGACATATTTTAAGTGAAATTCATTTTTCTCCTTTAAATCATTGAGAAAAGTTGTGTTAATTATTGTACCAAACGCCACTCAGGCCCACACATTAAGGTTACCCTGTTATCATTCCTTAGGAGATAAACAAAGACAGATAAGAACACCTTCTTCATCAGCCCATATACGTCCCCACTGCTGGGGCACGGGCCTCCCTCAATAACATGAGGGGTAAATGCCATACTCACAACGCTTGGCAGACGGGTTGGCGAGGGTTTTGATATAATTGCAGAGTTTTCCTTCTCTGTGTGCAGATGAACTTGCTTGCATATTTACCTTAGTCGCCTTGTAAGACCCCTCGGTAAGAAAGAGGGTGGTCCTATTCTACTCTGTCGGGGAATCACACGGCTAGGAAATCCAACATAAGAACTGTTAATTCAAATGTTAATTCATTTAATTTAAGGCTTGCACACTGGACTGGGAATAAAGGAAAATCTTAGAATTTACCAGCTGCCAATTCTTCCCGAGCATACTATAAAAGCATAGCATAAAAAGGGGAGGTAGGTTATCTTCATACAAACGCACCGCGCGCGGCTTGTATGTGTGCGCCATAGTATCTATGCGTCGCCGCACGCACACTCAACAAAATCACGGCGTGTTTCGCAGTCCGCCAGTACCGCACAAGGTTCGAGTGTGCGTGCGGCGACGGCGACGCATAGATACTATGGCGCACACATACAAGCCGCGCGCGGTGGGTTTGTATGAAGATAACCTACTTCCCCTTTTTATACTATGATTAAAGCCAGTAAAATGGGACGCGAGGGTTTTGCTGTATTATGGGCGAAAGGCTGACAACCTGTCACTGACATCATACTTCATCTAATAACCCTAGGAATTTAAGGCGACTACAGCATCTAAATTACGATTTTATGATGCGTAGCTAAGCATGACGCACTGCATTCAATCTAAGAAAAAAATACTACGGTAATATTCAGGACATAAACTAGATAAGTAGTTTGCTGAAAACATGATTCAGTACTTTTGGTTCGATGGAAAAAGCTCATAAAGTCACCTCTAAATATCAATATTGTGTATCTTTTAAGCTGTAAAAACGATAGTAAAATGCACACAGGAACTTGAAATTGCTATCAAAATGTTCGTGATTGAACACTCTCGATAAGTAGTTAACGCATTTTTTGATTTAAGCTGTTACCTTTCCATAAATCTCATTTTTCTAACTTTCGAACATATTTTACGCACGCACGCTTTCATAGTCCGTAAACTTCGTGTATCGGCACTGTTCGCACTGCCGTCCCAGGCCTGTTGAGAGACGGAGATGGCACTATTACTATGTATGCTGCCTTTATCGGGTGCTGTAGTCGCCTTAAGTCAAATGCGGCATCAAGTGGTTCCGGAACCGCTGATGTTCTACCTACCCTGATAGGGATTATAGGCGTGAACAAGTTTATCAAGACAACAGTCCTTTGTTGGTATCAAATTTTGGTGACTATGTGAATCATAGAATTAATTAAATATAATCAAGTCAACGGTCATTGACAACTTTTGATAGTTTGACAACTCTGACATCAGGGTTAGTCAACTTTACTACACACGAGTAGGCACAACGATTTTCCGTGACCATTACGTAACTAAACAAATTTTAAACAATTGCCTTTAAAAAACTTCGGTTCAAAACGTGCATGACCTAAGCAAGGCCACCATGATTCGACATATTGTTTTTTTTAAGTCGTTGCCCGCTTGAAATAATAGTATAATTAAGTAGAAACATGGGTCAACGAACGCTGTCTTTTTTGCTACATTAAATCTATTGTATTTTTTTTGCTTTATTTCCATTTTTGTATGTGCTTTGTACTATAAGATAATTTGAAATCTTTTATTTTTATCTAGCAGGAAATAATAAAATGTTAAAAAATCAGCATGGCTAGCATGACACGACAAACTCACACGTCATGCCACTCCGATATATGTAAAACTTCACTTTGATTGCGCGAGGGCACCGCACAAAGCCTTGCTTGCTTTCTGGCGTTATCATCTCGACAACGTACATATAGGCAGGGAACTTCTTTATAGGCTGCTTCGGAGGGCACGTTATGCTGTCGGTCCCGGCTGTTGTCGATTGACTACAGTCGTTAAAACCAAGTCAAAGGCCATTGTGCGGTTCGAAAACTCTGACACCTTTAACCGTATGGTGATCGGTTGAGAATAACACCACCCCATCACTTTCCGTGGGTTTCGTAAGAGGCGACTAAGGAAACACAAATGAGACCTGCCTCCTAGTAATGCATCCCAGGCAACGACACTTCATTTTTTCTGAATCTGAGTTGTAAAGTGCCGTCTGGTTCACGACCACCCTCCTACCGAAGTCCGACGCCAAACAGCTTGCTGTGTTCCGTCGGTGCGTGGGAGTACCAATGGAGTACCATTTTCTGGGTTAACTCGCTCCATCGTCGACCTCATCTTTGACCTTATGGTCAAGATTGAGGTCAAGAGTTAATTCATCTTATAATAAAAAAAAAACCTGGGCTAGCCAAGTCTGCCACTCACTTGACTATACCTACACGATAAGAAGAGGATGTGCTGCTGATCATCAACGGCTGATCAGCTGATCAACGGACGAAGCTCTGACGTGTTACAAACCTTAAAAAGTTTCTTTACTTGATGTTGGTAACTTCTAACCAACTTAAAAAAGGTTATTCATTTCTTTTCAAATATTTTGACATTGGGAAAATCTCATTTTTCCCAAATGATTAGACCTTTTTATAATTCGACTAGCATTCCGCCCGGGACTTTGTTCCCGTGGGAATTCTGGAAAATTATGTAGCCTATGTCCATCGGGGATAAAGTAGCTTTCTAATGGTGAAAGAATTTTTCAAATCGGTCTAGTAGTTTCGGAGCCTATTCAATGCAAACAAACAAACAATCAAATCTTTCCTCTTTATAATATTGGTATAGAAAACTGCACGGAAAAATTGTATTACCATTGCCTCCTAAGTCCTAGTGATACTAGAAGCCGGGAACACAGGGGGCAGTGGTAATATAATATAAATTCTGCCGTGCCGTGCCGTTCGAAGTATAAAAAGGCCCATTAACTACCTTTTATTATGAAAAAAAAGGTAGTAAATACACTCACATCACTTTTCACCTTCTCTGACAACCAGTTATTTTCACTGAAATGAAAAATGCACTTTCTTTAATGAATGCCCGTCAAAGCTAACTTTATTTTTCATGATTCTTATCTTTTTATGTTATACAGAACTGCTTATTAGCGGTTAATGTTTGCTATAACGTAACGTAACTACTACCTTTAGAGCGATTGTACTCTAGTTACACTTCGTTATTAGTCCACTAGCTTCCCGCGCGGGACTTCGTTCCCGTGGGAATTCGGGAAAATCATGTACCCTATGTCCATCCCGGATAATGTAGGATTCTAATGGTGAAAGAATTTTTCAAATCGGTTCAGTAGTTTCGGAGCCTATTCGATGCAAACAAACAAACAATCAAATCTTTTCTCTTTATAATATGTATAGATAGATAGATATAGATAGATAAACGTGTAAGAGGGGGTTTAAGCCATAGCTGGCTTAAAGCAGGCTGGTGGACCTCGCGCCTCTCGAAAACTTAATTTTCTCAGACGTGTGGATTCCGTCACAATGTATCCCTTCACATACACTAACGCCTTTTTTCCATTGAGCTAGTAAGATACTACAAATACCTTATACAACCCAAACATATCTCTTTCGCTCCATATGCATCCATAATTCGCATCATTATCGCTTATCGGATTCGAGTACTCCTAAAAACACTTTTTTCGCGGCTTCCACTACAAAAAAAAAACAAATGAATATGCCATTTCAAACATTCGTGTCCTAAAACAACGTCAGTTGCTCTTTAATTACAATAGTGACAGAACAAAGAACGCACCTGTCCAGAAATATGAATCTTGCGTGCTGACGCTACTACGTTATTTATTTCGTCGCTAGAGGGCGCCACACAATGGAGTGGGGAAACTATTATAAGCTCGGAGAAAGATAGGGGTGGTGTAAGGTGGAAACTTAGGACTGTTTTATTACATCAGAGCCTCTGAAGGATTGATTCATTTTCACATCTGTCAACATTAATACCCTATTGTATCTTGTATACCGTTGTTACAATTGATACAATGCTTTTTGCATACGTAAGAGGAGAAACAATAAAAAATGAAATGATTGAACTAATAGTTAGACATGGGGGCCTTATCGCTACATAGCAATGAATTCCAGGCAACCTAAAACGTCGGTTAGGGTCGAGGCTGTCCTCTGAGGTAGGTAGTGCATCGCTGAGATAAGCGAGCTTATGCTTAAAGCAAATAGGTTTAACCTAACCTAAATAAAAACGCTTTCATAAGCTATTTATTTTTTCAGGGTTTTTTTTAAATTACTGGAGAAGCACAAGGTTTACAGGGTTACAAACTAAAGGAGCAAGGGCGTCGCCAAGGGGGAGCAGGGAAGGGCAGCTGCCCCCCCTTAGAGGTAAAAAAAATCTAGCCAACTGCAAAGCAACCAAAGTTGGAACCGTTGTTATTACAAACGCCAATTCGCTATAGAAGCAATGACTCGCGCTACAAGTGTAAAACTTCATGCTCTTGACTGTACCTACAATTCATATTCTTTCATCCTCCGTAATATTAACTTGCCCCCACCTGGGCTAAGGGCTGGCGACGTCCTTGTAAAGGAGACTAAATCTTTGCGAACAGACATAGAGTCAAGAGAACAAGTGTAATTTGACATATTTTAAATGTATATCTGGCCCACATGATAAATTATTCTTTGACTTTCAGGTCCTTCCAGAAAAAACTTCGAAAAACTTGCCTTCTTTGTGTCAAAATATAATTTAAAGAACGGAATAAACTTTATTTTCGAGAGAAGGTCGTGTTCTCTTCAACTTTCCCATTGGACCAAACGAAAATTCGGGAAAAAATGAGTCTCCAACCTCACCTCGGAGGCCTATCTCGTGTTAGGGCCGCCACTTACAAGTTTTCTTTTGATTTGTAGAAGCAGCCCCATTGGGAGCTAACTTGTTCTGCGAAAAAAGAAGTTACTATAGGTAATAAGTTCGATGTTACTGTTCTTTTATTTTGTCGTAGCTTTGGGACATGAACAATGATTTATTAGAAAGCATTTGTGTAAAAGTTATAGGCTTAAAATGTACTCAAATTATTTTTCGTCTTCTTCTTTTTCAATTTAAGAGCTGTGCTCTTGTCGGTGGAGTATTTTCCAAATTATTTAAGGGAAACAAAAATGTTCGGCTCGTATAACACCCACGATCCAAGGTCTAATCCTAATCTAACTTTCTTGGTGCTCTAACCAATTTACCTATCGTCCTATTCGCGCCGATCATTTTTTCCCTAAAAGTTATTTGAGAATGTCTCACGAGGGTGAGCTTTTAAAAATACTAAATTAAAATGTACTAAATGTGTGAAGATACTCCATCAGTTTAAATTAGTTTTACAGCTGTTTTTACTCAGCTTTTTCGACTTTTACCTTCTTAATCAGTTTTTTATACTCGCGAAGATCTCTTATACTTGACACATCACAGTTTTTCTACAGCACTATTTTGCATACTCAACAGTATTTTAATTTTTTAATGAAAATTTTTATTTATCGTTACTTACTAACTTCTAAATCCTTAGTTCAGTGTTAGCCAAAGCCAAAAACACATTTTATATTTCCGAGATGGTTTCGCAGACCACTTCAAGTGCTTCCAGTGACCACCACTGATCCATGGACCACCGGTCAAGAACCATTGTTAGACAAAGAGAAAATAGAATTTCGTGGAAATTCTCGCTCCATCCATCGCCTCAGTCAGCGCTCGTAACTATTTCTTCGAAATCATTAACGATGGAATAGGTCGGATAAATAATTTGTATTCCTTTCAATAGGCTACCAAGGCATTTATTCTGATTTCGGAGTATCAGATATCAGAGTATGTTTCTCTTGTGAAATTATTATATTCTGTTTCAAACCAAGTCATTAAAAACCGGCCAAGAGCGTGTCGGGCCACGCGCATTGTAGGGTTCCGTAGCAGCATGGTTCAAATATGCAGCTGGCTTCTTAATTCTACAAGCATATTGTCACAGTTGATGTCAAAATCCCCAAATACTATACTTAGTATCAAAAACAAATGTATTAAAAAGATTGGCCCAAATGTAACAGAATGTAAGTGCTTCATGCGCGAGCGAAGCAAGCGCCATTTTTTTTTTGATTTTTTTTTGTTTTTTTTTGCGACAATCTTATTGTAAGGAATAATATAATAATATCAAGTTAAGCAGGTGTATATTTTTAATGTCGTTTTCATAATTATCACCCACAAAAACCTATTAAACGACACCTGAAATGTCAATATGTTACAGCTTGGCTTTCGGCTCGCCTCACTTTTAGCGTGGAACCTTGTATGTCAACCATTTTGGATTCGGGTACACTTCGTCGTAAATGCTACCCTCGTGAATTATTCCACTTTTATATGTATGACCTTGCCAAATTTCAGCTCTGTGCTACCAAGGGTTTCTTAGGAAACCTGCGGACAGACGGACATGGCGAAACTATAAGGGTTCGTAGATTACTACGGAACCCTAATAACAAATGTATTATTAAAGAGTTTGTAATTTCGGAAATCTTTTTTGTTTTGGTCTAAATACAACCGAAAGCGCGAATTTTTTTTTGCTTTTTGTTTGTTTTTTTTTGTTTTTTTTTTTTACTAATTTTCGTAATTAACACCCCCAAAAAACTATTTAACGACACCTAAAATGTCAATATGTTACAGTTTGGCTTTCGACCTCCCCTCACTTTTAGCGTGGAATCTTGTAAACATGTTCTTATTAATCCCAAAAACGTTTGGTCGACTATTACTCGCGAAATTGAAGAGCCAACTTATGTGTAATAGATTTCTTTTAATTTCGTTGTATATTCTATAACCGTGAATTTTTTCATATTTTTAGAAACAACCGTTTCGCTGGAAGTGTCCCCCCGGACACTTGTTTTTAACAAAAAAATTCACTTTAAAAATATTTTTTTCTCAAACGGAGTGCTGAATCGAAAAACGTTCTTAGTAAACCTCTTCTATATTTTAAAAATCTATCCTATGACATTCAATTCAATGATATCGGCGAGAAAAAAAAAACCATCGCCCTTTCACGTGTATGGGAAACACCCGAAAAATTTTTTTTCTAAAATTTTATATTTTAGATCTGTCGACGCAATCAATATCTATGACCATGCCAAATTTCAGCTCTGTAGTACCAAGGATCTTATATTAGTAAATATATTCTTATTAATCCCAACAGTGTTTGGCACTTGGTCGACTGTTACTCGCAAACTTGAAGGACCAAGTTATGTGTGATAGTTTTCCTTTTAATTTCGTTATATATTCTACCAACTTAAATTTTTCCACATTTTTAGAAACAACCGTTTAGCAGGTAGAGGGGGGGGACACTTGTGTTTGACAAAAATTTTCACTTTAAAAATTTATATTTCGTAAACGGAGTGCTGAATCGTAAAACGTTCTTAGTAAACCCCTTCTATCTTTTAATATGCTATCCTATGACACACCACTCAAAAATATTGTCGAGAAAAAAAAATTCATCGCCCTTTCACGTCTATGGGAGACACCCGAAAAAAAAATTTTTTCTAAGATTTTACTCTACAGTTCTGTCGGCGTGATTCATATGTATAATCATGCTAAGTTTCAGCTCTGTAGTACCAAGGGTTTCTTAGGAAACCCGCGGACAGACGGACAGACGGACAGACGGACATGGCGAAACTATAAGGGTTCGTAGATTACTACGGAACCCTAAAAATGAAAACAAACAATCCACCGACAAAAAACCGAATTGCGCTGCATGTATACAACAAATCCCTTTGAGATCACTGAAACACTTTTGCAAAATCAATTTTCAAACGTTTAATAACACTGTTGCTTGCTCCAGAGTCGACCCCATCTATGACCTTGGTCAAGATTGGGGTCAAGAGCTAACCCATAATAAAAAAAATAGTCGCACATAAATATTTTTTTCAGCGAAATAATAAAATTGGACATAACCTGAAACCACCATGACAAGTGTCAAATGGCTAACACGCCCGTCATCTTTGTTTATATTTTAGGTCACTTACATAGTTGGAAATCGATTCAGAGCTTGAATAAAAAAATAAATGACAGTGCCAGTTGTGACAAATATCGGTCGTATGTCACGGAAAATATTTCTGTAAAAAGGCAATGTTTTTTTTCTTTGCTCTTGGTATTTTTGTGTCTGTCTTTGTGTGTATGCCAAGGGACTTACAACACCAAGAAGACTAAAAGAAATCTCTTTAGGGATAAGTTAAAAACCTACATTTAAGACATGACAATATATGTAAATGTATATGCTTTCTACATGCGTTTATATAAAAATAAAATAAATAAAAATTCATTTATTTGCTCTCAACAGATAAAACATTATTACTATATAAATAGCATACTTAGACATATTCTTATCTGAAAGAGCCCGGAGCCTAAACTAAGCCAAAGCCTGTGCTTTAGAACTCCGGGCCTCCCAGCCCAGGGATAGGCACTACATGTGAAAGTTTCTAAAAACACATTAAAAAGGTATGCTTACATTTCTAAGATTATTATTATACCTCTAACACAGTACATATCTAGATGTGTCTGCATGCTGTGCAAGCGTGCGTGCGTGTTGTATGTGTTATGTAGTGTGTGTGTGTGTGTGTGTGTGTAAATATACAATATGTATTTTTTTTGTGTATATAAAATATGTATATCTATGCCTTAGTATAACTTCTATATTTTTCGCATTTCACAAGAACCACACAATACACATCACTCACGGACTTACAAAAACTTCATTTAAGCAATGCTATCATCTTCATATTTTTATATTCACTAAATCTCGTACGAGCCCCTCAAATTATAACTGAAAATCAGTGTTTGACTGCACTGAGTTATAACCTTTTGACTCACTGCATCATGCACGTAGTCAAATCAAATCAAATCATTTATTCATAATTATTGTTTACAAGTAAAACTTAAGGCTAAGCATTACTAATTTAGAGCGAAAATAACATAGGTGCCTGAACAAGGTTAACTTAATACCTGTATCTCAGGCAAAAAGGGATCTTATTTCTATAAACAAACACTTACAAATAATTAAATATTGTAAGTGTTTGTTTAAAATTGAAGCCAGAATAAACGTGGCCTTTGAGTGTGCCACGTTATTTCTGGCTTCAATTTTTCTTCCTTTCTTAACGTAGACAACCCTAACACGTTACGTAATCGTGAAAAGTCCGCGCCGTAACACAACTCGTCACGGACGATTGCTCTCTCTCATTCTATTTCCTTCACACGTACATCCCACCTTTATTCCCTCGGGAACGATCGAAAATACAAGCTAAAATGCCCTTAACGTCTTTAAGACATAAGTCTGTTATTTTACGGAAAGAAGATAGAATAGTATGTAACCTTAAATAAGTTAATAAACTGATAGGGAACCTGATGAGTGACCAAAGTGGCAATTTATTACGAGCGTTTCCGTGCTTCGGAGGGCTCGTTAAGCTGTCGGTTTCGGCTGTTGTCGTTTGACTACAGTCGTTAAAACCAAGTCAGAGGCCATTGTGCGGTTTGAAAACTCTGATACCAGGGTTAGTCAAGTTCGCCACACAGTTGACTATAACCTACACGATAACAAGAAGAAGTTTATAAATATTAAGAATGTGAATCAGCCCGCTAAACTGTACAAATTTTTTCAAGGAACATAGGTCGAAATATTAAAAAATATATATGTTCAGAAAGTTGTTCAGTTTAGGGGGATGTTTCACTTAATTTTAGTTTTTATTATTATTAGGGTTAACATCAGCAATTGGTTGAGAAATAGCGCCAGTTAACTTTTTTAGCTGGCAAATGCTGAACCAAGTCCTTTTGGCATTATATTTAATAATATTAGGTTACCTACCTTAAGTTTTTTTTTTTTAAGCAATAACTTAGTTAATAGTATCAATCAACTACATTTAATTTCATACATCCTCTACCAACCCTTCCTGGTATTTACATGATCAGTAACAACTACAAGTACTTAACCCTGGATTAAGTCAACAACTTTGCTAATCCTTGGTAGATCTGTGTTCCGTACAAAGGATACAAAGGACTCTTAAATACACGTTTTCCGGACGCATTGCTTAAAATTTCCTTCAAGAAAATATTTAACAAAAAAGGCACTAGCAATGCGTACCCTTTTACAATGCGTACCCGTTTGAATTGCGTACCCGTTTGTTTATAGAAACATTCTGTTGTCACGGTCGAACGGCGGGACGAGGTCACAAACGAATCGGCAAATATTCGACAAAGCTGGCAATGACAATTCAAGGTCACGGCCCATGTAAGCGCTTCTCAACCCGTCGGACTTGAGTTCCCTTAAGTAGTGTAGAAACTTCGTGATGGTACAAGACCATTTCTGGAAAATTTGAACTTGGTTTATTTATGAAATAAAAGCTTAATTTCGGTTACGATTGCTTAAAATTGTGTTTAAATCAACTATTGTCTATGTTAAGAAATTAGAAACACATACACAGTTACATACGCTCACGCCCATAATCCCTAACAGGGTAGGCAAAGCATTAGTGGTTCTAGAATCAAGAAATTATAAAGCAAGTACTAAAATGAAATTGTCCATTTAAACTTCGTAAGTAACTGGCAGTGGTCAGTAGTTTAAGCAATTTATGTGGTGAGATATTAAATTAAGTAGCGAAATTTTAGGTGGTGACTCTCTCCATGAAACTAAACAACTTTTTTCAAGAAAATGTAATGAGATGAGATTTTCAAAATTTAACTAAGGCAATCAATTGATTGACAACGAGGATAGGCCAGTAACTTTATTTGTTCTTCAGATTAGGACTTATCAGCCCATAAATTGCTCAGGTCCAGAATCATTCCGATATTAAGTCAATTAAATTTATATAATAAGGAAAGTATGATTTAAATAAAAGAAGCAACCCTCAGAGTTTCTTTCCCATTCTTCTGTGAGGAAGACCGCACCTTCGCGAATAGGTGCAAAATTAAAAATGCTAATATAATTTTATGAAATAAAGCTATTTTTGACTTTAACTTTGAATTATATGGCTATTTGATAGAATACGGAACAAAACCTAAAATGATGATGATATTGATGTCTTCCCAAAAATGATGGCGACCGCTTCAACTTAGAGTATTGAAAAAAGACGAAGAAAGATTGAGAAACACTGGTTCTACATTGTGTACGTGCTTTACATTGAATTCGTTTTTTTGGCTATAAATGTGTAAATAGTTGCTCGTGGATTTTAGAAATAACACCATTGTTATTGACGTTAAGCTCTAAAACAGAGGTATGGATGGGTTACCGTCATTATTTAAATACAATTATAAAAAATAAAATAATTCGAAAAAAACTTGTTTATTTCTTGAGTTTATACTAAATAACGCTTGGGACTTTGTACTCTTTTTTGGAGTTTTGAATAATGTGTCCTTATTCCTTATTGAGGCACCTTCCTGAACGTGTCGGTGCGTTCGACAATTATGCCTGTACTAGCTTTTCGCCCGGGACTTCGTTCCCGTAAGAAATTAGAAAAATTTTGTAGCCTATGGTTATTCTGATGTCTAAACTACATTTAATCAAACATTTCAATTTCATCAAAGTCTCATCAAAATTAGTCCAGTAGTTTTTTGCGTGAAAGAATAACAAACATCCATACTGCCTCACAAACTTTCAAATTTATCATATTAGTAGGATAGTAGGATATAAATAAGATATTGACAGAGTAGGCAAACACCTGAAAATATAACACACTTCGTTCCCGTGGGAATGCGGGAAAATTATGTAGCCTATGTTACTCAGGGATAATGTAGCATCCTAATGGTGAAAGAATTTTTGAAATCTGTCCAGTAGTTTTTAAGTTTATTCGTTCCATACAAAAATACAAATCTTTCCTCTTTATAATATTAGTATAGATGAACAGCTTAATTCCGCCGGTATTCTTTATTAACGATGCTAACATAAGCCGAGCTTCACAAACGATATAAGCGCGAGGAAATCCACACTAATCCCAGCCTGATGTAGTTATCAACTATTTACCGGTCTCATCAGAGCAGTTAAGGTAACTAGGTGACCTGAATAAATATTTGCTATGAATCTAGAAAGCAACAAGTGAGTGCAATATTAGCTTAGATGCCTGGAGTTGGTTGGACAACCCAGGAAGGCTATTCCACTAAACAATGTCAAATAATATTTGACATAGGACCGCGGCGCATCATGCGCCCGAAACATCGTGCTCGAGCTGTGTTCTCTGGATGTTTAACCCTCCGCATACCAGGTGGGGTGTAATAACCCCAGGCGGTGAAAAATCGATATATTTTCAAAAATTTTCGTGCGTGGAATCTGAAGCTCTCAGTAGCTGGAGTTGCGACGTTCTTACACTGGCAAGTACCATTAGTTTAGTGGTGCGTGCGTTTTTTAGGGATCTAGATGCGTTTTTCTTTAGAGTTGTTGTTATTTGAGCATATACAAAATGCAATTATGGCGAACTAAAGAACTCCTACCTCGAGATTGCAGTAAAAATTTGAAGATGTATCATCGTTGTTCAATTTTTTAAAATTTAGTCGCTTTAATTACAAACATTGGTAATTATCAATTCTTAGGGTAATTTCAAGTCTAAATTAGTAGTCAAAAGAGGGCATTTTCGCTACCCTTTTTCAACAAACAATTTAATCTATTTCATTTTTTTTATATAGTGCTACTCAGGTTATGTTCAATTTCAAAAATATGCAATAATAATTCAGTACCCATATTCCTAACTGATTACAGCGACCATTTTGTTAGGGTATGTCACACCCCACCTTGTATGGCATGTTACAAATTTTCACCTGGTATGCCGAGGGTTAAACGCATTCGAGAACAGTTTTTTATTGTTATTTGCATCCACATATTTCCACAGATGTCCGTGTTGTGTTAACATGTAGAGTAGGCTGACATAGCAAATAAATTCGCAAAAAGAAGCTAAGATTTAATAAAGAAATCCAAATTTTTCATACATTAACTTATATACATACGCTAACGCCTAAAATCTGATACTCTGATGCCCCATCGGGGTAGGCAGAGCATCAGTGGTTGATGCCATGTTTCTCATTAATTCAAAGGATTATAAGATGAAATATGATGTAAATTGTGAGAAGTTTTCAGCCTTTCGCCCACAATACAGAAAACCCTCGCGTCCCACTAACATTAACAACCCACGAAAGAGAAGAAACTCTGAAAATACAAATATAGCAATGTGACAAACCTGAAGTTCATAATTAGGTGGGCGGGGGACCAATAAAAACTAATGAACCGACCTCTGCCGACCATAAAAGACATCCGCGCGATGCCAGATTTCGGTTTATTTCTTCCTTAACCTTCTCACTGTTGCCGTTTATTATTTTGAGGACACGTAGAGTTTGTTGAACGACTTTAATTGGAGGGAAACTTTTAGGTATATTTTTTTAACTTGCTATTGAGTCAGAAAGTTTATTAATATTTAACGCCAAAACTACAAAATGGATTTAAATAAAACTTTATAATAATATACACTATACATAGATACATATATAACCATACATATATAACCGGAATATCTTTAAAGTACGAGTGAATAGGTTTCTTCTGGGTGAGCTCGCTACATCCTCGACCGCATCTTTGCCCTGAGCTAGATTGTGGTCAAGAGCGAACCCATTCTTAATAAATAAATAAAAATATACATATATATATATATATATATATATATATATATATATATATATATATACATATATACTTCACTTCACTTCATCAGCCCTATACGTCCTCATTGGTGGGGCACGGGCCTCCCTCAATAACATGAGGGGTAAATATATACATGTACATATATTTACATTTACATATATGTACATATAAACACTCACACCCTATCTCTATTAGAATAAGCCGAGCATCACGTGGTTCCAGAATCACTTGAAGACACATATGACATTCATTCTAAGTCATTAGATTGAACAGGAGTATAGTAGAGTCAGCCTTTTGCCGACGATACAGAAAAACCCTCGAACTTCACTTACGGGATTCTACTGTGTGCCTTGGAAGAGTTGGCAGCTAGCACATTTTTTTTTTATAATAAATAGTTTGTTCACTATGCATTTGCGTAGCAAAAATCTGAAATTATATTTTATTTTTTGTCTGTTTGTCCTTCCTTCAGTCAATACAAATCCTTATTCTTACTAGTATTATAAACGCGAAAGTTCGTATGTATGGATGTATGATGTTTGTTACTCTTTCACGCTCAAACGGCTAAACCAATTTTGATAAAAAAAATTATGGAGGTAGCTGTCACCCTGGATTAACACATAGGTTACATAATTTCCCAAATTCACACTTGAAAAAAGTCCCGGGCGAAAAGCTAGTAACTCTATAAATAAACATTTCTCCCACCATCTTGAAAACAAATAATTCCACCCCTATTCTCCTCACGTAGCTATTAAAAGAGTGCGTTCATTAGAATATCTATACAGTGACATTATTACAGTATTGGACACATTGCCAGGGCACCGTATACGTGGGGAGTACGGGGCCATTACGTGACTGGCAAGCTGATACGAGACTGTTTAGACAGGGGAGATGTAACGTAGTAGGCTGACGTCAGCATATGTCTAGTATGTGTTGTTGATGAGCTAGTGGAGGCTGTGTGGAGAGAATTGTTCTAAAAATACTAGGTTTTTAAAGTGAAACTTCTTTAGCGGCGTTGAGCACTTTTAGTATGGGGAAAAAATGTTAAACTCGTGATGAACTCGCGTCAGATCGTCAAATGTCACGTGACTATGATCGAATATGCGTAGGATAGGGTTGCCACCTTTCTTTGAAGTGAAAACTTCTTTTCTGAAAACTACTTTGAAGTATGGTTGGAAACCCAGACGGATGGCAGCCCTATGGTAAAATTATCTTAGTGACAGATGTCAACGATTATTCGCACATAGTGCGCAAATACCGATAGACTGTTTTCTGAATTGAAAGTAGATAGTTTGGTCGAGTGGAAAAAATGCCAGATTGTAAGCAACAGGTCGAGGGTTCGAATCCTGAGAGAATAACGGACTCTTTTTGTGTATTTTGTTTTATTTCCATATTAATGCACAACGTTAATGTTCAAGTTTTCACTTCTGCTGGCACTCCCGGAGTGCAATCCGTTGTTTTTTTTAGTTCAGAATAGAATAGAAAAAATCTTTTTTTTATAGGACATTCAGGATGACACTTAAAACAAGTCAAGATTACATGAAATACATACAAACAAATTCGGATTGTTTTATCTTTGGCTAGAGGATGCCCGGGAATCTTGTTCCCGTGGAAATTTCGTAAAGTCCTTCCTGATTCCTTACTTAAGGTATAGGAGGAAGATTTGTGCCAAATTTTTGCTTTCTAGCTCAAAGGGTTCAGGCTGGGCGTCGATGAGTCAGTGTATCATTCAATCTAAATATTAAAAGGAGAAACTGACTGACTGACTGACGCACAGCTTAAACGGCTAAACGTAGGCACTTGAAATTTGAAAGGGACGTAGCTTAGGTACCGTAGAGATGCACTAAGAAAGGAATTCCCGAAATTCCCACGGGAACGGGAATTATCGGGAAAATCCTTTTGTATGAAAAATCTAAACCGCTTAAGTTAGACACTTGAAATTTGGCATGCAGGTACCTTAGTAAACTCAAAGCTTAGTTGCATCAGGATATTGCTAAATTCCCACGGGAACGGGAGTTGGCGAAAAAAAACTTTTGTATGTAAAAATCTAAATTAACACGCAAACGAAGTTGCGGGCATCAGCTAGTTAAATATATTTTGTTTAGAATAACAATATAACTTTCACGCTGGACTGGGAGTGGAAGAAAAACTTGAATGTACCAGCTGCCAACTCTTCCCAGACATACTGTAAAAGACAGTAAGTGAGACGTGAATTTGGAGGGATAATTGGAGGGGTGGGATCATTAATAGAGGCTACTTTTTAAAGTTAACAAAGTCGCGGCCGGGAAATTAATTAGCAAGTAAATAAACAAATAAAATCAGTATTGCTCGATGCTTCATTACAAATACGTAAGTTCCACAGCACGGTTCGTATTTCAACGAAATTTAAAACCGAAAGCTCGGTACAGTTTCTGAAATAATTAATTAATAAGTTCGCCCACGCCTGCAATTTCTCCCGTTGTTTGAAACTATCTGTGGAGAGTTCAAAAGTTGAAGTTATTTTCCATTAATTATTTCATCGCACTGCTGTTTCCGAGTTTGGATAGCAACTATCACTTTTATGTTTGAGAGACAAATTTTTACATACAGACTTCGTTCCCACGGGAATTGGGAAAAAATATGTAGCCTATGTGTTAATCCAGGGTGTCAGCTACCTCCATAGCTACCTCCGCCGTGTGGTGATCGGTTGAGAAAAACACCACCCCATCTCCTTCCGTGGGTTTCGTAAGAGGCGGCTAAGGAAACACAAATGAGACCTCCTAGTACTCCATCTTAGACAACAACACCCCGTTTGTTTTCAATCAGAGGTGGCGTCCTATGTTCTCATGCAGTGTGGAAGGCTCTGTAAAGGGCCGTCTGGTTCGCGACCGCTCTCCTACTGAAGTCCGACGCCAAACAGCTTGCTGTGTTCCGTCGGTGCGTGGGAGTACCAGTGCCGTAATTAGCATTTTCTGGGTTAACTCGCTCCATTGTCGACCTCATCTATGACCTTAGTCAAGATTGGGGTTAGGAGTTACCTCATCTCATAATAAAAAAATGAAAAAAATGTTTTTCATCAAAATTGGTCCAGCCGTTTGAGCGTCAAAGAGTAACAAACATCCTTACAAACTTTGTCGTTTATAGTATTAGTAAGGATTCACTAAACTCCTCTACATCAACTCAATAAGTAAACAATCACACAGAAATCTTTCACTTTCACAGTTTGCATTTCCAGTTTAGAACATAAAATAAACAAGAGGAACATCCCTCTATCTTGTATGCGCTCAAGATAAAGTAAACGCGAATTTTCAATTTCTGTCTCTGCAGTCGTCCTCTTGGGTGCGACAAGGTCACTTTGTTATATTAGGGTTGGTACGAAGCGCTCGTAACCCAGTGACTCAACTGATCAGTGAGGTTAAGCAACGTACACAGAGGCTGGGAACCTGATAGGTCACTAATAGTGGCAATTTATCACGAGCATTTCCGTCCCGGTCCCGGTTGTTATCGATTGACTACAGTCGTTAAAACCAAGTCAGAGGCCATTGTGCGGTTTGAAAACTCTGACACCAGGGTTAGCCAAGTTCGCCACATACTAAACTATACCTACACGATAAGAAAAAGCAGGAGGAAGTAGATTAGTTTTTTATTATTAATAACAACTGGTTCGCTCTTGACTACAATCTAGCGTAAGGACAGACGATGCAGTCGAAGATGTAGCAAGCTCACCCAGAAGATGCTTATTCACTATTAGCTATCGAAAGATAAGGATATTAAAATAAATAAAAATTGCCCACTAAACTAAACAACTTTCCCAGGCTATATAGAAAAAAAACATATTTCTGTACAACTTCCATACCTGTCAGGTTCCTTCATAAGCAGGGTCACGGAGTTCAGATGGCAGTCGCTCCATTGTAGTGACTTGACCTGCCAAATCCTGGATTATGGTCAAAAGTATGAAGCGCTGAGAAGAAGAATGATTTCATAAGGCGATTAGAATGCCCGTGCTACGCCGTAGCCGTAGTTATTTGCTACGAAACGATATAAACTATTGTGATCTACCGATGTAGAAGCAGACTGCAAAAGTTTAATTGAAAGTAATCCTTACTTAATATTATAAATGCGAAAGTAACTTTGTCTGTCTGTCCGTCTTTCACGCCTAAACTACTGAACTGATTTTGATGAAATTTGCTTACGCTATCGCTGGTTTTTTAAATGACGCTTAGTATTTTTTTGCAAACGAACCAATCTTAATCTTAATCTTCTATTCATATTATAAAGAGGAAAGATTTGATTATTTGTTTGTTTGTTTGCGATGAATAGGCTCCGAAACTAATGGACCGATTTGAAAAAATCTTTCACCATTAGAAAGCTACATTATCCCCGATGGACATAGGCTATATAATTTTCCCGAATTCCTACGGGAACGAAGTCCCGGGCGGAATGCTAGTATATTATAAAATTGAAGGTCCTGACTCACTGACTCATGAACGACCAGCCTTTTGGGCCTTAGGTCTAGAAAGCTGAAATTTTGCTGAAAGGTTCCTTTCTTAACGAAGGCAAGGTATGAGGACGGATTTTGCGAAATTTCTGCGGGGAAGAAGTCCCGGGCATCCTGTACTTATAAAATATTTCTGGAAAATATCTGCACTAACATTATAACGAAGAAATATTTAATTTTTATTTTTGTATACTAGCGACCCGCCCAGGCTTTGCACTTATAAACCTTCTGGAACCTTCTATGAGAGGGGAAATAAATAATTTATGAAAACAAGATGTAGAAATAATAAAATATTTGACTTTGACTTTCAAAATCCGTGGCGTGATTAAGAAGGAATTAGCGGATAAACTATGTTGTTATGTTTATTGTAAACTAGCTTTCCGCTCGGGACTTCGTTTCCATGGGAATTTGGGAAAATTGTGTCGCCTACGTGTTAATCCAGGGTGTCAGCTACTTCCATACCAAATTTTATTATAATTGGTCCAGTTTTTTTAACATGAAACAGTAACAAACATCTTTACATAGTAAGGATATGCGATGGAAAACTTACTTCTAAACGAGTAGGAATACAGTTTTCCTGCGGGAACGGGAGTTACGGGTGAGAAATCGCAGGAATATCCAGAATAGAATAGTTTATTTGCCAAAAACGCAATTCAATTCGCAGAAATTTCGTTTCTAGTATTCAGCAGCCTTAAGGCGACTACAGCACCTAAATTACGATTTTAGGATGCGTAGATAAGCATGACGCACCGCATTAAATCGAAGAAAAAAATACTACGGTAGTATTCAGGACATAAACTAGATAAGTAGTTTGCTGAAAACATGATTCAGCACTTTTGGTTCGATAGAAAAAGCTCACAGTCACCTCTAAATACCCAACATTGTGTATCTTTTAAGCTGTAAAAACGATAGTAAAATGCACACAGGAACTTGAATTTGCTATCAAAATGTTCGTTATTGAACACTCTCGATAAGTAGTTAACGCATTTTTCGATTTAAGCTGTTACCTTTCCATAAATCTCATTTTTCTAAACATGTTTTTACGCACGCACGCTTTCATAGTCCGTAAACTTCGTGTATCGACACTGTT
Source organism: Aproaerema taeniolella (assembly GCA_949987775.1). Lineage (NCBI taxonomy): Eukaryota > Metazoa > Arthropoda > Insecta > Lepidoptera > Gelechiidae > Aproaerema > Aproaerema taeniolella. The sequence continues at coordinate 18,634,425 of OX465245.1, forward strand.
CGCACTGCCGGCCCAGGCCTGTTGAGAGACGGAGATGGCACTATTCTTATGTGTGCTGCCTTTATCGGGTGCTGTAATCGCCTTAAGAGCAAAGCATACAAATTGTGAGGGAAGAAATTAGTAGCAAGACATGTCACATGTAAAAATAATTTATAACATGCAACAACAGCACAAAATTATTTCAAACATGGTCCCTGCCACCCCTGCAAGGCAAGTAACCCTGCTTTGGACACGCGATGCGCTATAACGTTTAAGTTTTCATTGCACCGCCGCGGTGTCGCTACGAATTCTCCCCTCCCCTTGTCCTCCAATAAAATTTGCAACATTTGTTCTCTCAGCCAGAAATTCAAACATTTATACTCGACTTTTGTTCGAAGGAAACAAAATTATTTTGTTAGTGATTCTCCTGTACCAAAATAATGCATTTTCTCACGTGTCTTCTAACATTTTCAGAGCTAGAAATAATAAAGAAGCCTATAATATGATAAAATGTCTGCATTTTTTTAGTTTTAACGTTTTTATTTAATACACTTAAAACATAAATACTTTAAACATGAAATTTTGAAATATAATAAAATAAATAAGAGAACACACTTTATTAAACTAACACAGTATACACGCTGACTAAGCATAATGCTGCTATTAGCTGCCCCAGCAGTATCTATTCATTAAATATTTTACAGAATTATAAAACTAAGTTAATATTCACGTAAAATTGAAATTTATAAATTTTCAAAAATAATTCGTCACGGACGTAATTAAGTGGCTGTTACATTGGTATTGTTACATGCAATAAAGATATAAACATTTATATCAATTTACCGTGGCAATTTGAAAACGGCGCATTCAGCCAAACATTTGTCAGTCTGCAATTTGCGGCGACAAATAAAACGACATAGCTTTGTGAAATGACGTCGTCATTTGTAATTTCCCGTGATGTACAATACCCGCTACATCTTAATTACATTATCTCATGTGTTACGGAACAGAAGTTATAAATCTTGTTTATTAATGTGCCTTAATGTTTTAAATATGACCTTATTTAAGGAGATGTGGCCTCATTTAAGGAGGTAACGCCCAACTTTTCCAATTAACTAGCTCATCTGTTTTGTTATTAGTGCTGGGTCTGATACGAGTGTCAGTAGAATACTAGTTACAAAATACAGTGACTTATGTAACATATGTTATTCTAGGGATGTATTTCAATAGCTCTTTTACGACAAACTATCTTTTGTTTTATGTGGTAAAGTTAGTTATGTTTTTTTTTCTTTATTCACATAAATAACTGATTTGATAGGTTTCATTGAGTATGGTAGTGGGCTCATTCTCCGATTTGTGGGCAAATGGTGGTCACATTGAGGAGAATCCTAAATTTTAACCTATTCCAGGCAGTGTACTATTTTTAAATCATTCTTTATACACATATCTATAAGGTCAATATCTTTGCCTGCTTGTTTTATTTAATGATTAATTATTTAAAAAATCGCAAAGTGTTATTTTTACATTTCCGCGAGTGTCACACTGCCCGATTTTGGATTTAAAACCTCAATAATGTCATAACAGTATAAGATACGAACTTGGTTGCCATCTAAAAAATATTCTAATAGTACACTCCGTAAATAATATGACATTGGAAATCAATAAAGTAATACACAACTGCACTATAAGCCTTTAAAGTTAAGGTCACAAATATTTTTCCATTTCCGCGACCACTTATTGTCACCCTAATATATCGGTCGTAAAATACTCCGCAAATATCCCCGCTACTCCCACGCACCGCTCCAGTGCCGATCTAGCTGCTGTGGGAGAAGGACACGCTCGCTTTGCTCCATTCGGAAATTACGAGGTATTTAAATGTCATTCTCCTACTTTGTCAAAAAAATTCATACATTTTCAAACGTCAATAACTACCAAACTATTAAGTTTTTCTTTTTGGATTTTTGGTAAATGTTTAAACCTAGGGAATGTCCAGTCAAAAACACATTAACAAAATATACAAGTATTCAAGGTCAAAAGAAATTCGAGACAAACTACAAATTCCACATTACCGCGATCATCATTACCGCGATTTTAACGGTCGCGGTAATGTGATTATAAATAAGTACTTACATACATTACATACCTGTCCCTGTATCAAGGCCTCCGCTTATCCTAGAATGTGTTTTAGGTATCTATGCTCACCCCGACTATGTTCATGCCTCTACTGGTCCTTAAATATATTTCTAGATATCTCTGCTCTCGACCCGACTATGTTAATTATTTCCCTTGCCCCAAAATGTGTTCTTAGCTGTCTCTATTCTTGCCTTGACTGGTTATCTCTGCTCTTACATTAATAACGTTCATGCATCTGCTCTTACCTTGACTAATTATCTCTGCTTGCACCGGCTAGCACCGGTAAACACAAATAAAAAATCAACAGGAACCAACCAGGAGCATAATATATTGGATTACAACAAAATTAACACTTAAAAATATTACACAGTATGATAGGTTAAACAAACGTGCGCCCGAGACGGTGATTCATTCTGGTCTCTGTCATCCCAGTTGATGACGGGTAAAAGCGTTCCATTCAGAATCTAGATTAGGAATGTCAAAACTAAGGAGTAAAAATGTTGCGAAAAGAGAATGGAGAGGAAGGATGGAGACGAGGTGCATGCCACCTCGTCACATGCTCTCACTTTGTTTACTTTCATGCATCCCCTTGCCCCAGAATGTGTCTCGAATATGTTCGTGCCTCCAGATTGCTCTTGCGTAACTATCCTTTTCATGTTCGTGTGACTGCTGGCCCCGGTTCATGTAGAAAGTAATTAAACAAAGTCTATAACGTTTGTGTGTACTCTAACAAATTGCAACATATTTGTAACATATAACAATGTCACTTCCTCAAACTTTGAATTTAAATTTTATTATTTTAGATGGCAAAGCAAAAAACAAAGACATCCGCAGAAAAAGCCACTAGAAAAGTTCAAAATCGAAAAAAATATATTGAAAGGATCAAGAGTGACCCCGTGAAATATAATATCTACAAAGAAAAAGAAAGGGAACGGTACCTGAGGAAGAAACAAAATAAAAAGGTTTTGAGCATTGATGAAAAGTCCGAACGACAAAAAAGGCTTCAGCGAAAACTATGGAGGAAGAATTGTAAAGCATACTATGACAGGCAAAAAAAAAAAAAAAAATAAGCTGCGTGTCTGAAAAGAGACGAGCAACAACAAAAAGAAGATAATTATGGTTCCTAGACCTCTGAGTCCTGAAATCATTATAATACAAGAATATTATTTAGTTTATACGTATATTAAGCTGATTGATCTTAAATGTGATTATCAAACTAAGAAGGAATGACTAGCCAAAACGGTAGAATTTATTATTTATTTTGTTTTTAAGTATGTATAAGCACTTTTTGATGTAAATTATTGATTTTCGACATTATTTTGCAACCAAAGCTGATATTTAATTAATCACTTTGAAGTAGCTCCAAGTTTGTTATCTGAATACTTTTATATCACTGAATAATTATAAAAATCAAGGTAAGTAGAAAAACTTTAAGGAATATTATTTATTTTATACGTATTATTAAGCTGATTGATCTCACACGTGATAATCGCAATAAGACTGTTAATTAATAATGTAGAATAAAGCATTATTGAAGACAGATACCTACTTGTTTTATAACCTATTTACTCAAAGCTCCCAAACTGTTAAATATACCTTCTTCCACACAATCCCACTCATGTTTCTTATCTTTTCACGAAATTAAATTTTATTAAAATACCTTTGCACTTCATTATTAGATCAAATGGTCTAATGTGATGGAGTTGTAAAAAAAGAGGTTGAGCTGATAATAAAGCTGGTCAGCGGTCTAATGCGAAGATGGGAAACTATTAATAGAATTCAATTACGTGAAATACAAAAAAAAACTATCTTCTTCTTCTTATCGTGTAGGTATAGTCTTAGCCTAGTGTCAGAGTTTTCAAACTGCCAAATGACCTCTGACTTGGTTTTACGACTATAGTCAATCGACAACAGCCGGGACCGATTGCTTAATGTGCCCTCCGAAGCACGGAAACGCTCGTAATACATTGCCACTTTGGTCACCCATAACCTGGTATTCACACCACATAGCCCACCAGCACCATATTCCCTTCACCATCTCTTCACAACACATCACATTGCACTAACCAATTTCTACACTCTTTCACTGTCGTGGCTCTACACATAACGTTAACGCATATTAAGCACCCTCGCCATGACTCCAAGACCGGGACGTACGGGTAGCATGACCTCGTGTGGTGTTCTGCTGTGCAGTGGGAAGACAGATGCAATGTGGTCCAGTACGTTGTGACATATGAACACAGAGATAGGTCATGATTCTTGTTGATACAATCACTTCTGTCCCTCATAACACATTACACCAATTCTCATCAAGTTTACACCTCAACCGCGACACTTCTGAGCCCCTTTTACACCAGGTGTTAAGATGAAAAGAACATCTTTCAGGCCCCCAGGATCATCATATAAATAAAGTTCACATTTCCGCGATATGAATTCACATTACCGCGATAAGGTTTTACATTTCCGCGACCACCACATTACCGAGTCAGTTATAATTATTTCATTAATTGCTGGATTTAAGTGCCTTTCAGAGTCTTCAATACATAGAAGTACCTCTATCCAGATATGTACTCAAAATATTGAAAATCCAAAATTCATAAAAAAAACTTGGAAATGTGAAATTTGCCCAGAATACGGAGATTGAGCCGTGACAGAGCTTCGTTATAATCTTACAATTTCACATTTATACACCTAAATATAATAAAATCGCACACATCGTATAGGCCAGTAGTTTTCCGTCATATTTGGCAACAAATGAAGCTATTAAAACAATATAATCTCTTGTAGGATTTATATCCGATTTTAATTTTATGTTAGTTTTATTATATTGACCTAGTAGACCAAAGTTTTCAAAAAAAAATGCACACTTTTAAAGGTGTTTCTTTTTCGATATCTTAAAATTAATAAAAATGTCATTGGAACCTTTGCACTAGGGATGGTTACGGGTTAATTGACAAGTAGTCTTTGGGTTTAATTATCTGGAAATGTTTAGTTTGTAATGTATGACTTATTAATATTTAGCTGATATTTCAGACATGAATAATTATTTCATATTTTTAAAATAAAATTATTCTTTTGCGATTTTTTTGTCTTTTTTCATTTTGCTTACACTTTTTTTAAGATGTTGTTATTCCAGATTATTATCTCCTCCCCCCTTCACTATAAAACACGCTATAAATCCTAAATTACCAAAACACAAGCTAAATTAATGCACACGATTAAGTTAACGTCGCGTACTTAAGTAGTAATTACTTGGGCATCTCAAAACAGCAGACTACATTAACTGAATGTACTACAATCATTTGTCTAAATGTCTGTTTGTGCAACTCGACTCATTAGAACCGTCGACGGGTTAGGTCAGGTTAGCGATAACATGTTTCAGTATGGTTAAGTTTGATGACATGTTAGGACACTTAAGAGCAACGCTTCTAAGTTAGAGTAACAAGAAAAACATAGAATGTGCGAGATGCCAACCTTTTCACAGTCTTACTTAAAATACAGTAACTGAAACACTAGGATTTTTCTGAATTGGCAAAAGGTTGAGCAACTTTGGAATATGTACTTCGGGGAGTGTGCTCATGAGCTTGACGAGCTCATTCCGCCTGCCCCGCCCTTCTACCGGACGTCCAGACCACCTTACCTTGTCGAAATCCCTCGGATCCGTACTGAGCTCTTCTCTTCATCTTTGATATTGCGCGCCGCTAAAGAATGGAATTCTTTGCCTGCGTCTGTATTTCCGGGTTCAAGTAACCCAAATCTCTTTAAAGTTCGAGGGACTTCTGGGTGAGCTTGCTACATCCTCGACCACGGCTTCGCCCCTGGGCTAGATTGTAGTCAAAAGCGAACCCTTTATTTTTACAAGAATTTATTAACTTGTAATGTATGTATGTAAGTATTTTTGTTCCACATACTTTGTACCTACTTGATAAGAAAAGAACGATATAGGTGTTTATACAAACTAATTAAAGCTGTTAACATTACTAGTTTTGCAAGCAAAACAGCCTTTATAATCTTTGAACAATTGGTTAGAAATACAACTTAGAATAATCTTGTAATTTCACCCTTAAGTTTCTGAGAATCAAATGACAGATATTTGAACAGGGTTTGATTCAATTTCTATGCAAATAATTCTAAACACAGGCTTAATTAAGAACGTTGATTGGAGGAGAATTCAAAACTATCATTGCCTTTGAAAACAGAAGTAATTCAGATTACTAAAAGCGTATTCATTTGTGAAATTTCTTGTAATTGTGACTAATTTTCTAAGCCTTAAAATCTGTTTGCTGCGAATAACTTTTTTCCCACTACTTATCGTTTAGATATAATCAAGTACTTGCCAAACTTGACTAACCCTGGTGTTAGAGTTTTAAAACCGCGAAGTAGCCTCTGCTTTAATTTAATTTCTAACTTTAAATGGTTATAAATTATGTGTAACCCTATGAATAGTTCAGTAGTAAGCCTTTGACTTTGTTTAGCGACTGTTGTTGATTAACAGCAACCGCGACCGACCGACAGCTTAACGTTCTCTCTGAAGCTCGGAAAAGTTCGTGAAAAATTATTATCACGATCACCCATCAGGTTCCCTGCCACTGTGTACATTGCTTGGTCTCGCTGATCGGTTCAAAAAAGCGGGGCCCATTCGGCTTCGAGATTATTTTTTCTAAAATAGATACAGGATGTTACGCAGTACAATCGACCACCATATAAAATAATAGTGTAGCGAGTTAGGCCAGCCGCTAAATACGAGCCCATAAAAAGGAATGGCGGCAGTGGGCCACATTAGAGGTACAGTTTGAGGTCAATCGTGGTTTGTTACCATGGAGCAGCTAAAGGGAAGAGATTCCATATTCCATATAGTAAACGAAGTCTATAGCGCTGATATTCTGTCAGGACCTAGATGGAGTTAGAAAAGACTGGCAGTTAATGTGAAAATATGAAATGGAAGAGAGTTTAAGGTAATATAGAATAAGGAAATTTGAATATTGTATAAGAATAATGTATTAGCCAATGTTGTGCAAACTTGGCAGAATAATTTCTGTAAAAATTTATGATATAGATGAAAAAAACGTTTAAGTATTCATTTATTCCTTCCACGTGAACAAATATTTATGATTATTGTTTTCAATTCATTCGTTTTTAAAGAATGAATAAATCTTTTCTTTTTATATTTTTTTCGTAACTTTACAGCATAATAGACCTTATAACTTTATGGAAACCACCTACGATGCCGGTTATGTTATAGACTCAGCTCCTGAAGCAATAAGGCCCTTTATCGCTCGTAATGTTTTTTCGATTCTAGCTGTGAAGGTGTACTATAAAAATTTATACGATCTTATTCGTCTTTCATATGGGAGTGCTCAGAATTTCTTTTGAAAAGATGATACTACGTCTTTATACAGGGCTTTAGGTAAATCTCTTTCAACCTCTCGGGTGGTTAATCAGTCCATGAAACTAAACAACTTTCCCCAAGGAACATAGGTCAAAATACGAAAAAAAATGTTGAGTTCCCATACAAACTTTATCAGCATATAGCGCACGTGAGAGATCAAATTATTATTTTTCGTATTTTAACCTATGTTCCTCGGGGAAGTTGTTCAGTTTCATGGACTGACTAACCACCCGAGAGGTTGAAAGAGAGATACCTAAAGCTCTGTATATGAAACTGGTTTTTTCCAAACCAATTTTTAGGGAAACTGATTTTTCATACAAACAGTTACGTATTTTTCTTTGAAATATGAAATCCAAACTTTAGAAAATTTTGTGAAATCTTTTAGACAAAATTAAGCTAATTACTTTGTTTCGAAAGCATCAAGTGTAGAAATGTTAAATGGAAAATAAGCTTTGAAATGGACTACAGATTAAACATGCATTTGAGCTTTGTTTTCAGTAAATGGGCCTTTTATAATTCGAAAACGGCTCGGCATAATTGTATTACCATTGCCTCCTATGTAATAGTAATACTAGAAGCTGAGAACATAGAGGGCAATGGTAATTCAAATTTCGAAGTGCCGTGCCGTGTAAAAAATAAAAATAAAATGTCATTTTTTAAACAAGAATATACTCGTAAGTCAGTTTCTGCAGATTATAAATCCCTAAGTTTCGTCAACTAATTTACACCTAGTGATGGTAAAAGTAACTTAATAACAATACCATTAAGTTCCAAATTACAGTGAACCAAGACAACAAAATTTATGAATCACTTGGTTTTAATTCGAACATAAAACGCAATCGTCCGTGAAATCCTACTGTTTAACTACCGTTCCATTTGTAACTTATTTCTTACCAACTTTTCGCCCGGGACTTCGTTCCCATGAGAATTTGGGAAAATTATGTAGCCTATGTGTTATCCAGGGTGTCAACTACCGTCGTACTAAATTTTATCGAAATTGGTCAAGCCGTTTGAGCGTGAAAGAGTAACAATTGTCCACACATCCATACAAACTTTCGCGTTTATAATATAAGTAAGGATCTACGGAATATACCACCCTTAGACATCATACGAATAATTAATAATCATAATTCAGTTATAAACATGAAAATTAGTAAGGTTCGATGAATGCTTGCTAATCTTTCCACGCAACGGTTGAACGGAAAATGATCAAGAGCAAACTCTATAAAAAAAACTGTTTAACGTTTAACACAAATACTGACACAAAAAAAACCTGTTTAACGTTTAACACAAATACTGACTTTGTCACTTTGTGACTTTGTGTGACTTTGTCTGTTTTCATTTTTCGGAAATTGAAAAAATTAAAATCAATTCATAATTGGCGGACTAATCGTATAAGAAACATACAAAAACAACCACAACCTCCTCCTACTTTTTAAGGTCGGTTTAAAACTGATTTTGTACAATGTAGGCAGTTTGATTTTTCAAATTCAACAGGAGATGCTAGTCTTTTATTTTGGTCTCTCCGTTTTTGAGTAAAACCTTTATTAACCCCAACGAAAAAAGAGGGGTGTTATAAGTTTGACGGGTGCATCTGTTTGTCTGTGTGTCTGTCTGTGGCTTCGTAGCTCCTAAAGAATGGACCGATTTTCATACAGTTTCTTTTGTTTTAAAGCTGACGTGATCGAGGTAGTTCGAGATGGTTCAGTTTAATAGTTATTTGCTATAAATGTTGGGGCGATATATATTTTTTAATTTACTAATAATTTTTCTCAAATTCGTGAACGCAAACCTTTTTTCCCATAAATGTAAATTTAAATTAAGCGTCACCACAGCACGCTTAGCTAGTGTTGCATAACTATCGATAGTTTGGCTATCGATACCTTGAAAAGCAGTAGGAATATCGATAGCCCTATTGATGACAGACCAAACTATCGATAGTATTGATACTATTGAATTCTACTAGTATCGATACTGTCGATAGTCCTATCGATATTCTTACTGCTTTTCAAGGTTACGATAGTATCGATAGACTATCGATACTTTCTACTATTGGTTGCAACACTACGCTAAGCTACACCTACAATATACGTAGATGACATGCTCATGCATATTCATAAAGCCTCATAATCCATTTATATGAACACACAAAGTAGTAAGATGAAAGGGCGTATGTTAATACTACGTGCGAATTTCATAATTGTAATTATTTCAAAAATCTGTCACAGATTAAACACAGTATGTATTTAACCTTGATTGTGGGTTTTATGTTTTCAAATTTAATAAGCTACACGGGTCATACACAAAACGCAGTTTTAAAATTGAAAAATAAAAAACATCTTTAATAATTGCTAAATCGTATTTATTTTGGAGAAATAAGTCACGATATCAAAATAACAATAAAAAACTAGATCGTTTTGTGAAATTATAAAAGTTATGGCACTTTTATTATTTTTGGTGGTCACAGAAGTGACAGTAAAGTCACAGAAGAGATCACAATTGAGAAAATCAGTATTAATATAAAAATTACTCTAAATAACAATGAAATATATTTTTTCCTTACATTCTGTGAATATTCCTTACAGGTAATTCCAAATCAGACGGTCTTTTTTCCGATTATATACTCATACAAATAGTTTTACATAAAATATCTATAAGTTATTTGTATATATTTGTGTTTTACATTTCTTGATTATTTATTATTTACTTCAATAACCACTGACAATTAACCACTTAATCATGAAATTATAAATTGTAATAAAACAATCATTATCTACTATACAAAAATAAGTCGGGTTTTCCTTCCTGACGCTATAACTCCAGAACGCACGAACCGATTTCCACGGTTTTGCATTCGTTGGAAAGGTCTCGGGCTCCGTGAGGTTTATAGGATACTTTTTATTTAAAAAAAAATTAGGACGCAGGCGGAGCCGCGTGCGGAAAGCTAGTAATTGTTGTAAAAAAGAAAATCTACTTATATAAACAAAAAGTCTCCGCAGTCCACAGAATATAAAATAGTTCAAAAAATGTTTAAATCATCATCTTCGGTGTAAAACTCAGCAATTGCTGGTGACTTAGCTATGTTCGAGGGCGAGTTTTCATCCTCACTGCTATCAGAGATTACTGGACGCCCTCGTATTTGGGATACTTTAGCTCGCGAGTTTTCGTCTTCGCTATCGTCAAATAGACCTGCATGTCTGCATGTCTTTTTGCTTTCTTTGGTGCAAAAAGACATGCAGGTTTACACGTCAACACGGTCTAGGGATATTGCATGATTTTTCATACAAATGAGGTGTGTTTGAGAAGCTATAAAAGCATACTCGGCAGACATGAAGGGTTATAATTTTCCGATGAGCAAGTGCTAAAATTGAAATTTGACGGGAAAGAAAACAAAAATGCACTTTTTTTCTGATTTTTGTATGAAAATGGTGGAATTTGCGCATTTTTTTTCTTTTTCGTCACAAATGAAATCTTCAAAAATGAAATTCATTGATCAGAACTAAAAAGTCATGTTTAGCACTTTCTCATCTGAAAATTATATCCCTCCATGTATCTCGAGTATGCTTTTATAGCTTCTCAAACACACCTCTTTTGTATGAAAAATCATAAATCCCTAGACAGTGTTGATGTGTGTATATTGACAGCCTTTGTGTTATTCTGTTGTTAAACATGTATCAGTGTCATATTTCATTTTTAGTTGTGAGTGCTATTTGTTGTATTTGTGATTTTAAAAAAACACACAGCGATACAATTTCAGGACTACTTCTCCGGATGCCACTTATCAGATGTAAATCTGCTCATACGCCAGGTACAGATACTGAGGTTATGTTTGGAATGCCAGATGCCTTTAGCTCACTTTTTTAATTAAGACAGATCGGTTTGCTCTTGACCACAATTTAGCCCAGAAGCGGAGATTCTGTATGTTCATTTTTATTTATTTATTTTATTCATTTTATTCAGGTTTTTGTTTGAAAAGCAGAATAGGCAAGAAGCTCTGAGGGAGAAAGGAGATTGGTTTACAAAAGTTTCTTGTTGACCACAGAACTGTTAAAGTGGAATTCTTCAACAAAATAACCAAAGCGATGACAAACAAGCACACCCAGAATCATTGAATCTGTTTACACCCGGACCCCGATTCTGTAACATAAATTGTGTGTCGATGGAATGGAGGCCATTTTATTTTTTCAAGTGGCGAAATTGAGAACGATTTGATTTTCATATACTTGCTGACAACCACCCTGACCAGCAGCGCCACCGCCAACCGAACGTAAAGTTGCAAACAACCTAACAGCTTAAAATTCAGTTGGCGGTGGTACCACCAGTCAAAGCAGCCGTCATTAGATATATGAAATTTTGATAGGTATCAATTTCGCCACCTGAACGGATAAAATGGCGACCATTCCATCGACACACAAAAGTTACAGAATCGGGGCCCGGACCTTGCGCTGCTGACCTTAACCGCTTTCTTGAACCGGCCTCAGTTACCTCGGAAACACACTTTCGCTTTCAAGGTTCATTTATTTGGACAACTTCAATTGGTCTGACCAGTCGGTGGAGTTTATTGGTGCATTTAAACTGTTTGTTGACGATATGATTTTGTGATATGTCTTCCCTGCTGAGCACTCGTGACTGACGTTATTGAGGTTATAGCAGAATACCAGTGTTTTGTGTCCATTGGCCAAGCTTATACTGAGCTAGTGCCTTTTTATTTCACTGTGATACACGCACCTTTTTGTTTATTACGAGTATTAGTCATTATTGTGTGTACTCACATGTACACACAATAATGATGCGACAGACTAGCTTTTATATAAAATAATTCAATTGCTTACTTTTTTCTCATTCTGTTTTTTTTTATTTCCTTTGTTTTTGTTCTTTTTGTCATGCCGTGTTAACTTACTAAAAAAGTGTTTGGACTTCATAGTCTGTTATTGGCTTATGTTTAGTTAATTGATACTGTTAATAAGATAAGTAAAATAGCTGTAGACCTAAGATAAATAAAAAATAAAATAAAATAAAAATAGACTTATTTAGACTTTGATTACGAAATTTTGTCATTCCTATCAATATACGCTAAAAACAGTTTTAACCATTTCCAAATAATTTAGGTAAAGAAAAACGTTCACCGCACGATAGTTCAGTTGGTTAGAGCACTAGGAGATCTAATCTTGGTGACGTGGGTTCAAGTCCCATTCGCGCAAACATTTTTCGTCCCCTAAAATTATTTGTAGATATCCCTCAAGCGGGTAAGCATTTAAAAAAAAATCTAAATTAACCATTTCCGTAAACAAGTGTTAAAGAAGTGCGTAATTATTAAGTCTTTGTTTCTTTATGATAACATTTAATTTTATGAGTTTCCTTAAACAGAGAACTGTATGCTTTGTGTTCCATATAAGAAAACTCACGTAATTACTGTTAAGTTATTTTCTTTGTTACTCTTTGACTATTAGATCTCTTTGCCACGTCTTTGCCCCTGAGATAGAGGTCAAGACCAAACCCATTCTCTGTAAAAGAAAATTCTTAATAACGATACGGTATTAATAAGAGCGTTGGTGGTCTAACGGCTAGTGTTCCGAAAGCGAGAGGTACCGAGTTCGATCCTCAGTGCCGCCATGTACCAATGACTCGTTTTCTGAGTTATGAACATTAGTTGCACACTAACCGATGCTCTTACAGTGAGGGAAAACATCGTGAGGAAACCTTCACATTCAGGAGACTGAATGTGTAACCACACTGTTCACAGGGTCACGGAGGTCAGGTAGTAGTCGCTTCACTGTAATGACTTGACCTGCCAAACCCTGGATCATGGTCAAGCGTACCCCTAGGAAGAAGAAGATACCGTATTCATTACGATCAAAAATATATGGAGAGGAGAGGATACAGAGGATGTTTTATAAACTATAGGATAAACAAATTAGGCTAAGGTTGTTATCTATACATATAATAAAACTGTAGAGGTCGAATTTCTGTACATAGAAAAAAAATGCTAAAAACCGAGTCAGGGGGATGTAAGAAGAGAAATAAAACAAATCCCGATTTTTTTAGATTTTTTTGTTTCTCTGTTTGTCTGTTTGTCTGTTTATCTGTTTGTCTGTTTGTCTGTTTGCACGGGCTAATCTCCGTAACTGTTGGACCGATTTAAATGAAATTTTGCATAGGGGTACCTTATATCCCCGGTCAACATTTAGGCTACATGAAATCTCGAAATTTAGCCAGTAAATATAAAACCAACAACAAAAACCCCTGAAAAAATTCAAAGCTAGGTGTTTTTCAGAACATTTTACTCATACCATAGAGATCAACGTATTTTTGACATATACATGGGCTAAAAGCAAGGTCATGTTGTTTTTTAAATTTATCTCTTTCGAGAAAGGCAAAGGAATCTGCATCCATACAGCCAGGTCTTCAATATATGTATTTCTTAGCTATGTCTTCAATTTATATTTCTTTACTTCTCTCATTCTCCGTAAGCCGATAGTGGTTTTTTTACGAAGAACTATAGCGGCGAGAAGCACTGCCGCTAGATCGGAGCAGATACACTGTATCACTTGAATTACTTTTTAACCGACTTCCAAAAAGGAGGAGGTTTTATGTTCGACTGTATACAGGGTGGAATTTTGTAATGCCACCTGAAGGGAAAGTACTCTTTATACTCAAATTGTACTCAAAGAAAACATTCCTTTATTTTTGAAAAGAAAGAAAACTGCATTCAAGAATTTTCGAAAATTCGCTTGCCACAACCGGGAATCGAACCGACTAAAATCTGTTAGAATACCCTGTACTTTTATTGCGTCGATCGTTAGGGTCAATTATAACGATGAAATCTTTCTAACAAACTTGGTAAATTAAATGAAAGGAAAACTACGAAATCTTAAACCATTGTATATCTTTATTTTATGTATGTTCACCGATTTCTCCGCCATTTGGACCGATTTTCAAAATTCTTTTTTTTTGTTCGAAAGAGTATACTCCAGAAGTGGTCTTATTGTCACCAAGTCAGGATCTGATGGAATCCCATCAAAATCAAGGGCAACCCTTGAATGGAATAGGAACTTACAATGTTTCTCAAGTTCTTTCTATTATTTACGCCAAACATAGAAAAATATACACATCAATATTGCATGATTTTTCATACAAAAGAGGTCTGTTTCAGAAGCTATAATACCATACTCGAGATACACGGAGTGATATAATTTTCAGATGAGCAAGTGCTAAACATGAATTTTCAATTTTTATCAATGAATTTAATTTTTCTTGAAATTTGTGAAAACGTGACTAAAATGAAAAAAAAATTGCGCTAATTCCACCATTTTCATACAAAAAGCAGAAAAAAGTGCATTTTTGTTTTCGTTTACGTCACGTTTAAAAAAAACAATTTAAACAAAATTCATTGACGAGAATTGAAAATTCAAGTTTAACACTTGCTCATCTTAAAATTATATCCCTCCATGTGTCTCGAGTATGCTTTTATAGCTTCTCAAACACACCTTTTTGTTTGAAAAATTAAGCAATATCCCTAGACAGTGTTGATATTTAACTTATTTTTTCTATGTCTATGAGTACGTAGCATTTGATAAAAGGACCGGATTGAGATTTATGAGATATTTTGTATAATAGATCCTTCCTTAATTTTTTGTCGGAAGTTTGGTTGAGTAGTAGAGTTACACAGCCTGTGAATCGACGGTTTCTGGGTTCGATTTCCGGTTTGGGCAAACAAACCATACGAGGGAAACTTTAGTGCAGAAAGTTACAGTGTGAAGTGCTAATTAATTGATTTTATGATAGAAAGATAGATAGATAGATAGATTGACACTTTATTCAATTGACATAAAACAGCACAACACAGTAACAGACAAATAACAAACATACAAGTAAACATGAATCAGCAAGCAAACAATGAAGTAAACAGAGTAAGAAATAACACGGTGTAAAATAGTTATATAAAACTATTTTACACCGTGTTATCTGTATCATGCCAATCAAATTGGCGCTGACTCAGCATATTGCTGCAGTACCAGACTGCAGCGCTGGTATTCTGCCATGATGCTACTTATTGAGTTTTCTTTGTAGGTAATAATAACCTTTTTCTAACTTCATAAATTCACCTTTAAAAAAGTACTTTATTAAGAAAATCTGAGGGTGCTGCTCTATAATTGGATAGATGTTATTTTTAAGAGCTATCGTCGAATATAAGTGAGTCGGAAGAAATTAAAATTATTGTAACTGACCCACAAATATCCAAAAATAAAACAAAAACTTATGTGCTGAACTGGCACTGAACAAAAAATTTGGAATGTGCCAGCTGCCAACCAAATACATTGCATTGTTGGTACAGAGGCCAGCGCATCAGGTTACTCCATTTTCATTGCAAAACCGCTCTTATCACAACAGCACAGAGTGCACGCGTGTGGTAACCTGAGTTGGGGCCGTCCGTGCATTGCGAAATTTAGACAACGTATTATATATTCATATACAATATGCCATTTTTTAAATTTTCATGACATGTAAAGTTATGTGACTTATGTTACCCCAACGAGGATTATAGGCGTATAATATCTAAAATATCGAAACTTTTGTCAGCTTCCCCATTAATAGTTCGGCTATTTTGCACTTTTTTAACGAACCAAAACTAAATACTTAATACAGGTTAATAAGAACGAAGTTGATTAAGTATTTAGTCTTCAAATCTTAATTCGGCCCTAACTAAATGACATTATTCAATTTTCAGGATATCACTTTTTGAAAACAATAAAACGGCTTATTTTTATTTTTAAGCAAAGGAATCTATGGCCGTACAGCCGGTGTTTTCAATGCATTTCTTATTTTTAAAGGCGGGAAACCAACGGGAAACTCAATAGAAACTGACAATTGACATTTGTTTTATTAAAACCACTATGAATATGGTCTATATAGGTTTGATCTATGGCTTTGATATTCTGACATGAAATAAGGGCTATTTATTGATTTTTGAGCTTGGTCCTAGGATTTTTGATTTAAGTTTACATCAAGCGTAGCATTGCGTATATAAGCCATGGATAAACATTATAATATTACTATTCTAATAAGTTTCTTAGTTTGGATCAAGCACTGACACCTTTGCTTATTTCTACAAATGTCCATTGAAGGGAAAAGCTTAGTCATTTCTATCTTAAATTTAATTTTTTATTGAATCATTTTTACACAATTATCGCAAAGCACAGTAAAAGCAGCGTGCTAGCTGAAATCTCAAATGCACGGGGGTTGTCTTAGATACTGACATAGGTGACCTGTTTCAGAAACTTCTATTCCACTGAAAATCAAAAATAAGTCCGTAATTAGCACTAAGGAATTCGTGTGCCATTTATTGTACTTACCTAAGTAATAGGTCTTTCAACATACAATTTTCGTAAATTTTTTACTCCACATATTTTTATTTTAACAAAATTGATTTTTTATAATTACAAAATCCTTACGTTTTTCACAGAAACACGAAATACAATATTAATTAACCACTTTTTGTGGGATTGTTAAGACAACAAGATGTTTTAGAGGCACCACTGACTCATGTTAAGTGTTGATTGTCTATCTCTCTCAGTATCAAAAAAACAAAAACGACTACTACTTAAGTATAGATCAGAGTCTGAGTCGCGTTCTATAATACGGACCTTAATCTATCAAAAGCAGTAACAATGGTATAGAAAATATAAGCGATAGAGGAAACAACTATGTTTGACCTTTGTTTTCAGATCCAAAGTAATGTATTAAGTATCAACCTTATATGACATAATTAGCCAAGTTTTCAAATAAAAAATTGCTTTTCCTTATATGAACGAAATAGTTGCTATTCGTTCATATAACGAAAATATGAACGAAATAGTTGCTTCAATAAAAATTGGCAATTCATGTATCTGTAGTTGTGTCAAAGTACAAACTCGGTCTATAAAAATACATACAACACGCAGACGAAGTTGCGGGCATCAGCTAGTATAAACTATAGTTTATACCTACCTATAGTCATTGCTCAGAAAAAAATGATCTCCTATTCCATCAAATAAAGATTCTACCCTCGTTTTGGCCAAAAGTAATTATTTCTTACTTTCCGCCATTTGTTTCCGTTTCGCTGTTATCGCCTGCCCTTTGCTGTTAATTTCCCTTTTTTATGTGAGGGGAATGAAAATTATGTGTTTATGAGTCTCTATATCGACGTTTATTCAAAATATCTTCGTCCTAGTGTGTTGATGCGTTCCAGTTTGGGGTACGCTTAACCATCCAGAAAGGAAAGAAAGAAAGAAAGAAAAAGAAATTTATTCACCATACAATACAGACACCAAAATAGCATACAAATGAATGATGTGGTGAAAAGGTGTTGCCTCAGGCAGGCTGTTTTTCAGTCAGCACCTGAGTTGACTGCTAACAACATGCATTTAAGATGCAGCACAATAATTACTGAGAAGAATCTCTGGTTGCAAGACCACTTATAAACATTAAGAGAAAAGAAAAATGAACTTAACGTCATTGCTCAATGCTCACACTTACGAAAAACTCAGACTCCATCATGGGTTAACATTTAGAGACTCAACTTAGTTTACCTAACGAACTGGTGACCAGATACATGATGATTTTTGTTTTGACATTAGCCACTCTCTGGACAATCTTCCAAACTGGCAAATTGTTTTTGAATTCTTAACAGGAGGCGGAAGATCGTTCCATATTTTGGATGCTGAGTATCCAAAGGGTTCTTAATAGCATCGGATTTAAAAACAACTCTCTCTTTTGCGCTATACAGATCCAGGAAGAGTTGCAAAGTGTGCCCTGCTGCCCTGACATACGCAATTAAACTGCAAAACACTTACTCTACGAACCGACCCATTCTTCTCATTATCATTCTGGTATAGTTAAGTCTATATCAAACTTGACTTACTCTTGTGTCAGAGTTTTCAAACCGCCAAATGGCCTCTCTCTGTCTTGGCTTAACGAATATAGTCAATCGACAATGGCTTAGCCCGCCTCTCTCCAAAGTACTAACCACAATGACCAATTAGATCACGATTACATATTTAGTGACTAACATGAGCAGCGTATCTATTCTCTAGGCTTAGGACCGAAGTTCGACTAATAATTGTCACTACCTGTCACTGTCATATGTGTTGCGCAAGAAAGTGATGAACTGACATTCGATATTCCAAAATATCGGACGTAGACTTGCAAGAGTCATTCCCCTCTCCTTATTAGCATTTCTAGAACTTCCCTCTTTCAAAGAATACGTTTAAAATTAACTGTAAATTTATCCTCTCCTTTTCCACCGGCAATTAACGTCGCAAACGGAGTCAAGTTAAAAGAGTTGTACTTAATTGTAATTAAAATCGTTGTACGATCATTAAAAAGGTTTTCCTTTACACCGTTATCACAAAGATTTGTGTTCGCGAATGTTCGCTAAGTTTACATAAATGCCCCTTGATTTCCAAGAATTATTTTAAAATTTTTGAAGTCTCCTATGAGGCTATCATGAGCGTAATTTGACGGCCCAAGTCTATTCAAAATAAAGATTTAAAAAAATATATGGTGGGGTTGTAACGTGCCGCTTTACGGTACCGGACATAGTAGAATAGGAAGTCCCTTATTATTTTTAATGCATGACGGTAAAGCGATTTTTTTATTCAAGGAAACCCAATGAGATGTAACTTCTTCGTACTAGAGTTGTAGTCTAATTTGTTTGTAGCATGCGTTTTAGTCCATAGACTACAAGTACTTTAGTCTGCGGGAGTGTCTCATAATCTATGAGAAATGAGACACTCCTAGCGCACGGCGCGAGCTTGTATATTTTATTCGCAATGTCTACTCTATACGTTTGTAATATTATCTCTGAGTGGAATGACGCGCGAGTTCGTCGCTGGTCGTACTATAGGCCCACAGAACCTTAAAAATTATATTTTTATTTTATTAAATATGTTATTATGTTATTATTAGCATCCACAGACTTAAATGTCCGTGCCCTTATCTAGATTAAATTTTCTTGTTAATAAATTATGATGTTTGAGAATAAGCCAAGTAAGTTGGTGCCTTTTATGAGCGAAACTGTTAAGTAAAACAATTGCTTAATTAACTTTTCTTGATTTATTCTTGCATCACACCATCACACAAGTGTGATAGGCACCCTACAGGATAAAGCGAAGCAATTATGTTTGTAATCATTTGATCTGCCACTTAATACGCGTATATACTCGAATTTCTTATTTATTTTCAATTAATTACACATTATACGGCACGTGTTTATTACGCAAGTAAATGAAAACATATAAGGAATGTAGAAGTACTCGTTGCCCGTGACGCTTACTGTGGAATCGATTAGTGAGGTTAAGAAACGTTTAACGAAGGCTGGGAACCTAATGGGGTGACCATACTGGCATTTTATCACGAGCGTTTACGTGCTTCGGAGAGCACGTTAAGACGTCGTCGTCGGTCAAGGTTGTTTTTTTTAAAAGATAGGTTAACTCTTGACCTCAATCTTGACCATAAAGGTCAAAGATGAGGTCGATGATGGAGCGAGTTAACCCAGAAAATGCCTATAAAGGCACTGGTACTCCCAGCACGCACCGACGGAACACAGCAAGCTGTTTGGCGTCGGACTTCGGTAGGAGGGTGGTCGCGAACCAGACGGCCCTTTACAGAGCCTACCACACCGCATGAGACCATAGGACGACACCTCAGATTCAGAAAAATTAAATTAAAAATTTAAAAAACCCCCCCCCCGCAAAAAAGTAAAGCGGACATTTAAAAAGTAAAAAATAATACCTTTCGTTGAGCCATCAAATTCATTTCAGACTACCTATATATATTTTAATTATCGAAATCGATGGATGGCACGATAGGGTTTGCTCATTAAAATGGCGCTATAATGTCGCGTCGGGGTACCGCTTTAGTGAATCAGACCCTTCATTTGATTGACTATTCACTGATTCACTAAAGCGGTACCCGACGACGCGACATTATAGCGCCATTTTAATGAGCAAACCCTATCGTGCCATCCATCGATTTCGATAATTAAAATATATATAGGTAGTCTGAAATGAATTTGATGGCTCAACGAAAGGTATTATTTTTTACTTTTTAAATGTCCGCTTTACTTTTTTGCGGGGGGGGGTTTTTAAATTTTTAATTTAATTTTTATTTCAAAATTTTTAACTTATTTTCAAAATAATTAAGAGTGCACTAGTGTGCTGAATATCCTGGCCGCAGCATCAGCTCACCGTGTTGCCACCATTGCATTGTATGCAGAATCAAATACTGATCAAAACGAGTCCAAACACGACATATCTGCTATTATTTTTTCAAGGATGTGCTAGTGTTCTGGATATCCTGGCCAGCATCAGACCAAGAGTTCCATAATTCTGCATAGTTATTAAGCATACATGAGTGTTTCAAGTTTTAGGTCACATGTATGTTTGAAAGTAAAGTAAATACACATTAAGAGTCTAAGAACCCTACCGCAGCTAACAAAAGAGCTGATGACCTTGAAACGGCTGAACCGATTTTGATAAAACGTATCTAAGAACCATCGCCAAAAAACCTGCTTGTAAATAAAAAAAAACGCATCCAAATCGGTTCACCCGTTTGAGAGCTACGGTGCCACAGACAGACACACAGACACACACACACACACACACACATAGCGGTCAAACTTATAACACCCCTCTTTTTGCGTCGGGGGTTAAAAAAATGAAGTGTCGTTGCCTGGGATGGATTACTAGGAGGCAGGTCTCATTTGTGTTTCCTTAGTCGCCTCTTCCTAGTCGCCTCTTGGGGTGGTGTTATTCTCAACCGATCACCACACGGCATAAAATTCTTATGCGATCACCACACGGCATAAAATTCTCATAAACGGTTTTCGATTTATTTCCGTCATTAAACCGGTATCAGAAGCCGTTTGGCGGTTTGAAAACTCTTGACATAACGGTTAGTCAATTCGACTAATACTTGATTATACCTACACGATAAGGAATCCTTGCTAATATTACATATGCGAAAGTAACTCTGTCTATCTGTCCTTCTTTCACGCCTAAACTGCTGAACCGATTTTGATGACATTTGGTACAACCATGTATGTATAGATTAGACCCTGGGAAAGGACATAGGCTACATTTTATCCCACGGTTGGGCACGACATACCTAACCTGTAGTCCACGCGGGTGGAGAAAGCTAGTCAAGAATAAAGTGATCTCATGTTTGCCATTAAATAATTATCTCTATCTATACAATCACACCTAAAGTCCCTTTCGGGGTAGGTTGAGCGTCATTTAGTTCTAGAACCACTACACTACATCTGACACTACGCTACACTACATCGCTCGTAGCCCAGTGGCTCTTGCTGATCTCAACCGATCAGGGAGGTTAAGCAACGTACGAGTACATAGAGGCAGGGAACCTGATGGGTGACCAAAGTGGCAATTTGTCACGAAGGTTTTCGTGCTTCGGAGGGCACGTAAAGCTATCGGTCCCGGCTGTTGTCGATTGACTACAGTCGTTAAAACCAAGTCAGAGGCCATTAAGTGGTTGGAAAACTCTGACACCAGGGTTAGCCAAGTTCGCCATATACTTGACTATACCTACACGATAAGAAGAAGAAGAAGACATCTGGCATTCATTCTGAGGGTCATTAGATTCGCCCACAACTAAACCCTCACGTCCCACTTACTCGTTTCCCCTTAGAAGAGATCCCCTTGTGGGATAAGTCCGCCTATGCACATTGAATTCATGTATTACTTATAACACTGTTGATTTACAATAAAGAATTTCACAATACAATAAGCCTGGGAAGAGCTGGCAGCTAGCACATTCTCGGTTCTAGGGTAGAAATATGTTCATAATTATATAAGGTCCTAATTTATTAGTGACTTTCCTTCAAGGACGTTATTGTATAGGTTAATAGTATTCCAAAAAACAACATAAAATTTAATTATCTTAAAATAAAATTTAGCAAAAAAAAATTAATTTTCCATTTAAAGATAAAGGAATGGTTCTCTATCACATGAAGCTGGCCACTCCGCGCTCGCCCGCTCTACTACTGCCATTAATATTTACGTTTGAATGGATGGGTTTATTCATCATAGTAATGAAAAAATATCATAACCAAATTTTTCAAGACCTTTTCAATTTAATATTATGCCTTTGTTTTTTGACTCAAATGATATATTTTGACCTACACAATAACGTGTTAAGAGGAAAGTCACTAATAAATTAGGACCTTATATATACATATACGCTCACGCCTATAATCCCTAACGGGGTAGGCAGAGCATCACTGGTTCTAGAACCACTAAATGCCATACTTGACACAAATTATGAGGGTTATCAGATGGACAACTTGTATAATGGTGAGAGGTGGTCAGCCTTTCGCTCATTATACAGCAAAACCGTCGCATCCCACTTACAGACTTTTACTGTATACCTGGGAAGAGTAGGTAGCTGGCACATTCTAAGTTTTTCTTTCACTTCCAGTCCAGCATGGAAGAAGTATGTTCACTATGTTTTGGTTATCATTATCATTTCTCCTGACACAAGTTCCAAATAGTTCCAAGTGGAAAACTAATTCTACAATTATGGAACAAAAAAGACATAAAAATAACATAGTAATTACCGATCCATCACCTCAGTAATTAGTCAAATACCTACTGAAACTTTCCTCGGAATCACCTCTCAAAAACTCCTCCATGTAATCCCATTTTCCCCCAACGTGTCCCAATTTTCCCCAAGTTCTTTCTCTCTTTACGCGAGCAGTTTATCAGTCCATCACGATCAATCATTTTGGACAACATCTTTCGCCCTGTGTTCTCAGTTATTCATTATTTTCGCTACGTAATATTTTCCAGTCAATTTTTACATCAATGGTGGCTGTTTTTTTAAATTACTTTTTATCGAAGCTTGAATGAGTTTTGTGTCGTAGAGACTTGTGATCTTTGATAGTTTTGGAAATCAAATTGCATCCCTGATTTTCAATATTTTTCTAAGCCTAGATTTTAACATATTAGTAACGGAATTTAAGTGTCATTTAGGGTAGTTAATGTTTGATGGTTGAGGTTTTGTTAATTCGGTGAGGTTGTAACTAAAACACAGACACAAAAAATAAAGAAATTAAGGATTAGAATGGGCCTTTTTATAATTCGAAAACGGGGGTGTTTCCCGTTGGTCCGATCGGTCGAACGGTCAGTCGATCCAGTGGGACTTTTCTTTCCCATTCGCCATACTAATCTAACATATGGGAAATCGTGTTCCCATTCGTCCGATCCTAATTGAACGTGTACAGTCACTTGCACAACAGTTTTATAAGCATTTTTCGAAGGGACAATCTAATATTCTAACGAAACCAGCCAGCAGGCTTCGTTGCACTCGACAAAAGTGACGACTTTGAAAAAGATCTGTGGAGGATAAATAAACACTTTTTTTTTTAGAAAGGTCTTAATTTTATATGAGGTGACTTTTAATTAGTTATTCTCAACCGATCCCCGTGTGGGGATCGGTTGAGAATAACACCACCCCATGTCTTTCCGTGGGTGTCGTAAGAGGCGATTAAGGAAACACAAATGAGACCTGCCTCCTAGTCATCCATCCCAGGCAACGACACTTCATTTTTTTCTGAATCTGAGGTGTCGTCCTATGGTCTCATGCGGTGTGGTAGGCTTTGTAAAGGGCCGTCTGGTTCGCGACCACCCTCCTACCGAAGTCCGACGCCAAACAGCTTGCTGTGTTCCGTCAGTGCGTGGGAGTAATAGTGCCTTTATAGGCATTTTCTGGGTTAACTCGCTCCATCGTCGACCTCATCTTTGACCTTTATGGTCAAGATTGAGATCAAGAGTTAACCCATCTTATAATTAAAAAAAAATAGTTAGCAAAAATGTAGGGGATGATTCTCCTCGCTCATGTAGATTAAGCTAGCCCTTGTTAACTATCTGTGTGTGAGAAGAAATAAAGATATTAATTATTATATTATTATTAACCTACCTTAGGATAGAAAGTCAATTTTTCTGTGAGAATTTCATTTTGGTCCTAAGAAAAAGTTATTCCGTTTAAAAGGAATTCACGTTCACGTTCGCTAGTGAATTTAGAGTAGGCATGATAAACTGCGAACCCGTATAGTTTCCTTTTTAAAATAAATTTAAACTAATTAGATGTCGTTTTATCTTATCTATTTTTTAGTTTCGCCATGTCCGTCTGTCCCGATTTTTCTCAGAGAGTCTCCTTGCCACTAAGCTGAAATTTGGCACGGTCATACATATTAATCACGCCAACAAAACGGTTTTTTTTTAATTCTTTTTTTTCATTGTATATTCACTCAGAACAGAAAGAATTGCGAAAGGTGGACAATTTATCATTCTACTGCACTACAGTGTCGCCCTTTGTTTCGAGCTATTCATGAACTTGACACGATATACCTATTTCAGTTGATAAATTGAAGCTACAAAGGGATGTTTTTTTTTTTACATCGAAGCTCACACCTGCAACGCGTTGTAAATATTTCGACACTTTTTTGTTGCGCGTTGAATAAAATGTTTCAGTTTTAGTACTTACGTTATAAAATGTTTAAAATAATAAGGCCGTGCTTATATTTTTCAAAAAAACCTATTTCCGTCATTTTTTTAAATAAAAAGGACTTTTTAAGCCTAGACAAAAAAGAGAAGTGTTGTAGGTTTGACTGTTGAATCTATGTGTCTGTCTGTGGCATCCTAGTTCCTTAAGAGGAGCGTCTCAGTTTGGACTAGCGTCTCAGTTGTTTTTCATGCTGCCTCGATGTCGACCACCCGAAAGGGACAATTGCAGCTTTCCGGCGAAATGCCGAGTTTTATTTCCAAAATCATGAGTTTAGGCGTATTGAATTTGTACCCCAAAAACTTGATGAAATCGTACGTTTTTTGTTTGTACATTTTTTTTTCCAAAATTGTTCTTAGTTTTTCAACAGTCACCTCTTAAATGTTGAGAAATTTTTTGGCGAAAAATGCTGACTTTTAGTCTCAAATATATATTCGTCTACTAAAAATATCACAAAAATCAAAACGTACGGACTTAGTTTCTGGTGTTTCTGATACTATACCTAAATTTAACAGGGATTTGTTGTCGTTTAGGGGATGAAATCCATTGACGCCGTTTCTATGGGAAAAAAACACTGAGACGATTTTCTTAACGAATGGTCCGATTTCGATGTTTTTTTTGTTTGAACTGACATGATCGAGATAGTTCTGAGCTGTCATGTATGAGGGTATTGTTGTATGTGTGGGTATTTTTAGTGTGAATAAAATCGTGGAACGTGGAACGGTGTTTCTTTGTGATCCCGAGTAATTAATCCCATAACAATCCACAAATACCATACTGGCGACGAGTTACGAACTACGTGTGTGTGTGCGAGTTAGGAAACAATAGTAGAACAGTGACAATCAAGTGTCAACGATGCCGGTGGGGAAGTTGGAGCAATTTGATTTAGAGACGGGCGACTGGGCGTTGTATGTCGACCGCGTCGAACAGTATTTTATAGTTAACGAAATCAAAGACCCAATGAAAGTACCGTTATTAATCACAGTAATGGGCAGTGCGTGTTATCAATTGTTAGTGACGCTATGTTCACCGGACAAACCATCAAAAAAGACGTTTGACCAGATTGTCGCCATTTTGAGAAATCATCTGCAACCCAAGCCTAGTTTACTTGCACAACGTTATATTTTTCGCAAGCGGGAGCAAAACACCGAAGAATCGATCAGTGAATACGTCGCGGAACTCAGGAAGTTGGCGATACATTGTGCTTTTGGTCCTTGTTTAAATAATAACCTAAGGGATCAAATGGTATTCGGTATTCGCAACGAAACAATAAGACAGAGATTGTTTGCTGAGGAAGATTTATCGTTTGATAAAATATGGAAATTAGCAATTTCATTCGAAGCAGCCGAGAAGAATGCAGCACTTGTGGAGGAAGGGAAATCGCAGAGTTCGCCGGCAAGCGGGGGCGTGACGTCATTGCATGCCTTGTCAAGGGATAACCGGCGAATGAACAACCGGGCGGCGGGAGCGCGCGGGCGAAGCGTAAACGACAGGGGTACCGGCGGCAGAGCGGCGCCCCAATACTCGACACAACAAGCGACGGGGCACTCGAGCACCGGCCGGGGACAGGCCGCGAGTAACCACAAATGTGTAGTCTGTGGGGGACAGCATGCAGCGGCGTCGTGCAAGTTTAGGAGCTATGTGTGCCGAGTGTGTAATCAAGCGGGGCACCTTAAGAGGATGTGCCCGAGGCTGCGGGGTGATGTGTTACAGATGGAAGCTCACCAAGGCGAGGAACGGGACTTAAATTTAAGTGGTGAAGGCACGGAGGAGGTACTTTTTAATGTTTTTAAAGTGGACTTTAGTAGATATTCACCATTTATGATAAATATTTTAGTGAACAAAAAAAATATTGAAATGGAAATAGATACAGGTAGCGCAATATCATGTATAAGTTACCAATTATATAGTGAGCTGTTTAGTCAAATTCCTTTAGAAAAAACCAACGTAGTTATGTGTTATTATACCGGAGAAAAAGTTTTGCCACTTGGGAAGATATGTCCGGAGGTCAGTCACAGAGGTAAATCGGGCAATTTAGATCTGTATATTGTAGCCAATGGAAAGAGACCTTTGCTCGGCAGACAGTGGATAAAAGAGTTAGGTATAGAACTCAGGGAGATAATTTGTAATAAGGTAGACACAGGAAACTTCAAATTAGACTGTATCAGTTCCAGATATGCTGATGTGTTCGCGGACGGTCTGGGACGATTCACTGGTGGTAGTGTGAGCCTGCGGGTTCGCTCGGACGCGCGACCGGTGTTCCTGCGCGCGCGGCCGCTGGCGTACGCGCTGCGCGAGCCGGTGGAGCGCGCGCTGGATCAGCTGGTGCGCGACGGTATCATCGCGCCGGTTGACGCTTCGGACTGGGCTACGCCCATAGTGCCCGTGGTCAAGTCGGATGGAACTATAAGGATCTGTGGTGATTTCAAATCAACATTAAATAAATGTCTAGAGGTAGACCGTTTTCCCTTGCCTAGAGTGGAAGATTTACTAGTCAAGATAAATGGGGGTGAGAAATTTACTAAGCTCGATCTCAGCCAAGCGTATGCACAATTTTGTCTCGATGAGGAGTCCCAAAAATATACAGTTATAAATACACATAGGGGTTTATTTAAATATACTAGATTAATCTATGGTCTAGCGTCGAGTCCAGGAATTTTCCAAAAAAAGTTAGAACAAATGTTTGCAGACTTACCGAGAGTGGGGGTATTTCTGGATGATGTGATTCTAACAGGGAGAAACGATCAGGAGCATATAGAAACGTTACATACAGTGATGCAACGATTGCAACGATTTGGCCTTAGGATAAAAAAAGAAAAATGTTCTTTTTTTGCAAAATCAGTAACATATTTAGGTTATGTTGTAGACAAGGAAGGGATTCATACCAATCCCGACAAAGTCAAAGCGATACAGCGGGTTCAACCTCCCTCTACAGTCTCTGAATTGAAAGCCTTCTTGGGAATGGTGATGTACTATGCCAAATTTGTAAGAAATATAAGCTCCATTTTATCACCATTTTACGAGTTACTTAGAAAGGGTGTGAAGTATGAATGGAACTCAGAGTGTGAACAGGCATTCAGTAACATAAAAAACTTGTTAGGATCAAGTGAAGTGCTAGCCCATTACAACCCAGAGCTTCCACTGGTGCTGACGACGGACGCCAGCAGCGTAGGAGTAGGGGCGGTTATATCGCACATTATAGAGGATGGCACAGAACGACCTATAGCTTATGGGTCGCGTACTCTCAACAGTGCAGAGAGAAATTATTCCCAAATCGACAAAGAGGCATTGGCGATAATTTACGGAGTAAAAAAATTCCACCAGTATCTATACGGGCGTAAGTTTACGTTACGGACGGATCACAAACCTCTGGTGTCAATTTTAGGACCAAAGGTAGGTATACCCACTATGGCAGCAGCGCGCATGCAGAGATGGGCGGTGACCTTGTCCGGTTACAATTATGAAATAGAATATGTAAGTACTAACCAAAATGGAGCAGATGCACTGTCGAGGCTGTCATCAGAGGGCTGGGAGCCAGAGGAACCAGAGACAAGCTATGTAAGTTTTGTAAATAATTTTCTACCAGTCACGCATCAGCAAGTGAGTGAGGAGCTGAAGAAGGACACTTCCCTAATGAAAGTGATGATGTACTTACAGTCTGGTTGGCCGCAGAAATGCACTGAAGAGGGGATGCGGCCGTATTTTACAAGGCGCAATGAACTATACATAGAAGCGGGTTGTATTATGTGGGGTTATCGGATGGTGATACCGACGGCTCTACGACCTATGGTGTTGCAGGAGATACATGTAGGTCATCAGGGCATCGTAAGAATGAAGTCCGTAGCTCGAAGTTACGTTTGGTGGCCCAACATAGATTTAGACATTGAGAGAACGTGTCGCGAATGTGGGACGTGTAACGCAGAGGCAGCCGCACCGCCACGGGCGCCACCCAAGTTCTGGCCCATCACGGAGGAGCCATGGAGTCGATTACACATGGACTTTTTGGGGCCATTCCATGGAAAAACATTTTTTGTCATTATAGATGCAGGCAGTAAGTGGATAGAAGCTTTTGAAATGACAAATACAAATGCGAAAGCTATACTTAAAGTGTTACGGGAAGTATTTGCGCGTTTTGGGCTACCAAAACAGATGGTGTCGGATAACGGGCCACCGTTTACGAGTTCAGAGGTGAGTGATTTCATGAAGAATAATGGCATAGTACACACTTTCACCCCGGCATATCACCCGGCTTCAAACGGAGCAGCGGAAGGAGCAGTTAAACTAGTGAAGAAAGCTCTTAGAAAGGCTTTGCGAGACAAACTGGATGTTCAGGTAGCGTTGCAAGCGTATTTGATGGCACACCGAAATACAGAACATAGCAGTACGGGTCAGACACCAGCCGTATTGCTGCAGCGCCGGTCCTTGCGCACGCGGCTCGACCTACTACGTTCCGCCTCTACGCTGCACAAAAGAGCGCAGGAGGCACAGGAAAGACAAGCTCGCAACGCAGGAGGTACTTATAGGGAATTTAAGGTCGGAGATCTGGTCTGGGCTAGGGATTTTGGAGAGAGAGGCAGTTGGGTGAAGGGGAAGATAGAGAGTGTAGAAGGATCGCGTCTGTTTGTCATTGGGAGGGAAGACGGCCTACCGAATTTTAAAAGACATTTAAACCAGATTAGAAGACGGTCACCGGGTTCTTTGTTGGCGTATCCTTTTCCGAACTGCTTGACCGGAGTACAGACAGCACCACCACCACCAGTGAGTCGGCCCACTAGGAATGTAAGGCCCATAGAGCGTTATGGGAATCCTATACTATATTAATCGTTCTAGTTTAGTACATAATATTTAAATTTAATATTTAACTTAGAATTCTCATTATTAGAAAATAAACAAGTCCTTTTCTTAAAATAAGGGTGTAAGGAGGAATGTTTCAGTTTTAAGGGGGGAGGTGTCATGTATGAGGGTATTGTTGTATGTGTGGGTATTTTTAGTGTGAATAAAATCGTGGAACGTGGAACGGTGTTTCTTTGTGATCCCGAGTAATTAATCCCATAACAATCCACAAATACCATATGAGCTACATTTGATCCAAATTTATTCAGTCTCTAAGATTCATAAACGATAAATACACTCTAACCTAAATTTCTCAACGGGATAGGCAGATCATCGTGTGATTCTAAAACCATGGCGTCTAGCCGTTTGACATACCGTTCGAGGGTTCTAAGATGGAATTGAGTACAGTGGTGATAGGTGGCCACCTTTCACCCACGATACAGCAAAACCTTTTATCCTGCTAACTAGCTTCTATATATGCCTGGGAAAAATTGGCAGCTAACACATTCAAAGTTTTTCATTCCCAGTATGAAAGCAATCCTTCTTCTACTCTAAAACCTTCACAATTTAGGGATCGTTCAACAATTACGTGATCATTTTTGGCCCTATGTGATCACAGCGTAATCTTTTGTTTTTAACCCCCTCCCCCCTCGCCTTGATTACGTAATCTTCGTCCGTGCTTTTTTTTTTATTATAAGATGGGTTAACTCTTGACCTCAATCTTGACCATAAAAGGTCAAAGATGAGGTCGACGATGGAGCGAGTTAACCCAGAAAATGCCTATAAAGGCACTGGTACTCCCACGCACCGACGGAACACAGCAAGCTGTTTGGCGTCGGACTTCGGTAGGAGGGTGGTCGCGAACCAGACGGCCCTTTACAGAGCCTACCACACCGCATGAGACCATAGGCCGACACCTCAGATTAAGGAAAAAATTAAGTGTCGTTGCCTGGGATGGATTACTAGGAGGCAGGTCTCATTTGTGTTTCCTTAGTCGCCTCTTACGACACCCACGGAAAGAGATGGGGTGGTGTTATTCTCAACCAATCACCACACGGTCCAAAATAAAATGTTGCTTAAAATGTTGCAGTTGATTAACACTGACACGTATGTCATGTTTCTATGGGTCTTAAATTACCTTTTGGGAAGAGGATGTGTCATTTGTCAAAATGCAAAAGGTAAGAACTATAAAATTAAATAAATAAAATAGATTATTCTAAATCTAATCATGGATCCTAACCCCCCCCCCCCCAAATAATCAAGATGTATATACAAGCACCCAACCCCCCCCTTCCGGTGATCACGTAATTGTTGAATGATCCCTTAGCGATAAAAGCACTCTTCCATTAAACCGCCTAAAAGAAAAATATATTTCCTTCCTTTATTACCCGTACCCATCGAGTTTTAAGTAGACACCCCTCGAAAAGGGGGGATTAAAAGGATGCACAATTCACCTTAACTGCCGACAGAAATTTAAGCCGCAAACACGTCTCGCCGCAATGTGCGGCAACCTTTACTTTGTGAGGTCAGCAAAAAAATAAACAAAATTGAAAAAAAATAATTAAAATATGGTTATGGCTTCGTGAAAGGCCTTTGATACCATTGGGCTAGGAATAATGGTGATTAAAAAGTTAAAAGCTTTTTTTCATGATTAACTAATGACTAATATTTTACTTTATTCTCAATTTCTTACTTATCGTTGTATGTTTGTATATAATCAAGTATTTTTTTTTAATTGCATCGCAACCCGCATTACGAGTGTCTTCTATTTCAACTACTTTCAAGTAGACTGGAAGAGATCCCTTCAGAGATAAGTCCGCCGTTGCTGTTACTTTAACTTTTTTATCATATTACTGGCTTTCCGCCCGGTACTTCGTTAGTAATTCGGGAAAAACTTGTACCTAATGTTCATCACGGATAATGTAGGATTCTAATGGTGAAAGAATTTTTCACATCGGTTCATTAGTTTCGGAGCCTATTCAATGCAAACAAACAAACAATAAAATCTTTCCTCTTTAAGTATAATATTAGTATAGATACTGTTTTCGAGCAATAGAATTTACACACATACATGCAAGTATGTGCGAACTTTACTTACACCCCAGTATCAGTTTTTAAACCGCCAAAAGACCTCTGAAATGGTTTAACGAATGTGGTCAATCGACAACAGCCGGGACCGACAGTTTAACGGTGCAAACGCACCAGATAATTTACCACTGCAGTTAACAATTAAGAATCCCTGCACTGCATAAGTTGCTTGACCTCACTGATCGATACCAAATAGTGAGCTCCACTGAGCTACGAACACTTGGAGTGCTTCAAATGTAATTTACAGATTGTTTCCTTTCAAACACAACACAAAGTATGACTTATGGCAAGCTTCTAAAATTTTATACGTTAAAGCTATCTTTTCTAAATTTTTACGTTACATTTTACGCTCCAGACGTCAAGTCTATTACAGTTTGGTCTTGATGGGCGATATAAGCAACTTTGTGATTTATCCCGAAATTATTGCCCGTAAAAGTAAAAGCTGGTTGTTTAAAACTAACTCAGTAAACGTTAGGAAGGAATTCGTCATTTACTTGTGTAACCATGATCCAATTTATTCATTTATACATTCAATTTCGTCAGGTGGCAGTCGCTGTATATTTGCATCCTTTTTTTTTATTACATTGAAAAAAAAGTGGGACTATATGACTACTAGAACGTATTCTTAAAATATTTATTTTATTAATAGGTTGACTGGAAGAAATCCCCTCGTGGGATAAGTCCGCCTTTGTAAACTTCCTATTACTGCAAACTTGTTATCCTCTGTATTTATCATTGTACAATAAAGAATAAATACATACATACAAATACACTGGGTGAAAACAAACCTCCTAGCTATATTCAAAATCCTGAACCGGTATCACTCAAAGAACAAATTTATGAAAAAAAATAATTTTTCAATGGGAATAGTTCATTTTTTGCCAAAACGTAGACATAACTTCTACACCAGGAACGCGAGGGGTACGGGTAGCGCTCGGGGGGTGCGCCCGAGTGGTGTCTACGTTTAGGTAAAAAAATCCCCCCCCCCCCAAAATAAATATAAAAAAAATTGCTAGGAGGTTCTTTTTCAACCTGTATAATTACTAATCTAGTAGTTCCTTCGAATTGAAAACAAATAGTTGTAAGTTATAAAACTTGAAATAGTTAAATTGATTTCCGTTTCGCAGTACTGCCCCACAGTTGGGCATGTGGTGGTAGGGATAGAACAAATTCGTTAAATTATAAGAGGCGAATCAGTCTGTTTGTAAAAGTCGTACAGTGAAGTTGAATAAATCCAGTCTTTGAATGTGCTCCTGAGTTTCATTGCTCGTTTGTTTACATTTGGGCAAAACCTGCTCTGCCACATCCTGGATCATGGTCATGGACTACACTGTTTTGCATGCTAAGTGAAAGCTTGAATGAGCAAACAAACTAATGTAATTACAACTGTATTTACCACATTTATTCAGAAAACCAATAGATACGTACTTAAATGTTAGTTATAATATAATTATTTAAGAACTAAGCCATTATAGGTTTCCCTGTATTAAAGAATACATACATTTCAGTGAATTATTTGATTAGAAGCGTACCCCTAATTTGGCACGGGGAAAAGCGCTAGGAAGAAGGTTAGTTAGACCAAGTGCTTTAAGTCAGTATGGCATCCTAACCATGTCTCAGCAAGCTATCTAACTTGCAGTCCGTACTCTATAACAATGAAATAGTTTAACTTGTTAGCATAGCTCGTAAAACCATACTAAAAGCTGTACAATGAAGATATACTGGGTCATTCCCTACTCCCCAGTTAACCTTGTGGGTGTAAAAATTCCTAGAACACAGAATTTGTGCTTTTAACTGGCAACGTTACGTTTCAGGTTTATGTTAGCGCTGTACTGAATTGCTGAAAGAAATCTGAAAGTAGAGATGTAATATTCTAACTGCAGTATTGAGTTTTCTTATGGCTGATGCGGAGAAAATAAAAATCCCACCAATACATTTTCATGTAGTTGCCAACACGAGACCATTTGACTCGTACTGTCAATAAAAACTTATCAGATCTCATGTACCCGTTTTTACCCGTGTGGTGATCGGTTGAGAATAACACCACCCCATCTCTTTCCGTGGGTGTCGTAAGAGGCGACTAACGAAACACAAATGAGACCTGCCTCCTAGTAATCCATCCCAGGCAACGACACTTCAGTTTTTTCTGAATCTGAGGTGTCGTCCTTGGTCTCATGCGGTGTGGAAGGCTCTGTAAAGGGCCGTCTGGTTCGCGACCACCCTCCTACCGAAGTCCGACGCCAAACAGCTTACTGTGTTCCGTCGGTGCGTGGGAGTACCAGTGCCTTTATAGGCATTTTCTGGGTTAACTCGCTCCCATCGTCGACCTCATCTTTGACCTTTATGGTCAAGATTGAGGTCAAGAGTTAACCCATCTTATAAAAAAAAATAAAAAAAATGTAGAGCCAAGTTTCTAACTCTACACGCCCTAACTCTAGACCTTAGTCAAAATAGAGTGTATTCGAATAAACAATTTAATTTTAAACCAGAAACATAAAAAATAAAAATTTGGAACTGGAAAATCAGTCAGAATGATGGTTTTGCTAAACGGTCCTTTACACCTTGTATACACAAATATCAAAACAAAAGTATAAATTATGCGTAAATTATGAAAGTATGTTTGAAATAGGTAAGTACGTTGTTTTTGCAATGAGATAAAAACTAAAAACCGGTCAGTGAGGTTAAGCAATGTACACAAAGACAGGGAACCTTGATGAGTGACCAAAGTGGTAATTTATCACGAGCGTTTCCGTGCTTCGAAGGGCACGTTAAGCTGTCGGTCCCGGCTGTTGTCGATTGGATACAGTCGTTAAAACCAAGTCAGATGCTATTTGGCGGTATGAAAACTCTGACACTAGGGTTAGTCAAGTTCACCACATACTTGACTAACCTACACGATATAAAGCTTAATATTAGGTTGGGGAAAAAGTCTTTTCGCATTTTATATAAAAATTCAATACATTTTTAATAAAGTTTATTTACATTTAACTAAAGTATGTGGGTGCCATTTTGTTCGATAACTTTTTGCCATCTTGTAGGTAGAGACATGATCCCATTACTATAGAAATTTTGGGACTTCTGATCAAAAAACCGCGACAAGTGGTTTTGGCAGTCCTCTCGTGATGTGAACCTGACACCGCCTAAAGAATTCTGAAGAGACCGAAACAGGTGGAAATCTGAAGGTGCAAGTTCAGGACTATACGACGGATGGAATTATTTTCTACAAATTTAAACTTTTTAATGATATCAAAACCAGCCAGATAAAAATGGTGTAACCAAAGAGAATTTATTAGAAGTTCATGCGAAAAGACTTTTTCCCCAACCTATTATAAAAATTGCATCTGAAGCTTTGTAAATTTTTTGTTTTTCTTATCTAGGAATTTTCTCAGAGTACCGTCTGATTCTTTATTATTAATGAAGAAGAAAACTAAAAAGGCATTGGAAAATAATTAGAGAAATACTGACTGAGAAAGACTACTCAAATATCTGGCAGTCCCCTCTACGTTTAAACTCATTTTGAGATACAGAAATAAACATCACAAGATATGAGATAGCTAGACTTGAAATTGAGTTAGGAAATACGTCTGCACTCTGAAGAGCTAGTATTACCTAGGTTACCTGTGCCAGGACCTAACTTGCGAATTGCGAAAATGCAGCTAGTTACAGAGTGAGCTGGGGTTATTTACCTTGCTCTATATTATTACCGTCTAAATTGTAAATGTGAAATCTATATATATAAAAGAAAGTCGTGTTTGTTACAACACTTATAACTCAAGATCGGCTAGACTGATTTTGATCAAATTTGGTATGGAGGTAGCTGATACCCTGAATTAACACATAGGTTTCATAATTTTCCGAAATTCCCACGGGGACGAAGTACCGGGCGTAAAGCTAGTATGAGGATAAATAAATGTTTGTTACTTCGTTAAACAAAGTCAACTTTTTTGTATACAGGGTGTAAAGGACAGCTTAGCAAATATAATAAAATAACAGAATAAAATAATGTTTTATTTTAAGAAGACTGCACCACACAATTACAGAGAACACAAAGCATAACAATAAATAAAAAACGCACATATCAAAACAGCAACAAAAATCAAGATTAAAAGAAATAAAAAGATGTACCTATCTAAAAGAATTGTGTGCTGCAGCAATTTAAAAAAGGCCATGACTCAGCGTTAACGTTTTACTTCTTATAAAAAGCAAAACACTGATATTCTGCAATGACCTGTGGATCGTCGATATGTAGTTATGTAGGTACTCAAAAACTAGACAATTAATAATAAAATAAAATGAGTAAGAACATGTTAAAGAGAAAAAAATAAATTCAAACTTACAGATTATTTAAAAATGTAACTGATCTAAAAAAAATATTTAAAAAATAAAATAAAAAGATTCATAGGAACAACAGCCAAAACAACGTATGACATCACGTAACACGATTACTTAAACGATGGAATCTACCCATAAATATGATCAGCAACAAGTAATGATTTTTTCTTTTGATTTTTTTGAATGGAAAAAACTACTAAACGGTAGCGGAAAAAAAAGATTTATGACCTCTATAAAATGCAGTTTACAATTTTTAAACATTTACTTATTTTCTTGCTTCAGACGATTTTGCTTAAATATTTTGTATGAAGCGATATATAACAAAAAAATATGGGTCTGTTAATTTTTTATAAAATTTACGTACAAAAAAATTTGCCTACTGATTAAAAAAGCAGCTTGTATAGAATATAAATTAAACAACCAGAAGGCAAAAATGAAGTCGATTAGTAGCACCACTTTCGCCTCAACTCTTGTTATGCGACCTAAAACTCAAACCACATTAATTAACGCTGATATTAATTCTCTCACGTCGAACCGAAACATGCAAACGCATATAAACCAAAAAGCATTTCAACGTTAATATCCGTAACTCATCATCGTAATATCATGAGTCGAAATATGGAGTACATTAACAGGTTTATTAGGTTATGAAAATGTTTTCTGTATTTTAGTACTATACCTATTAGATACAAAGTTTTGTAATGTTGCTAGCCAAGATGGCGTTTGGTTATGCTTGTTCTGGGCGATGCATATTCTGTTGTATTTCAGTGAGGGTAAGCCATGACTATATATATATAGCCATGATATTAGTCATGTTTTATTTATTATAAGATGGGTTAACTCTTGACCTCAATCTTGACCAAGGTCATAGATGAGGTCGACGATGGAGCGAGTTAACCCAGAAAACGCCTATGAGGCACCGGTACTCCCACGCACCGACGGAACATAGCAAGCTGTTTGGCGTCGGACTTCGGTAGGAGGGTGGTCGCGAACCAGACGGCCCTTTACAGAGCCTACCACACCGCATGAGACCATAGGACAACACCTCAGATTCATAAAAAAAATGAGGTGTTGTTGCCTGAGATGGATTAATAGGAGGCAGGTCTCATTTGTGTTTCCTAAGTCGCCTCTTACGACACCCACGGAAAGAAATGGGGTGGTGTTATTCTAAGCCGATCACCACACGGCACAAAAAAAAATGTGGTGATCGGTTGAGAGTAACATCACCCCATTTCTTTCCGTGAGTGTCGTAAGAGGCGACTAAGGAAACAAAAATGAGGCCTGTCTCCTATTAATCCATCTTAGGCAACGACACCTCAGTTTGTTTTGAACTTGGAAGTGGCGTCCTATGGTCACATGCGGTGTGGTAGGCTCTGCAAAGGGCCGTCTGGTGTACGACCACCCTCCTACCGAAGTCCGACACCAAACAACTTGCTGTATTCCGTCAGTGCGTGGGAGTACTAGTGCCTTAATTGGAATTTTCTGGGTTAACTCGCTCCATCATTAACCTCATCTATGGCCCTGGTCAAAATTGAGGTCAAGAGTTAACCCATCTCATAATTAAAAAAAAGGGAAATTTATCACGTGTGTTTCAAAAATTTCTTTATTTTATACAACAGTCATTTAAAATACGTCACTTAACTAACAGCAGCTCGAACACAACGTGCAAATGACGCGGTCAAAAGTCAAAAGAGAGTTGAAATGACAACGTCAGAGTGCGAGCCAAGCCTTTGCGCGGTGCCCTCGCGTAATCAAAGTAAAGTTTCACCATCATCTGACGTGACGCGCTATTTTGTCGCGGCCTGTGCTAGCTACGCAGATCAACTTAAGTTTTGGCATGCGGATAGTTGCGAATAATTACATATAAAACTGTATTTATGTTAAACTGTATTATATTATATATATGTATTTATATTAAATATAAGTTTATATTTTGTTTAATATATATTGTTTAGGTTTATATATTGCGCCCGCTCTTGATTTCACTATGCGACTTTTCATACCCAAAGGTTACCTGGAAGAAATCGCTTGAAGCGATAAGGTCGCCTATATTGTATCTTTTGTAAAGTTACTTGTAATTGTCTCATCATTGTATTTCTTTTCAAATTGTGCAATAAAGTATATTGTATTGTATTGTATAGTTGAAGAATTGGAAAGTAAAGTCGCAGAACCACACGGCCCACGAAGAGGCTATGAACGTGTCTTAAGCTTCGCTTTGCAAGAAAATGTATGTGATTGTGTCCACTGCAACCTACCAACATTATACGCATGAATACGACCTAACGCCTGGTGATTATCGACTCAGTGAGTATGAAATTAATGCACAAATTAGATTTTGATCTAATCCACGCAGCTAAACTGCGTGCTCGTGCACAGCATGCGCAGCGGTGGGTCTGCGCCTTAAAAGTCGTACTGCCACGCTAACGATGCCACAGACGGAATTCTTGTAGATAGGTACCCCGTACTATTAACTATTGTGTATGTACTGTGACATGCAGTCTTTGCCGTAATGGGACTGCATACCACATACGTCACTGGCAGGAGTTGCTGTCAGCAAGTATTAATTTGAAGTCAAATTTGAGTTATGTTGTTCTGTAAAAATAAAAGAAACGGGGGACAGCAATCCGGGGCCAGGCGTCAATTCATGGGTGGACTTTCAATAGCGTCGAATGTGTTCCTTTACTGCGTATAGATTCCTGCAGCTCTAGCACGATAACGACAAACTCGCGCTCGGTTCACACTGAAACTTCACTTTGATTGCGCGAGGGTCCCGCGCAAAGGCTTGCTCGCCCTATGGGGTTGTCAATGTTGTCAACATTTTGACATAGGACCGCGGTGTTGTCGCGGCGCTGTCACTATCGTACTCGGCCTACTGTGTGTAAATTGTGTGGGCGTACTTACAAATGTAACGCGTTAAAATATCAATACAGATTGTGTTAATTAACAAGTGGTTTATTTAAAGTAAAAAGGAGTTACGTTATGAAGACGTTTTAATAAACGTTCCCAATAGAAGCCCCCCACAGTACCTAAGCTTGTTTCAATACAACAATATTAACAAGTTTCATAGTTAGAAGTTCGGCAGATACAATCGCTAACAGCCTGCTCTTTGAGTGAACTGAGGCAACTAACATGGTAGGTATTAGCTCTGTGCACCCTCAGGGGTTACATTGCCTGGTGCATACTAATCACATCTCCCCTACTGAGACGCTAACGAACTGGATACGACATGGATAGTGTTCTAGAGGTTTTGTTGATTTAGCTATCTGGATTTCAAATGTAAGGAACTTCAGTCCTTACTAATATTATAAACGCGGAAGTTTGCATGTACCTATGGATGTATCGATGTTTGTTACTCTTTCACGCTGAAACGGCTAAACCAATTTTGATAAAATTTGGTATGGAGATGGCCGAAACCCTTACTTAACACAAGGCCTCTAAATTTTATCAAATTCTCACGGGAACTCGTTCCCGGACGGAAAGCTAGTACGCAATAAAGAGTAGAAGATTATGAATAAGGGAATCAACTAAATTCCCAAGGGAATGAAGTCCCTGGTATCCTCTAAATAAATGTCAAAACGTTGTGCAGATAAAATGCTATCTTGTGACGTTATGTATTTTCATCAGTACTTTATTTACTTTTCATGATTCATTTTATGAATCCCTCACAATTTGTGTCAAACGTGGCATCTAGTGGTTCTAGAACTACTGATGCTCTGCCTACCTTGTTTAGGATTACATGCGTGAGCGTATGCATGTATGAATTTATTTTATGATAAAAATTATTAGATTTTAAAACTCTATTGATTGCATAAATTGAAGTTTGGTTGTACCTGTGTTGCAAAATATTAATAAATGTTTATTTTAGTACTCCGAACCTAAAAAAAATTGTTTCTAGAACGAATGATGCTCTGCCTACCCCAATAGGAATTTAAGGCGTGCTTTTTATATAAAGATATAAAATTTAATAACGTTATCTTAATATAAAACATTCCTGTCCTGTTTCACTGACTCATCAACGCCCAGCCCAAACTCTTAGACCGATAAAGCTGAAACTTAACCAAAGGTTCCTTTTCTAACGCAGGCGAGGAATAAGGAAGAATTTTATGAAATTTTCACGGGGACGAAGTCCCGGGAATGCTCTAGTAAAAAATATAAAAGCGACATGTTCCCAAATAGAGAGGAATAGCGAAAGATAACTGAAGCACGCTTTCAACTTTCTCTACAAATATGGAATCTCGATGAAATAACTTCTTTCAGAATCGATCTGGAACAGTCAATATGCTATTTACTATGCAAATATTATTTCCAATGCACAAACATGCTTTCAGCGCATCTGCTCGTAGCAGGTTTTAACAGAAATCGAGGTGGTGCTGCGTTGTAGACGTGGTTGTGTAATTTACAAGAAAACGCTCGTGGTAGCCCAGTTAGTTAAAGAACCAATCATGTAACCGGTAGGTTGCGGGTTCTAATTCTGGCTCGGGCCTGCACCACTAAATTCGTCTTTCCGGATTTATGTGGGTATTTATTATTCATTAACATTTGCTCTGAGAAAATTAAGGTTTCGCTTAATAAGTACGTAAGTTATTTAATTAGCAGACCAAATTGATTTTTGTACAGAGGCCGGACAGTAACAGAGGCTTATTGCCACTAGTAGCTCAGTAGCGCTCGCTTATCTCCACCAATTAGTGAGGTTAAGCGACGTACACAAGGCAAGGATCCTGATGGGTGACCAAAGTGGCAATTTATCACGAGCGTTTCCATCCTTCAAAGGGCGCTTTAAGCTGTCTGTCCCGGCTGTTCTCGATTGATTACAGTCGGAGGCCATTTTGCGATTTGAAAACTCTGACACCAGGTTTTTTGAAGTTCGCCCACATTTGACTATACACGACAAGAAGAAGTTCGACATGTAGGGGTATAGGCTATATAGCTATACCGTATAGCTATACATAGTACGTAAGCTAGTCGTAACAGCGCGGCGCTCGGCTCTCCAGTCGTTCCCCGCGCGCCTTGTCCACCACACATCTGTATAAATCAACACATATGAAAACTTAATAAACGCGTAATATTGGTGAACCGCATTGAATCTTTCATTGGAACATTTTCCTGTAGTATACATTTTAGAGTCGGTTGAATAATTAATTATACATGGACCTAACCTTCTGAGTGTCTAAATTAACGACAATCTACATAGTGGAACTACCACCAACCCAACTGACAAATTTCAGTTACCCAAAATACCTAAGTAAATACAAGAAGAGAATCGTTACAATTTGGTGTCTTTTATGTAAATGCTCGTATTAGGCATGTCGTATTCAGTAACCATAACATTTAAGTATCTCCGTGGTGCTGTAATAACGCGCGGTGGTTCTGACGGCAGATATTAGCAATATTACGCTCTTCACTGTAATATTTAGGCAATATTCTGCACTAACTTCGTACCTACATGCAGATGTAAGATATTTGATACTAGCTTTCCACCCGAGGCTACATTCTTGTGTGAATTCAAGAAAATAAAAATGTAGCCTATGCTTTAATCGAGTCAGGGTGTCAGCTACCTCCATGCCAAATTTTATCAAAATTGGTTCAACCGTTTGAGCGTGAAAGAGTAACAAACATCCATACACAAACTTTCGCGTTTATAATATAAGTAAGGATTCATCACCTATGGATCTAATTTGGAAATCTAAACTCCCCAAAAAGTCCATTCATCTAAACAATTTTCCCTAAAATTCAGTGAAAACATAGAAAAAAAGGGGCCCTTCCACTTCCTATTTTAAAACTTTTTGCAAATGATGAGAAACCTTTATAATACAACTTCAATGATTATGGTGAGGCGATTCTTATTTTTTGACATGGAAGTTTTTTTTTTACTTTTTTGTAGAAAAAAGTGTGAATTATTGATTGTATAGACTGAAAACAAACATCCATTCATACACACAAACTTTCGCGTTTTTAATATTATTAAGCATAAATTCTAAACTTAAAACTATATTAAAATAGTTTAATTTAACTTAAGCTGATTAAAATAGTTAATGTAAGTGTGATGTGATTAAAGAAATTCTATAATTTCACACGGCAGAAACTACACTGGGCGTCAAAAATAAGTAGTACACTTTTCAAATTGCAATTACTCCTAAACTATAGTAGTTACACTTATGAAATAAAAAGCAGTTTATAGTAAACTTAACGAAGTTTATTAAAGTTATATTTTATTTGGCATGAATAAAGTTTCAAACTTAAAATTAAGATAAATACTAAAAAGTATCAATTTTTAACGATATGTCAACCACTTAATTTTCACGTTTTGGAACTTTTTCACAATTTAATAACTTGTGTTGCCGCCTCGGGCTCTAATTACAGCTTGGATCCGGTTTGGCATGCTGAACACTAAGTTTCGGAGGCGGTGTTGGGGAATATTTTCCCATTCTTCTATCAGCGCATGTTTTAGAGCCCTGAGTGTGGCAGGAGGTGGACTGCGCCTTCTGACTAGCCTCCCAAGCTCATCCCAGGCGTGTTCAATCGGGTTGAGATCTGGGCTTCTCGATGGCCAAGCCATCAAGTTGATGCCAACCTCCTGAATGTACTCTTGTACGTGGTGAGCAGTGTGTGGCCGGGCGTTATCATGCATTAGGATGGCTCCATCACCCATATTTATTAAATATGGCCCTGCATACTCGTTGAGGATCTCCGAGGCATATCTTTCACCAGTCAAAGTCCCATTTTCTATTACCACAAGCTCTGTGCGACTCTCTGAAGAGATACCAGCCCATACGTGTACAGAGCCCCCGCCATATTGGACTCTTTCCGAGATACAAGCTTGAATGTATCGCTCGCCGGGTCGTCTGTAGACTCTCCGCCGCCCATCTGAAGTGTATAAAGAGAATCGAGACTCATCTGTGAATAAAACTCTAGCCCATTCTTCTTCGCCCCATTGTACGTGTTGACGGGCGTAGCGTAGTCTTGCTACGCGATGCTCTGTCTCAAGTTTGGGGCCATTTGCTGGTCTTAGAGGCTTCAGGTTAGCTTCAGCAAGTCTTCTTCTCACTGTACTCTCACTGATGTAGTCTGTTCGGGTCCGAAGAAGCTGTTGCTGAACCTCAACTGCATTAAGGTGTCGATTTCTTAACACAGTGGAAACAATAAAGCGATCTTCTAGGGTACTTGTGCACCTGGGTCTGCCATTACCTCGTCTCCTTAGATGGTTTCCAGTCTCTTCGTACCTTTGCTTTACTCGCTGAACCGTTCTTAAAGTTACACCCACCCTCCTTGCAGTACGACGCATACTGATGCCCACTTCGAGAAAAGCTAAGATTCTTGCACATTCTTCTGGTGAAAGAGGCATGATTAGTCAAATTTACTCTCTGAAGATACCTATGCTTTTCAATTACAATTGCTTTATCAGCAGCGAATGTGTCAAACACAAAAATCCTAAGTAAGACAACACCTTTCAACAGTTTAAAAAAAGTGTTT
The DNA here is from genome assembly GCA_949987775.1 of Aproaerema taeniolella. Lineage (NCBI taxonomy): Eukaryota > Metazoa > Arthropoda > Insecta > Lepidoptera > Gelechiidae > Aproaerema > Aproaerema taeniolella. Next base: position 18,678,208 of record OX465245.1, read on the forward strand.
TTATTTATTCGTTTTTTTTAAAGTCAAGCATTATAAGTTCTTATAATGCATGAAGTTTTTATTGAATAAGATTAAATTTTCTTTTTAACCTTTTTTGTTTCAAAGGTCTAAGTTTTATAGTTTGGGAGAAATCGCAATTTTAAAACTGTACTACTTATTTTTGACGCCCAGTGTAAATCTGTCACTTGCCCATTTTTTTAGCCGTCTTAAAAAGATTTAATTGAGACCAGAACAAACATACATTGCAACTTAAGTAAAAGCTTGTAAAAATTACTAAGTACCTCGCAATTTAAAAATACACGGCATTCAATTTCGCATCTCATAGTTTAATAAAAGGCGCGCTAATGGCCATAAAACGACGACACCCAGCTACGGGTCTAGGAGGAAAGTTTCAGGAATTTTTACAGCGTTTCACGACGAAGCCTTAATGAAGCTCCGTGATGTATTCAGTTTTCAGCGAGATGCCTTTGTAAACAACTTTGTACTAAGTGTTAATAAGTAGACATTATACTGCAGGTGTTTTAACGATGAAATTTCATGAAGAAATATTGTTAATTAAATCTCTCTTTTACTGCTTATATTTACAACGTTAGGTATCGTCTTTACTAGTTCTATAAATGCGAAAGTTTGTAAGTATGGATTTATAGATGTTTGTTCCTCTTTCACGTTAAAACAGCTAGACAAATTTTGATAAAATTTTGTATGATGTATCTTACACCCTGAATTAACACATTTTCCCAAATACCCTCGGAAACGACGTCACGGGCGGAACGCCAATATTAAATAAACGCTAGCATGTCGGATTCATAAGCGAGAGGTACCGAGTTCAATCCCCAGTGCCGCCATATACCAATGACTCGTATTCAGAGCTACTATGTACGTAGAGAGGGCTGTTACATGCTGTTACAATAACAACGGTTTTGCAATGAAAATAAGTGGACCAGATGCGCTGGCTTTTCTACATTAGTTGCACGCTAACCGATGCTCTTGCGGTGAAGGAAAACATTGTGAGGAACCCTGCACATTTAGGAGACAGAATGTGTAATCTTGATCCAAATCATTCAGGTTCCCCTGTTAGCAAGGTCATGGAGGTCAGATGGCAGTCGCTCCTGCAATGACTTAATCTGCCGAATCCTTAATCATGGTCAAGCGTACCCTGAAAGAATAATTTTCCACGTTATAAAAACGTACGAGTCACAGACTTCAATCCCAACAACAGTTCGCAATGTCACTCATTTATTTAGATGATGTTCTAGCTTGTAGTATTTTTTTTGTTTTTGTTGATTTTTTTTAAAAGCGCTGAATCATTTTCGATAAAATTTATATGGGACCACCTCTGGAGTATACTCTTTCAAACAAAAAAGAATTTTGAAAATTGCTCCAGAATTGGCGGAGAAATCGATGAACATAATTTAAAAAAATACATACAGTCGAACATAGTACCTCCTCTTTTTTTTAAGTCGGTAAAAACTGGACTAAGCGCTCAAACCCAGGACACGTCTATTAAGGCGACTACAGCACCTAAATTACGATTTTATGATGCGTAGATAAGCATGACGCACTGCATTAAATCGAAGAAAAAAAATACTACGGTAATATTCAGGACATAAACTAGAAAAGTAGTTTGCTGAAAACATGATTCAGCACTTTTGGTTCGATAGAAAAAGCTCACAAAGTCACCTCTAAATACCAATATTGTGTATCTTTTAAGCTGTAAAAACGATAGTTAAATGCACACAGGAACTTGAATTTGCTGTCAAAATGTTCGTGTTTGAACACTCTCGATAAGTATAGTTAACGGATTTTTCGATTTAAGCTGTTACCTTTCCATAAATCTCATTTTTCTAACTTTCAAACATGTTTTTACGCACGCACGCTTTCATAGTCCGTAAACTTCGTGTATCGACACTGTTCGCACTGCCGGCCCAGGCCTGTTGAGAGACAGAGATAGCACTATTCCTATGTGTGCTGTCTTTATCGGGTGCTGTAGTCGCCTTAAGAGGCAGCGTCACTATGACTCTATCAAAACAGTCTTCAAAAAGACCGTGCTCCTCAGTGGGGACGTGATGAGCTGGTGAACGACATAGTGTTTCAACTAGCATTCCACCCGGGACTTCGTTCACGTGGGAATTCGGGAAAATTATGTAGCCTATGTTATGGATAATGTAGCATTCTAATGATGAAAGAATTTTTCAAATCGGTCCAGTAGTTTCGGAGCCTATTATTGATTAACAAACAAACAATCAAATCTAGGAAAGATTAGTGTAAATAATAAAGTTCCCTGCAAAATAAATGAAACCAGTAATTATTTAAATTAAATTGACACAATGGCACATAGAAACAGATGTCGTGTCGCGAGACACGTTCGACCTAGTTGTAATCCAGACTTCCTAGTTTCAAACCTAGCTTCGTGACTAACATTCATTTAAATATTAAAAAGCATTTGAGACATTTTAATTGCACGTTAGAACGTTCATTACGAAACAACACAAAGTTAGCTGACATTAGGCTTTTTTTTCTTTTTTTTATTATTATGAGATGGGTTACGATGGCTTGGTTATAAAAAAAATTGTTAAAAAATTCGACTAAGTAGTTTGAATAACTTTGCCAAAATTAAATTTACAAATCTTTATACAAAATGCGCTCTAGGCTGCCGACTACTCCTTCCTCTCAAACACTCAATGAGTTGACTGGAAGAAATCCCCTTGTGGGATAAGTCCGCCTTTGTACTGTGTTTCTTATGTGTCTTGTGTAACTTTTGATCATGTACAATAAAGAATAAATACATACATACATACATACATGAAGTTTGTATGGGAACTCAATTTTTTTTCGTATTTGACCTGTGTTCCGTTCTATGGGAAATTTGTTCAGTTTCATGGACTGATTAACCACCCGAGAGGTTGAAAGAGAGATACCTAAGGCCCTGTATATTACAATATAAAATTATAGTTTGACTATTTTTTAATGTTTTTAATATATCTGAGCACGCTATGATATTATTTTTTAATAAGCGATATTTTTGTAATTTATAAGGGTGTAATTTAATTTTAAAACTGTGATTCCCAACACAATAGAAATTGTTATGCAATAAGTAAAGTATATGGCACGGCAGGAAATACTTTATTTTACTTGGAGAAGGCTTTACTAAGAGGCTCTGTTTTGAAGTCACCGTAGTCATGAGTTATGATATAAGCCTGCTACGTGTCTACGGCGTAGCTGTGGAGATCTCGTAGCAGCTACGAAGTATGTAGCGGAGGCTTTATACTTTCAAAAAGCTTTTTGATCTGACGAGGATATATAAACACAATTTTTAGGAAATTCAAACATAAAACAGTAAAATAATTCTTCAGCCTTATACTTATCAAAAAATCAAAAAACATTTTTTTTCGATAAGTAAAATTATTAAATACTGAGAGGGTTCGTATTATAGAACGTCATTCAGACACAGATCTATACTTGAATAGCAGTCGCCTTTGTTATTTTGATAATGAGAGAAAATCAATACTTAAGTATAGATCATTATTTGAGTATCCTTCTGTAATATGGGCCTGAGTGATGTTAAACTTTTTATTTTTAACCTCTGACAAAAAAGGGGGTGTTATAAGTTTGTCGTGTATTTGTGTGTCTGTCTGTGACATTGTAGCTTCTTAACGAATGGACCGATTTAGAGGCGGTTTTTATTGTTGAAAAGGTGTAATCGAAAAGGTGTTAGTGGCTATCCATAAATTATGTCAAACATTAAGGGGGAGGGAGAGGGTCGACGAAGTGTGACATTGAGTGACAAGGGGGTGGGAGGGGTCCTAAGTTTCGTGACGTCACATTTTAAAATCTGTTATAATCTAAGTGTTAGATTTTACTTTACTTTGAACTTTGACTATTAACGAAAACTCAAAAACATTTGCAACTCTATCTGTTTAAACATAATTTAAATAGAAACAAAACTAATTTCGGAACTGCAGAATTAATTCATCAATTACGAGATGTAAAAAAGTCGGGGTTATACATTTTTTTTTAATTCTAGAGTTATTGCGATTTTAGAGACAGTAAATAAATTCATATTCCTGAGCATTTCTATGGGTTTTATGTGGTAAAAATGAATATGCTACGTAAATATCACCGTAACATTGTCGAACCCGTAATATTGTAATATGACTTAGTAAGATTACAAATTCTCGGTATTTTGTGAACTGCCCCATTTTTTTTTACATTGACGGACTATTTTTTAATGTTAAATACAACTTAATCTAACCAAACTTAGAATAGAATAAAAAATCTTTATTTTATAGGACATTCAGGATACCACTTAAAACAAGTCAAGATTACAATGAAATACATACAAACATACATTACACGATACATACATACGCATTCGTTCTTTTGACCCTACTGACTCTACGCCTATTCGCAAAGGTGCAGTCTTCCTCAGAGAAGAACAGGCAAGAAACTCTGAGGTTGCTCTTTTAAATCGCATTACAAATTTTCTTATTTACTAATTTTAACTAAATCTGAATAACTCTAGAGCTGAGCAGTTTACTTCCATGGCTGCCTGTCTGATAGATAATCAGAAATTTTGTAAAAGTCTTTTTTAATAAAGCTTAGCCTAACCTAACATAACCTGACCTATCCCAATTTCACGCAGGCGAGCCTCAAAGCTTCGTAAATTAATAATTATACTTGGCGAATTGTTGTATTTTTTTTTATTATTATTATTATAAGATGGGTTAACTCTTAACCTCAATCTTGACCAAGGTCATAGATGAAGTCTACGATGGAGCGAGTTTACCCAGAAAATGCCCATAATTTAAGACACTGGTACTCCCACGCACCAAAGGAACACAGCAAGCTGTTTGGCGTCGGACTTCGGTAGAAGCGTGGTCGCGAACTAGACGGCCAGACACTGAGCCTACCACACCGCATAAGGCCATAGGACGACACCTTAGATTCAGAACAAATTGAGATGTCGTTGCCTGGGTTGGATTAATTGGAGGCAGGACTCATTTGTGTTTCCTTAGTCGCCTCTTACGACACCCACGGAAAGAAATGGGGGGGGGGTGTTATTCTCAACAGATTACCACTCGGCAAGGAGATTATAATTTCGCAGGAGTATCGCAGGAGATAATAATTTCATTAGTGAGATTTTAATATAAAGGTTTTTACAATTAGCCGGTGAAAAATGTAAACCATACATCCAGGTCATATCATAATGAAAGAGTTTTTTCCCGGCAAAAGTAATAATCCTTTTTCTGTGAAATTACAAATTGAACCCAGCAAATCCGCAACGTATCAAAATATATGTTGATTAAACAAAAGCCCTGGTTGACACTTGCTTTGTTTGCACGTAAAAATAAAGGGCAGTGTAAACTCCGAATACAGATATCGATAAATATAAAGATAATATCTACAGCGCTACAGTAGCGAGCGTAATGACTAAATTATCTGATCGCATGCTCGGTTTTCGGTTTAACTGTCATCAGCTTTCGCTCACGCTTATAATCCCTTTGGGGTAGGCTGAGCATCAGTGGTTTTAAAACCACTTTGCCACGTTTGACATACATAGGCGTAGAGTCAGTAGAGTCAAAAGAACAGATATGCATGTATCCTTTAATGTATGTTTGTATGTATTTAATGTGATCTTAACTTATTTTAAGTAGCATTCTGAAAGTCAATACAATACAATACAATACTCTTTATTGCACACAAAAAAAACATAAAACATAACATCAAACAATAACAAATGTTCATGATGTAGTGTACAATCCGGCGGCCTTATTGCTATAGAGCAATTTCTTCCAGACAACCGGGGGCAAAGTCCTATAAAATAAAGATATTCTATTCTATTCTATTGAGAGGGTTATAAGATAAAATATGATGTAAGGTGAGAGGTTGTCAGCCTTTCGCCCACAATACAGCCAAACCCTTGCGTTCAACTTACTGTGACTTTCACAGTATGCCTGGGAAGAGTAGGCAACTGGCACATTCTATGTTTTTCTTTCACTCCTAGTCCAGCATGGAAGTTTTTTTTTTCATTATAATTAAAGGCCTCCCACTTGGTTTTGCCCGGAGTCGTTGGGTTCCCCTGAGTACCGTGCGAAGACGGACATAAAACAAAAGTGAAATGTAAAAAAAAATGTAAATGTTTGGCCTGACTGGTCAGCTCAGTTGGCTAACATAAATACAAACCTGAATTAAATTGATAAAATCAAATGACTGACTATCTGCCTTTTTTAAATCTAACATTAGGTTAACGCTTTAGATGAGTGACATTTTCGTTTGTGGATATCTGCTAATAGGCATTGTAGTCTGCAAAAAATACTAGTTATCTACTTTGTGCGAACTGTTTTTGGGATTGAAGTCGGTGACTCGTACGTTTTTATAACGTGGAAAATAATATCTTTAACCTTTACATTTATTGCTTCCCAAATAAAACGTTAGGTACAGCTCAAAGCTACCTACTTCTACCTACATAAATATTCAACTAACATTTTACCCGAAACTATAAAACGTAGCCTACAGAGAACGTACAAATGTCCTGTATATAGTTTTTTTTATTGCTGTATTTAGAACAGTTACAAATCCCTTTGGTGGCCATAGCCAAGGTCGGGATTGGGTTAGAACTTACGACTCAATTTTGGGTCACTTTGTAATTTACTCGTAACACGTTACTTATATCATTAAAGGTAATGACTTCTATTCAGCAGCTCTAGCACGATAACGACAAACTCGCGCTCGGCTCACGCTGTAACTTCACTTTCATTGCGCGAGGATCCTGCGCAAAGGCTTGCTCGCCCTATGGCGTTGTCAATGAGGACATTTTGACATAGGACCGCGGTGTTGTCGCGGCGCTGTCACTATCGTACTCGGCCTGCTGAACTTCTATACAATGTCACATTCTAAATCAAAAGTTTAAAATTTATGGGATTGTCACGTGGTCTGTCCATCTCAATCCTATACATTTCAGAGCCATCGATCTTAGGAATAACGCCTCAACTCCTGTTTGAGCACGAGTTGACTCCAAAATTTATATCCATTCTGAGGGTTATAAAATAAAACGTGAATTTAGTGGTGATAGGTTATTAACCCTAGTGTTGCACTTGCTTTAACAATATGCCTGGGAAGAGTGGGCAACAGGCATTTTCTCAGTTTTCTTACACTGTATGATTATAACTAGATAGCTGTTCCTGTCCATCAGTTTCAAAGTTTCCTCGTTATAGCAAACTTGACTTAACACCCTCCATAACATCACGCGTCATCCCTCACAAGGTATCCATATACATGACAGGCCAAGGAGTTTGTTGTATAATTGAAATACTTCACAATCTTGCTACAAGTTAGCGTCAGTAGTGGTCAGATATACTGCTATGTTTTCTTAATGCCAAAAAAGCCATATCATGATCGGACTTTTCATGTGGGAGCTGTACAGAATCACACGTCAAACTGAAAATAGTCCGTTAAGTGTTAAAAATATAATAAACTTCGTTTGCGCCGAAAAAAAGCACCGCAAAAAGAAGTATTTACATAACTAACACAGAACATTATTAAGTAATTCATATTAATCTTCCTCTTGAACCGTTTCGTCCATTATAAAACCTTTTGAAAATCCGTAGGTATTGTTTTATAATAATTTTTATACTGACAGTGTTTAACAATCAAAGTGATTTTACATCTATGCTAGAAACATTTAAAAAAACTGAAACTTACTTTATAACTCTAAGGTTAAAATCATTGTATGACCCCCTTAATCTATCGCTTATAACTCTTAAACAACTTAACCAATTTTGATCGAATATAGCTAAAAACCATCTCGATTAAGACAGTTTTCAAACAAAAAAACTGAATCGAAATCGGTACATTCGTTTAGGGGCTACGATGCCAGACACACCGATGCACACGTCAAACTTATTACACCCCTATTTTTGCATCGGAGGTTAAAAACAAGACATTAATATACCTAGTAAACTCCCAAGAAGAGATGCTCTGCACATATAAATACTTTAAAAACCACAGACAAGAATGCAAATGTGTAGTTCGCACTTAGGTAACGGCGCGAACCTGGAATTCACGACATTTTTCACTTAGAGGTTAAAAAGAAGCGGGTACAGGAGTTAATGAGTTTACAGAGGTGTAGGGTGACCATGAAACGGTTCTTAACAGAGCTAAACATCTTACTTCCAACCAATATTATAAATGCGAAAGTTTGTGAGGATGTTAGGATGTTTCTTACTCTTTCACGCTCGAACGGCTGGACCAATTTCGAAGAAAATTGGTATGAAGGTAGCTGACACCCTGAATAGGGATGTTGACTATTTTTTTTTTGTTTATCTTAAAAAGGACTTGAATCCAAAACCCAAAACCGAAATAATTTTTGAAAACTATTGAGAAATAAAAAAGTTACAAGTAATTAAATTTCAATAGAGGGGGAAACTGCCAAACAACGAAAAAGAGATGCACTTACAGGCATGTGACGTCACCGCCATTTGTTTGCTTTGGTAAAAACGAGATAGCTAGCTCTCCCCACAAAACGAGATAGCTAGTCCTTACGATAAATTCCAATACCTTGTTCATTTATAAACCAATTTTAATGCTATTTTCGGATATTAATATATTTCTAGCATTATTTTTTGTTTCATACACAATAATTCATAAAATCAAACACTGTCAACATCCCTATTAACACATAAGCTACATAATTTTCCCAAATTCCTACGGGAACGAAGTCCCGGGCGGAAAGCTAGTTTACTTAAAGCTTTGGGTTAGTTGGGAAGCAAGTCTTGCTTAATCTATTTCTGTCTCAATATGAAACAACAATATGGTTGCCCTTTTGTATAAAATGAGGTCGTTCTTTCCCCGGTGTTCTGGAATAAAACTAGATATTCCCAAGGGAGACAATTTCACTCTAATTTTGAATACTACGTCTAACTACCCGCTTGCAGCTTTGGAATGAATTTGCAAAAATACATTTCAACTACGATCAAGTGAAAATTCAATGTTGTCTTACAAGTGCAGTAAATTAAATTTACACTGCGTTAGTTCTGTTGCTAGAAGAATCTTTGGTGTTTGCTTTGATGAAATTGTTATCATTGACAGCCATGTGATAGTTATACTAATATCAGTTTCCGGGTTCGTTTCCCGATTGAGGCAAACATATCCGTAAATATATTGCCATAATAAAACGTTGTACAATAAACATTAACGCTAAACACAAAGGTATTCCTTTGCGTCGTGGGTCCCTTGGCACACACATAAAGACAGACACGAACATTCATGACCCGAGAACAAACATCTGCTTTTTAAACACATATTTGCCAAGACTTGAAATCGAACCCATGACCCGCCGATCAAGAGCAGCGTCACTACCACTCGACCAAACCGGCCGTCAATTACTTCTTACATTTTAATAAATAATTATTTTGATTTTGTTTCAGGTACTTGCATTCAACATTTTTAATTTGTAAGTCCATTTTTAAGTAGTAAGAAATTTGAGCTGCGACTAAAATGTAATAATAAATGATTTTTCCCATGGAAATAAACCCAAAAAATAGGCCAAGTACGAGTCAGACTCGTGCACGAAGGGTTCCGTACCATTATCTTTAAAAACGAGCAAAAAAACATGTTTTCAACACATTTGCTCATGAAGTGGGTCTTATGTCATTGTTTTAAGGTTCATAATGATATGCATTACCCAGCCCGTGAGTAATAAAAATAAAGCACAAGTACGTAATGTTTTTTTTTCTATATTTCAGCAAAAAGATCAGATCTTATTTTATATTTAAAATTAAGTGTAAATATTAAACTATTTGTAAATAAAAATATGATTCCACTAAATCATTTAAATTTAACAGGAAATTATCATTTATTTATGCTAAAACGTGAAAATATATAGTTAAGTTTTTTTTTTATTTGGCTGTATGGCATACTTATCAATGTGAATCTCATTTTGCGAGCGAAAAAAGAAAAAAATAATCGCGCCTCTTTTCAGATGATTTCGCTTGGTTTTCACAAACGGCATTTGTATTCATCATATTGTTATAGCTTGTTGCCGTCAACCAAAAGTGCTGAATTATGTTTTCAGCAAACTACTTATCTAGTTTATGTCCTGAATATTACCGTAGTATTTTTTTTCTTCGATTTAATGCAGTGCGTCATGCTTATGTACGCATCATAAAATCGTAATTTAGGTGCTGTAGTCGCCTTAAGTTTTTCTAAATAATTTAAGGACGCTAACCATATATTCTTTACTGCACTTAAATTAGGCTGAAAACGGTATAGTGGTAAAACTATAAGTGATCTCTTCCAGCCAGCCGTCTATTAATGTTACAAAACAGTGTCCACATTATAAATACTGTTTTGGATTCAATCAGAAATTCAAAGTATAAGTTTGAATTCTATGTTCGAGTTACTTTGCTGCGAAATTCTTAGGTGCCGCTAGAAGTTTGCGGAATACATTTACTTACAGCATTCAGGGCTGGCACTGTCTTTATATGATAAAAAAAAACAATGAAAAAAAATAAGTTTTTTAATTTTTAACCCTAGACAAAAAAATAGGGGTGTTAAAAGTTTGTCGTGTGAATTTGTATGTCTGCGTGTCTGTCTCTGGCATCATAGCTCCTAAGCGAATGGACCAATTTCGATGAAAGCTGACATTATCGATATGGTTCTTAGCTTTATTTAAGGGGGCGTCCATTAATTACGTGAGGCATTTTGGGGGGGAGGGGGTCGGGCCGGATCTCACTCAATCTCAAGTGGGGGAGAGGGGGGGTCTCTACAAATATCACGTAATATTTTCCCCCAAAAGAAATAGTGTTAAATTGTGGGAAAGCTAAGTTAAACCAACTAAACTATGTTGTTCCAGTAGCCACTCTGAGTTCTCGTGGACTGAATTAGAACAATCTTTTTTTTTTCAAATTTAAGTTGGTAAATCATAGCTGCTTTTTATTGTTCGATAATTAAAAGTTAAAAAATTATTACGCTAATTATGTTAGTTTTCTAAATAAATTACCAATTAACGTATTTACACTAAAACTAAGCATTTTCATAACTCACGTGAGATAAAAGGGGGAGGGGGGGTGTCGAGCCAAATCTCACGACATCTCACCAGAGGGGGTCGAAAAATCGCCAAAAATACCTCACGTAATTAATGGACGCCCCCTAATCGAAATCGGTTCAGACGTTTAAAAGTTATAGGCAATCGAATGTCGGGGTTATAACATTTTTAAGGCTAGTTACCCAAAGGGTAAAAACTTGACCCTATTACTAAGACTCCGCTATCCGTCCGTCCGTCTGTCACAAGGCTGTATCTCATGAACCGTGATAGTAAGACAGTTCAAATTTTAACAAATGATGTATTTCTGTTGCCGCTATAACTAGAAATACTAAAAAACAGAATAAAATAAATACTTAAGGGGGCTCCCATACAACAAACATGATTTTTTGACATAGTAGATCTGAAGGGAAAGGAGGCCCGTGCCCCTCGGTGGGTCGTATATGGGCTGGTAAAAAAAAAACAGACACTGGACTAAGACATACCTACGATAATTTTGCACGTAACAGCTTTAAAAGGAATGCAGAGCAGTAAAAATTTATATCAAAACGACGAAACCGAGATAGTCCGCACAAAACGTCACTTGGCCGAGTGAATGGAAAGGATATTGGATGAGCCATACACGCATGAGTGAACTCCAAAAGCATTCAACCAAATACCACGGGGGTTCCCCTTTGAACGAGATCGGGTCGAGCGTAGCCTACCCTGTGTGACTGCAGAGCGACTGTAAACATTCTGTTTGGACACTACACAGCTTTGCAAAAATTAAAACGCTGAATTTAGATCGTCACTCTGAATGATTTTCCAGTGAAATTTTCCTCAGGATTTTTTCTAACTTATTATTAAAGCATAATAATACGTGTTATTACCGTTGTGATATGCTTAAAACTAGTGAAAATAACTGCGAGAATCTTAAACGATACATTTCTCACGTTTCTTAATATTTTCTGCTTTAAGAATAATTTATCTGAAAACACTCAAATATTCAATAAAAAAAACAATAATAACAGCTTTAAATATGAAAACCAGCAATGTATTTCACCTACGGGCAGGGTACAGTTTCACGATACATTACGCTACGATACGTGGCGCCAAAGTAGGTAAAAAAATTAGACTTCCTTAAATTGACGTCCACCCTTCTACCAAAGTCAGCTTGCTGTGTTCCGTAATTTCCTGGGTTAACGCAATCTATCGTCAACCTCATCTATAACCCATCTCATAATAATAATAATAAAAACGTTTTTTGGAAAAACTTACTAGCCGATCACAGCTATGGATAGATTTCTACTTGTAACTATTTGGTAAGGTGTGCCTCACACCCTGTATATACGTGGTCCGTGGCTGTATTACATAGGTCAGCAGGTCGTTTATTTACCGATAAGTTTATTAAACAGCGCTACAGTCCAGTACATGTCGAAATAATGTCTTTGCATAAACCTTGAGCAACTATGCAAGTAAGTAAAATAAAGTAAGGAAGCACTTAAATCTATGTACAATATAAAATATTTGTTTATATTCTTCTCAGCGGAAGACTGCAGCATTGCGATTAGGCGAATAGTAATTCACTACTTTGACTTAAAGCTATCTGAAATCGTCCTTAGAAAAAGGAGAAATAATATAATACCTGAACTTATCATGAAAATAAAATGCAGTATTTTTAGCTCACAGACCATGACAATTTTAGAAAATAACTGTTAAACTACACTGGGCGTCAAAAATAAGTAGTACACTTTTCAAATTGCAATTACTCCTAAACTATAGTAGTTACACTTATGAAATAAAAAGCAGTTTATAGTAAACTTAACGAAGTTTATTAAAGTTATATTTTATTTGGCATGAATAAAGTTTCAAACTTAAAATTAAGATAAATACTAAAAAGTATCAATTTTTAACGATATGTCAACCACTTAATTTTCACGTTTTGGAACTTTTTCACAATTTAATAACTTGTGTTGCCGCCTCGGGCTCTAATTACAGCTTGGATCCTGTTTGGCATGCTGAACACTAAGTTTCGGAGGCGGTGTTGGGGAATATTTTCCCATTCTTCTATCAGCGCATGTTTTAGAGCCCTGAGTGTGGCAGGAGGTGGACTGCGCCTTCTGACTAGCCTCCCAAGCTCATCCCAGGCGTGTTCAATCGGGTTGAGATCTGGGCTTCTCGATGGCCAAGCCATCAAGTTGATGCCAACCTCCTGAATGTACTCTTGTACGTGGTGAGCAGTGTGTGGCCGGGCGTTATCATGCATTAGGATGGCTCCATCACCCATATTTATTAAATATGGCCCTGCATACTCGTTGAGGATCTCCGAGGCATATCTTTCACCAGTCAAAGTCCCATTTTCTATTACCACAAGCTCTGTGCGACTCTCTGAAGAGATACCAGCCCATACGTGTACAGAGCCCCCGCCATATTGGACTCTTTCCGAGATACAAGCTTGAATGTATCGCTCACCGGGTCGTCTGTAGACTCTCCGCCGTCCATCTGAAGTGTATAAAGAGAATCGAGACTCATCTGTGAATAAAACTCTAGCCCATTCTTCTTCGCCCCATTGTACGTGTTGACGGGCGTAGCGTAGTCTTGCTACGCGATGCTCTGTCTCAAGTTTGGGGCCATTTGCTGGTCTTAGAGGCTTCAGGTTAGCTTCAGCAAGTCTTCTTCTCACTGTACTCTCACTGATGTAGTCTGTTCGGGTCCGAAGAAGCTGTTGCTGAACCTCAACTGCATTAAGGTGTCGATTTCTTAACACAGTGGAAACAATAAAGCGATCTTCTCGGGTACTTGTGCACCTGGGTCTGCCATTACCTCGTCTCCTTAGATGGTTTCCAGTCTCTTCGTACCTTTGCTTTACTCGCTGAACCGTTCTTAAAGTTACACCCACCCTCCTTGCAGTACGACGCATACTGATGCCCACTTCGAGAAAAGCTAAGATTCTTGCACATTCTTCTGGTGAAAGAGGCATGATTAGTCAAATTTACTCTCTGAAGATACCTATGCTTTTCAATTACAATTGCTTTATCAGCAGCGAATGTGTCAAACACAAAAATCCTAAGTAAGACAACACCTTTCAACAGTTTAAAAAAAGTGTTTTTATTTATTCGTTTTTTTTAAAGTCAAGCATTATAAGTTCTTATAATGCATGAAGTTTTTATTGAATAAGATTAAATTTTCTTTTTAACCTTTTTTGTTTCAAAGGTCTAAGTTTTATAGTTTGGGAGAAATCGCAATTTTAAAACTGTACTACTTATTTTTGACGCCCAGTGTAGATGTTATTAACAACTACAAAATTAATAAAATTTGTGTCACTCCCGACACTTATTACTTAGCAACTCTTAAACGACTCAACAGTTTTTTATCTATACTTATATTATAAATAGGAAAGATTTGTATTTTATAACAAATAAACTTAAAAACTACTGGACGTATTCCAAAAATTCTTTCACCATTAGGATGCCTACATTATCCCTGAGTAACATAGGGTACATAATTTTCCCGAATCACCACGAGAACGAAGTTCCGAGCGGGATGCTAGTCAAATATAATAGAACCATCTCGATTACGTCAGCTTTCTCAAAACCGCATCGAAATCGTTCTATTCGTTTAAGAGCTACAATGCCATAGTAGACAGACACACAGATACACACGTCAAACTTGCGACACACTTCTTTTTTATCAGGGGTTGAAAATTAACGCCTGTAGCCTTTTATAAGTATTTATTTTCTATTTAATTATATACACACATCAACACGGTCTAGGGATATTGCACGATTTTTCATACAAAAGATTTTTCATACAAAAGCATACTCGAGATACATGGAGGGCTATAATTTTCAGATGAGCAAGTGCTAAACCTGAATTTCAATTCTAGTCAATAAATTATGTTTTAGTTGAAATTTGTGAAAACGTGAAGGAAACGAAAACGAAAATGCACTTTTTGCCTGCTTTTTGTATGAAAATGGTCGAATTTACGCAATTTTTTTTTATTTTAGTCACGTTTTCACAATTTTCAAGTAAAAATAAAATTTATTGACTAGAATTGAAAATTCAGGAATAGCACTGACTTGTCTAAAATTATAGCGCTCCATGTGTCTCGAGTAAGCTTTTGTAGCTTCTCAAACAGACCTCTTTTGTATGAAAAATCGTGCAATATCCCAAGACCATCATGTGTATATTTCCAGGATGTCCTGTTAACACGAGTTAATTTTAAAGAGTGATGCCACCCCTGGCTCACGTCGAATGGGGTACCCTCATGAATCCATTATTCTCTACGTTCTAAGTTTTTCGGCCAACTTTGTGTTCTCTTTTGTTTCGTATATTCAAAGATTAAGGTTTCTCCGCTTAAATATTAATACAGGAAGAGTTAAAGCTCAGTAATGTTTTATATTCGACCTACTCTTTGAAGGATTGCTTCTTTATTTCCTAGCCCTTGAAAGAAAATAACAAGAGTTTGCTCATTCCTTATAAAATGTATTTAACCTTGAAGTTAATAAAGTGATCTGAGGTGTCGTCCTATGGTCTTATGCGGTGTGGGAGGCTCAGTAAAGGGCCGTCTGGTTCGCGACCACCCTCCTACCGAAGTCCGAAGCCTAACAGCTTGCTGTGTTCCGTCGGTGCGTGGGAGTACCAGTGCCTTTATAGGCATTTTCTGGGTTAACTCGCTCTATCGTCGACCTCATCTTTGACCTTATGGTCAAGATTGAGGTCAAGTTAACCCATCTTATAATAATAATAAAAGTTGAATTTGACAAGTTTTTCTTTATATATTTTTTTATTGATAACGGATTCGGTCTTCACCACAACCAAGCTCAAGGGCGAAAAATTAATAATAAACCAGCACTGAAGAACATTGCTCTCTATATAAATATTGTTATTCATTAGATTAAAACTTTATTGAATAAAAAATTACCCCACATCCGAAACAAAAAAGTAAATCCGGAAATAGAAATACATACCAGATAAAGGAGTTTCTTGTCGCATGTATACCATCCTAATGTTTTACCTTAAGCAGTATTTTTTTAATTAGAATGCTCAAGTTACACAGTGAAAACATTATCCCATCAAAAACAATACTTGTCAAAAAAACCAAGTCTCGCAACTCAGTTGTTCTGCGGTAAAAAGTTGTGAGATCCATGTAATACCAAGTCGGTTATTAATTTATTCAGTCTCTACTTAAGCGACTTTCTGTCTTAATACGTCCAGTCTCTAAGACCAGGATCGTGGTCCATAACAATTGAAAATCAATTGTGTCTGGAATCTCCGTACTCGAAGCATTAAGTTGTTACGTAATAATTAACAGCATCTTATAGTGACGCATATCAATATTAAAATTCTTTAATGTTTTATATAAATATATTGAGACTTGGCCATCGCCTGAAAACACGTGTAAATTCAATCGCCTGAAAACACATGTAAATTCAATTATTTATTGCGATGGCCAAGTCTCGATATATTTATATAAAACATTAAAGAATTTTAATATTGATATGCGTCACTATAAGATGCTGTTAATTATTACGTAACAACTTAATGCTTCGAGTACGGAGATTCCAGACACAATTGATTTTCAATTGTTATGGACCACGATCCTGGTCTTAGAGACTGGACGTATTAAGACAGAAAGTCGCTTAAGTAGAGACTGAATAAATTAATAACCGACTTGGTATTACATGGATCTCACAACTTTTTACCGCAGAACAACTGAGTTGCGAGACTTGGTTTTTTTGACAAGTATTGTTTTTGATGGGATAATTAATTTACAACCTTACGCACTCGTAATAAGTACGAATACGTACGTGCGTTTTTTGCATTAAATAATTTAATTTACACGTGTTTTCATGACGGGAATACCCATTTTTTGCTCGATTTGGCAGGGGCACTACCATGCGCCTATATTTATATGGGACTAGCTTAAACCCGCGGCTTCGCACGCAATAATAATAACTGCTGTAAAACATCGTTACGAATAAAGCCAATATTGAAAAATTTAACTGAAGACTTGGCTGTATGGGCTTAATTTTTTTTGCGGTCTTTTCTAGATTTTTTAGTTTTTCCTTGATTCATACACCAAACACTACTTAAATTCCAAATTTGAAGCTTCTAGGTTTGCTAGAAGTGCCTTAGAATTTTGATGATCGGTGAGTCAGTGAGTGACAAAATTAAGAAATTTGACCCGTTATAATTCTTAAAATACTGGTTCAAATTGAATGAAATTTGAAATATACCGTGTCTTTACAATGCTTGCATGGTTACTGAAATTTCAGTCTTCTAGTTTTATCCACAACGAAGTTACAGGGGGTCGAAAATGGTCTGAATTGCTTCGAGAAAAGGATGGTACGGCCGTGGCGCTTTTTTGCTCGACTTGGTGGGGGCACTGCCGTGCCCCCAGATAATAGGTCTTTACCTATGAAATTGCCAATTTTTTCTCAAGCTTTATTTTATTCATAATTTATTTGGTTGAACAACTATTACTAAAATTGTTTTTTATTTAAAACTTTGGCCATATAACGGAGATATTAAGTAAAATTTATTCATATTTAATTTAGATTTTTTTGCTGAACAAGAAACTCAAATATAGCTCGTTTCATCCGTTGCCCGTTTCATTGATTATTTTTGCTATACCGTTGTTACAGTTAAAACTTTTAATAAAGTAAGTATATGATGAAAATTAACTTAATGTTGCCCAAATTTTGTTAAATTTGGGTTTCGCATTCCCGAGAAAAATCCAAAAACGTTAGTATGGAAAATTCAGTTTTCCAAAAATATTGTATGAAAAACGGCAATTTCATAGGTAAAGACCTATTATTTTCTACGTTATAATAATACATAGCACAGTTTTGCGTCTGGTATAATCCCAGTGGCTTAGCAATTTGCTGCATATTTCTTCCTAGAATGCGGCTCTTTATAATTTAAACAAAAACTAGATTACGCCCACAATCTCCTGTTTGCCTCAGACTGAGACGAAACTCAATTTTACTAGAACTAGATAGGATCTTTTATCTATGTCTTCGGCGGGAAGGAAGCGGGTACGACAGTAAAGACATTGTTTGAATGCGACTTAAAGACTCCTGCTTTCGCAGTTAAATTCTGCAGCTTAGCAAAAAAAATTTTTTTACCAGCCCATATACGTCCCCACCCAGGGGCACGGGCCTCCCTTCGAAACACGAAGGGGATTTAGGTCATAGTCAACCTCGCTGCGCTGGCCAAATTCGGGTTGGTGGACCGCTCGTCTTTCGAAAATGAATTTTCTTTGTTCATTTTCGAAAGACGAGCGGTCCACCAACACCGGGGTTTCATCACAAAGTTTTCCTTCACCGTTGAGCCAGTGATAATTTAAAATCCGTACATAAATCTGACAAGACGCGAGTTTGTCGCGGGTCGTGCTAGCTATGCTGTACTATTTAACGATTTTGATGAAGTTCACAGGTTACGAGTGTTTTGGTCGAAAACTTAATTTTTAACAAATTATTCCACAAAACACAAAAGGCATTTTTGAAAAAAATAAAAAAAACGTTAGTTCAAAATAAAACCGACCAAGTGCGAGTCGGACTCGCGCACGAAGGGTTCCGTACCAATCTATAAAAAAATCACGTTTGTTGTATGCGAGCCCCCCTAAATATTTGTTTTATTTTGGTTTTTAGTATTTGTTGTTATAGCGGCAACCAAAATACATCATCTGTGAAAATTTCAACTGTCTAACTATCACGGTTCATGAGATACAGCCTGGTGACAGACGGACGGACGGACGGACGGACAGCTGAGCCTTAGTAATAGGGTCCCGTTTTTTCCCTTTAGGTACGGAACCCTAAAAACGACAAGAGATTGCGGACCTGACCGAATCCTAGCTTCAGTTTGGTCATCCAAGGTGGCTATTCTTGAAATCAATGGCGTCTCATTGGCTATGGTATGATAATGAAAATTCGATAGTTCTCAACTTCACCCCTGATCAGATAAAATGGCTTTCTTCTCGATTAAGTTAGCTTTCAAACTAAAAAACCGCATCGAAATCGGTCCATTCAGCTACGATACTACAGACAGACATACAGATACACAGCCAAACTTATAACACCCCTCTTTTTTTGTCGGGGATTATCAAAATGCACTACTTAATTCGTGAGTGTTACACACATTATCTTTTCTATGGTTATATACTACAAGAATTTGTAAACATTACCTTTTAAGGCCTGTGTTCACCAAAAATATAACCAACGGTTAAACCGCGGTTAGAAGCTAATACAAACTGTCAAAAAAAAAGTATGAAAATGACATTGTCAAATCTCTGGTTAGCTGCTAATCGTTTGTTAAATATTTGGTGAACACTGGCCTTAAACAATTACGAGATCGTTAACGACGCGTGTGACTAGGTAACGAAGTACAGTCGCGTAACATCAATTTATTCAATCTTCAGTACAGTCGCGCAGAACAAAACAAGTGCAGGCGAATCGTCCATTTAATTTCCCGGCCACTGAACGGCTGGAATAAGCAAAGGATAGGCTCCTTTGTGGAGGCTTTGCATCGGGCGAGCTCCAACTGTGGGTAGATACGGATATTTATACAGAACTTGAAATGCAATTTCTAGATTACGAGGCGCAGTACTACTTATGTTTATGTATAACTTAGCTTTCCACCGGGACTTCGTGGCTGAGAGAATTTGGGAAAATTATGTAGCCTATGTCTACGTATATGTCAGCGTGGAATAATAAGAATTTTAATTAGATCAATTTTGTTTATCAACTACCGGAAAATCATACACGACAGTTGAAATGTATTATTTAACGCAATAAATTTTAGCTAATCAATTTTGCCACACGTCAAATCATACACGAATGGACCAATCGCTACTCAATGTAAATTGTTACGTTAAACTGACATCCTTAATATAATACACTGTTCTCTGATTGGTTCATACGACAACCGCTTAACGCAACCTCAGTTGAGTCGTTTCTGGCACTTTGCCGGCCGCTGCCGCGGCACACTCGCTACGCTCGCTCGGCTCGTGCGTTGGGAGTCGCAGTTCTAACCTTACCTAACCCACTAACGGCTAACTAACGGCTACTAACAAACCTTCTTATTGCAGTTCTAAGTGAGACATTCAACCAATCAGGGTACAGCTCGCGTTTTCAACCAATCAGCGTACATCTTGCGTTCATCGGATCATTTTACTGCGAGAAATGTTATACATTTCAATTGCCATTTAAGATTTTCCAAAAGTTGATAAACTACCTCGAAAGTTGATCAACTTACGATTCTTATTATTTTCCGGTGACATGTATACATTAATATTGGGTGACAGCTACCTCCATACCAAATTTATCAAAATATGTCCAGCCGAAGAAGTATCAAACATACAAACACACACTCACACACACACACACTTACAAACTTTCGGCCTTATCATATTAGCGTGACGTGATATGGCTCATCATCATGTTGCGCTATTTGGTGTCGGTCTTTCTCGTCATTGATCTCCAGGTATACCACGATTTCTAGTGAGGTTTTGGTAAATATGATCTTTGAGATCTTTTTGAACCATCGTCAACAAAAGGGGGGGGGGGGGTCGGCAAGTTTAGGGCGGTTTTGACGATAAGGTCTTCAGCTCATATTCGTATGCCGTGACGTCTTTCTACGTTTTGCTCTAGTTTATTCATATGTTACTGACCTTAATTCCTGTGGATTCACGGCAGCACATCCGACTATACATCTGCCCTTAAGGCGACTACAGCACCTAAATTACGATTTTATGATGCGTAGATAAGCATGACGCACTGCATTTAATCGAAGAATAAAAATACTACGTTAATATTCAAGACATAAACTAGATAAGTAGTGAAACATGATTCAGCACTTTTGGTTCGATAGAAAAAGCTAACTAAGTCACCTCTAAATACCAAAATTGTGTATCTTTTAAGCTGTAAAAACGATAGTAAAATGCACACAGGAACTTGAATTGGCTATCAAAATGTTCATGATTGAACACTCTCGATAAGTAGTTAACGCATTTTTCGATTTAAGCTGTTACCTTTCCATAAATCTCATTTTTCTAACTTTCGAACATGTTTTTACGCTCGCACGCTTTCATAGTCCGTAAATTTCGTGTATCGACACTGTTTGCACTGCCGGCCCAGGCCTGTTGAGAGACGGAGATGGCACTATTCCTATGTGTGCTGCCTTCATCGGGTGCTGTAGTCGCCTTAAGACGCCCTTATTTTGCTCGTAATAACGCTGGCTTTTGGACTTCAGATGCTGAGTAACCTGACATGCTGCTGTATGTACCTAGACCTGCGTTTGAATAATACAGTACACACCTACCAATCACACAAAGGATACATTTCCTTTTATTTTGCGAAAGGCTTGAAAGCGGCGAACCTTCTCAAATATTTATAACCCAAGTATTACAATATCTTCCTCGCAAAAGACAAGAATGTTGATTTATTTTTGTTCTTACGTGTAAATCAGCTTTAGACTACAGAAAGTAGAAAACAGAACAATAAGTATTTTATAATCTATATCTACAGGGTTACCGGAAATTCGATACATTTTTTTTATTAAGTTTTTTGTAAAGATTTATACCATTTTCGAAAGCTAATGAAATAAGGCATTTATTTAAGTAATCAGCATGACACATTCCATATATTTATTTTGCACAAACTCACGACAAAGTGGCACTACAAAGATTTTTCCTCCAAATCTCTCGCGATTCCAAGTCCATAAAATGAAGGTTATTGGTATTACTTTAGCTTATTATAATATCTAGGAACAGTTGAAATGTCAGCTTTCAGATTATGCATAATAAAAAGATTACCATAGGAAATTCTTTAAGTTACACAGCTTTTTTGTCAAAAATCGGCATTTAGCAAAAAAAACACAAAAACGCAATTATCTCAAAAACTAATAACTATCGGCTAGGGAAGGAATTAAAAAAAAATTTCGCAAATGAGCTCTACTTTAACCCCTTGAAGGGAATGTATCGAATTTCCGGTAACTCTGTATACTAATATTATAAATATGAAACATTTGATTGTTTGTTTATGTTTGCATTGAATAGGCCCGAAACTACTGGACCGATTTGATTAATTCTTTCACCATTAGAAAGCTTCATTATCCCCGATGGACATAGGCTACGACATAGGAACGAAGTCCCGGGAGGAATAGTTACTAAAGTCAGAAACATTCAAATTCGTTCTAAATTGAATATAGCCAATGTTCTTTCTCAAGGTCTTCATCAAAAAGCGGTTCAGTAGTTAAGGCGTGAAAGCGTAACAGACAGACAGAAATACTTTCACATTTATAATATTTGTAAGGATACGGACTAGTAGGGATGGATTCGTGAAAGCGTTCTTCATTTTTTTCTAAATCTGAGGTGTCGTCCTATGGTCTCATGCGGTGTGGTAAGCTCTGTGAAGGGCCGTCTGGCTCGCGACCACCCTCCTACCGAAGTCCGACGCCAAACTGCTTGCTGTGTTCCGTCGGTGCGTGGGAGTACCAGTGCCTTCATAGGCATTTTCTGGGTTAACTCGCTTCATCGTCGACCTCATCTTTGACCTTATGGTCAGGATTGAGGTCAAGAGTTAACCCATCTTATAATAAAATAAATAAAAAAAGCGTAACAAACAGAAAGACAGACAGAGTTACTTTCGCATTTTTAATATTAGTAGGGATTTAGATACAACATAGTTCATTCTATATTGTCTGCAACATTGACTATGGCGAGATGTCTTCTCATAACACAGGAAAAATAGGTTTTCCGCAAAACTCCAATATAACATTGCTTCCCTTCCAGAGCGGTAAAATTGAATTAAAGTTGAGCATCTCTTGGACAAAAGAATTTCGTCTACGTCTAGTAGTTTCGGAAACAGATCTCCTTTGTTCAGTTGAGGTCTTCAATATACCTAGGTAGTACCTAAGTGATTGGAATTTCAGACGAAAGGATCGGACGGAAACAAAGTTGTGTGTTTTCTGAAACTTTACTTCGGTATGAGCCCTCTAGACTTTCGGATGTTTAGAAAATATCTGAGTGATTCCCATTTGTTTTATAAAACATGACGTCAGAGGGAGAAGTAGGAAAAAATCTCAAGTTTTCCATAAAACATTTAACAAGACAAGACAGCAAGATTCCTTGATCAAACTGTCCACTGAAATCATTTCTTCTACTAAGACTTATCCTTATGTTTTTTTTTATAAATTGAAGGCAAACTACTAATATGACGCTCATAAAATGTCAGAAATTCATGACAAACATGACATGGAACTTTTTTGGAAAAATTGATTCCCAATTTGTACTAGTTTTTTTTATATTTTTTATTATAAGATGGGTTAACTCTTGACCTCAATCTTGACCATAAGGTTGAAGATGAGGTCGACAATGGAGCGAGTTAACCCAGAAAATGCCTATAAAGGCACTGATACTCCCACGCACCGACGGAATACAGCAAGCTGTTTGGCGTCGGATTTCGGTAGGAGGGTGGTCGCGAACCAGACGGCCCTTTACAGAGCCTACCACACCACATGAGACCATAGGACGACACCTTAGACTCAGAAAAAAATGAAGTGTCGTTGCCTGGGATGGATTACTAGGAGGCAGGTCTCATTTGTGTTTCCTTAGTCGCCTCTTACGACACCCACGGAAAGAGATGGGGTGGTGTTATTCTCAACCGATCACCACACGGCTAGTGAGTGAATTAGGGTCGAAACGCTACGTAATTCTATGGAAATAATACTAAAATAAAAAATTTGAATCACCCCGACATTCGATTGCTTATAGCTTTTAAACGGCTGAACAGATTTTCATGAAACATGCCTAAAAACACTCAAGATAAAATTATCTATGACACAAAAAAAACTAAATGAAAATCGGTTCATCCGTTTGGGAGCTACGATACCTCAGAAAGATACACAGATACACATACAGACACGTTAAACTTATAACACCGCTCTCTTTTTGCGTCGGGGGTTAAAAAATGAGAAAATATTTTCCATTTTTGTCCTGCTGACATCAGTTTTATGATTATATAACTAATGGGAACTACTCAAATAGCTCACATAACTCAGAAAACCATCGTTATTCCAAATGACATATCTAAGAGCTTTACCAGCAGCTCGAGTACTGCACCGCGGTCCTATGTCAAAGTGTCAACATTGACAACGCCACACGGCGAGCAGGGCCCTCGCGCGAGTTTGTCGCCATCGTGCTCGAGCTGCTGGTAAAGATATACAGCATGATGTACTATCGTCTGCATAACTGGCACATTCTAAGTTTTTCTTTCACTCCTAGTCAAGCGTGGAAGGACTGGGAGAGAAAGAGAAATTTAGTACAATTTAGTACCTTGGGACAGGACATAGGCTACATTTTATTCCAAAGCTGGGCACAATGTAACCTGTAGTTCAGGCGGGCAGAGCCGTGGGCGTAAAGCTAGTAATAATTTATAATGTATTTAAAAAATGTGAGCCTGAAATAAATGAATTTTAATTTTGTACAAAAGGCGCATACTACGAACAACAAAAATCATCTTAATTCTAACCGTAGATTATAAAAGGGGAGTAAAATAGAAGCCATTAAAGCTGAACGCGTTGAAAGCACTTGTCCCTTTTAGATAGGGTTGCCAGGCTTTACAACGAGAAAACCAGACTGCTCGGCAAATTTAGACGAACTTTTGGGTAAAAAACCGAATTCCTTAAATATTTAATTAGTGAAAACTATTTCAAAGTGCAGACTTTATTAATGACTAGCTTTCCGCCCGTGACTTCGTTCCCGTGGAAATAATATATAGCCTATGTGTTAATCCAGGGTGTCAGCTACCTCCACACCAAATTTTATCAAAATTGGTCCAGCCGTTTGAGCGTGAAAGAGGAACAAACATTCATACATCCATAAATAAAAACTATTTCGCTTATAATATTAAGTAAGTATTTAATATACTAACAGAATATCGCCCACTTACTCGATTCTATTATAATTAAACTAATCTATTATGTAAGGCCACATTTACACGTAGGGCGACTGTAGCGGCATGCGATGAGTGATAAAACATTAAATCATCACCGTCGCTCCTCTGACGTCCAGATTACAGCCGGTTTTTTTTAATAGATAATGGCTTAGCGCAAAGCCACAATCTAGCCCAGGGGCGAAGATGTAGTCGAGGATGTAGCAAGATCACCCAGAAGATGCCTATTCACTCGGACTTTAAAGAGACTCGGGTTATATGAGCCCAGAAATACAGGCGCAGACAGAGAATTCCATTCCTCAGCGGTGCGCAAAAGATAGCTTTTCGCATTTATAATATTAGTAAGGATGAAGAGAAGCGCTCAGAACGGATCTGAGGAATCTCGACACAGTAAGGGTGATACCCCGTGGTGCGTCTGAACGTCCAGTAGAAGAAAGAGGCAGGCGTATAAATTTGGCCAGACATACATCCAAAATGTCTAACTATGTCCTATTTTCTCCAGATGTCTGGCAACCCTACTGCCAGACTTATCGGAGGAGCGATGAAAAGAAATTCACATTTAATGCTTATCTCCTTTGTTAAATCGTAAATAAAGTGCGAAGACTCCCACTTAATAATTTCCGTCTAGTGAGCTTTAAAGGGAATGGAAAAATTTACTGTCAAAAGCGGTTAGGTTTTCAGTTTTTATCATTTCTTTTGTGCTAGGAAAAATTGTATATTAGGGGTCTTAACTATTTTCCTTTTTAATATCTATTAAAATACTCTGAAATTAGAAAATCACGCCATTTTAAAAAAATCAGAAATCAGTCCATTAGTTTAGAAGCTAAGATGCCACAGGTCTGACACATACACAAATATACACATCAAACTTATAACATCCCTTATTTTTGTCGAGGTCAAAAATATTCAGCTGAATCGGGAACCTCTTCCTTTTTTTGAAGTCGGCTAAAACGTCTGTAGAAGGGTAATACTGTTATTATTATTACAATTTAGGGTCCGTGAACAAAAATGTGGAACCCTGCGATCGTGCGTAATGATCGCGTAGCATTGAACTTGGACCGAAACGCCGTCAGCTGTTGGAAACACATGGATAAGACTTCCGCACTATCTAGCCAGACCATTTCACGACCATATAGAAACATAGTTAGTTGATACTATTAACAAAGTCATTGCTTATAAGAAAAGTAAACTTAAGGTAGGTCTTCTTCTTGCAGCGTCGAGCTAGGCAAAATATTTGTGTATCAGTACTCAGCCACGCGGATTGCGTTATCTGTGGCCTTGTAGAGGTCTTCGCAAGTGCAGGAGTTAGGAGTCGCGGGACAAAAAGGTAATAGGTAATTTAGTATTGTTAAATATATTGTAGGTAGATAAGGTAGGTAAATAACTTGGTTCAGAATTTGCCAGTTAAAAGTTAACTAGCGCTGTTTTTCAACCAATTTCGTGAAACCTTAATCAAAAAGCAAAATTAAGATTAACAATCATCACACGTTTTTTATGGGGTATGTTTGAGTGCATTTTTTTGTGTGATAATATTTACACAAACAAACATATATGGGTTCAATCCTAGGTTTCCCCAATAAATTAGTACTCTCCGCTCATACAACGATGTTATTCAGTAGAAACTGTTACTCAATGGCGAGTAAAATATATCACAGACTTTAATGAAGACTCCGTGTGGTGATCGGTTGAGAATAACACCACCCCATCTCTTTCCGGGGTGTCGTAAGAGGCGACTAATAAAACACAAATGAGACCTGCCTCAGTAATCCATCCCAGGCAACGACACTTCATTTTTTTCTGAATCTGGGGTGTCGTCCTATGGTCGCTCTGTAAAGGCTCTGTAAAGGGCCGTCTGGTTCATGACCACCCTCCTACCGAAGTGCGACGCCAACAGCTTGCTGTGTTCCGTCGGTGCGCGGGAGTACCAGTGCCTTTATAGGCATTTTCTGGGTTAACTCGCTCCATCGTCGACCTCATCTTTGACCTTATGGTCAAGATTGAGGTCAAGAGTTAACCCATCTTATCATAAAAATAATAATAATAATAATAATGGGCCGATAAAAAAGAACCTGTTAAAGTTAAGATTTTAAAGCTAATAATTTAGAATTTGGAGTCGCAGTAGTATAGTCGCCATGGCCGAACTCGGTCGGAATCAATTGGAATAGATCATCGGAATAGATCGGAATAGATCGGAATAGATCGGAATAGATCGGAATCAATTGGAATAGATCGGTCATCAATTTGGAATAGAAAAGTTAGGTCGTAGTCAAGTCGTATCCATGCTATTGATAACTCGAGTTGCCGGTCATTACGAGCCGTCTCCTCGTCAGCCAACCGCGACGGTCCCTCATTCCGACCCGACGCATTCGTACGGAACGCACCTTTCCTGTGGCCTTCCCAATTTCGAATTTACAACGAATTCTCTATGGCAGCAGCTCTCAAACTTATTTGGTGACGGACCCCTTTTGGTAAACTAAATATATGACGGAGCCCTTAACTAATAAATAACTGGTTGTGTTGAGCTTCTGGTCAAGCTCCTGGAAGAAAGTTCGGGCGCTCGCAGTTCCATATTAAATTCAGATGGATGGAAAAATAACGATTTGCTTCTAAATACCTACTACTCTTTTTGTTTATTCGCAAGGCCTCCACAGAGGGTTTGCGGAGCCCCAAGGTTCCGCGAAAGTCGCGGAACACACTTTGAGATTAGCCGCTCTATGGAAATTTATCTGCCGGTGCCTGCTGCCGGTGACTATTAGCATATTTCTGAAGTTATTTTAATTTCAGGAAGGGTCTTATCCGCGTTTATCTTTCATAGGGTTTCAGCTTTGCTGTTTAATGAAACATTTCAAAATAACATAGACATGAATTAAGTGCTTACTCTTTTGCGAGAGAATATTTATTCAGAATGTTAAATACGAGTATTACGAGATTTTTATTAAAAAACTAGCTTTCCGCCCGCGTGGACTACAGGTTATATCGTGCCCAACTGTGGGATATAATGTAGCCTATGTCCTTTCCCAAGGTCACACACACACACACACACACACACACACACACACACACACACACACTAACACACATACATATACACACACACTCACGTACACGTACACGTACATAAATTATGTTCGCTAAATACTAGGTATGTTGTTGTTAAAATACTTTTAAAAACGAGCAATTAATTATTGTTACATTTTCGTCTCTAACTCCGCTAGAATTGTCACGGGGAACGAGCGAGACAACTCCAACACAAGTATTTTATTACTTACTGGGAGTGTCTCATTTTTGTTTGTATAAATTAAATTAAGGAGTAATAAAAGTTTATTTTATTTTATTTTTTTTATTTTATCTCTGTACCAAATTTAATCAAAATCGGTTCAGTAGATTAGGCGTGAAAGACGGACAGACAGACAGAGTTACTTTCGTATTTATAATATTAGTAAGGATGTGGAGTTTCACTATTCAAATAAGATGGCTAATTTAACCAAAGTTCTGTGCCCCAACACTTTACTCTAAAGAGATGACCTAAAAATATACCGATCCAACCTTCATGGACCAGGTAAACACTTGCACCACGGACAATTTATGACAGTGCGAACTCCATGGTGAATGATAGAAAAAAGTATAGTTGTCTCTAGTTCTCACCATTTTCAAGTAGTTTCCTGCCGATATCCTTTTTTTTGTTCACTTTGTTTCCGCTGCTTTAACAGTGATTTAACTAATCGTGCTAAAAATCATTAATAATCTCAATCGATCAGTGAGGTTAAGCAACATACACAGAGGCAGGAAACCTAATGGATAACCGTGCTTCGGAGGGCACGTTAAGCTGTCGTTCCCGGCTGTTGTCAATTGACTACAGTCGTTAAAACCAAGTCAGAGGCACTTGTGCGGTTTGAAAACTCTGACACCAGGGTTAGTCAAGTTCGCCACACACTTGACTATACCTACACGATAAGAAGAAGATTTAAAATAGCGATAAAATATTTTTAACAAAAAATTGACCCGCCTTCAAAAAGGGTGAAATAATTTTTTAAAGCTATATTCACGAGTAAGTAGTGGTTACGGGTAAAACAGCAAATAGGTGAATTCATAGCGGAATATGGTAAATAGAGAGGAATGTTTTTTTTGACGTCGCATTTTCTTCGTTTACATTGATGACCTATTATCATCCACATATATGACCGTAAATTTCAGTTTTTTTTTATTTTTGACCTAAACTACTAAAGCGATTTCGATAACAATTTTATGGGACCAATCTGAAAGTAAATGCTACCGAACTAATAAAAAAATTTTGAAATCGGTCTACAAATGACGGAGTTTTGAGGTAACAAACATAAAAAAAAACACCCGAATTGAGAACCTCCTCCTTTTTTTTTGAAGTCGGTTAAAAACAGAGCGGATCAACCCTAGCATTCAGCAGCTAAAACCAGAAGCTATAAATCAGTTATAGGTTAGGGTCAGGTTAGGTCAAGATGGTTGATGTTCGATATTCAAATTGAGCATGGGTATTGGTGGAATTTGTTCGACCCACCGATGTGGATTATCCTTCCTGCTTACCATTGGTATTGGAGTATTTAGAACATGATGGGTTTTTTTCAACTTAAGTGACGGAAAGTGACTAAAGTTTTTTATTTTTTATTTTGGGTGAATTGTTTACTTTGATGGGTTGATTATTTACTGTTCACTTTTTTTTTAAAATTAAATATGGTCGAGGATGTAGCGAGCTCACCCAGAAGAAGCCTATTCACTCGTACTTTAAAGATATTTGGGTTGTATGAGCTCGGAAATACAGAATTTTTAAATGATGATTTGATTTTTTTTTGTCTAGTATAGAAATAATTTTCTACGTCAAAAACGTAAGAGTCACCGACTTCAATCCCAAAAATACATTTTTTTCGAGAGTTTCCCTCAATTTCTTCAGGATTCCACCATCAGATCCTGGTTTCCTTACCATGGGACCACCCTTGGCATACTCCCTTTCCAACAAAAAAAGAATAATCAAAATCGGTTCATAAACGACGAAGTTATCCGCGGACATACATAAAATATATATATATATATATATATTTCAAGCGTTTCGGAGCTATATATATACGATCGAATTAAGAAACCTCCTCCTTTTTTGAAGTCGGTTAAAAAAACAAAAAACTTTTCAGCGATCGACATCTTGAATCAAAACCAAGGATTTTTTTAAGACATTACATTACATATGCTCACGCATAAAATCCCTATCGGAGTAGGCAGAGCATTAGCTGTTCTAGAACCACTTGGCATAAATTTGAGGGTTATAAGATGAAACATAATGTTTAATAGTGAGAGGTTGTCAGCCTTTCGCCCGTAATACAGCAAAACCCTCGCGTCCCAGTCATTGCTTTTTACAGTAAGCCTGGGAAGAGTTGGTAGCCGGAATATTCTAAGTTTTTCTTTTACTCAGTCCAGCATAGAAGAAATATGTACTAATATTATAAAGAGGAATGATTTGATTGATTGTTTGTTTTTTTGCATTGAATACTTTGAATAGGCTTCGAAACTACTGGACCGGTTTGAAAAATTATTTCACCATTAGAATCCTACCGTATCCCCGATGAACATAGGCTACAAAATTTTTCGGAATTCCCACGGGAACGAAGTCCCAGAAGGAAAGCTAGTATTAAATATCTCGATAGAAAAATATTCATTATTCCATTGAAAATAACATTAATTTTATTATTTCCATGGAGATTTAAAAACAGAATCCATAAACACTGGAAATGCGAACAAAATTTTGAATTTCGAATAAAAAACATGGCTGATAAAAAACGTTGCGCCGGAAAGCGCGTTCTACACGGTCGCGTTTCAACGAAAGTGCACCAAGCGTGAGGGCATTATGCAGAGCCGGCTTTTTGAACACATTTTAAAATTCACTAGGAATCATGTCGGATTGCCTTTATCATTTTACTATGTGCATTAATTCGCTTATTTCGTGAGTTTTCTCGTCAGCTTGACAAAATAAATAAAATGAAAAAAAAAAAATTACCTATACAGAACACAAAAAATTTACTATTAGTCTATTTTCTATCTATATCTATATACATATTATAAAGAGGAAAGATTTGATTGTTTGTTTGTTTGCATTGAATAGGCTCCGAAACTACTGGACCGATTTGAAAAATTCTTTCAGAATTAGAAAGCTGCATTATCCCCAAAGGTCATAGGCTACATCATTTTCCCGAATTCCCACGGGAACGAAGTCCCGGGAGGAATGCTAGTATACCAATAAGAACACAACAAATTACCTAGTCCTTACTTCCTTACTAATATTATAAATACGAAAGTAACTCTGTCTGTCTGTCCGTCTTTCACGCCTAAACTACTGAACCGATTTTGATGAAATTTGGTGCAGAGATAGATTAGAGCCTGAGAAAGGACATAGGCTACATTTTATCCCACAGTTGGGCAACGATGTAACCTGTAGTCCACGCCGGTGGAGCCGCGGGCGAAAAGCTAATAACATATAATTTCCTTATTTATAAGTGCACAATTCTTTGTAATTTGAAATGTACCGTGTGGGCAAAAAGGGGGGAAGAGGGGTGTTATTAATTTGACGTGTGTATCTGTATCTCTGTGTATCTTTATACTGTATGTAGAAAGCTAGTTTCAAAATTAAAACCCGTGGGATAGTTTTTGTCTTCCATTCTG
The DNA here is from genome assembly GCA_949987775.1 of Aproaerema taeniolella. Lineage (NCBI taxonomy): Eukaryota > Metazoa > Arthropoda > Insecta > Lepidoptera > Gelechiidae > Aproaerema > Aproaerema taeniolella. The sequence continues at coordinate 18,709,861 of OX465245.1, forward strand.
CTAACAGTGTCGCTATGACGTCACTTCCTGGGGTAAACAGTCGGTATTTTTATGCGGGTAGTCGATAATAGTTGCTTTGTTTAGCTGTGACGGGGCGCGTTAATAGGAACGCGATAGGGGTGGTAAAAAACAGCAGCTGTTTCTTATCGAAAGTAGGTGGTCTATTTGACACTTTTTCTAAAATAGATAAATAGTTTTCCGCCCGGGTCTTCGTTCCCGTGGGAATTTGGGAAAGGACATCATTCAAAACGTACCAAAATTTAAAAGTGGCGGCCAAAAAAGTAATGTTATTATTTGAAAAGGACAGCTAAGCTGTACAACCTTTACGAATTAAAAATCTAGATTTTCAAGCTTCAAATCTAGATTTTCCAGCTTAAATGCATTTTTAAATCTAGAATTTAAATGTTTAACCTAATACGAAAAATGTTTTGTACCACAACCTATTGAAACACTATTTTCTATGGCCGGAACCTTTGAAAATCCAGATTTATAAGTGTCAAAAAAATCTAGTAATGGTCGTACGGCTTAAGTATCATACTAAAAAAATTAAGAATAATATGTTCTTTAGAAATAAAAACTTTACCTTTTTTTGGCCGCCACTTTAAAATTTTTAGTATTTTTTTGTATGGGCCGTGAATGATGTCCTTTATATAGCCTACGTGTTATTCTGATAACAAATTCAAATAAAAATAGCTTTATTTAATAGAATATTCGGGATATTACATAAAATAAGTCAAATTTGTGAATTACTTAACTTTGCGCCTAACCTATACAGCAAGGTTTCATTAAAATCTGTTCGTTAGTTTTTGTCATGTACTTCGTATTATTGTGTGTAATTGTGTGATAATTGGTGCGGTGCAGGTTTCTAAAATAAATCATTATTCTATTCTATTCTGAGTTCCAGTACAAACTTCATCAGCATATAACGCATTTTGTATGGGAGATCAATTTTTTTTTCGTGTTTTGACCTATTTTCCTTGGGGAAGTTGTTCAGTTTCATGGACTGACTAACCACCCGAGAGGTTGAAACAGAGATACATAAAGCCCTGTAATGCTTCATGATCCCCAAAGGAAAAAGTCCCTGGCTAAAAAAGCTAGCATGAAATACAGTGTCTAAATTTTCGAATCAAAAAATAAACTAACAAAACAGGCAAAGAAAATCACAAATCAAGCAATTCCACGAAAACCAATATTTCTGTTTGATGTGAAAGCTTTCATTAATTTGGTTGACTCTAAAAATTACACAAACAGAATTTCACGTGAAAACCAATTTTCAATTAATGATGTCTGTCACAGACTAAATAAATAAAAAATTGTGGAAGCCCCGACATTTAGGGCTTTACCAAAAAAATAAAAATAAAACTTAGACAATTAGTAAATTTTTGTTTAGTGTTAGCATAATTTGTCTTACTTTTAAATACCTAGTACACATACTGTTTATTTTACATTTTACTGTATTTAGACTTAAGTTTTACGTACATAAATAAATATTAATTAAAAAAAAATGTTTAAAATATGGCTGCATTGACATAGATACCTTTGCCTTTCTCGAAAATAATAAATTTGTCAACAACAAAATGAATGTCAAGTGGTTCTAGAACCATTAATAAAAATAAAAATAAACATTTATTATTTTATCAGGCATCTAAGGCCCATAGATAAATACGAGATAACATACATAATTATGAATTATAATGAAACAAAATAAAATAAAACTAACACTATGTCCTGGGTGTTTTTCCGGGGGTGTCTGCAACCGGGAATCTCCCTCGGAAACGGCGGAACACCACGCCCTCCTTTTGGCCAGTCTCCAGCATGAACGTCGGGGGTAATGCTCTGTCTACCCCGATATGGATTATATGCGTGAGCGTATGTGTGTATGTATGGTATAAAACAAAATGATATAAGTCAGTTTATTGGTGTTTTGATGTTTTATGGTAAACGAGTTATTGCTTATAACTTTTAAATGGCTAAACCAATTTTGATGAAATATAGCTAAGAACCATCTCGATTATGTAAGCTTTGAAATAAAAAAATTCGCATTGAAATCGGTCTATTCGTTTAGGAGCTACGAAGTCACAGATAGACACACAGATACCCCTCATTCTCTTTTTTTATCGAATAAAAAGTTGTTAACCCTATTCGTAAAGAATATTAAAACCAAATTAAATAGTGATGTAATGAAATCGCTATCGATATAATCGGTTTTCACGTAAATTAATGCCCGGCTCAATTAAATTGAATTTTGTTATCGGGGTATGCGCATAATTAATTCCTTTAATATATCATTTATCCGCTAGTGAGGATGGGCTTTTAATTTAGTTTATGAATTAATAATTCATTAAACATTCAGAACCGTAGGATGTTATACCGTGTTTATTTAGTGGTATCATAGTTAGATTTTAGCAGTTTAAAGTATACTAAAGCCATCAAAGCGCCATAAAGTTATTCTTCATTTTAAGACCCCTATTTGTCCATTTGATGGGATCCATTTTATTCACATAATTTTTCCTTCCTAATTTACTTTGGGATAACGAATGTAGCCTAATTTATACTGTCATAATTAAATTTTGCATAAAAGTTTTTTGGCATAATGATTTTCAAGCATAACGGTTTAAGTTAGGTTAAGTTAGGTTTTATGCTAGTAAAAATTATGCGAAAACAGTTATGCGTTTAGTTGTTAAGGTAAAATATCATTAGTTCTAAAACCATTACAAAAGTTGTAATAGGACTAAATATAGATCTACTTGTGAAATCTATACCAACATATAAAAATAAACCCCTATTTCTTTTGGTCACGCTATAACTTGAGAACGGCTTGATCGATTTTGATAATTCTTTTTTTGTTTGTTTCCTTATTGTCAGGAGAAGGTTCTTATGAAAGAAAAAATTAAGAAAGTTGAGCGGAGCATTAGAAAATTTAAGAAAACAGGACAACGTCTGTTGGGTCTATAAAAAAATCGATGTCGATAGGTGTATATGTAAATATACATCACAACACTAACTAATCATATAGCTTAGTCTCAAAGTAAACAACCAAAGCGAAGGATTCTCAACGATCGATATTATAAACACAAATTATCTGTAACATAAACATCTTACACGGTGTTTATGTACTATACTTACCTATAGAGAGTTTACTTTATGATCATGAGTCATTATCATAGCGCTCGTAGCTCTGTGGCTTTTACTGATCTCAACCGATCAGTGAGGTTAAGCAAAATTTTTAGTAGTTTAGGCGTGAAAGACGGACAGACAGATAGACAGACAGACAGACAGAGTTACTTTCGCATTTATAATATTAAGTAAAGAAGTAAGGATTGTTCAGGCAAAGGAAAATTTCACCGAGAGCCGTTAAAGTGCAATCAAACATGACACTGAACTTTAAAAAATGATTTAAAAATTATTCCACACAATAAAAAAATCCAACTGGTGTTAAATGATCTTCAAACCTTAAATTAGTAGACAAAAATATGAGAAAAAAATGTGACCTTCCTTCCCATTGGGTGAAATGATCCTAAAACAAGTGGACTACTCAACTACATCATCCCACCTGTATCTTATGGACATCCTCCTCTTTTAGACAAAGATAGATACATTTATTTACACTAATAATAGGTCTTTACCTATGAAATTGCCGATTTTTTCTCAAGCTTTATTTTGTTCATAATTTATTTGGTTGAACAGCTATTACTAAAATGGTTTTTAATTTAAAAACTTGATCATATAACTGAGATTTTTAATATTTTTTACTTTGGATTTATTTACTGAAAACGAAACTGAAACATAGCTCGTTTAATCTGTTGCCCGTTTCATTGATTATTTTTGCTCTACCTTTGGTACAATTACAACTTTCAATAATTTAAGTCTGATGAAAATTAACTTTATGTTGTCCAAACCTTCCCACAAAATTTTGTTAAATTTGGATTTCGTATTTCCAGGAAAAATCCAAAAACGTTAGGATGAAAAAATCAGTTTTCCAAAAATGTTGTATGAAAAACGGCAATTTCATAGGTAAATAGATATTATTATAAAGAGGAAAGATTTGTATTTTTGTATGTAACGAATAAACTTAAAAACTACTGGACCGATTTCAAAAATTGTTTCATCATTATAATGCTTCATTATCCCTGAGTAACATACGCTGCATTATTTTCCCGAAATCTCACGAGAAAGAAGTCCAGGGCGGAATGCTAGTGTAGTATTTAAAGTCGGATTAATTCGGCCCGACTTTGATAATTAACTGACATTAGTTTCAGGCTCCGTTGCAGTTCTATTCACCGTTTCAAACAAGCTGAACAATACTCGTTTCGCCTCCTATTTATCTAAATGAATCTGCATATACATACTCGTATACAAGGGCATAAGGGACGGATCAGCAAATACTTAAATGGTGGAATCTACTTATAATACTATGATGGGCTAAAATTAATTAAATCCAGGAAACTTCAAGTTAAATGAACGCGTTTCGCTTTTCCGGTCTTTAGTTTTTCTGTGTGAAATGAAAACTCTTACCGTAAACGTTGTTTTCGTAAACGCGATTAAAAGTAAGCTTCAAAACGTCGGTGAAGTCAGTTTGACGTTAATCTAGATCAAATCAAACATTTGAACTCGGTTTTAGTTAAACCAAGTTCTGCGGAACTCGGTTCAGAATGCAAATGGTAAAATACCTACTTAGGCGCTACGCATTGTTACGCAAAACGTCCCCTCGCGCGTGCCGCTGTCATAATGCGATGTACATTGCTGGTTTTCATGTTTTACACTGTTATTAGTGTTTATTTATTGAAGCATTCCGTGCCCTCGTTCCCATTCCCGTGGGAATCCGGGAAATTATGTAGCCTATGTTACTTAGGGACAATGTAACATTCTAATGGTGAAATAATTTTTCAAATCGGTCCACTGTTTTCCGAGCCTGTTCAATGCAAACAAACAAACAATCAAATTTTTCCTCTTTACAATATTAGTGTAGATATATTTAGATATAGATAATAGGAGTGCACTCGAACAACTATTTCAATTTTCAAGCAGAAAATATTTTAAAACTTGATAAAAAATTTGAAAATTTTCTTGTGGAAAGATCCACTGGAGAATCACGAAGAATGATGGTTAGAGTTCAGGGTTTCAGTTTTTGCTAAGCTGCCCTTTACACCCTGCATATGCAAAACCAGGTTCTAGTTTATTAACTAAGTTAGGTTCCCTCTCTGACACGCTGTTAGGTATTTAAATAAGGTTTTATGAAGCTGAATGTTAGAATTTTAGGTTAAAAGGGAATTCTGCGTTCTATAACTTTAAAATTAAAGTCCAATTTTGTTTGGCTGTAGATTTTCTAAACTTTATTCATACCTTAGTATGTGAGGTTAAGCAACGTATACTCAAGAGCACGTCAAGCTTGACACTTTGGACTTTGGACCGGCCTTGCATTGTGTAGCGCGCAGTATAAATCAGAGCTCAGCTTAAACTGGTAATGTACCTGCTCTTGACTGTACAACCTGATGGGTGACCAAAGTGGCTATTTGAAGCGCTCGTAGCCCTGTGGCGCTCGGACAGACAGACAGACATATATACTTTATTGCACACCGTGACACAAAAACATTACAATAACAGACAATGACAGAAAACAGAAATGTACAAAAAGGCGGCCTTATTGCTAAGGTAACAATCTCTTCCAGGCAACCTTTGGGTAGGAAAATAATGAAAAAAATATAAAGCAGAGCGGGTGGTGGCTAACAATAAAAAATGAAATAATAATAAAATATATTTATCTATTACATAAACTACAGCTCTAATATTTAAGTACATAATATAACAATATTACATATACTAATACATATAATATAATATTACTATGAAAGAAAGGAACATATTATAACAAAAAGGGTTCATTGGGTAGAGGAAACGGAGTTGAGGAAATGCGCTTTGACTCGTAACTTAAAGGATTCTAGGGAAGGAGATCGTCTTACGGATTCAGGAAGATTATTCCAGAGACGGATAGACTGGACCGAGAAGGATTGAGAGAGGAAGTTAGTAGTGTGAGGAGGAATATTTAATGAAAGATTATAGCAAGAGCGGAGATTTTTATTTAGAGTAGCTGAACGGAAGGTGAAGAAGTGAATCAATCAGTGAGGTTAAGTAACGTACACAGGAACAGAGAACCTGATGTCAGTTTATCAAGGGCGTTTCCGTACTTCGGAGGGCACGTTAAGCTGTTGGTATCGGTTGTTGTCGATTGATTACAGAGGCCATTGTGCGGTTTGAAAACTCCGATACCCCCCGGTATTCAGTTCGCCAACGCCTGATTCTTTATTATGTACTAAGCAATCTTTTGAAAGACTAGTCTGTAGCTTAGTTCAACGCAGTGAAATGCGCCGCGGTCAAATGTCAAAATAAAAATTGGAAATGATAACCCTAGAGGGAGGGCAAGCATTTGCGCATTCGTACAATATTCCACAATTTTAAATTACCTAATTTGCCGTGTGGTGATCGGTTGAGCATAACAGCACCCCATCTCTTTCCGTGGGTGTCATAAGAGGCGACTAAGGAAACACAAATGAGACCTGCCTCCTAGTAATCCATCCCAGGCAACGACACTTCATTTTTTTTCTGAATCTGAGGTGTCGTCCTATGGTCTCATGCGGTGTGGTAGGCTCTGTAAAGGGCCGTCTGGTTCGCGATCTCCCTCCTACCGGAGTCCGACGCCAAACAGCTTGCTGTGTTCCGTCGGTGCGTGAGAGTACCAGTCCCTTTTTAGGCATTTTCTGGGTTAACTCGCTCCATCGTCGACCTCATCTTTGACCTTTATGGTCAAGATTGAGGTCAAGAGTTAACCCATCTTATAATAATAAAAAAAACTTTAATTAGTGTGAACAAGATTTATTCATTATCATTACTCAATTATTACAATATATTATTATACATTAATAACAAAATTACATGTCAAAACTTAAAACTAAATTAAACTTGATATTTTCTTCACCTTTGCTCTATACTATTATTATATTATAAAGAGGGAAAAGGTGATTTATTTTTATGATAATTATTTATTTACAATAAATATTACCTACACTATTTACTTAACTTAAGCCTAAAGTCGCCAAACTACTAGTAGAAGTTTGTAGGCGTAGCGCTCTTCCTATGTTTGTTTGTTTGTTTGCGTTGAATAGGCTACGAAACTACTGGACCGATTTAAAAATTCTTTCATATAGGCTACATAATTTTCCCGAATTCCCACGGGAACGAAGTCCGGGGCGGAATGCAAGTAATATATACAGTTAAAGGTCGCGATTTATTGATTCATCAACGCCCTGCCCAAACCCTTGCAGTCAGAAAGATGCAATTTGGCATAAAGGTCCCTTTTATAACGTAGACAAGGAATAAGGGAAGATTTTCCATCAGGAAAGCATAAAGAAAGAATTTCTCTTAAAATGGTTGCGGTCAAGGCTATACTTCTTGATAGCGATACAAACTTAGGTCTCACCCCTTGAAAGGCTCATTAATAACGCCTTATCTTTTAAAACCAACACAGAAATTAATTAAGCCCCGGTAGTAGTTTCAGACCTTAGTTTAATCTTCGCTGAAATATTAGGAGTACTTACCTAAATCGTACACGAGGTAAATAAGTATATGTCACCGTAACTAATCAAACTCGTTATATTATAATTTTACTTAGTAAGTTTTTTTTAGTTGTGTTATTATAAGCATCCAGAGACTTTATGTCAGTGCCTTTGTCTAGATTAAGTTTTCTTGTTAATACTTGCTTTTTTAACTATAATACAATACTTTCCATAGAGGTTTAAAATTTATAAATAAGTATAATAAATATATGAATATAATATATATATTTAACGATATATATATATTTAAACGAGTGGCGGTTCTTCGCTGTTGCATTCAGACCTCAAGGCATCTATGACGGCTGTGTCTCGACTTTTGATCGCCTTGAAACTGAACAACATGTCTTAAGGAGCCATTCTCCTTAAGACATGTTGTTCAGTTTCAAGGCTCGATTCATTGCGTAAAGTTTCCCAAGATCTTACATTTGACGTCATTCCTGAACGAATCGACAAAACATTTTGAGTCATTCGTTAGGGGACAATTTCCAATTGGCACCATATTGATTTTGAATCCCCTATTTCAAACCTTCTTTAAAAGTCAGTCCCTATAAATATGTATGTGTTAATATAAGGTGTAAGGAACAGCTTAGCAAAAACTGCGACCCTAAGTTTAGACCACCATTTTAAGAGTTTTTCAGTTTTTTAGCCTATGTCCTTCTTTTTAACTTACGAGTTTCCTACAAGTTTATGAACTCTTTTATACAACCAACTACCCGACAATTTTAAGACGATGACCGCAGCCTCGCATAAAGAAAATTTGACAAAATGGTTACTACAACATTGCTTTTATAGTACTAAAGAATATCTTGAAATCAGACATAATTGAATAGTAATTGATTTTGACATATTTGATTGAGTATTATTGACATTTTGTATTAATTGACATAATTTTATTTTCTCTTGAATGGCATGTTATAGAATATTTAAAAAAAAACTGACTTACATACTAATATTTTAAACATTTGCATGCTTTCATGTAAGCTGAAAACACTATTCTAATATTATATTACAGCATCTGTGATTTTTACTGTTTTTAGCAAATAAATATTATTATATTCCTAATCCTAACGTCTAATCTGTCTCTGTACCAAATTTCACCAAAATCGGTTTAGTATTTATTCGCATTTATAACATTAATAGGGATAGGGATTTAAGTACCCATTTGTTAAGTTGTCCCTTTCACCCGGCATGTAGTGAGTTCCTTATTGAACTCTCTATATAGAAGAATTATAGGTATGTGTTTGTCTGTGAGGGGCCAGACGGCTAGACAGGGTGACTGTTTAAACTTGCTCAGTGTTTTCGGTAGGTATAGGTTACCTGAAACAGGCGAGTCGGCGGTTTACAAAATGCCGTCATCTTGCTAAGCTGCAGATTGTATAACATGTTGAAACCTAGCTTTGGTTGTTTAATTAAACTGATCATTATTGAAAAAGTAAAAAAAAAACATATAACAAAACTATAAAGACCAATATAGGTCCCTTTACTTATATTACATAGGTAAAGACGGCCGGTTTGGTCGAGTGGTAGTGACGCTGCCTCTTGATCGGCGGGTCCTGGGTTCGACCCCAGTCGGGGCAAACATTTGTGTAAAAAGCAGATGTTTGTTCTCGGGTCATGGGTGTTTGTGTTTGTCTTTATGTGTGTTCCAAGGGACCCACGACACAAAGGAAAACCTTAGTGTAGGCCTTTGAGTGTGTAGCGTTTATTTATTTATTTATAGACAGCGGCACGTCAGGTCATCCATTTGCACTACGAAATCCGGCGCTATTACGAGCTAGATAAGGACGACGTCAAGGTCAACATGTATAGCATGATGTGCTGCCGTGTGTACCTATTTTGTATTATTTTTTTCAGTTTGATACTGTGTATTATGGCTATCACTAAATATTATAAAATAAAGTCCTTTGCCGCGTCTGCCTATATGTAGTTTGTACCTACGTGATAAATTCAAAAACTACTGAATGGATTTTCATACGGTTTTAACAAATGAATGGCGCGATTCAAGAGGTTATGCGTAATGTGCATGATTCGTTAACGTTTAAGTAAATTGGTTGAAACCCGAGGAAAGTCCGCGGCGAAACTAGGGCGGGTCAATTCAATCTTTGAAAAAATGGCGTCTACACTTGCCAATAGGGAATGGCGAAGTCGCCAATAGTACTCTATTGGCAAGTGTAGAAAAACCCTTTTATTCTTTATTTGTATAATTGTATAGCTTTAAATAGCTCTGCCTATACCTCATATACAGTATAAGAGCGTGAATCTTTTACGACAGTCATCAAAAATTTGACATTTCAGGAAGATGAACACAAAAGTCCATGAACAAAAGTCATTTTGTCTCAAAATGAACGGAACAGATGTTACGGATATAATTTTTATTGTTATTGGGACTTTGGGACTCTATTTAATGTGTACTTATCCAAAACTAACAGATGTTAAAAAGGTTATGATGCTACAATTTTTTGGACAACTTAATTTACCTGTTACATCAGTTTATCTAATGCACAGAATACTTATTATGTCAAAAGAAGGGCAACCGTTAAGGGACCATCCATAAATTACGTCACATGTTAAGGGGAGGGGAGGGGGTCGACAAAGTGTGACATTGTGTAACAAGGGGGTGGGAGGGGTCATAAGTTTCGTGACGTCACATTTCAAAATGTGTTATGAGTATCAAAACGTGTTAACTATTAACGACAAACTTAACCTCCTCAGTCCCGAGCACTCTTTTTACGTTTTTACTTTGGTTGAGACAGTGAGCTTTGAGTTCCCAAAAAAAACTCTATTAAGTACTGCTTTTATAAGAAAATTACAAAAATGGAAAATATGCAAAGTATGTGACGTCACGCTAGGAAGGGGGAGTCTTACAAATGTGACCAGCTGTGAAAAAAAATCATGAAATTCGTGTGACGTAATTTATGGATGGCCCCTAAATTCAATTTATTGAGAAAATTGCGTCCTTAATCCTAATTTCGCCAATGACTGAGTATTTTAATAAATATTAAAATAAAGAACGACGAAGTCGCCAATATCAAGTAAAGAAATCGTCATAGCCTCGTCCGTCGATCAGCAGGGTGCACCGCTAGCAGGTGCGGATGATCATTTTGGAGCAGGAAGATGTTATGACTTCACACACTGCCCGGGGTCAGGCGCTAGTCTAAATAACTCTATTGACACAAATAACTCTTAAATTTAAAAAAAAAAAACAATTGGTTGCACTCCGGGAGTGCCGGCAGAAGTGAAAACTTGAACATTAATATGAAAATAAAACAAAATACACAAAAAGAGTCCGTTGTTCTCTCAGGATTCGAACCCTCGACCTGCTTACAATCTGGCAACTTTTCCACTCGACCAAACTACCTACTTCCAATTTAGTAAAATAGTCTATCGGTATTTCCGCACTATGTGCGAATAATCGTTGACATCTGTCACAGCGATAATTTTACCGTAGGGCTGCCATCCGTCCGGGTTTCCACCCATACTTCAAAGTACACATCGCTACTAAAGAAGTTTTCACTTCTAAAAAGGTGGCAACCCTATCCTACGCATTTTCGATCACATCTGACGATCACGGTCACGTGACATCTGACGCGAGTTCATCGCGAATTTAACAGTGCTCAACGCCACTAAAGAAGTTTTCACTTCAAAAATTGTGTCACCCCTTAGTCCCCCGACTTTCTATTGCTTATAACTTTTAAGGGGGCGTCCATTAATTACGTGAGAAGTTTTTGAGGGGGGAGGGGGTCGGGCCGGATCTCACACAATCTCACGTGGGGGAGAGGGGGGGTCTCTACAAATATCACGTAATATTTTCCCCCAAAAGAAATAGTGTTGAATTGCGGGAAAACTAAGTTAAACCAACTAAACCATGTTTTTCTGGTCGCCACTCTTAAGACTACTCATGAGTTCCCGTGGGCTGAATTAGAACAATCTTTTTTTTTAAATTTAAGTTGGTAAATCATAGCTGTTTTTTATTGTTAGATTATTAAAAGTTTAAAAAGAATTAGGCAAATTATGTAATTTTTCTTAATAAATTACCAATTAACGTATTTACACTAAAACTAAGCATTTTCATAAAACTCTCGTGAGATAAAGGAGGGAGGGGGGATGTCGAGCCAAATCTCATGACATCTCACCAGAGTGGTTGGGGGGGTCGAAAAATCGCCAAAAACACCTCACGTAATTAATGGTCGTCCCCTAAACGGCTTTGATCAAATATAGATAAGAACCATCTCGATTACGTTACATTCAAACAAAAAAAACAGCATCGGAATCGGTCCATTCGTTTAGCAGCTACGATGCTACAGACGAACACACAGACACAAACGTCAAACTTAAACAGCCCTCTTTTTTGTCGGGGGTTAAAAACAATACAGCACTAACTTAATCCCTAATAGGGATGTTGAAAAAAAAATCCAATCTCCCTTGTTAGGTCTGCTGTAAGAAATTTCTTCCTAGAAATAAGCAGTGCCTGTTGTGTCGTATTTCTTTTTGTATGTTTCTTTTTATATGTCTATTGTGTACAATAAACAGTAAATAATAATAATAATAATAATAATAATAATTGACAGTGTTTGATGTTATGAATAATTGTAGTATGTGAAACCAAAATAATGCTAGAAATATATTAATATCCAAAAACAGCATTAAAATTGGTTTATAAATGAATAAGTTATTGGATTTTATATTATCATAAGAACTAGCTATCTCGTTTTGTGGGGACAGCTAGCTATCTCGTTTTTACCTACGCAAACAAATGGCGGTGACGTCACGTGCCAGTAAGTGCATCTCTTTTTCGTTGTTTGACAGTTTCCCCCTCTACTGAAATTTAATATCTTGTAACTTCTTTATTTCTCAATAGTTTTCAAAAATTATTTCGGTTTTGGGTTTGGACTCAAGTCCTTTTTAAGATAAATAATTTAAAAAATATAGTCAACATCCCTATTGCTACAAAGTCCCCCATTTCGAACCCTATTAAAAGCTTCAAACAAACATGTACTGCAGTCTGCAATCTCGTTAAACTCGCTATATAGAACGTGTAGGTCTGTCTGTGTAGGGCCAGACGGCTAGACGACAGGCATAGGAGACTGTGGTCTGGTAATGAAATCACTAGAGCAGTGGTTCTTAACCGGTGGTTCGTAGACCACTGGTGGTCCCTGGAAGCACCTGAAGTGGTCCACTGAGCCATCCCAGAAATATTCAAAGCCAAATGTCAAAGCCTGTAAGTGTTTTAGCTTTAGCTAGCACTGAACCAAGTATTCAGAAGTTCCTGAGTAAATAGGAAAAAAAACCGTAACAAAATCAAAACATTGTTTAATACGAATAACAGTGCACGTAGGTATAACTGTAGAACAACCCCTTAATCATTTTTAACCTTCAAACAATTGGTGGTCCATGGCAAGACGGATATTTTGTGAAATGGTCCCCCATGGTCAAAAAGGTTAAACTTAAAGCAATAAGTTGTGCCTTTTATGTTCGTTTTCCTATTTGTCTGTATTAACGTTTGTAATTTGTCCTGTGTACAATGAACTGTTAAATAATTAAGGTTAAGAACCACTGCACTAGAGGGAAGCTGAGTCTCACAGACGAGGGGCGACGGGAAATCTGTATAGTCAGGCTATTGATATATAAGGGGAATATACCTGGGCATTGCCACGACATTTTAGAGTTATTTCAAAGCTGTTTTCAGCAAACCAGTTACATTAGGTACTGGTGGACTGGGAGCACAGGAAAAACTTACAGTCAAACTCAAAATAACTGTTCAGAATGTTACTTAAAATATGAAAAAGCAGTGAAGTATTGAAGGATTTAAATACATACACATATGTATATTCGTTCTTTTGATTCTACTGACTCCACGCCTATTCGCAAAGTAGTAGTCTTCCCCAGAGAAGAATAGGCATAAGAAACTCTGAGGGGCTCTTTTTAATCTCATTACAATTTTTTAAATTTTAACTAAATCTGAAATAACTCTAGAGCTGAGCAGTTTATTCCCATTTCTACGACTTGTCTGATAGATAATCAGTTTGTAAAAGCCCTTTTTGGAAATTTCTAAACCGACTTTAATACAAAGGAGGAGGTTCTCAATTCGACTGTATGTTTTCTTTTGTATGTTTGTTACGCGATAACTCCGCCAACCGTCGGCCGATTTTCAAAATTCTTTTCATGTTCTGAAGAGTACACTCCTCAAGTGGTCCTCTATAAATTTTATCGAAAATGATTAAGCGCTTGTAAAAAAAATAAACAAAAACAAAAAAAAAATACTTACAAACCAAAACTTCATTTAAATAACTAACTGAATGACGTTTTCATGTGTGTGTGGTTATCTGCTAATATGCATTGTAGTCCGCGAAAAATAGGAAAACTGAGGGAATAAAACCATGTATGTAGTTTCAAAAGATGCAGGATTATGTAGGGATAGCTCCCCGGAATGTTTTTGGTACTTTTAATATTAATTCCTTTTTTGACACTAGTTAGCTCTCATACCAGCCCATATACTTACGTCCCCACCGAGAGGCACGGGCCTCCCTTCGAAACACGAAGGGGATTTAGGCCATAGTCCACTACGCTGGCCTAATGCGGGTTGGTGGACCACTCGTCTTTCGAAAATGAATTTTATTGGACGAGCGGGTTTCATCACGATGTTTTCCTTCACCGTTGAGCAAGTGGTAATTAGAAATCCGTGCATAAATCCGAAAAGACGAATTTAGTGGTACAGGCCCGCACCAGGATTTGAAACAGCGACCTTCGGATTACAAGTCTGGCTCATTACCAACTGGGCTATCACCGCTTTCACTAGTTATCTAGTTATCTACTTTGTGCGAACTATTGTTGGAATTGAAGTCAGTGAATCATACGTTTTTAACGTGGAAAATTCTGTTTCGGGGGCTCCGCCGCCGCACCCCCGTGCAAGCCAGCAAGCAGCAAACAAGCAAGCATGCAACATGCAAGCAGCATGCAGGCATACAGCGTGCAAGCAAGCAGGAATGCAAAAACATGTTCTAGCCCGTCCCATTTGTTGTTTCGATGAAGCTAAAGAGAGGCAAATGAAAAAAGTTATAAAGATTTCGGCCGAAAGTAAAAAGTTCAAAATAAACTTTGGTCAACAGTAAAAAGTTCAAAAGAGAATTCGGTCCATAGTTTAATGCTCAAAAGAAACTTTGACCAACAGTAAAAAGTTATTTTGAAAATGGATCAAACATAATTCGGTAAAATGATACTTTTGTCTAATGGCATTTCGATGATCTGAAAATATGGCATATGAAGCATATAGCAAAAAAGACGCAGGTTAACCGTTTTCAGTCAAATAAAATCCGGACATAAATTCTTCGAAAGGGTGATCGGTTCCCACTGACAACCTATAAAAGGCTGTTCTATCTAATAATAATACCCCTCAAAATATATGTCAAACGTGGCATAAAATGGTTTAAAAACCACATGACTTGACCCGTCAAATCCTGGATCATAGTCAAGCAAGCGTACCTACCCAAAAGAGAAAGGGAACAACTAGGAAGAAGAACTCTGGATCTCCTCCTTTGTTTGAAGTCGGCTAAAAATGGCGGGGAGCCTTGGTAGTTAATCTTGGCGGAGTCGTCGGCGTGTCTACTCCCCTGGGGTGCAATGAAATATGCGTCTGTAGTTCTACCCCAGACTGCAGCCTTCGATAGCACTTAGCTATTTATTAAACCTGTTTTCTTAAAGATATTGTTATATTCTTTATTGCACAAACAAAGTTTATTTTACCAGCCCATATACTTTCCCACCGAGGGACACGGGCCTCCTTTCGAAACGCGAAGAAACAAACAAAACAAAGTTACAAACAAGCTTATCTGTAAAAGAGATCTCTTCCAGCCAACCTAACTAGTAAGAAATAGTAGAAGGGGAAAGAAACTGCTTGAAAAAAAGAAAGATTTATTTGAAGTTATCACCAAAAAGCTAACAGTTACAAATCTATAAGATTTTTTTATTAGGAAGTGATTCGTCTCTGTGGAAATTTCGAAAAATTATATACCTACCTATAGGATATGTGTTTTTTTTAATCAGCCCATATAGGTACCTACGTCCCCATCGAGGGGCACGGGGATTAGGATATGTTACTCGCTAATAAATAAATAACACAGCTTTTTATTGGTAAAACAATTTTAAAAATCAGTCCATTGGTTTTTGATTCTAGGTAAGTATCCATTACACATCTTTTATCTTTGTAAAATCGAAGACAACAGCAGTTTTTGTTATTTTTTTCTACTGTATCTAATTTATAGTACGGTACTTTATATGTATACAACACGCAAGAAGAAGCGAAGGGGTGGTTTTATTTGTGCCTGCCACTCACCAAAAAAGCACAGCAAAATAAGTAAATCTGGTTATGGTTTAGTTCAGTAGGATCTGCCCAGATATTTTTGGTAAGAAATAAATAAAATGCTTACTAAAACGTATTGATTTTCTTTTATTATTATTATAAAAGACGACATATTTTCGGAAAAACTACTAAACAGATGTCATGGCATTCAAGTTAGCACGTCATGTCAAGTAGGTATATTTTTATACCAGCGCCGTGGCAATGACCGCGGGACCGGCCAGTTCACGGCCGTTTGAGAGACGTTCAAAAACCATATCCTTGTTAGCAGACTCGAAAGGATGAATCGTGATATATTTTCGAACAGACTAATGCACTCGACGACTGCCACCCTGTTGTATTGTATTGTACCTATAGGTAGTCGAAAATAAATAAAACGTCACAAGAGGGGCGGCAACGGCGCAGAGCGCGCACACACACACATTCAAACTACGCACACTTGCCTCAAAAAGGACGCGCTCCGAAGAGGGCGCTACCGTCGATCAGTCTCGCGCCGAACGCCATAAGGGCCGGACGTCTGTCGACCGTGCCAACGAAATAAACTAGTTTTGTTCCGAACTAACCCAGTGTTTTTCAAGAAACTTAACCGTGTGTGGACTAAAAATTGTGTTGTTCGATTATCTAAAGTGAACGGTGCGTATTATTTCCGAAAAACCGGCACTCACATGTTCAATGTTTACATCTTTAGCTATACATCCAGACATGTGTTTCGTTTTTTTTTCTCCCCCTTGTAGGGTATTAATATACGGGTAGAAGGAACGTCTGTATGAATCAGACAGCAGTAGAATTAATAAAGGGCTCTTTTCTTTACAGATAAAACTTTGGGATTGATTTGGTTGCTGTTAAACAAAGAGCCGGGAGGTGAACGCACTTGGATTTAGCAGGTATGTTCTAGTACTTTTAAACGGTTGAATTGTGTGGTTTGGAAACGTGTTTCCGAGCGTTACATGTTCAATTTCAAATGGTATTTTATTCTATATTTGAAGTGTTACTAACCTAGCGTCGGAATGACTAATGATCATGTTTTGCGATAATCCGTTTGTAGGTCATTGGCCTCGTTCTGAGCTATTGTAATTTTGCTGCGTATGAGTAGTGTACTCACAATTACATTTTGTTGTATTGCGTAAGAAACATGTAGGTAGGTAGTCAAGTAATTAACGTTTTACATATCAAACCGTGAAATTGCAAGGTGGGTTTTTATGTAATTGTTAACATTTGATTTGACATTTTATAAAGGCTTTTAATACCTACAAACGTGAATCGATTTACTTGTTGCTTCGCCCGATTTGAATGGAGTCTCGTTTCGTCACAACATGAGTTTATTTTTGTTATTGTGCCTATTTATAACGCTGGTATTTGAGTGCACATATGCCTAGGTACATGCAAAGAGGTAGGTACCTAACTAATGACAGTATTTAAAATATTGTATGACTCCCAACATTTAGGGCCTATCACAAAAAATGGCTGTCTTAAACAAAAAACAGATTCCTTTGCTTTTCCCGAAAGGGATAAAATAAACAAAATCAAAATGACATAAGCCAGTTCATTTTTAACCCCCGACGCAAAAAGAGAAGGGTGTTATAAGTTTAACGTGTCTGTCTGTTTTGTCTGTGGTATCGTGCCTAGCTCCCAAACGGATGAACCGATTTTCGTTTTGTTTTTTTGTGCCATAGGTACCTAATTTTATCCCGAGTATTCTTGGCCATGTTTCATGAAAATCTGTTCAGCCGTTATCGAATGTCAGGGGTGATTCGAAATTTTTAATTTACGTGCTACCTATCTAAGTGGTGTTTTGATGTTTTGTGGTAAAGCAGTTATTCCAAACTCTTAAATATAGCAAAGAACAATCACGATTAACTTATAACACCCCTCTTTTTTGTCGGGGATTAAAAACTGGTTTATGTTGTGGTAGAAATTGCGCCAACAATAACTTATACCTACATTACATAAAGTACAGATGACGACACGTCAAGGTACCCACAGTAATACAGTTACACAACCGGCTCAGCGATAACAGTCACTATTACAAAGCGATAACGCTGATTTCAAGGTGAACAGGCGTAGTCTGAAGTGCTGTCGCGCGTACCTTTAAAAATTGTGATTTTCGTAACGTGCCTACCTACTGAACAACACGTGACGCTGTCTGCCTACCCCATCAGGGATTATAAACGTGTATGGAATGTACAGAGGCCAGCGCATAAGGTTACTCCATTTTCATTGCAAAAGTGCTCTTATCACAACAGCACAGAGTGCACGGGTGTGGTAACCTGAGTCGCGGCCGTCCGTACATTAAAATAACACCAAGGAACCATTAGGACAGTATTACAGAACGCGATTGATCTATTTTATACCTACTTGAGTAGCAGTCGTTTTTGTCATTTTGATAGTGAGAGAAAGAGACAGTAAATACTTGGGGAGAGGAGAGCCTTTTCTTTTAAGTCCCTCCTAATGAATGAATGAATGAATGAATAAATTCTTTATTGCACACGTAAACAAAATACAAATCTTACAGCATCCTAATCTCACAAAGTAATCTGACCGTGTGGTGATCGTTTGAGAATAACACCACCCCATCTCCTTCCGTGGCCCGTGGGTGTCGTACGAGTAAGAGGCGACTAAGAAGACACAAATGAGACCTGCCTTAATTTAAAACGACACTTAATTTTTTTCTGAGTCTTAGGCGTCGTCCTATGGTCTCATGCGGTGTGGTAGGCTCTGTAAAGGGCCGTCTGGTTCGCGACCACCCTCCTATCGAATCCCGACGCCAAACAGCTTGCTGTGTTCCGTCGGTGCGTGGGAGTACCAGTGCCTTTAAAGGCATTTTCTGGGTTAACTCGCTCCATCGTCGACCTCATCTTTGACCTTGTGATCAAGATTGAGGTGAAGAGTTATCCCATCTTATAATAATAATAAAAAATGCTTCAAGTCCTTCCTCTACACTAATACAAAGAGTTCGTGACTATTTGCTCATGAATTTGATAGCGTGTCTGTTTTCAAGGGTAGACTACCTAAATACTTAAATCTACGTGGCTAGGTCTAGGTCAGCCAATCGCAAATAGAACCTTAGATCATACCCAACTTACACAGGCCCCTCTTTCTCACTGGGCACTCTGGGCAAGTGCCCAGGGCCCCGCGATTAACGAATAGAATAGAAAAAATATTTATTTTATAGGACATTCAGGATGCCACTTAAAACAAGTCAAGATTACATGAAATACATACAAACAAACATTAAAGGATTTAAATACATACATACGCATTCGTTCTATTGACCCTACTGACTCTACGCCTATTCGCAAAGGTGCAGTCTTTCCCAGAGAAGAACAGGCAAGAAACTCTGAAGGTGCTCTTTTTAATCGCACTAAAAATTTTTCTTATTTTCTAATTTTAACTAAGTCTGAAATAACTCTAGAGCTGAGCAGTTCATTCCCATGGCTGCTTGTCATCCTCTTGGCCCCTCTTGTCCCCAGAAGATAATTATAATAACAGATAAGAATATTTTTTGCTTATTAGCTTTTGCAAGTGTTAAGAGCGAAGCGCTGAGTATACCTCTTGCCA
The DNA here is from genome assembly GCA_949987775.1 of Aproaerema taeniolella. Classification (NCBI taxonomy): domain Eukaryota; kingdom Metazoa; phylum Arthropoda; class Insecta; order Lepidoptera; family Gelechiidae; genus Aproaerema; species Aproaerema taeniolella. The sequence continues at coordinate 18,729,382 of OX465245.1, forward strand.
TATAATCAGACTTTCTATTACACTAAAATATAACCTTCACTGACTTAAAGAAGAATCAGTAGTGTTCTATTACAATTTTCAGACTCAGGGGCCCCATAAATCTATGTGCCCAGGGCCTCTTATAGGTAAAAGACGGCCCTGACTTACAACCTTCTTTCTATTCACTCTTTCTTAACCTTTTCACCGCCAAAGTCTGATATATCAGACGTTTAAGTTTCGTGTTCTTGCCGCCAAAGTCTGATATATCAGACAATTTTTTTTTAACTTTAATATCGTTCACCAAGCATTCGCTATACGCCACAAAATTAAAAAAAAAATTTTTTGATGTCGTGGCGTGTGGTGAGCGTTTTTGACGAAAACTCTTGGCGCTGGTTCCAGAACCACAGGTGCTTTTAACACACCTGTGGTTCTGGAACCACTTCGATGCCATGTTTGACATTCATTCTGAGGGGTATTAGATAGAATATGAGTATAATAATGAAAGGTTCCCTATCCACTACGAAAATCGACACTATTATGAGCGAAATAAGGCCGACCTCAAGGTGAACTTGTATAGCCTGATGTGCTGCCGTGTGCACTTCTGTCCCAGATATTACACACATCAACGCGGTCTAGGGATATTGCACGATTTTTCATACAAAAGAGGTATGTTTGAGAAGCTATAAAAGCATACTCGAGATACATGGAGGGCTATAATTTTCAGACGAGCATGTGCTAAACCTGTATTTAAAATTCTAGTCAATACATTTTGTTTTACTTGGAATTTGTGAAAACGTGACGGAAACGAAAAAGAAAATGCACTTTTTGCCTGCTTTTAGTATGAAAATAGACGATTTTACGTAATTTTTTTTACATTTTCATCACGTTTTCACAAATTTCAAGTAAAACAAAATTTATTAATTAGAATTGAAAATTCAGGCTTAGCACATGCTTGTCTGAAAATTATAGCGCTCCATGTGTCTCGAGTATGCTTTTATAGCTTCTCAAACAGACCTCTTTTGTATGAAAAATCGTGCAATATCCCTAGACCGCGTTGATGTGTATATTTTATCCTTTAACTAGCTTTTTGCCCGGGACTTTGTTTTCGTTGAAAAGTAGCCTATGCCACTCTCCAGCCGGGCTATGATGATCGCAACGACATATTATCTCATGCGTTATCTCGTGGTCACGTGACTGTTTCGACCAATGAGATTACGAGAAAGCGTCACGTGACCACGAGATAACGCGTGAGATAATATGTCGTTGCGATCATCATAGCCCGGCTGCTCGAGAATGTAGCAAGTTTCGAAGTCGGAAATACAGCAGCTCTATAATTCGGCTGAGACGCTGAAACTTCACTTTGATTGCGCGAGGGCTCAAAGGCTTGCTCGACCTCTGACGTTGTCAATGTTGACATTTTGACACAGGATTGTGATAGCGCATTACACGCGCTATCACCATCATACTCGAGCTACAGAAGCAAGTACAGAATTCCATTCCTTAACAGTTCTTACGACTAGTTAACAAACGTGAAAGGTTTTTTTTTAAAATAATAAAGGTCATTGCGTCATTTTGGAAGTAACGGCACAGATTGTATTGTATTGTCAAGTTTTGAAAGTTCAAAATGCAATGGAATCAAGGTCTTACTGCCGTGCTCAGAGACGTCAATTAAAGTTAAGTACTGTTAAACTCTGATGTTGTCTTTTTCACTCTTGATGATATAAACAAGGATAGCATGACATTTAATTACTTCTTAACTTTCATTGACGTCTCTGAGTACGGCAGTTTGTCTAAGACATTGTGATTGGCAAAACTAAATCCAGATGTAATTCGGGACTACCCACGCGGTTAAACTACTAAATATTTATAATAATCCTTATCATTTAGTTGGTTTTGGTACTTACAGATAGGCCTGAGATAAACACTAGCTTGGTTTAGGTCATTAGTGTTAGGTCTGCCATCAAAGACATTGTCTTCGTTCCCATTTTTAACTCCCAAAAAAAAGAGGGGGCATTAAAAGTTTGACATTTGTATCTTGGCTAGTAAAGTGTAATCCTGCTTCAGCGTAGCTAACATGGGATCAGTCAACAATTACGTGATCACTGGAAGGGGGGTGGGGTCGGGTGCTTGGGGGGGGGGGGTTAGATTTAGAATAATCTATTTTATTGATTTAACTTTATAGTTCTTACCTTTTGCATTTTGACAAATGACGCACCCTCTTCCCAAATTTAGGTCATTCAAGACCCATAGAAACATGACATACATGTCAGTGCTAATCAAACGCAACAAGCTCGGACGAAGATTACGTAATCAAGGCGAGGGGGGGGGGTTAAAAACAAAAGATTACGCTGTGATCACATAGGGGGTGGGGGGAGGGTTAAAAAAACGGCCAAAAATGATCACGTAATTGTTGAACGATCCCCATAGAGGCGTGATATCTTGTCATGTCGATGTAGATAGATAGATAGATAAAACCTTTATTTAACTGACACATTACACACAATTACAAAAACTAAAAAAATATATTTAAAAAAATAAAGTAAAAACATTTGTATTTTAACGATTAGGTAATTAAAATTAATGTGTTTGGAATAAAGTCTGTGTATGTCATTCTGCCTGTTCCGTACTGACGCTATGCGATAGAAAGAGAGGGTGGAACGAGATACATACTACAAAATTATCCCACGCGTCTATGTTAGCTATATTGGGGTAGTGAAAACACTCCCGCATCGAATGGGGACGTGAAAAGCTATGGATCAAAGGACCCGGGTACAGTCAAGCGAATATTCCATTAGTCTTACTTGTCCTGTTGTCGAATTAGGGTTGTCGACTGTACAAGATGGATAAGATAGATAGATAACAACTTTATTCACTCCAATTAGTGCTCGTAGACCAGTGGCGCTCGCTGATCTCAACCGATCAGTGAGGTTCAGCAACTTACACAGAGGCAGGGAACCTGATGGGTGACCAAGGTGGCAATTTATCACGAGCGTTTCCGTGCTTCGGAGGGAAAAAACCAAGTCAGAAGCCATTGTGCGGTTTGAAAACTCTGACACCAGGGTTAGCCAACTTCGCCACAAAATTGATAATAGGTACACGATAAGAAGAAGAACTCCTATAAGTCATGTCAACTAACACACCGCAAAACACATAAACAAACACTTTTTTTGTATGTTTGTTACGCGATGACTCGGCCAATTTGTTGGCTGTTTTTTTTTGTTTCGTTTAGAAGAGTTTACTTTTGATTACAAGGATAGACGTGAGCGTATGTATGTATGTGTACCATTACTATGGTGCCACCTTTATTAATTTTATCAAAATATATTCAGCGCTTCAAAAAACACATATACACACTATACTTAGATGACGGTTTGGTTAGTGGTTATCTGCTGATAGGCATTGTTGGTTTTTAATTAGGTATTTTTGCGACTAAATCGAACTTAGGTTTATAGATTGTTTATTCTCTTTAAAAACAATGTTCGTTTACATGAGATATGGCTGTACACAGGGTTCGAAAGGATAATTATCACTGATAATTATCACGATAATTATCATGATAATTATCGTGATAATAACATATGGATAATTATCGATTGATAATAACAAGCAACAAAGCCAATGGAAATAGAATCATCATTGGATGAAGATATTCCTTTGGCTTCTTTGGTCAATCTAAGTTAATTTATTTACGACTAGCTTTTTGCCCGGGACTTCGCTCTTTCCGAAAATTGTGTTACCGATATGTTATTCTGAATGCTGATGCATAAGCTATATTATTTGTCAAAGAGCAACAAATATCCATACAGACACATTCACTTTAATAATGTTTTGTTACAATTTGTTCTGAACCAATATAACGAATTAATTTCGTAATTATCTTGATAATTTGGAACCCTGGCTATATAACAATAGTTAAAACCTAAGTAAGTAAAGATACATATTATCGTTCTTGTCGTCATGACTCCTTAAAAAAAACGTCTTAAAAATACCTCACTTTTTTCTCGTAGGTTGGCAACCCTAGTTTCCCTCGTCCTATCCCTCCCACGCCTCGGTCAAAGCGTGAACTTATCGAATTGTGCGTGTTTTTTATCCGGCTTGATTTATATTTTATCAAATTTTCTTTTGATAGGCTCTTTCACTTTCTTCGAATGTTTTAGTACAGCCTAAGAAGTCTATTTTCTTGAGTCAAATCCACTGAGATTGGAGGGAAGTGGGCCTTTTTTTTTTGACATAGTCTTTTCGATTGCTCCAGTGTATGCTCCGATTTCACGAAAAAGTGCGAGTCTCTTATATCTCGAAGAGTTTTAAAGATATGAAATTCAAAAAAAACTTAAAAGACGCGTATTTACGAGAGCTGTAAGGTGCAAAAAGAATTATTCGAGAAAGTCAAAAACGGAAAAAGTTAAGGCTGAAATAGTGAAAAAAAAATCATTTTTTTCCGAATTTTTGATTTTAGCGCTCGATATTTTGGAAACGAAGAATGATATCAACATTTTGAGAAAATCTCTAGACAATTTAGTCAGCTACAATTTGAGCCTAAAACAAAGACGGTTAAGGGTTTGCCCTCTAGTCTAACCTTTTTGAAAAAAGTCAAAAAGTCAGAACGACATTTTTCACATATTCTAACTTTCTCGTCGCTCAGCGACAGTATTTTTTAGAATTCCGTAGATTTGTTTCCAATGTGATCGGGAGTCGTGTGAGGCACGAAATCTGTGATTTTTTTAAGTTAAACGCTACATACTCAAAAGCCAACACTAAAGTTTTCCCTTGTGTCGCGGGTCCCTCGGAACATACATAGTGACAGACACAAACACCCATGACATGTGAAAAATCTACTGCTTTTTACACGAATGTTTGTCACGACTGGGAATCGACCAAGGACCCGTCGATGTTGGAACTGTGACTGCATTCCGGTTTGAATTCCAAATTATTGTATAGATGGTCAATACCAGGGCCCCGTATAATTTTCATATACTTGCTAACAACCACCCCGACTAGCAGCGTCACCGCTAACCGAACGTAAAGTTGCAAACTACTTAGCAACTGAAAATTCAGTTGGCGGTGGCGCCACCAGTCAAAGCAGCCGTCATTAGATTTATGAAATTTGGATAGTTCTCAATTTCGCCACCTGAACGTATAAAATAGCGACCATGCCATCGACACACAACTGAAGTTACAGAATCGGGGCCCAGGTCTGTTATGCAAGTGTATGTGAACACAGGTCTTTTTTTACATTTTGCGTTTTGCTCGTTTGGCGTGTTGTGCTCATTTTGCGTGTTGTACATTCTGCGTATTGTTCATTGCGCGATTTTTACATTTTGAGTGTCGTGCTCATTTTGCGTTTTGTACATTATGCTCCGAAGGGGAATAGACCATAAGCCACGTATTTCTGTCAAGTTTCTTAAAAGGTCTCTCGACAATGACTAAACTATTTCTGAGTATAAACTAACTACTTCTTTACTCGTGTTATTCTACTACAGGATACGGAACTAGATATGAAAATAGTCTTGTAGTAGGTTAAAGTAAAATTCCATTACCTGCGGCCACAGTGCGTCATTTGATTATTTTTTCCTTGACGTTTATACAGGGCTTTAGGTATCTCCCTTTCAACCTCTCGGGTGGTTAATCAGTCCATGATACTGAACAACTTTCAGTTACATAGGTCAAAATACGAAAAAAAAATCTTGAGTTCCCATATTAACTACATCAGCATAATATAGCGCATTTAGTATGGGAGATCAAAATTTTTTTTTTTTTCATATTTTGACCTATGTTCCTCGGGGAAGTTGTTCAGATTCATGGACTGATTAACCACCCGAGAGGTTGAAAGAGAGATACCTAAAGCCCTGTTTGTCGATGTCTTCCAAACCATTCCAAACTAAAACGATCACGTTTTATAAAGATTGACGTGAGAAAACAGACTTCAAGAAAAGCAAAAATAAAGACAACATCATTTAATGTGCTGTGTAGTACCTACTGATCTGTTTGAAGTCGGTGCGAATGCGGTCTATCAAATTTATTTGGTTTGGCACCGACTTCAAACAGATCGGTAGGTACACCCTTGACCTGAGAAAAAACATAAGCTTTTCACACAAATATTTGCCCCGATCGGAAATCGAACCTGTAGGACCCGTCGATCAAGAGGCAACCTCACTACCATTCGACCAAGACCGTCATGGACGTGTCATGTTTTTTCTTATATTCACTGAGAACACTGATCACAAACAACATATTTTGCAATTCTACACCGAAAACATTTGTTTAAAAATATAAGTTTTTACTCAAAACAATACCTACTACTTGATTTACATTACAGGAAAATCATCACTAAATGTAATATAAATAAGACTGTCAATCGCGTGAGAATTTCACGGAAGTGTTTGCGCATGCGCGTTGTAACTTGAGCGTCGCGGCATTGCACTCCTACGTCTTGCATCTTGCATAATCTGTGGCTGATAAGTCGCTTTGTACAAGGTCAAATGCATAGGTTTTACGCAATTTTTTATTAGGTATCAAAAATCTATTAAGTGTTATGTATTTCTTTTGTAAATTTGTAATCGAAAAATTGAATTGAGTATTTGTTTATTGAATTACATTTTTATCATGTACGTATTATCAAGTATGTTTGCAAATTAAAGTATCAATTAAAGTCAGAGTTTTCAAACCGCCAAAATCAAATTCGTCTATACAGGGCTTTAGGTATCTCTCTTTCAACCTCTCGGGTGGTTAATCAGTCAATTTAACTGAACAACTTTCCCAAGGAACATAGGTCAAAATACGAAAAAAAAAAATTTGAGTTCCCATACAAACTTCATCAGCATATAGCGCATTTAGTATGAGAAATCAATTTTTTTTTCGTATTTTGACCTATGTTCTTTGGGGTAGTTGTTCAGTTTCATGGACTGATTAACCACCCGAGAGGTTGAAAGAGCCTAAAGCCCCTGTATAAAGAGGAAATATTTGAATGTTTGTTTGCATTGAATAGGCTCCGAAACTACTGGACCGATTTGAAAAATTAATTCACCATTAGAAAGCTACATTATCCCCGATGGACATAGGCTATAATAATTTTCCCGAATTCCCACGGGAACGAAGTCCCTGGCGGAAAGCTAGTTCTGTAATAAAATTGAAATTCCATGGATGAATTTGTCACAAAATAGTTACAAAAACAGATATTAGTAAATATCGGTACAAATAGATGTAAAGGGCACAAAATACGTATTGACTCCTACGTAATAATGATCGCGTGATTGAAATTACCAATTTTATTTTTCAGCTAGTAGAGTGAGTTTTATTAAGTTTCCAGCTCTAATTATAGCATTTTGTGTTTATTTGTAAAAAATGTACAATGCAACTCAAAACACAATAATTTGAGCTGGAAACTTAATAAAACTTGATGATTTTCCCGTTTTTCGGATATTCTTTTTTTTATTATCATGAGAGTTTTTTTTTTTTCATATTTTTGAAGTGAAAACTTCTTTAGCGGCGTTGAGCACTTTTAGTATGGGGAAAAAAATGTTAAACTCGCGATTAACTCGCGTCAGATGTCACGTGACCGTGATCGAAAATGCGTAGGATAGGGTTGCCACCTTTTTTGAAGTGAAAACTTCTTTAGCAGCGTTGTGTACTTTGAAGTATGGGTGAAAATCCGGATGGATGGCAGCCCTATGGTGAAATTATCTCTGTGACAGATGTCAACGATGTCAACGATTATTCGCACATAGTGCGCAAATACCGATAGACTATTTTACTGAATTGAAAGGAGACAGTTGGTCGAGTGGAAAAGATGCCAGATTGTAAGCAACAGGTCGAGGGTTCGAATCCTGAGAGATTAACGGACTCTTTTTGTGTATTTTGTTTTATTACCATATTAATGCACAACGTTAATGTTCAAGTTTTCACTTCTGCCGGCAATCCCGGAGTGCAACCCGTTGTTTTTTTTATGTATAGGACATACTTCAAGCGACCTCCCATAGCAGTTTGATCCATGATTTCTGAGCCACCCTGTATTATTTACACGTGCCTATTACGCCTGTTCTAGGAATTTAGTTAACAGATTTAATAACAATTAAGTTTAGTCTAACAGAGGTAGACAATGAAAATTTATACCACGTTTTATGTAATAGTTTAGTTTTTAGTATTACCCAATGTGGTTTCTAACTAGATACGTGTGTAATGTAATTCTAGCAGATGAATTCTTACTAATATTATAAATGCGAAAGCAACTCTGTCTGTCCGTCTTTCACGGATAAACTACTGAACCGATTTTGATGAAATTTGGTACAGAGATAGATTAGAGCCTGGGAAAGGACATAGGCTACATTTTATCCCACAGTTAGGCACGATATAACCTGTAGTCCACACGGGCGGAAAGCTAGTACAGAATATGTTACGGCTAAAACCCGAAATGCCGTCACCCCTAGTTCTAGCCAGCTAAAAACTTAAACCCTTTTCCTTACTAATATTATAAACGCGAAAGTTTGTATGGATGTATGTATGTATGGATGATTGCCACTCTTTACGTTCAAACAGCTAGACCAATATTGATATTTGGTTTGGAGATAGCTGACACTCAGGCTGCATAATTTTCACAAATTTCCACAGGAACGAAGGCCGGGCGGAAAGCTAGTATAACCTAACCTCAGTTTACTCAGCTAAACTTGTTCACACCTACCTTAAGCCGTAACAAATGTAAAAATGAATCTTTTCTACTTCTCTACTTTGTACCACAATCTTAGTATATTTATTAGTTATAAAGCTTTACGCCCGGGACTTCGGGACTTCGTATCAGCTACCTCCATACCAAATTTGATCAAAATCAGTCCAGCCGATCTTGAGTTATAATAAGTGGTGTAACTAACACGACTTTGTTTTATATATTTAAGATTTTAAACACTCAGTTGCAGAAAAGGTCCTGATTCACTGACTCATCAACGCCCAGCCCAAACCCTTAGACCTAGAAAGCTAAAATTTGTCAAAAAGTTGTCTTTTATGACGTAGGCAAGCACTAAGAAAGGATTTTTCAAAATTCAACCTCTGAGGGGGTGAAATGGAGGTTCAAAGTTTGTATGGAGAAAACAATATTTTTGGACATTTTGACTCGAAGCTTTGTCAAGATATACCTTGAAGAAAAATGAACACGTGTTTCGCGATTTTTCGAAAATCATCTCCTTAGGGGTCAAGAATGGAATGGATGACTAAGTGTTCTTTGCGCGAGCGAAGCTGCAGGAAAAAGTTAGTGTTCTTTAAAGTTAAAGCTTTAAATGTAATGTCAACAAGACTGAAAGTGACAGCATGATATTTAAAGCGGTCGCGGGTTCAAAACCTGGTGCGGGCCTGTACCACTAAATTCGTCTTTTCAGATTTATGTACAGATTTCTAATTATCACTTGCCCAACGGTGAAGGAAAACATCGTGATAAAACCCGCTTGTCCAAGAAATTTCATTTTCGAGTGGTCCACCAACCCGCATTGGGCCAGCGTGGTGGACTATGGCCTAAATCCCCTTCGTGTTGCGAAGGGAGGCCCGTGCCCCTCGGTGGGGTGGGGACGTATATGGGCTGGTAAGAAGAAGACGAAAAAGATATTTAAAGTATCATTAACTTTAATGCACTTTCTGCAACTGGTCGTAAGCACCCTGACCTAACCCAAGCTGCGTCCATTCCCCCCACATTTGATGACCAATTACGAGGAGCGAACGTTAAACCACAAACCAACCATTTCTAAAAGCAGGGAGTGCTCGAATTGACGGCAATCATTCAATTACTGTTACATTAGGGCGTATAATGTGTCACCCGTTGCCTTGACAACCAGGGCCCTTTTAAAGGGCAGCTCTGTCCTTGTCTGTTCTACTGCGGTGACGATAAGAGTGAAAGTGATAGATGACGCATTGTTTAATTTATGTATGCTTTAAAAGTTAATGGTGTTTTTTAAGTTTTTACTTTTGTGGGAAAACTTTTGATTATTACTAGGTTCTTCTATTATATCTATTTTTACCAACTTCAAAAAAGGAGAAGGTTCTATGTTCGACATGTTTTTTTTTTATGTATGTTCACCGATTTCTCCGCCAATTATGGACCGATTTTCAAATTTATTTTTTTGTTCGAAAGAGTACTTACTACATATAAATTTTATCAAAACTGATTCAGCTTTTTTAAAAAATCAACAAAAACAAAAAAAATCTACAAAGCAGAACATGATCTAAATAAGTGTGTGACATTTTCGTTTGTGGTTATCTGCTAATAGGCATTGTAGTCTGCAAAAAATACTAGTTTATTATCTGCATTGTGCGAACTGTTGGGATTGAAGTCGCATACGTTATTAACGTGGAAAATAATTTAATATGTAAACGGTCCTGATTCATCAACGCCCAACCCAAATCCTTGGACCCAGAAAGTCGAAATAATAATAATAATAATAAGGTTAACCTTAGTATCTACCTTTGAGTGTGCTATTTCTATCACGTTCCACCAAAATTGATAAAAAGCAATTCATATTTCTGTCTAATAACCAAGTGCGATAAAAACAAAGCTAAGCAACAAAAAAATTGCGCAAAAACCCTCAAACGTCAGCTGTAATGAAAACTATGTATTGTTATGCGATATCTTCATTACAAATGCATAATTATAACTATGTGCTAATAGCACAACGTGAGAACCGTATCGCAAGTCACAGTTGAAGTTTTTCTATTGCACTCCCTTTTTTAATTTTCACGACCACTATAACTTGGTCTTAACAATGCTTATGTGAAGAAACACAGATGGGTCAAGTTAAACTGGCTATGCTCAATTTCTCAGGGCTAGTACAGTCGTTTACAAAAGTACTTCTGCCCCCTCTTTCTTTGCCCAAGGAGCGGAACGCCACGCAAGTTGGTTCTCAAGCTTATGCCTCGTTTAGACTGAGTCACGGGCGAGTTGGTAAGTCATGTTCTTTGTCTGACTGGTCTGTAGCTCAATCGGTTACTTGCCTACTGATCTGTAAGATGCGGGTTCGATTCACGATCTCCACAAACAAATCGACTTTTCAAGTATTTGTGAGTAGTCTGGCTATTAGACAAGCAGCCATGGGAATAAATTGTTCAGTTCCAGAGTAATCCAGATATAAAGTCAATTAAAATTAGAAAATAAGGAAAGTATGGTTTGAGTTAAAAAGAGCAACACTCGGAGTTTCTTGCCTATTCTTCTCTGGGGAAGACTGCGCCTTTGCGAATAGGTGCAAAGTTAAAAATGCTAATGTATTATGTAATGTAATGGAGAAATTAGTCTCTTTGCCTTTTAACGAGAAAAAACACTGGATCGCGCCGAGAGTTGAATTGGTTTTTTAAATCTTTTGATATCTAGATAGCCACTTCAGTGCCGTGGATAAGTTGCCTGTACGTTGTTAGTTCAGTGGTTAAGGCGTGCGTGAACAAAGTCACTTGCTTTTGTCATTTGTGAGATAAGTTCGAAATTGCATCTTATTATATTTAGTTCAATAGGTATGAAGTTGTAGGACCTAACAAAAAGGGATTATAATGATAACAAGATCAAAACTGTCGGCCCCAGCCAGCAACTTATTCTATAATTCTACTTAAGACTTCGGAGGGTCGGATCGGATGTATGTACTGTACCTACCTGTAAAGATGACAGTTGTAGATAGTAACAAGTGTCAGACATATATCGGTTGAAGTCTTGTCAAAAAATGCTAAAAAGAAAGTAAGGGGGTGTTGGTCATAACATCTTAGTGCCCCAAATTCGTCATCCTCATGTCATCGTCAACTGACGAAGCTCTTGACGTGTTGCTGTCTGTTGTCTTTATTTGATATTAGCGACTTTGCCGTACTCTATTTTTTAATAATAGGTCTTTACCTATAAAATTGCCGATTTTTCCTCAAGCTTTATTTTATTCATAATTTATTTGATTGAACAGCTATTACTAAAATTGTTTTTTATTTAAAAACCTTGGCCATATAATGGAGATATTGAGTCAAATTAATACATATTTACTTTAGATTTATTTGCTAAAAAGAAGCTCAAATATAGCTCGTTTCATCCGATGCCCGTTTCATTGCTTATTTTTGTCGTACCGTTGTTACAGTTACAATTTTTAATAAATTAAGTATGATGAAAATTAACTTAATGTTGTCCAAACCTTCCCACAAAATTTGGCTAAATTTGGATTTTGCATTCCTGAGAAAAATCCAAAAACGTTAGTATGGAAAATTCAGTTTACCAAAAATATTGTATGAAAAACGGCAATTTCATAGGTAAAGACCTATTATGTGTGTTAAAATACTTAGGGATAATTGCGATTGTGGACGATTATTGCCCTGCTTTTGACATAAGTATTATGTGCTTTAGATAATATGATATTACTATAGGTAGGTAAATAAAAGTGCACAAAAAATGGTTACACCATAACGTTTTAACACCTGTTAGTCTTGTATAAGTATACATTAAATAGAGTCACAAAGTCTCAATAACAATAAAAATTAATATCCGTAACATCTGTTCCGTTCATTTTGAGACAAAATGACATTTTGTTCATGGACTTTTGTGCTCATCTTCCTTAAAGGTCAAATTTTTGATGACTGTCGTAAAAGATTCACGCTCTTATCCTAAACAGACATTAATTAACTTAACATAAGGACAATTAAAGGTTTTCCTAAATGACCTTAACATATTTGAGACGGATTTGCACTAAGTTACCATATCAGCCTATTGCAGTCCACTGCTGAACATAGGCCTCCACTAAGGTGCGCCACTTTGCACGATCCTTCGCTTTTTGCATCCAGCCTCTACCCGCTGTTTTCTTTAAGTCATCTGACCATCTGGCTGGGGGCGTCCTACACTACGTTTGCCAAGACGTGGTCTCCATTCGTGAACCTGTCTTCTCCAACGCTCGTCGGTTCTGCGACAGACATGGCCAGCCCACTGCCACTTCAGCTTGCTACACTTTTGGATAATATCCATCACTCCGGTTTTCTGTCGGTTGACCTCGTTTCGGATTCTATCCCTTAGCGAGATCCCGAGCATGGAGCGTTCCATAGCTCGCTGAGCTATGACGATTTAAAATTAAAAAGGTGACTGCGTTGAAAGACTAACATTAAGATATTGAGTAGGTCACTATTATTTATGAAATCCCATCTAATTTATATAAATCAAACCCGTAACCTTTAGATTAGTAGGTAAGGTGTGCACCGACTGAGCTATCAGGTCAGACAATCGAGTGTGGGCCTTTTAGCGTTTATTTTATTTATTTTACTTTAATATAGCTATAATATATGTTAAGGAAGGGAGGTAAAAAGCTTTTGCATTAAATTCCCAAAAAAAAAAACCCAAAAAATGGTGTTTTATTTTAGTTAATTCCCGATTATGTGCGCATTAAATTGGGTTGTCTTGCCAAAAGTCCACTAATAGAAGTGGCTAATAAAACATTTTTTTTTAATATCATCGGGTCATCATCCTGTTCTGGAAATTGAACTTGATTATATTATAAATGTTACAACCACAGACATTGAAAATATAGAGTAAGTTGAATAGAATATAAAAACCGGTCAAGTGCGATTCAGGCTCGCGAACGAAGGCTTCCGTACCACTATCTATAAAAACCAGCAAAAAAATCACGTTTGTTGTAGGGGAGCCCCCTTAAATATTTATTTTATCCTGTTTTTTAGTATTTGTTGTTACAGCGGCAACAGAAATATATCATCTGTGAAAATTTTGACTGTTTAACTATCACGGTTCATGAGATACAGAGCGTGAAAGAGTAACAAACATCCATACATTCTCACAAACTTTTGCATTTATAATAATAGTAGGATAGGATGAGTGTAAGTATAATCCATCTATCTATTTCAAATCTGTGGTCCCGTAGCGTCACTAGCGTGTACTCCGGAATAAAAACATTTCATCGCTTTCAAGTTCATGGCCACAAACAATGGCAACTGTCCAAACTCCAGATGATTCAAGTGGTTATTTACGATGCGTGTCTGTGTGTGTGTCATTCAGAGGAGTATGTACGTCTGTCCTTTGTTGTCTTGTCTTGTTGTGACTTCTGTCGCAAAATTGCGGAAATGCGACAGGGAAATCTTGCGCATTGCTAGCGTAGTAATTTTTTACTGAGTATCTAAGGGCGGTATTACAGATAGCGACTTAAGTCTTGATCTATACTTTAACCGTGTGGTAATCGGTTGAGAATAACACCACCCCATCTCTTTCCGTGGGTGTCGTAAGAGGCGACTAAGGAAACACAAATGAGACCTGCCTCCTAGTAATCCATCCCAGGCAACGACACTTCATTTTTTTCTGAATCTGAGGTGTCGTCCTATGGTCTCATGCCTCTTGATATACTGGGCTTTAGGTATCTTTCTTTCAACCTCTCGGGTGGTTAATCAGTCCATGAAACTGAACAACTTCCCCAGGGAACATAGGTCAAAATACGAAAAAAAATTTTTGATCTTCCATACTAAATGCGCTATATGCTGATGAAGTTTGTTTGGGAACTCAAAATTTATTTTCGTATTTTTTGACCTATGTTCCCTAGGAAGTTGTTCAGTTTCATCGACTGATCAACCACCGAGAGGTTGAAAGAGAGATACCTTAAGCCCTGTATACAACTGCCGCAATCAGCTGATGAGGCTTGGTTTTTCGAAACTTTTTTATTTCTTATGGTTTTCTTTGGAAAAAAATTTCAGTTTCTTTTGAAAATAGCCCCCTTAAGTTTTTTTTTCTTAGTATTAAGTGTATCCAGAATTTACTAGCAGGGTTCGAAAGGATAATTATCACTGATAATTTTCATGATATAATTATCATGAACAGATGGATAATTATCGATTGAAATAGAATCATCATCGATGAAGATATTCCTGTGGCTTCTTTGGTCAATCTAAGTTAATTTATTTACGACTAGCTTTCTACTTGGGACTTCGTTCGTTCTGAAAATTTTGTTGCCTATGTGTTATTCTGATACATAAGCTATGTTATTATAAAGTTTCATTAAAATCCATTCGTAACAGGAGTCTACTCTGACGGAAACGGATTTTAACTTAATATACTATTGATTTATGCTAATTTTACTTGATTTGTGTTCGATATCAAATAAAAAAATTACAAATATTTGTTTTTAATAATAACTAGTTACAATTTGTTATGAATCAATATTACAAATGAATTTCTTACACTGGTGATAATTATCAAGAAGCGTAATTATCTGGATAATTTTGAACCCTGGTTCAAAATTATCCAGATAATTTTGAACCCTGTTTACTAGTATTTAAAACTTACGGAACTTAACTTAAGAAAATGGAATTTTTTCGGTGATTAAAAAAGTAAGGAATCATTTTTCGTGCATCACATTGACGTCAGAACACCTAACCTTTTGAGTACAAACGAACAAAAAACATCAAGATCAGAGTAACAACATTGAACACTATTTATAAATGCACATAGTAGGTACATATACATAGCCAATGAACTGTGTAAATGCATTACATTACAACTGCGCTCAAGTAGTTGCGCCCGCGCCGCACTCGCTAGCCTTGTTGATAACACTTACTGCGTTTCCGGGTCATTTGTTCTACCCATTTTGTCCTTTCTAGACAGTGATATTGTTAAAATAAGAGTAGATAGCTATTTCTTTAAGGAAAATCTGGCACAAGTTTGAACATGTTGTAACGTGTTCTTATCACGAAGTCGTTTAAACCACCTTACGAAATCTGAAATTAACACTACTGTTCATCCATACCACACACTCACGCTTAATCCCTATCAAGGTTGTTCTAGAGCCATTTGACACCACATATTTCATGATCATGACACATTATGAGGGTTTGAAGATAGAATGTGTCAATGTCAACTATTGATTTTTTTACAACTACAACATATGTCAAAAGCAAATGACTGTGTGTCTGTGTATATCTGTTATATGTGTGCTGTGTTAGTCTGTATAATAAAAAAAAATTTAGGTGCTCAAATGTATTTTTTGCTTTGTTACAGGTAATAACGCCAAACGCTCCAAGGCCAATTTCTTTGTATGGTGAGACATACCTACCCAATCACAATAAATTGTTTATTGCGAATTTCGATTGGTTGAATATTGCCGTTTTGTTGGTGTACAGAGGCGAGCGCATCAGGTTACTCCATTTTCATTTCAAATCGCTATTATCGCAACAGCATAAGAGTGCACGCTTGTGGTAACCTAATGTGCGGCCCTCCGTTTATTCTTTACATGAAATCGTAGAAAAGGATAGTATGACGTTTACAAGCTAAGTTTAGTGAGCCCATCTTCCAAAAATGAGGGAAAACTGGACAGGCACATACCAACTGGATGGTTATTCCAATAATCAATGGAGCCTCAATGGCGGTGAAATGACAGTGAACGTCATTTTATCCGTTCAGGTGGTGAAATTGAGAACTATCCTTTCATACCTTTGATAATGGCTGCTTTGACTGACGGCGCCACGGCCAACTGAATGTCATGTTGCTTAGTAGTTTGCTGCATAACGTTCGGTTGGTGGTGGCGCTGCTGATCGGGGTGGTTGTCAGCAAATACAAGGCTTTAGGTATCTCTCTTTCAACCTCTCGGGTGGTTAATCAGTCAATGAAACTGAATAACTTTCCCAAGGAACATAGGTCAAAATACGAGCTCTACAAACTTCATCAGCATAATAGCGCATTTTGTATTGGAGATCAAATTTTTTTTTCTTCGTATTTGGACCTATGTTCCTTGGGGAAGTTGTTCAGTCTCATGGACTGATTAACCACCCGAGAGGTTGAAAGAGAGATACCTAAAGCACTGTACTCGTATATGAGGTTTCGATCGTTCTCAATTTCACCACCTGAACGGGTAAAATTGTCACCATTGTCATTCAATCACCATCGAGACGCCATTGACTTCATAATATTGGTTAAAGACTGAAAATTGATGCAACACTATCTACCATTTTTTGCACAATTTCCGCATCATTTATCCTTATTTTGTCCTCTCAGCTAGATTTTTCTCTCGCAACGTGATTAGTACATTTCTACAGTAGATTAGATTGTCACTAGGAAATAGGTTAGTCGGTCCTGTAAATACCTACCTTCAATCTTATTTCTCGTGTGCTTTTGCTGTTGGAAAATCGATCTTATTACCACTGCGTAGAGCCGAGCTCTTGAGAATGGGACTGTTCCTGCTTTGTGTGAAGTATTTTATTTCTTTATAGTATTTATATGCAGACCGTCCTTTGTCAATAATTCAATATTTTTTAGTATGCCAAGTAAATTGTGTTTTTTGAGTTTATTGCAAAGCTATGTCGTTTAATAAAATGCGGAAAATTTGTGGCTACATTTGTATGTTATTATACTAGCTTTTCGCCCGTGACTTCGTTCCCGTGGCCCTTTTTCTTTTGTCGTATTTTTGTATTCTTATGCTTTTCATCGTTTCATTACTCGTAATTTTTTTTCTGTGACGTCACATATTTGTATTTTTTTTATATTTAAAGTTCAGTGAGTAAGCTTCTTCTGAAGAAGCTTGCTCATTAACCACATCTTTGCCCCTGGCCAGATTCTGGTCAACAGCAAATCCATTTCTTATTAATTTTATGTTGCCACTTACTCGGGAAATTGCAATTTTTTTTTTGTAAAACGGTAATACCATTTGTAAACTAGACGGATATGCTCTCTTCTCTGCCTAACAAATAAATTAAAAAAACGCTACACACTCAAAGGTCCACACTAAGTTATTCCCTTGTGTCGTGGGTCCCTCGGAACAAAGGTACAGAGGCCAGCGCATCAGGTTACTCCATTTTCATTACAAAACCGCTCTTATCACAACAGCACTGAGGGTACGCGTGTGGTAACCCGATGTGCGGCCGTCCGTACGCATAAAGACAGACAAACACCCAAAATAATAATGTTGCTAGCTCACTCCAAAAACTATTGTGTTGTTTTAAAACTCGGATCAAATCTCCGCTTAGATCTAAACTATGTAAAACGTTTCCTGTACTTCCAAATACTTTTCGGCCATTATTGCGAGGTAACTGACTCGGTAATGATTCACATTCGTGATTCTACAAGTTTTTTATAACTTGAAATGATGTTTTACATAAAAAAAACGGAAAATACCGTCCTATTTGTACGTTTTCGCGGCTTTCGTGGATAAGTCGCGGGGAAATGTGGAAAGCAGGAATATTGAACGATTTCTAGAAGTTATCGAATATCTTTTGATTTTTTACGTTTTAAACAAGCTTTGTTAATTAATTTGGGTTGACCTTAAATTAGTTTTTACGTTTTAAAGTTTTTAGCTATGTCAATTATACATACAGGGCTTTAGGTAAATCTCTTTCAACCTCTCGGGTGGTTAATCAGTTCATGAATTTGAACAAATTTTACCAAATAATATGTAGGTCAAAATAAGAAAATAAAATTTACTTCCCCTAAAAACTTCATTAGAATATAGTACATTTTGTATGGGAGATCAAAATTTTTTTTTCGTATTTTGACCTGTTCCTTGAGGAAAATTGTTCAGTTTCACGGACTGATTTAGTACCCGAGAGGTTGAAAGAGATTTACCTTAAGCCCTATATGGGAAGTATTTAAATAAGCAAAACTTTAGGGGCTGAATCTAACCATAACACTGAACAACTTTCATGAAGGAATCTATATGAAATTCTGTTTTTCTATTCTAAGGCAGTGAAGTTCTATTGAGAGGAAACCTTGGAGAACGTTATTCAGTTGTGTGATCCATCTCCTTTTTCACTAATTAACAAATTTATGATCCAAAAAAAATTTACGCTTAACGAAGACCTAACTAGCTCAGTATCTATCTCTCCTAGAAACGTTCACAGCACTGCCTCTTATCAGCCCATATACGTCCCCACCGAGGGGCATGGGCCTCCCTTCGAAACACGAAGGGGATGTAGGCCATAGTCCACCACGCTGGCCCAATGCGGGTCGGTGGACCGTTCGTCTTTCGAAAATGAATTATCTTGGACGGGCGGGCTTCATCACGATGTTTTCCTTCACCGTTGAGCAAGTGATAATTAGAAATACGTACATAAATCCGAAAAGTCGAATTTAGTGGTACAGGCCCGCACCAGGATTTTAACCCACGACCTTCGGATTACATTACCAACTCATCTGGCTCATTACCAACTGGGCTATCACAGCACTGCCTATCCCCTTAGAATTCACGTAGAGACTTATCTATCTCTTCTAGAAACGTTCACAGCACTGCTTAACGCCTTAGAATTCATATAGAGACTCACAAGTATGTTTTCTTCTTCTTATCATGTAGGTATAATCAAGTGTACGGCGAACTTGACTAACCCTGGTGTCAGAATTTTGGAACCCTGAAATGGCATCTGATTTGGTTTTGACGATAAGTCAATCAACAACAGCCGGGACCGACAGCTTAACGTGCCCTCCGAAGCACGGAAACGCCCGCTTTTGGTTTTCTGACTCTGTACGTTGCTTAACCTCACTGATTGGTTCAGATCAGGGCGCCACTTGGCTACGATCGCTTCACAAGTATGTATGTCTGTCGTTCACACTCCCTTCTTAATATAGAATTTATGGTGTTAATGACTTGAGTAGTAAAATCACTAAGCAACGGGCGTCGTTACTTTAAAATGTGATAAAATGACGTCATAGCAACATGAAGCGGTTGTAGTTAACCGATTAGTGAGGTTAAGCAACGTTGTTGTGTCTCGGCAATCATTGGTTTTTCGAATGCATACGAATATGTTTTTTTTTAATTTTATGGGCTGGTTTTAAGACCTTTAGGCCAAGTCAAGTTTTGCTCACTTTACTTATTAATTTTAGATAGGTGTTTTGGATGGTTTTCTTTGTATAAAAACGAATTACTTACTAGCTTTCCGCCGGGACTTTGCTCCCGTGGGAAATAGGGAAAATTTTGTAGCTTATTTGTCCAGGGTGTCAGCTACCTCCATACCAAATTTTATCAAGCCGTTTGAGCGTGAAAGACTAACAAACATCCATACATTCATATTTAAACCAACTTTTGCGTTTGTAATATTAGTAACGACATTAAGGATTTATTAGAATTTAAAAAAAAAATGTTTGGTTTCAATTTCCATGTCTGTTACTCATTAGATTTATTGTCTACAGCGATATAAATTTAGAAATACATACTTGCTTCATTGTCGTTTTGTCAAACGTTGTGGTGATCGGTTCCGCAGTGTGGTGATCGGTTGAGAATAACACCACCCCATTATTTTTCGTCGTTATCGTAAGAGGCGACTAAGGAAACACAAATGAGACCTGCCTCCTATTTATCCACCCCAGGCAACGACACCTCAATTTGTTCTGAATCGAAGGTGTCCTATGGTCACATGCGGTGTGGTAGGCTCTGTGAAGGGCCGTCCGGTTCGCAACCACCCTCCTACCGAAGTCCGACACCAAACAGCTTGCTGTGTTCCGTCATTGCGTAGGAATACCAGTGCCTTAATAGGCATTTTCTGGGTTTCTCTGTCTACCTCGATAGGGATTGCAGGCGTAAGCATGTTGTTGTTTTGTTATAATTTCGGTGTGTTTCCGTTTGACGACAGACAACAAGAAATTACAAGCACTGTATTTTGATTACAATGATGTCATTCTATTCCTGGTATATTGCACAGATGGTTTATACCTATTCGCGCTATGACTGTGACACTGTAAGAGGATATAGGCTTTGGTTAGCAGTAATTGTTAATTATACACCAGTAGCGACACGCCCTGGCTTCGGATGGGTGGAATTAGAAACCATTTTCTAAGAAAGCAAAATTTTTCGACATCTTCAATAAATCATCGTTGTATTTCAACCAATTTACACAAATTAACTATAAATTACACAAAAAAACCTTCCTCTTGAGTCAATTCATCTATTAGTGAAAACCGCATGAAAATCCGTTTGGTAGTTTTTGAGTTTACCGCGTTCAGACAGACAGACGCGGCATGGGCTTCGTTTTATAAGTAGTGATGAATGTTATGCTAACGACTATGAAGCAGGTAAATCCTATAATATTACAAATGCTAAAGTTAGTGAGGAAGCTTGTTACTCCTTTACGCAGAAACTACTGGACCAATTTTAATGAAACTTTGCAGTAATAAAACTAAGACATCTAGAACAACACTTAAGCTAAATAAATGAGTCCTGATTTTATCATTTCCCAACGTCATACCAATTTTGACGGCCGGTTTGGTCGAGTGGTAGTGACGCTGCCTCTTGATCGGCGGGTCCTGGGTTCGATCCCCAGTCGGGGCAAACATTTGTGTAAAAAGCAGATGTTTGTTCTCGGGTCATGGGTGTTTGTGTTTGTCTTTATGTGTGTTCCGAGGGACCCACGACACATGGGAAAACCTTAGTGTGGGCCTTTGAGTGTGTTGCGTTTATTTATTTATTTTTTATTTGTAAGTTCACATGCTGGCTTTCGTAGTGCAAATGGGTAACCTGACCTGCCGCTGTCTGTACCTTAGTAGGTACATCCCGCCCACGGTACATTGATTGCAACAGAGCTTACCATCACCACGCACCATACTATTTTGTAACAACAGAGTGCTCTTTTAAACGAATGAAACAAAAGAACTTTTATGCCACAATTACGCAAGTGGAAGAGAGACGGGAATATACTGACAGATAAGGTCTATGTGAATGTATGGCGTCATTGTATGGAGTATCTTTTTTAAACGTTATCATTTTACGTGGTAAATATTTATGAATTAGTCACAGTACATAATTATTGACAATGTAAAGGATTTAGGTTCGTATTACAGAACGCGACTCAGACTCTGATTTATATTAAAGTAGCAGTCGTCTTTGTCATTTTGATAGTGAGAGGGAGAAAGAGACAATTAATACTTAAGTATAGATCAAAACTAGAGTCTTCTTCTGTTATACAGGCCTTACGGTAGACACTACAATTTCGTAACAAGATGGCAGCCGTAGTCGTTAGTCAGTGAGTCACGTTTTTGAAACTTTTTTTTTTTAAATGACGCGGTTCCTGTCGCGTTCGGCCGTGACATTTGGTGGGTGACCAAGAGCGGCCTTCACTCACGGTCATCAACACCGCGGCGGTACCTTACTTGATACTTTTTTTTTTCATTTTAGTTCAGGGTACCTGTTTTTTAAATCGCCTTCAATAAATGTTATTTTAGCTATATGTTTACTTTTTCCTATTGGGCCAGCGCGTTGCGTGGTGTTGCTTACACAGTAATAATAATAATAAATTGTTTATTAATAATAATAATATAAAAATTGTTTACAGTGACACTCTGTAAGATGTATGACTTAGACATTTCTATAGTGTCTTTCAATCCCGTACATTTTAAAGCTTTTGATTTTCTTCATCGCTAAAATGGAGTGTGCTTAGGAACTGCATAAGCTCATTCCGCCTGCCCTTTCTTCTATCGGACATCCCGTGTTTTTTTTTTCTAAATGACTTCACTGTTGGCCGCTGATGGCCTTGATAGCTTCACCGAGCAAGTGGCGAGCGCAGATGGCTCTCAACCCAAAATTTTAACTAACAGGCCTAAGGGTGCCCCCTGTGGGACTCGAACCTCGGCATAGGGCGTTACTGCGAGGGAAACGTCGGACATACGTTTGTGGAGAGAAGCGCCCGGGTACGTACCGGTACCGCGAATCGGGGCGGAGGTGATGGGGTATACGCGACGAAGGTCCTCGCCGGTGAGGACAGAATCTCGATCTGTGTGGTGTACGGGACTCTGCGCGTTGTTGGTCGGCCTGAATTCCAAGGGTGATGGGATCGTCCGGGTCGTTGAGGACGTTCCTCGGATTCGCATTGTGCGCTTTTCTTCATCTTTCATATTGCGCACTTCCCTGCCTACGTCAAAATTTTTGAGCTCATATAACCCGAATATAGTTAAAGATGATGCTGATGGTAAATAAGACTTTACTGAAAGGTCTTGTGACCAGAGCAATAGTCTCCAAAAAAAAAGAACAGCACTATGCGGGCCCCTTCTAAAAGATCATTTTCGCGCGTAACTCGGAGATACGTTTTTTTACACATTGGTAAAATATCGAATTAAAAAGACTGCACAAAATAATAATTTTCCACGTCAAAAACGTAAGAGTCACCGACTTCAATCCCAAAAAGACAATATTTTCGAGAGTTTCCCTCAATTTCTTCAGGATTCTACCATCAGATCCTGGTTTCCTTACCATGGGACCACACTTGGGATACTCCCTTTCCAACAAAAAAAGAATAATCAAAATCGGTTCATAAACGACGAAGTTATCCGCGGACATACATAAAAAAAATACGGTCGAATTGAGAAACCTCCTTTTTTGAAGTCGGTTAAAAAATAGATCGATTCAATTGGCTTCTTCAGCAGCTCTAGCACGATAACTACAAACTCGCGCTCGGCTTACGTTGAAACTTCACTTTGATTGCGCGAGGGTCTCGCGCAAAAGCTTGCTCGCCCTATGACGTTGTCAATGTTGACATTGACATAGTACCGCGGTGTTGTCGCGGCACTGTCACTATCGTACTCGGCCTGCTGAGTGAGCTTGCTACATCCTCGACAGCATTTTTGCCTTTACGCTAGATTGCGGTCATGAGCAAACCCTTTATTAATAAATAAATAATAATAATTCCACGTCAAAAACGTAAGAGTCACCGACTTCGATCCCAAAAAGACAATTTTTTCGAGAGTTTCCCTCAATTTCTTCTGGATTCCACCTTCAGATCCTGGTTTCCTTACCATGGGACCACCATTGGGATACTCCCTTTCCAACAAAAAAAGAATAATCAAAATTGGTTCATAAACGACGAAGTTATCCGCGGACATACATAAAAAAAATACGGTCGAATTGAGAAACCTCCTCCTTTTTTTGAAGTCGGTTAAAAGATAGATCGATTGAATTGGCTTCTTAAGCAGCTCTAGCACGATAACTACAAACTCGCGCTCGGCTTACGTTGAAACTTCACTTTGATTGCGCGAGTGTCTCGCGCAAAGGCTTGCTCGCTCTACGGCGTTGTTAATGTTGACATTTTGACATATGTGTTGTCGCGGCACTGTCGCTATCGTACTCGGCCTGCTGAGTGAGCTTGCTACATCCTCGACCGCATTTTTGCCTTTAAGCTAGATTGCGGTCATGAGCATACCCTTTATTAATAAAATAATAATAAAAAAGAATTGCTAGAAGTCCCGATTCAGATCCATAATAAAGTCTCCCATTTATAACTTGGATGTAATGATGATGACAGTACCATTTCTACCCGACAGTTGACAAGCCAATACCATCATGTTTTTCTATATCTTCCGCTTTTTGTCTCGTTTTCTCGTCAATGTCATTGCCATTCTCTTTCGCAAGGTTATTCTGTACTAATTATTACTACGAAACTGTACTAAGGACGGACATTCAGACAAGACAATTTAAAAATTCAATTTAAAAGTGGTTTGACAGACAGATTTGATTTGACCCGATACTGGTCGAATTCTTTGGCGAGGTCGTGAAATGTATTGTGAATTAAATTTCAAATTGCAACATTTGCTATGTCTACTTTTGCATTCTTCTTGCAGTTGATTTGCCAAGGAGTTCGAATTTTTTTGAAACGAAGATTGTTATGGGTTTTTATTTTTTTATTACAGTTAATTGTGCACCCACAGACTTGATGTCCACGCCCTTGTCTTATTACATTGAGGGGTCAGATTTCAATAAAGTAAAGTTCGCCAGAATTTTTAGTCAAAAGTCGATACATCATCATACTTATGCTGTGTTCCGTCGGTGCGTAGGAGTACCAGTGCCTTAATAGGCATTTTCTGAGTTAACTCGCTCCATCGTTGACCTCATCTATGACCTTGGTCAAGATTGAGGCCAAGAGTTAACCCATCTTAAATAAAATAAAATAAATACTTTTATTTCTAAAGAAAATCGCAAACTGGTGCAGGGAAATGTTACATTTTAGTTCCTATAAGAGATGGCGCCACGGAAACCCGTATGGGAACAGCTCTGTAGCTGAGGAATTCGGAGTAGGAGCCAATTTCGTCACCTGATGGGATATAATGGTCACCATCTTAGAATTGACTACCAACGCCATCTAGCGGCACAATTAGGAACCAATCCTAAGAAAATTATACAAGTTGTAAATTTTCCCGTCGTTGTGGTATTCAAACTCGTAAAGCGATTGTAAAACTTCGTCGTTCGTTTACGACTGTCAAAATCGTTTGTCTAATAATAAAATGTCTCAATTTCTGAGAGGCCCGATGTTTTATAGTCGATATGAAGAGATGCTTTAATTTTTTTATGGTTTTCGTGTATTAAATCGATTCGGAAGGCCTTGGCTTGTGATATTAGAGTATTGATTACT
This sequence comes from Aproaerema taeniolella, assembly GCA_949987775.1. NCBI lineage: Eukaryota > Metazoa > Arthropoda > Insecta > Lepidoptera > Gelechiidae > Aproaerema > Aproaerema taeniolella. Next base: position 18,754,648 of record OX465245.1, read on the forward strand.
GTCACAAAAGGTCAGCGGTAAACACAGCCTGCAATTAATAATAATAATTTACAGGTATATTGTCAATTTCACTGGTGACGTTGTAATATCACTGGTACAATACAATACCGTACGATATACTTTATTTGCACACAGATACATACAGTACAATTAACATAATATAAAACGTAGTGTACAACAAGGCGGGCCTATTGTTAGGTAGCAATTTCTTCCAGGCAACCTTAGGGTAGGACAGCAGTAAGGTAAGAAGTAGTAGCAAATTTTAATCTCATTAGTGTCGTGATTGATTTGATCAGTGATTAAAAAGGTACCCTGTGGATTTTTAATTCCAAAAATTGGTTAAGTTTAATGTAACTGACATTTAATTATGTCCATTAAAAGTCAAAAAATCAAAAGTCAAAAATTGCTTTATTTTAATAGAACATACAAAGTGCTTCTTGAAAACTTCATAAAAAATGCATTAGCAAAATCAATATAAATCATTGAGCAAAAAATTAATTATTTTGATTTTTCCAAATTTTTATACTTTCTATGACATTCGCGCCCGCATGACGAATCCAACGACGTATCATTCATCAAAATCGGCCCACGCGCTTGTCTTAATAGTGCCACAAAGGTACAAACCCACATACATACATACATAGGCTGATAAACACATTACCCTCCTTTGCGTCGTGCAGTCGGGTAAATAGTGAAATTACATTAGCATTTTTGACTTTGCGCCTATTGGCAGTCTTCCTTAGTACAGGAGAAGAATATGCAAGAAACTCCGAGGGTCGCTCTTGTTAAGTCAATCATATAAATTTTCTTACTTCTCATTTTAATTGACTTAATATCTGAATAACTCTGGAGCTGAGAAATTTATTCCCATTGAACAACATATGTTCATATTTTATTCAATAAATGGTAGGTGACCTATTTTTTAATTAGACATGCAAACCTGTTTCGCAATTTCTATTTTAGACGCTTTAAACAAAAGCAATTATAAGGCTACATTTGCCCATTATTAGCCTTCGCTATTGCTACCCATAAAGTTTATATTAAGACCATAAACCATATTTCAAAGACGACAGTAAGCAGTAATTTTTGTCTTCTTCTCTTTTCATTATTTTAATTGAAGTTTTATGTCTAATAATCATATTATGAATGGAGAAGTTGCACTATGTTATGAATAAATAAGAACTTTTAATTTATGTCTTTTTTACTCTAGGCCAGTGTTTTTCAATCTTCCTGAATTCGCTTTGGAAGTTCAAAACATCTGGCGATCTCCGAAGGTCCCTAAGGTGTAAAGGTGGGAGGCATCATTATATGTACAGGCACAGCCTTTTCACCGAAATTGTAGTTTCTCATTGTAGTGTTGTCTTTTTCTTGTACCTGCGACCCCCGAGTAAGGCTTGACGACCCCTAAGACAGTTGCGACCTACAGTTTGGAAAACACTGCTCTCGAGTAATTTAATACTCGTTAGCTTGAAGTGCGATTTTCACACTTACTTACTCGTAATAAGATCTACTCGCCAACATCGTGTAGCAGGCCAAGCACAATCCGCGAGTCGCGCCATTCTGATGAAACTTCATAAGTTTTTTTTTCTTGAACATACTCGTATATCGCCTGGATAGACGATGCTCAAATGTGAATGAATCCCTGTCATTGAATCTTGAGAATTTCCGTGAGAATTATGCCGCGTGGTGATCGGTTGAGAATAACACCACACCATCTCTTTCCGTGGGTGAAACACAGATGAGACCTGCGTCCTATTATTCCACCCCAGGCAACGATACCTCAATTTGTTCTGAATCTGCGGTGTCGTCCTATGGTCCCATGCGGGCTCTGTGAAGGGCCGTCTGGTTGGCGACCACCCTCCTACCGAAGTCCGACGCCAAACAGCTTGTTGTGTTCCGTCGGTGCGTGGGAGTACCAGTGCCTTAATAGGCATTTTCTGGGTTAACTCGCTGCATAGTCGACCTCATCTATGACCTTGGTCAAGACTCAAGAGTTAACTCAAGACTCAAGAGTTTAGAATATTCCCTAAGTATCAGTTTTCAAACCGTCAAATGGCCTCAGATTAAGTTCAAAGACTGCAGTTAATCGAACTGACGGCAAACGTGCCCTTCGAAGCACGAAAAGTTGTACCAAAGTCAATGACCCTTACCAATAGCAACAAAAAATAACTCAGTATTTAAATGTTTTATTTTTAACAGACATTAAAAAAGCGTAGGTACGACGTTTATGGTAATTCACGTTATCTACGCAGAGATATACCGGACACGGATGTCACGTATCTACTGTCGCGACATTTTTTGGGTTCCGTACCCACAGGGTTTTACGGGACCCTATTACTAAGACTCCGCTATCCGTCCGTCCGTTGCGCCTCGTCTTCATCCTCCTTCTCCATTCTCTTGTCGCGACATTTTTACTCTTCAGTTTTGGCATTCCTAATCCAAATTCGAAATTGAACACTTCTAGTTGTCATTCGCTGGGATGACACAGACCCAACTGAGTTTCCGTCGCAGGCGCACGGCCGCTCATAATATACTGTTTTAATTTTCTAATAAACTAACGTCAAAAGTTTTAAATGTTTTGTATAATAAATGTAATCCAGCTTAATTATTTTCTTATTACTTCATCGTGCTCCGACTCATCCTTCTCCCGCAGCCAGCCGGCGCACCGTCTTTTCACCAGGCTGTCTGATGTTAGACAGTTGAAATTTTCACAGATGATGTATTTTTGTTGCCGCTATAACAATAAATATTAAAAAACAGAACAAAATAAATGTTTAAGGGGGCTCCCATACAAAAACCGTGACTTTTTTGCTCGTTTTTGTTAATAATGGTCACCAGGCTCTGTATTTCATGAACCGTGATAGTTCGGCAGTGACTCACACTTGGCCGGTTTTTTTTTCATATTGCTTTTGTGTCGGTCACGAACAGCACCACTATATCTGTTCTTGTTAGTATCTGAAAATCGTCCCTAGATAGCTTACATAGACGCGCGACATAATTTTGTCATGAAAAATATAACCTTGACATAAAGTTGAACCCACTTTCACACTTGGGTTTATATTCTTACTAGCATTCAGCCCGGGACTTCGTTCCCGTGGGAATTTGGGAAAAATTATATAGCTTTTGTCCATTGGGGATAATGTAGCTTTCCAATGGTGAAAGAATTTTTCAAATCGGGCCAGTAGTTTCGGAGCCTATTCAATGCAAACAAACAATCAAATCTTTCCTCTTTATAATATGTATAGATAATCAGCATGCATGAATTTGGCATTAGCTTTAGTTAGGTAACACAGGAACTAAAAAATGATTTCCTAAAATACCCATAGGAACCCGTTTTACGCGTACGAAGTTGCGGACGTGGTGCTAGTACTGCATATTAATAAAATTCATGTTAATAAAAGTGTTTTTGTTATTTAAGTATCTGAGTTACCAAACAATCCCAAGTATTATACTCTAGTTGACATACCATTGATCCCTCTAACCGGTGTGAAAGATTTAGCCTAGGTCGACACTATATGAAAAGACTTGACAACACAAGGAACTGCCCTATTTAATCAAGATCAAGACATGACTGGTCAACAGCTGACTAATCTTGATCATCATTGGTTGCTCTTAATAAGTATCGTATCATCTATTTAAGAATGAATCAGGTAATGAATCATTGTTTTGCGCTCAAACGGAAATTCATAGAAATAGGCGCCTGGCCTGACTTTATTTATAAGACATACAAATTTAGTTCCTAGAATTATAAACAAACCAGCACATTCAGGAAACTGAATGGGTAACCATGATTGTGTGTCGATGGCTTTGACCGGTGGCGCCACCCTTTATTGCCCATGGTCCCTGTGATAGTCCCTGGAAGGTACCACGGGAATTATTTGTCACCCAGTTGCAGAATCATCTGTTAAAGTTAATGCTTATTTAAATATACCGCAGCCTCTTTCAGTATTGCTGACGTAAACAATGATGGCATTACACTTATAGAAGCTTTAGCTATAATGAGCGTTTTACAACTGAGCATGCGTGTCTTGTTAAGAATACGTTTTGACGGCCGGTTTGGTCGAGTGGTAGTAGCGCTGCCTCTTGATCAACGGGTCCTGAGTTCGATTCCCAGTCGGGGCAAATATTTGTGTAAAAAGCAGATGTTTGTTCTCGGGTCATGGGTGTTCGTGTTTGTCTTTATGTGTGTTCCGAAGGACCCACGACACAAGGGAAAACCTTAATGTGGGCCTTTGAGTGTGTAGCGTTTTATTATTAATATTATCATCTTCTTCTACCAGCCCATATACGTCCCCACCGAGGGGCACGGGCCTCCCTTCGAAACACGAAGGGGATTTAGGCCATAGTCCACCACACTGGCCCAATGCAGGTTGGTGGACCGCTCGTCTTTCGAAAATGAATTTTCTTGGACGGACGGGTTTCATCACGATGTTTTCCTACACCGTTAAGCAAGTGATAATTAGAAATCCGTACATAAATCCGAAAAGACGAATTTAGTGGTAGAGGCCCGCACCAGGGTATTATTATACGTAAACTAATATTTAATATTTATTTTTCAGGTAAATTCCATCTCATAAATAAAACTACAAATAGCTACTGAATCGTAAGTTTACAAAGAATACTTATTTACTTATAAAGACTAATGAGAAAACTTTGCGCTTCATTGTAGAAATAACTAGAACTTCGAAGAAAACTGCAGCAAGCTAACAGAATTTTAAACGAATTAAGGTCTGGCCGCATTATCTTTAAAATATACTTCACGCAGCCGCAGTGCCGATCAGTGAGGTTAAGCAACGTGCACAGAGGCAGGAAACCTGGGTGATCACAGTGAAAATTAATCACGAGCGTTTACGTGCTTCTGAGAGCACGTTAAGCTGTCGGGCCCGGCTGTTGTCGATTGACTACAGTCGATAAAACCAAGTCAGAGTAGTTTGAAGACTGACACCAGGTTAGTCAAGTTCGCCACACACTTGACTATACCTAAACTATAAGAAGAAGAAATGCCGCGTTGTGTGGTGTAGTGTAGCCTAGTGCAACTTTAGTTCATGCAGTTTTCGTGCTGATTTTACACTAGTTTGAAATACTTTAGAAAATTATTTTTTTAAAGAAATTGTTTAAGTTTTCTGAATTAAACAAAAAATCGTACCTTGAGTAGATAACCTACTTAAACATATTCAGTCAATTGCATTAGTTGTGTAAATAACTCTGAAATTTACCAATTTTATTCAAATATAGTTAAGAACCCTCTCTATTACGTCAGCTTTCAAACTGAAAAACTGCATTAAAATCGGTCTTTCCGTTTAGGTGTTACGATGCAACGTCAACTTATTACATCCCTCTATTTTTGTCGGGGTTTAAAGTGCTAGTGCACTAAATCAGTAATTACCAGTTCAGCAACCTGTATTGAGAAGTATCGTTGCACATGTTATTAAACCATTGCTACATTTCTACTAAATATACCACAAACCGTACACCCACCTACTTTAATCGACCCATTTTCCTTCGGCGGAAAAAATATGAAAGACACAAGAAAAACTGCTTAGAACTACCTGCTCGAATCCAATTCACTATTTCGGGTCAGTAAATTGAATTGGGTCGGTAATAGCCCTCTAGGGCCCAACGGTGCCCTTGGCGGAACAGGTGATCTAGCTCGATGAGTTTAGGGTCCCACATTTATCACTATTAAGAGAAACATATACGTGTAAGTGGTCATGTTAGAGCTGAATTACTCAATTTACTGCAAATTACATACAAATACAAGAGGTTCTTAAACTACTTGACGTCACGTTTTGTAGTATCTAAGGGTTAGTTGATAGGCTGTCAGCATTTAGCCCAGATACAACGAAACCCTCACATCTCAATTACTGACCCTAACAGTGTGTCTGAGGAGAGTTTTCTATTGAAATAAAGCATTGACTTGAATAAATTAACAAAAAATATGATTAATATCAAATGTTAATTTAACCCAATATACAATTCTTAAAAACATGTTTATGTCTATCAATTTAGAAGAACCTCCGAAATGTCAAAGCTATCTATTTATTAACTCAATTAAAATTGTGTTATTATTATTGTACCTATTTCAAGAAAATGTGAGCCTTCAAAGAGTTATTAATTTATGAGGTAGCATTGTAAACGAATTGATACTCTTGGTATAACATCATCCACTCTTTAAAAGAATCCGTGTAATTTGGTCACAATCACATCATGTCAGCCGCAAGATGTCCACTGCTGGACGTAGGCCTCGCATTGATACACTAAGTTTCCCTCACTTGTGTTTTTTTATCAGCCCTATTTGGCAATTTATCACGAGCGTTTCCATGCTTTGGAGTGATCGGAGGGCACGTTAAGCTGTCTGTTCCGGCTGCTGTCGATTGACTACAGTCGTTAAAACCAAGTCAGAGGCCATTGTGCGGTTTGAAAACTCTGACACCAGGGTTAGCCAAGTTTGCTACACACTTGACTATACCTACAGTATAAAAAAAAGAAGCCCTATTTTCGAAATAAAATCGCTAGTTACTTTATTTGGTCACAAGGTAAAAATGTCTAAAAGTAACCAATTTACCAAATGCCTTTAACACAATCTGCGACCAATTACACTCACACGAGTTCTTTGTTTGTGACGAAACGGCCCAACCCATCGTTTTTCAGGTAAATTACCCTGAAGAGAAACCTGAAACGTTTCCATTTCATTAATTAGCGCGCTTGGACATCCTAAGTCAATAATTCACGTGAGTAGGTACGAACGGGCAATACACCTTGCCTTAGACTTGAAATGTCGAGAACGTCTTCTGTATTTAATGTGTTCTGGCGATGGTTTTTTCTCCATCTTTGTTTTTTTTTGTCACTGCGAATAATCGCGTGATTGAATGATCAGGTCAATTATCGGTATGAGTGGTAGTTCAGTACCAGATCTATCTACCCTCTAAGGTCCGTATTACAGAACGTGACTCAGACTGATCTTTACTTAAGTAAAGATCGTGAGAGAAAGAGACTGTCAATACTTAAGTGCAGATCAAGACTTGAGTCTCCTTCAGTAATACGGGCCTAAATGTCCATCTGGATTCATTCAATCATTGAGGTCTTATAATGGAACAAACGAACTTTTTGCGACTTAATAGATTGAGTTTTAGATTTTTTTTTTCAAAGGCAAGATAAACTTCATTGCTTCTTAAAAATATTTAAGATTATACAATGTTCTTATACAATTAGAAAATTAACAAATCTGATGTAATAGCAAATATGATACAGAACTCAGCATACTTGAGACAGACAACAAACCGATATTCGCCTGTGCCTATGTTATGATTTGTCAAAGTCAAGTAGCTACGACTTAATACAATACATAATTAATTATGAACGCAGTAATACAAATTGATAAGGCTATCGCAATATATTCAATATACAAACATTATATTGTACACGTTTTTATTTACCTCCTGTTTAATTTGATTCTGTGAAGTAATGCGTCACAGCCCAAAGTAGGTACAATAACAGAGGCGCACTGGGTGGCAGGTATAGTGCGTTGACCCGTCTGTATCTTTACGGCGCGTGTGTAGTATATGATAAATAACATTCTGCGAATTGTGACAAATGTACACTCAAGTGACGAGGGCATTTAAAAAACTAAGTGATATTTAATTAATTTTAACACAAAAACTGTACATGGTGGTGACTTTAAATTAACTAGAGAAAATAAAGGCTGTGAATCTTACCACGAAAGTGAACAACTTTACTCAAGGACCATAGATCGAAATATAAAAATAATACATTTATTCGACCTCCTCCTTCCTTGATCGGCGGGTCCTGGGTTCGATCCCCAGTCGGGGCAAACATTTGTGTAAAAAGCAGATGTTTGTTCTCGGGTCATGGGTGTTTGTGTTTGTCTTTATGTGTGTTCCGAGGTACCCACGACACAAGGGAAACCTTAGTGTGGGCCTTTGAGGGTGTAGCGTTTATTTATATTTATTTATTTATACAATTTGTGCGATCAGCTGATTTATCTTTGTGTGGAAGGTCAACAATTTTATTTTAACAATTCCTTGAGGAAAGTTGTTCAGTTTCAATAAGAGAATCGTCCCCTAAAGTTTCGTTGACTCACTTAAAGTAAACTCATATACAATTCGGAAAAAAAAGTTTGGGTATCCATCCATACAACGGCAAATCAGCTGATTGCACATGTTGTATTGTTTGATCCTTGAGGAAAGTTGTTCAGTTTCGTGGGCTGGTTCACATCCTTAAGTTTCGTTTATTAACAAATTTAATGTCACTAATACGGAGGACTGACCGATGCTCCTTCGGGGAAATAATTCAGTTTAATTAATGATTCAGAAACAAAAATACAAAAGAGAATCAGGAACTTTGACATTTTATGATAGCATTAGCAACAGAACATCAATCCATTAAACCAACTGTATAGGGAAAAAAAGGTTAATATTAGTTCTAAAGTTCAATTAAATAGGTATAAATTATGTTTTTTAACACTTTGTACTGGAATAATAACGTTTATTGTACACACAGGACATAAATTACAGACAGAAGACAGTACATACAAAAAGGTTCCGCTTATTTCTAAAAAGAAATTTCTACCAGCAGACCTGTTGACAGGATAGAGCAAGAAGAAAGGAAGACAGACGTGTACTATAGGAGAAAAATACATGTAACAAATTGAATGCTAATTATTACTTAGATACTACATATTACTCCAGCTAAATATATATAAAATTGTATAAACCTAGTACTAAAGATATAATAAATACATATATATAAACAAATACATCATAAAAAAGTCCGTTAATGTGAAAAAAATTTAGACAGTTCACAAAGGATCGAGACATCCTCTTATTATCGTTTAGGTGTTGTCAAGTATGTGGCGAACTTGGCTAACCCTATTGTCAGAGTTTTAAAACCGCACAATGGCTTCTGAGTTGGTTTTAACGACTAGTAGTCAATCGACAACAGCCGGGACCGACAGCTTAACGTGCCCTCCGAAGCTCGGAAACGCTCGTGATAAATTACCACTTTGGCACCGAGAGATGATATCTTACTTACTAAAATTACAATATTACAGGTTTGACAATGTTTCGGTGACATATTCATAACAGTACTTGATATTAAGCATATTGCATATTACGTCACAGCGTATGGGGGAGTACAGGTCATACCAAATGTGACAGTACATGTTAAAGGGATACCAAAAAAGTGTGACATAGGGGGGGTGGGGTTCTATGTGGACGGCCCCTAAGTAACTAGGCTTTAACGTATTGTGAGCTAAAGGTTGACAACCTATCACCTCTATTCTCATATTCCAGCTAATAACCCTAGATACATCTGTCTTGGTACCTTTATGACCGCACTTGATACAAAGTTATACCTCGTTTAACCTCAGACATATAGACATATACTTTATTGCACACCGTGACACAAAAACATTAAAATAACAAACAAGGACAGAAAACAGAAATGTACAAAAAGGCGGCCTTATTGCTAAGGTAGCAATCTCTTCCAGGCAACCTTTGGGTAGGAAAATAATGAAAAAAATATGAAGCAGAGCGGGTGGTGGCTAACAATAAAAAAAAAATGAAATAATAATAATAATAAAATATATTTATATATTACATAAACTACAGCTCTAATATTTAAGTACATAATATAACAATATTACATATACTAATACATATAATACAATATTACTATGAAAGAAAGAATACAATATTACTCAGATTAGATAACAAATCTTTTATGTCACACATGTTGCAGGCACATTGTATAATTCGCCTGTTTTCAAACGGTTCGTCATTTAAAAAAAAATAGTTTTGTTGTTTGTATAAATAGAACGCGAAATATACATACATACATACGCTCACGCCTATAATCCCTAACGGGGTAGACAGAGCATCAGTGATTCTAGAACCACTATAGATGCCATGTTTGACACATATTGTGAAGATTATCATATGGAACAAGAATTATGATTTTACATAGACATAGATAACATTTATTCACTAGACAAAACACAATTAAACAATTAAAAGAAACACAATATAAAGCACAAAGTTAATTAGTTAAAGCATAGCGTAAAGCATAGCATTATCAACAGTGTTGTGTCAGCGAATGGATTCTGACTCAGCATATGCTGTTGAGAGTCAACAGCGCTGATTTTCTGTCAGCACCTTATTAAATGAAGCGCGAAGCGAGCACGACACGTACACCCACTAGTCTAGTAGCATAGATAACATAAATGTCAATAGGCATAAAATATGTGATATTTTGTATGTAAACGTATATAATGCATCTCTACTTGATAACTAGTAAACCTAACGTTCCTATTTAATCAAATCTATTTAAAAAGCGCCTTAGCACTCGGCCTTACATTTTCACTTCTGCGTTTCGCCAATTTGTTAACAACTAAACTGTTTGTCGGAATTTCATAAAACGACTGTATAAAACGTGAACAGACAGGTTTAAAATTTTCCTGCCACACGCATTAAACAATTCCTAGTAAGCGACCCCTTTGTTCTGATAAGTGAATACGTGGCATAGAACGTGACGGTTATATCGTGTTATCTCACTCACGCACTACCTGTGCATTTTTTATTAAGTTACTTGTCGCTATCTACCTGTGAGCATCCCCGCTTTGGGGCAAGTGTGGTCACGGACTTTCGGGTGCATAAGTGTTATGTATAAATTAATTTAAAAAAATATATTTGATGATGATGTGTTAAAATGATTTCGGCCAGTGGCGACCACTTAGTAACTACCTACCCTCGTCTATCTTATTTAATAGGTTCTTGAATACATGGCTAACTTTACAGAAACACACACAATTAGAAAGATGAACACACAAAAAAATACATTTTTTTCTCATTACTGTGACAAACATAAATACTCATCACAGCAGATCTTGTGTTATTTATCCAAGTCTTACCTTCTCCACTAATTGTAAATCAAAATGAAAATGTAGATCGTTTTTCTCTGCCAACCCCAGTGGAACGCAGGCGAGTGTTGCGTGTAATAATTTTCTGAAGTAAACCCAACACGAGTTTTATGCCCACTTAAAACGACTTAAGAGATTAAGACATACTTACTCATGTCCGCAACAAAGGCCTATTTGGATTGTTTGTTTATCGATAAGACTGAGGAAATAACTTCCTTTACCAGTAAGAACAGAGCTGTAGAAATGTACACACAGTGTTAAACACAATATTATTATTTTACTTAGTTGTTAAAGATTCTTCACGGTAATTTTTTCAATAAGAATTTTATACATTGAAAGGTGCAAAAATGTTTGTCAAATAAACACCCAGACACGAAAATATGCATGCACTATTTAGCAAACTATTTTACCTGACCCAGATCGAACATGGAACTGTTAACACCAAATCTAACACAGGTTACATTTTGCCCAACTGTGGGATCAAATGTAGCCTATGTGTTTTCCTAGACTCTAATCTATTTCTGTACCAAGTTTCATCAAAATCGGTTCAGTAGTTTATGCGTGAAAGACGGACAGACAGAGTTACTTTCGCATTTATAATATTAGTAAGGAAGTAAGGATTTAAAGTTAGGCCATTAGCTCGTTAATTTGGCATCTACAATTAATTTTAGGGAAAGAAAAGTACTAAAAATACTTATACAAGAATAATAAAAAAATCTAATTTAATGACTATTAGTAAATATTGTTATTTAAAGTCACCTACACGCTTAACGCTTGCGCTATCTCATTCTACGAATTTTATTCAAAAAAAGAACAATAAAATTAGAATACCGTATTAAACACATATAGGTCAATAAAAATGATAAGCTGAATTCTTTTGTCGATCAATTTATCTTTTGTACTCAGCAGTACATTATTAAGGTATACATACGAACAATATAAAATGTGGGTGTTTTGACCTCTCACGGTGGATGCTCCGGTAAATTACTTGAAACGGCCTGCGTTTGTTGAGAACCAAATAAAATAACTTCGAATTTGAGATGTGAATCATGATTGAAGAATCACAATGACCTGTACTCTCGGAAATTCTCGTTGAAGGACATGAACTCGTTCAATTTGGTTTACGTTTATTGTATACTAGCATTCCGCCCGGGAATTCGGGAAAATTATGAAGCCTATGTTACTTAGGAATAATGTAGCATTATAATGGTGAAAGAATTTTCAAATCGGTGCAATAGTTTCGGAGCCTACGAACAAAGAAACCTTTCCTCGTTATTATATTAGTAAAGACACAGAAGACTGCACATACAAAGAAGCCAGCTGACCTGTGGATAGGATAGAGCAAGAAGAAAGGAAGCGAGACGTGTTCGGTAGGAGAAATATGAAATATAACAAATTGAAAGTTAAAATAATTCCACGTCAAAAACGTAAGAGTCACCGACTTCAATCCCAAAAAGACAATTTTTTCGAGAGTTTCCCTCAATTTCTTCAGGATTCCACCATCAGATCCTGGTTTCCTTACCATGGGACCACCCTTGGGATACTCCCTTTCCAACAAAAAAAGAATAATCAAAATCGGTTCATAAACGATGAAGTTATCTGCGGACATACATAAAAAAAATATACGGTCGAATTGAGAAACCTCCTCCTTTTTTGAAGTCGTTTAAAAAAGAGATAATTAGTCTTACTTACAGTCTCGCCAGCAATGTCTAAAGGAGTAGGCAAGGCATCGTGTGTCTCTAGAATTAATTAAACAGCTTGATTAACAATAAAATTTGAGGGTTATTAGTTGAATTATGGTTTTGCTGTACAGCTTCCTACCTGAAGTACATATGCCTGGAAAGAGTTATTTATTTGAGCATTAAAAGGAGTGACATTGTCGCTCCTTTAAATGCGTAATAAATGTGGCTAAAATAAAGATTTTAAAAAAATAATTTTAAAAAATCTGTCACCCAGTCCAGCGTGTAAAAATGATCCAAATTAAAAAAAAAAGTATGGTTTTATGTAAATGGAGAGACTTTACATTTTGTTGTAAGCGAAGCTTTGGGAGTGTCTCTCCCCTAAAAAAAATATAACTATTTTCGATTTCTCATATTAAGGCGTTCAAATGATCGCTCAAGCAAATTGTATGGACAGGCGATTTTTTTTCGTATTTCTACCTATATTCCTTGAGGAAAGTTGTTCAGCATAGTGGGCTGATCCACCTCCTTAATTTACGCCAGCTAAATTATTTCTGAGGAAATAAAATACGTGGATGGGAAAACAAAAAAAAGACAAATGACCCGAAATAAATATAGGTAGGTAAGTAAAGGTATGAGTCAAAAATCGATGCACAAAAAACATTTTCCGGTTCGTTCACCCGCAAAAAATTCCAACACGATACGATTGAAATGTCTGATATTATAAAACACGTGTTTTAAGTATAGCAAAGATCACAAAGGTTTAATTCAGTCGTTTAAGGAAAACCTTGTCAATTTACAAATTCTATTTCCATTTATTTCTGAACACAATTATATTTGAGATTAAAAACAAATATTAGAAAATGGACCGATCGAGGTGAAGATCCCTGGGGGAGGCCTATGTCCAGCAGTGGACGTCTGGTGGCTGACATGATGATGATGATTAGAAAATGGACGAAAGTGGAATATTGACGACATAGAAAATGGGATTTACAAAAAAGTGGACGACTTAGAAAGAGAACGAACAAGAAAATGGTCTATGTCATTCAGAGGACAATATGAAAATGAAAGAATATGAAAGTTTTTTTTAATTATTAGTTGTTATTTGCATCCACCGACATGATGTCCGTGCGTTTGTTTGCTAGTTAACTTATTTTCTCCATGAGTAAGTTAACAGATTTTGAAAACTAGTGTATGATACGCTAAAATTTAGACGATTATATTTTACTATTGATTAAAAATTAATACGATAATTCCTAGTTTTAGCATGTAGTAATTTTTTGTTGCCATTTTGAGATTACAAATTATGAAACTTAAGACTAAAAATTGTATTTTCAATTTGATTATTATAAAATCTGGAAATTCTGTCAAATAAATTGATTAAATTGATTAGATTTGAACACTATTTAGTTTAATAAAAGGGTTCCAATTTATAAAATGATCAATTTTAGTTTTTGTTTCGTGAGCCGGTCACCTTTTATGTAATACAAGAATGAAAAAAAAAACCTACTTGAAACGGGAGCTGGAAAAGGAAATTTCCTGCTCATTATACAAAACACAATTTCAGTAAGAAAACGCGGGCAACAATTCAAGCTGTATTATTCTGCAATATTAATTTCACGAACGAGCTACAGGATGTTCCGTGCAATTTATTTTCATAGCAGGTGGCCGGGTCACAAGTAAGCTTACACATTGTTTCTGGATTGTACTAAATCAAACAGCACGCGCTACTCTTTTGTGAACACCCTGTGTTAAACAAACTGCGCATTATTTTGTTAGAAGGAATTTGTTTTGACGATTTTGAGTAATTTTTTTGGGATTATGCGCTTTTGCAGTTTTACTATATTGATTATGGACATTTTTCTCTTTGTCATTTTGCGGTTTGGCTATATTGATTTTAGACATTTTTCTCCTTGTTATTTTGCTTTGTTGTCATTTCGCGACTAAACGTTCTAATTCTTTAGTTTGCTTGGAATTTAGTAAATTATCAAGATATCATAAGCTATCGGAAGATACCATTCCAAAATTGACTTTTTGATTTCCATTTATCATGCCACCCTAGCACACACAGTGAGACTTCTCTCAACACAAAGAAAATCGACCTTTATTGCATTTACAGAAGTTTTCATTTATCTTTACATTTGAACTTGGGCATAAGTCCTTTTAATTAAGATCATTTGTCAAAAAAATGCAATTTTCTAGTCTCAAATTTAAGGTTAGGTTTTCATCGGCAATCAACTCTCATGAGAGTCAAGTCTCATTGCGTATGCTAGGGCAGCTGTAATTTTACAACTTTAACTCATCTTGGAGAATAAAATAATATTTTACCAAAAAAAAAACGATATTCTTCAATCTTATTTCTAGCCTAAGTAGGTTTAATAACCTTTTCTCCTTTACGTTATACCACTTTGTATTATAACCTAGGTCAAAACCTAGGTCATAAGGATCAGTGTCTAAGTTTATCTCTTACAGAATCAGTTTTTTATATTAAATTCATTTTAGCGTAAGATATTTAAACACAGACTTGGGATTTTTCTAAAAGCTTTATACCGAGTAATAATATACACTGATTGAATTTCTCTTAGTTTTTGCTTGTGGTTCTATATAGGTATATTTATTAGGATAAGACATCCATACTAATAATATAAATGCGAAAGTAACTCTGTCTGTCTGTCTGTCTGTCCGTCTTTCACGCCTAAACTTTCACGATTTTGATGAAACTTGGTACAGTGATAGATTAGAGCCTGGGAAAGGACATAGGCTACATTTTATCCCACAGTTGGGCACGATATAACCTGTAGTCCACGCGGGCGGAGTCGCGGGCGGAAAGCTAATAACCTATAGAGGTTTACATGGTTCTATCTATCTATCTATGGAGAAGAAGCTCGCCAGGCACGGGCAGGTGATCAGTCATGCACTTATTTGGGACTATTTAACTCAATTCCCCATAACAACGCATGAGCTTTACCTCTGCACTGAGTTTACATGGTTACTCATCACACTCTTTACTTTAATAAGTATGCAATAAAGTATATACAATACAAACTTATGTGTGCAAGGGCGATCTCTTTCAGGAAACTCAAAAAAAGCATTTATCAAATCTATCTAAATGGGTTGAACAATATAGATTAAGCAGATTTCCTTCGGTAAATACGTTCAAACATACCTCAATCGGAATTCTATATAATTAGATCGATCGACATCTTATTACCGAGCAGACGTTTCAAATACAAACACATCGAGTACACTTCGAAGCAGAAATTACATTTTCTTTTGAAGAATTTCTCCTCTTTCAAGAATTAATTCTGTTTAAGAGACTCCTCATTGAATGATAACGCAATTTTTTATTTCATTTGCTCAAGCTTTCAGAACGGTTGTTATGTAACTGTGGATTTCCTATACCCTCATACTATATTGCAAAAACACATATTTATGTTATCATATATATAAGAATCCATTTCATTATATACGTATATATTACACATAACATATATATTTTCTTAATTCCCGTCTAGCTACGTAAGTACACTGTAGTATTCTTCTCTTCCTGTATTTTAGTTAGTTTCTATTTCTTGTTTTATTTGTTTACATTGTATTTTGCATTGTCACAGCGGTCATGTCATTAGTCTGTCATATAGCCGTTGACATTGAATTCTATGTCTTTGGTTACTCTCTGCCTTTGGTTGATGGCATCATTCCTTGTCGTTGGCGTCTAAACCATTGACATAGAATGATGGTTCAACCGTGATTCATATTGTCTTTGGTATTTGCCACCTATTCTTGTCAATCTTGACTTCTATTTGAATTTGAAATCAAAATTGGAAATCGTGAGTTTCGCGAACGATTTTCTGCTTACCTTTTGACGGCTGAATTTTAAAAGGTCAGTCTTCCTTCATCTCTCACGTGAGATAGAAGGACAGGACAGCTACCTTACTGTCTCAAGGCCTCCCTGGGCCGCAGCACGGCCCACGGACTTTGCCCAGGCGCGAACCCTACGCTACAACAATACTCGACATCTAGTATTTTTCCCTAAAGTGGTAGGCGCGTGTGACCTACGCTACAATAGTACTCAACACCTAGTATTTTCTCTAAAGTGGTAGGCGCGTGTGAATTCACTCCACAGTTCCCTCTTTTGCCACTGTACCTCGCGTGGGGCTCTCAAAAACTCCAGCCTCCTCGTACCTCCGGCTGGAAGCCGTGAGGGCAGTCCTATCCTGCCTCCGGCGAGGAGCCGTGAGGGCAGTCCTATCCTGCCTCCGGCGAGGTGCCGCGAGGGCAGCCTTCTCTTGCTTCCGGCGTGGGCCGTGAGATCTGCTGCAGACACCACCTCGAGCGCCGAGTAACCGGCGTAACACCATCAAGACCTCGCTCTCCTGGCTTCAGCTACGTCGTCCTACTTAAGTCGAACTCTTGTTTTCCCTCAGCTACCTATAACTCGCCAGTGACGTTAGGGAGGCAGGACCCAAACTTGTAATATTAGGCTTTACATATAATACATCTATTCTCTTGTATCTACTCTCTTTCTCTACTACCTCTAACCTTTCACTCGACCTTTCCCTACCTACGTCTAGGGTCTTATATCTATAGGACCCTCGACGTAGCCTACCGCGACTACTGTTCACTAGGTCCTTACGGCTCTGCTGTAAGGCGAAGTGTAACATTACAACACATACACTGATCTAAGGGACTCAACTGAAAACCAGCGTTGTGGCCTTTGCTGCAACACATGCTGAGGTGAGTCCTGTTTGTCATCGCACTACATCACAACTCCATCCATTTTTTTTTTCTGTGTTGTTATTCCTTATGTAACGTTGTTGTTATGTTGTAGTGTGTATGTCAAATAAACGTTTTGAATCTTGAATCTTGATTTACCTATATGAATTCTAATAAGAATGTTGAAGATATTATTATTTTTTATAACGAATGGGTTCGCTCTTGAGCACAATCTAGCCCAGGGGCGAAGATGTGGTCGAGGATGTAGCAAGCTCACCGAGAAAATACATATTCACTCGAACTTTAAAGAGACTCGGGTCATATGAGCCTGGAAATACATTACAAGCCCGGAATATATTTATTACTAGTAATTTTTTGGGAATGGGAATGGGACTTGAACCCATGTCCCCAGGATTAGATCTCCTGGTGCTCTAACCAACTGAGCTATCGTGCTTTCAAGTCAAACGGCGAAATTTCTCATTCCCTTACCAAGCAAATTACGTCGTATTGATAGGTTAGCGCATGGTCATATTATATTTTAACTATCTTTCCATGTTATATTTTAATTTGGGAAAACTATGTAGCCTACGTTAGTCCAGGGTGTCAGCTACCTCCATACTAAAATTTATCGGAATTGGTCCAGCCGTTTGAGCGTGAAAGAGTAACAAACAATACTTACAAACTTTCGCGTTTATAAAATTAAGGATTTGAATCTTGGTTTTTGCTTTTTTCTATTCCTCTGAGCCTTTTTATTTCCATCGCCTCCTATGCACTGGTGATATTGGTGGTGTTCTTTGTGCAATATATTGTAGTATAGATGAAGGAATTTACAATTTATGTATTTGATCGAACTTTGCTATAATCATAACCTAAAATTGTACTATAATGTATTGTTGGCAATGAATAAATTATTTTCTTTCTTTCTTTCTTTCTATATTAGAAGCTGGGAACATAGAAGGCAATAATAATACAAATTCTGTCATGGCGTGCCGTGCAGTTCCAATTATAAAAAGGCCCTCTGGGCGTCGGTTTCACCCGGTTTATCGTTTGCTTACCAAGGCGGTGTAACTTTAAAAATATAAAATCACTTACCATTTTGAAGCAGCATGGTAGAATTTATGGCAAGATTGTGGCACAAGAAAGCCGCATCAACTGGTCTCGTCTGGAAGGAAATCGAAGATTGGAAATCCTTACTGCGAGCCCTATGTCCCTGATGAGAGATAACAAGATTACATCATCATCATCTTGATAGAATTTATGATGAAATAACCGCAATGATTCGGTCATTTCGTTTAGGAGGTACGATGCGACAGACATATACACAGAACAGATCAAACTTCTTACAAAAGCACTCCCCTTAGCGCCAATCTGACGGTGACGCTAAGGGAGTGCTCTTGTGTGTAACATAATATAACTAGCTGATGCCCGCAACTTCGTTTGCGTGTTATTTTTTTTTGTACAGAGTACACATACAAAAGTTTTTTCCCGCTAACTCCCGTTCCCGTGGGAATTTTGCAATATCCTGTTGCAACTAAGCTTTAAGTTTACTAAGGTACCTGCATGCCAAATTTCAAGCGTCTAACTTAAGCGGTTTAGATTTTTCATACAAAAGGATTTTCCCGCTAATTCCCGTTCCCTTGGGAATTTCGGGAATTCCTTTCTTAGTGCACCTCTACGGTACCTAAGCTACGTCCCTTCCAAATTTCAAGTGCCTACGTTTAGCCGTTTAGGCTGTGCGTTGATATGTCAGTCAGTCAGTCAGTTTCTCCTTTTATATATTTAGATTATTGTAATGCCAAGTTAAGGAAATAAATTATTTTTAATTTTAATTATTTTTTTAAAACTTATAACACCTCTTTTATTTGGTGGGGGTTAAAAATCAAGTCCTGTAGCGATATTACTTGACAAGAAACCCTTTAAAAAACCTCCTTTCAATTTGTGCCCGCATCTCAATAGAAATGGAAACTCTTCTACAATTTTTTGCTCTCGCTAGTGTTTTGTCTTATTTTTGATCGGCAGTCTACAACCGGTTCGTTGAAAGACGTTGCGTCCTTTTTAGGGTTCCGTACCCAAAAGGTAAAAACGGGACACTATTACTAAGACTCCGCTATCCGTCCGTCCGTCCGCCCGTCTGTCACCAGGCTGTATCTCATGAACCGTGATAGTTAGACGGTTGAAATTTTCACAGATGATGTATTTCTATTGCCGCTATAACAACAAATACTAAAATACAGGATATAATAAATATTTAAGGGGGCTCCCATTGGAACAAACGTGTTTTTTTTGATCTTTTATAGATAATGGTACGGGACCCTTCGTGCGCGAGTCCGACTCGCACTTGGCCGGTTTTTTACTGCTCATTGGAGTCTGTTCAAACCACCTGCAGGTAACAGGAGTGGTCTGTGGCGGTGCATTAATGTAGTTTCAAGATGTCTACTAGTTAGAGGCTTTCAATTCGTCTATGTCATCTTAGGACGCGCTCGGGTTTAGTTGTTATTGGCGTGAATTTTTAAAAAGAATTTGACTTTAAGATCAGTGAAACATTGCGCGGTTTGAATGAACACTCTTGACACCAAGGTAAGCTTAGTTCGTCACTCACTTATACTTACACGACAAGAAGAAGAAATGAAACTAACCTTTCTTACGCCATGGCAACTAAACGCAACCAATTGCCAGAGTATTTTTCTTTGTTAGCAACTAGTTGCAATAGAAGAAAATGTGTCCTTACTAACTTACCATTTGTCAGCTAGCTTCACTTGAACACTAACTGTTCCCTGCGATTTCACCCGAGTAAATCCTGTTTCATTCCCTGTTGGGGTAAGCAGAACATCACATGGTTCTAGAACCACTTGCCACATTTGTCATTCACGTTGAGGGTAATAAGCGGTGATAGGTTGACAGCTTTTTGTCCACGGTGAAGTAATATCCTCGCATCCCCGTACTGGCTTCTACAGTATGCTTGGGAAGAGTTAGCAGCTGACAAATTCTAAGTTTTTTTATTATTAAATATAGCTAAAAACCATCTCGATTACGTTAGCTTTCAAACAAAAAAAAACGCATCGAAATCGGTCCATTCGTAAAGAGCTACGATGCCACAGACAGACACACACTACACATGTCAAACTTATAACACCTTTCTTTTTTTGTCGGGGGTTAAAAACTGTCCTTGCTATAAAAAAACAATACAAGTCAGTAAGTTCATTTCAAATCAGTATAATAGAAACCGAAGCTAATAAAGACCAAGAGAACGACTTTCGATTTCATTTCAAACTTAAAAGCTCTTTGAAGCCAGACTCATTTACGATTTAGTTCAATTTTGGAATCTCCATCCTGCGCGCACGCATCGAATAAAC
Source organism: Aproaerema taeniolella (assembly GCA_949987775.1). Taxonomy (NCBI): domain Eukaryota; kingdom Metazoa; phylum Arthropoda; class Insecta; order Lepidoptera; family Gelechiidae; genus Aproaerema; species Aproaerema taeniolella. The sequence continues at coordinate 18,775,329 of OX465245.1, forward strand.
AGCTCCCTTGCCCTTAACCCCAGAGCGGAAATGTCGATCTATTTTAGTTAGTTAAAATAAATTGAACGTTCTAGAAACGCAAGTTCACTCGCCTACAGATTTTATTGCGCTTTCCGCTCTTTCTGCTTTAGTTTTTAGCCGATTTCAAACAAACGAGGAGGTTCTCGGTTTCATTAATTTCTTTGGTCGTTAAGTCCCGTACTTTCAGAATGATCGTGTGTTATAATCAAAATCTAGTTCTGATGTGATCCATGAGTCTTTAACCAATTTTTTAATAAAGGTTTTTGCTAGCACAGTACATTTCTAATGGAAAGAATTACCAATTTTAATCATATTATAAAGGGTTCGAACCCGAAAAATAATTACTGAGTCTGTTATTATTAATTAATATCTAAATTTATAAAAGGAGAAACTGACTGACTGACTGACATATCAACACACAGCCTAAACGGCTAAACGTAGGCACTTGAAATTTGGAAGGGCGTAGCATAGGTACCGTAGAGGTGCACTAAGAAAGGAATTCCCGAAATTCCCACGGGAACGGGAATTATCGGGAAAATCCTTTTGTATGAAAAATCTAAACCGTTTAAGTTAGACGCTTGAAATTTGGCATGCAGGTACCTTAGTAAACTTAAAGCTTAGTTGCAACAGGATATTGCAAAATTCCCACGGGAACGGGAGTTAGCGGGAAAAAACTTTTGTAATCTGTTCAAAAGAAAGAATTAACACGCAAACGAAGTTGCGGGCATCAGCTAGTAGTATTATAAAACTATATCTAATAATTCTTTTGACAGAGATAGAACTTGAATTTCATACTATGTCACCGCAACATTGTATAATTTGACATAGTAAAATTATTTAACTCTCGGTACTTTGTGAACTGCCCCATTTTTTCTACATTGACGTACTTTTTTACAATGCAACATAACCTAACCGAACCTTAAAAAGCCTAATCTAACCCAACCTATCCTAATTTCATGCAGGTGGCCCTTAAATTTATAATTTTACTAGGCAAATTGTAAAATTGCGGGAAAATATAATTTCGCTAGTGAAATTGTAATCTAACGGTTTTTACAATTTTCCAGTGACAATATACAATGTACCAATGTTTTGTTTTATCTACCTACACTAATATTACAAAGAGGAAAGATTTGATTGTTTGTTTGCACAGAATAGGCTCCGAAACTACTGGATCGATTTGAAAAATTCTTTCACCATTAGAATGCTACGTTATCCGTGATGAACATAGGAAATATGATTTTCCCAAATTTCGACGACGGGAACGAAGTCCCGGGCTGAAAGCTAGTCTACACTAATATTATAAAGAGGAAAGATTTGATTGTTTGTTTGCATTGAATAGTCTCCGAAACAACTGAATCGATTAAAAAATGCTGCATTATTCCTGAGTAACATAGTCTACATAATTTTCCTAAATTCCCCCAGGAACGAATATCAAATTAATAAGTAAAAGAAAAACTTTTTCAACGTTCTTTTATAGCTTTATTATCAACTAGCTTTACGCCCGGGACTTCGTTCCCGTGAGAATTTCGGAAAATTATGTAGCCTATGTGTCAGCTACCTCTATACCAAATTTGATCAAAATCAGTCCAGCCGATCTTGAGTTATAAGTGGTGTAACTAACACGACTTTGTTTTATATATTTAGATTATTATTGAACGAAGATTCCAGAATTAGACCACTTTTTCATGTGTTTTTGGAACATTTGTTTTGAAATCTGATACGAGATAGGTTTTTAGAGATGCATGTGGGGAATATCAAGTTTATGACTGCTTTATGGTGTTCTAAGTTTTTTTTATGTTCAAAACCTTTTAGGAGGGTTTGTTTGGTCGAAAAAACTATACCCAGAACAAAGCCGAAAGAATATTGTAGGAGAATGGGTAACAGCGTACCCAAATACAAAGTTGATTGTAGCATTATGACCTATATTGGTAATCATTGCTCTTGTGGAGTAGTTTAATTTATTATAAGGCGGCACATCTGAATTCCATTGGAGAAAAAATGATTTTCTCCAATTATAATAAATAATTATTATTATTGTAAATATATTCTGTTGCTATCACTTTCAGTAATCATTTTTTTTTATTACTAAAAATCAATATTCAGTAATTAACAGCCAATATAATGATAAAATAACGAGCTATGTACCTTAGATAAAATAATTTGTATCTTTTTTTCTAAAATGGAATTCAAACCTGCTTCTTAGAATAATTAAACTAATAACTAGGGCTTTAAAAAAAACAAAACGGACCATTATGCTACAAATTTTTGTTTTTGGGTCCAGTGTCCATACAAAATTACCCATTCTCCTTTTCCTACAAAAGATTCTTCTTCTTATCGCGTAGGTACTAGTATAGTCAAGTGTGTAGAAAATTTGATTGACTGTAGTCGTTAAAACTAATATCCGTATTAAAGAACACGACTCAGACTCTGATCTATACTTAAGTAGCAGTCGTTTTTGTCATTTGATAGTGAGAAAAAGAGACAATAAGTACTTAAGTATAGATCAAGACCAAGGTTAGTCAAGTTAGTTATGAACGATTGAAGAAATAATAATTCAAAAATAGTAATTAACAAAATAATGACTTATTAAGTCGAAAAGCAATACCTACGTTATATGACAATTTTAAATATTTTTTTAATAAGTTCAGTTAGTAAAAACTTTACAAAGAGTGCCAAATAAAAAGATTTAGGGCTCTCCTACCGAAGTCCGACGCCAAACAGCTTGCTGTGTTCCGTTGGTGCATAGGAGTACCAGTGCCTTATTGGAATTTTCTGGGTTAACTCGCTCCATCGTCGACCTCATCTACGACCTTGGTCGATATTGAGATCAAGAGTTAATCATCTTATAATAATAAAACAAAAGACTTTCACTAAAGTGCTAAACATATTTAGCAAGACTTATTTTAATTAATTTGACAGGTTTTGTTGCATTGACAGCCGAGTTAATGTGTATAGGCTGTTAAATAAATTTTTTTGGTGAAAATCGCATTTAATCTTGAATTCATGACGTCTCGATTCTCTGCCTACCCGTCGGGGACACTATTGTAACAATCAGCAATAAATAATTTACATACCTACATACGGTCTGAGTTCAATATTTGTGTTATCATATCACTTCCTAACTAAACACCCTTATGAACTACGCATCACAGAAATAATTACGCATATAGCTGACTCATTCGCACAGCTGTCCGTATGACTCAGCGCTCTGTCTACTCTACTGGATTCATTATTTTGTCAAACAATACTTTGTCTTCAGCAGACGTTGGTATAACAGGGATAAGGTATTACGGGTGAGGATATGCCTCACCTTTTGTAGTGACCTGAAACATGTTATATGTCTACGTTTTGTATACATAGCACCGTAACCCGTAATATACACACACACATACATATGCTCACGTCTATAATCCCTATCGGGGTAGGCAGAGCATCAGTGGTTTTTAAACACCTTGATACCACGTTTGACATAAATTCAGAGGGTTTGACATTGTGAAGCCCGTAATATTGGTAATTTGATTTTGTAAGATTAACTAAGATTGCTAACCTTAAGTGGCAGTGGGCAGGGCACATTGCTCGTAGGACTGATGGCCGCTGGGGCAGAAAAGTCCTCGAGTGGCGGCCACGTACCGGAAGGCGCAGCGTAGGAAGGCCTCCCACAAGGTGGACCGACGATCTGGTAAAGATTGCGGGAAGCCGCTGGATGCGGGTGGCGCAGGACCGATCGAGGTGGCGATCCCTGGGGGAGGCCTATGTCCAACAGTGGACGTCTTGCGGCTGACATGATGATGATGAACTAAGATTGTAAACTCTCAGTACTATGTGAACTGTCCCATTTTTTCACATTAACCGACTTTTTTATAATATCTATGCAACCTAACCAAACCGAACCTAAAAAAGCTTAACCTAACCTTACATAACATAACTTATCCTTAATTTCATGCAAGCGGCCCTTCAATTTTCGTTTTATAATACTGTCAGTAGGCTCACGGGGTCAGATGGTCGTTTGCCAAATAACTGGATGGTGAACAGGTGTATCCAGAAAAAAATAGCAGGTCAAGATATAAAAAGCTCTATTGCTAACGAATGACATTGAAATACTAGACCTATTGCAGCCAAAATATATAACAGCAATCGCACAAAAAAAATGGATAATATCAAGGTGCCTTCATGGATATATGAACACGAAACATGCATATAGATAGCCAACTGAATAGGTAAACTGACTGATAATCTCGGGTTCTGAAAAGGGTCTAAAAGCATCCGAATTTAGTCGTAAAAAAAACCTATAAACTAACTAACCTGTCGCTACCAGTCCTCTATATTTGAATTTTACTAAAGAATCACGTATAATACCTTAGAGCGTAAAGATAGGAAGGTGAGTGTATGGGCCTTTTTTGAAAACGGCACGGCAAAATTGTATTACCATTGCCTCCTTTGCACTAGTGATACTAGAAGCTTGGAACATAGAAGACAATGGTAATACAAATTCTGTCATACCATGCCGTGCAACATAAACGAATCTTACTAGCTACGGAGCAAAGGTTTTTTTGCCTTAAATAGAAGCACGAAGAGACATCCGCCACCTGAAGACGGAGCGACGAATGAAAAAAAACTTTGCTCCATAGCTATTAAGATTCATTTTATGTTGCTTTGACCGCCGCGCAACGTCACTTGTGTATAAACAGTGCTTAAAGGTGACCCTCGACTGTTACTCTAAGATATATCTAAGTTGTGCTAAAATCATAAAATGTTTATGTCATTGCGACCATTCGACGCTAGCTCGTACGGTCGAAAATAGGGCTTTAATTTTGTAATTCTAGGACCGAGTTAATAACCGATACATACACTGATCAAAACGACTTACGACCGATATTTGTCACTTGCTAATATCGTCTATACAGACTATACCTAGAGTAAAGCAAGAGAGAGAGAGATGTATTGACATACGATGTTGTTACGAATCGGTCGTAGACTTATTGAATAAGAGCTTGTATACTTAAATGACGTCCTAAGAGGATATGTCATTGTCTTACAAACGTCCCTTTCGAAAACTATAGATGTGTGTTACTAATACATGTTTTCGACTGGTTCGTATCTTTAGATTGAGCACAAATGTTCGGCATCCAATTACATTTATACTCATATTGATGTATCATACATATTACAATCTTCTTCGTTCCACGAAAAAAAAAACTTTTTTGCCTGCTTTTGCAACTTAAAATTTAATGTTTTTAACTTCTTAAAGTAGGCAAGTATAGTTTTCAAACCGCAAAATATGGCCTCAGACTTGGCTTCGCAACAACCAATCGACAAAAACCGTTAGGATAAAAAGAGTAAGAAATTCCGCAGAAAACAAAAAGAATAAATCGTATTCTGTTTAGGATTTCCATCTTTATATTCTAAGCTCAGTAACCATAAAATTTCGTTCTAAATTCAGGAAGGATTGGATTTAAATCACAATAGAACTGTGATGTAGGGAGCCGTGTTCTTGACATAACTAACTGAAGGTAGTCTTCAAATAGGGTCTGCTTTGTATACCTATCAGTATCACCGGCTTATCTTTATTACGTCTGAGATGGGTTCAGTTAGGTCTCAAATCCAATACGGTTTTTATAGCGAGGGAGAAATTAATTATGTAAGCATGAAAGAAATGAAAATACATATGTGGAATGAATACTGAACTGGTGTCGAAGTCACAGACCATCCGCGATGAAAGGCGAGAAGATGGAAGATGAACAAAAGCCGTAACTGAATGGCAACTTAGACAAGGATGTATAGAGAAGTGGGTAGACCAGTGGCCTGATGGTCTGTTGACATCTTCAGAGCCGCAGGCCGACACTGGTTAAGACTGGAGAGGAATCGGAGAGATTGGTGCCCAAAAGGTAGCCGAAATCGACTGATAACTTAGTCCAGCGTCAGTATGGGACTTGTTTAACGTCAGTTGTGTGGAGGTTCTACACTTTCCACGTTATCAGTCTACTTTGAATACCTTTTGCTAAAGATTCTGTATTCAAGCTGATTCGCGTGTATTGGCACCACTTATTTACAGTTGACGCATTCGCTCCCGTGCTTGGCCGAGTCAGGTTTCCCTATAAATCAATAAATGCCATAAAATTCTCTGCCTTTTCCTGGTCTCCATCAAACGACCCCGTTACCAGCTCCTTAAGAGCTACCGCTATAGTAGTAAATCGTTAACAGCTGGGATCGTACGTTTTAACGTGCTCTAGGAAGTGCGATTGTAATTTCCGGTAGACCATCAAGGTTCTCGCCCTCATTTACGTTGCTTAACCTTACATATTAGCATTAAGTAAGGCATGACTGATTAATACAGCAGCGTGCTAAAGCCAGCTCATTCCATTGTCCTTATGTTTATGTTATGACAGCGTTCGCTGTGCACGTGCGAGCGGTTTATTTACATTTGTAAAATGTTAATAATTAATAACGTACCTTGTTTTTATACTTGGTTATAATCAAGAGTTCGTGTGAGTCAATCATAATGGTCTGGTAAGTGAGATGCCTTTTAACCGACTGTCCTAAGTTCAGTTTTTGTTCGGGACGATCTGTTTTGTTCAGTGGGTAGCCAACTAGCCACTGTCGGGGCAAAAATTTATGTAAAAGCAGATGTTCGATGACAACCTCTGTCAGCCTCTCAACACTATACATCACGTATGATTCAATAACCCTCTGAGTGACAAACCTAGCTTCTAGTGGTTCTACCCCTATGGATCAGAGTAAGTGTTTGTGTGGTGTTTTTTTTTGTTTATTTAATTTTCTGTATATACATATTTTGACGCTGTTGCAAGCTCCTATGTCCCAGATCTTTATTCATCGTAATATGTTAAAAACTCGCTGTTTGTCTTTGTTTATGTCCAAAAGTACGCATGACACAAAGAAAACCTTAGTTAGACCTTTAAACGTGTCGATGTTTATTATTTTATCATCATTTATTTTTAAACTTTAAAAAACTGAACATACAGTATATTTAAATCATCATATTAACTTACGAAACACGTGCATCGTTTGTCTAAAAGAAAAAAGTCGTGAGGCAGACTGGTTCGACGGAATATTTAAATATCGTCTGGCCCAAACAATAGTCGCGACAGGCCAACCCTTTTCTTTGTTATGTTAAAATTAAACCTTAGAACCTTAGCTTGGGGGATATTCCTTACCAAATGTATAGGCTCACCAAAGTTAATTATATGAGCGACTTCTTATTAGTTAACGATAATTAAGGATGTTAATCAGCCCATGAAACTGAACAACTTGGCTCTCCGAAAAACTTTTGGATCAGCTGCTTAACCCTTATGTGGGAGAAAAAATCATATAGGTTAGTTTTACTACACAAGCTTTTATACTTTAAAGTTTTTGTACCAATCAATAAAACACTTTTGCGTTATTTTTTTTTTAAAGGGAATAAGATTGAGATAATGATGAAATGTTTAGAGTTTTTGTTAGCCATACGAAGTATGCACTTAACTTCGAATACGTTATTACATTTTGATCATATTCGAAAAGCTGCAGATAAAACTTGCATAGGTATGCAACGCCTTATTTATACACGAGGAATGAGAAACGCCACTTGACGATAGCTCAGTCTATCAGTAACCAACAGAAAGTCTAATTCTCATCCCTAAAAACTATTTGTAAATATCCCTCGACGCAGGAGGTGTTAAAAAAAACAACGGGTTGCACTCCGGGAGTGCCAGCATAAGTGAAAACTTGAACATATTTTTTTCACTTCACTCTCCGTCTTACGAATTTTCGATCAGAGTCACGTGACCCTGACGCCAAAAAGTGCAAAACGCCACTAAATAAGTTTTCACTTAAAAATATTAAGTAAGTTAGTAGAAAGATGGCGCTAACCTACACGCACAACATAATGTACTTAGTAAGGGAATGAGAAATTTCGCCGGTTGACTTGAAGGCACGTTAGCTCAGTTGGTTAGAGCACCTGGGCTCCGATTCTATAACTTCAGTTGTGTGTCGATGGAATGGAAGCCATTTTATCCGTTCAGGTGGCGAAATTGAGAACTGCTTAATTTTCATATACTTGCTGATAACCACCCCGACCAGCAGCGCTACCGCCAACCGAACGTAAAGTTGCAAACTACCTATCAACTGAAAATTCAGTAAGCGGTGGCGCCACCAGTTAAATACATATATATTTTCTTCATTCCCGTCTAGCTACGTAAGTGTACACATACACTGATCTAAGGGGCTCAACTGAAAACCAGCGTTGTGGCCTTTGCTGCAACACATGCTGAGGTGAGTCCTGTTTGTCATCGCACTGCATCACAACTCCATCCATTTTAATTTATATATTTTATTTTTATTTTTTATTTTACGTTTTATTTTTTATTCTGTGTTGTTATTATGTAACGTTGTTGTTGTGTTGTAGTGTGTATGTCAAATAAACATTTTGAATCTTGAATCTTAAATCAGCCGTCATTAGATGTATGAAATTTGGATAGTTCTCAATTTTGCCACCTAAACGGATAAAATAGCGACCATTCTATCGACACACAACTGAAGTTACAGAATCGGGGCCCAGGAGATCTAATCCGAACGCGCCAAACATTTTTTCTTTCCCCTAAGGCCACGTGGTTCGACCACTTCTCTATAATTATTAGAGTTAGTACAAACTGCGACTCCTATTTCAAGCTCTATGTACTAAGACCTAAAGCCTTCTCGATGTTTCCGGCAGGAAATTGCGGATGACGCCGAATATTTTATTGTCCCTCAACAACTTCCAAGTCAGAATTAGTGTTCACCATATTTCTTTAATCAGCGTCTGTTTTGCTGGATACATCCGTATTACAGAGCGCGACTCAGACTCTGATCTATACTTAAGTAGCAGTCATCTTGGTCTTTTCTATGGTGAGAAAAAGATTCTATCAATACTTAAGTATCAAGAACTGAGTGTTCGCCATATTTATTTAATTAGCTTTCGCCTGTTTTGCTGGAGATTTAGGCCCTTATTTTAAAAGGATACTTAAATTAAGTCTTGATCTATATTTAAGTATTGATTGTCTCCTTCTCTCACTGTTGAAATCACAAAGATGACTGCTACTTAAGTATAGATCAGAGTATCAATCGCGTTCTGTAATACGCACCTTAGACAAAGTTACACTCTGTTAGTGATTACTAAGATCGATAGTTTTGAAATGTACGGGATTGACATGTACTGACCACGTGACTTTTCTTTATGTCTGTCGATGCCATACATTTTATAAATATCGGTTTTAACCCTCGACAAAAAAAGGGGTGCTATAAATTTGACGTGTGTATGTGTATCTGTGCGTCTGCCTTTGGCATTCGTAGCTCCTAAATGAATGAACCGATTTCGATGCGTTTTTCTTTGTATGTTGGGAATTCGTGAAAATTATGTAGCCTATGTTCATCGGGGATAATATAGGATTCTAATGGTGAAAGAATTTTTGAAATCGGTCCAGTAGTTTTTAAGTTTATTCGTTACATATAAAAATACAAATCTTTCCTCTTAATAATTCCTGTGGGAGTTCGGGAAAATTATGTAGCCTATGCTACGCAGGGATGATGTAGCATCCTAATGGTAAAAGAATTTCTGAAATCGGTCCAGTAGTTTTTAAGGTTATTCGTTACATACGAAAATACAAATCTTTCCTCTTTATAATATTAGTGTACATAAGTATACAGGGCTTGAGGTAAATCTCCTTCGACCTCTCGGGTGGTAAATCAGTCCATGAAACTGAAAAACTTTCCCTAGGAACATAGGTCGAAATACAAAATATTTTTTTTAGTTCCCATACAAATTACAAACTGCATCAGCTGATAGCGCATTTTGTATGGGAAGTCAATTTTTTTTTCATTCTTCGACCTTTGTTCCTTTGGAAAGTTGTTCAGTTTCATGGACTGATTTACCACCCGAGAGATTGAAAGAGAGATACCTAAAGCCCTGTAGATTATGTGTAACAAAATATGTTTAGTAATTTAGTTGCCGGATAATTGACTAAGTTTCTGTCCCTTGGCCTCTAACTTTTCCACCACGCTAATCTATCGAATGTTCTGGATCCGCTACAATAATTCCATTTTAATTTATTCCAAGGCCGTCTCCTCGAATTATTCGCTGTATTGAAATTGTAGTACTTACAAGTATAACTTACTGGCTTTCCGCCCGCGTGGACTACAGGTTATATCGTGCCCAAATGTGGGATAAAATGTAGCCTATGTCTTTTCCCAAGCTTTAATCTATATCTTTAGTAAATTTCATCAAAATCGGTTCAGTAGTTTAGGCGTGAAAGACGGACAGACAGACAGACAGTTACTTTCGCATATTAGTAAGGATGGCTTCCACGCTGGACTGGAAGTGAAAGAAAGACTAAGGCCCGAAATACCAAGAGACTCAATTCTTCATCTCTACTTAACTATTTATTGCCTCTTTCTCTCACTATCTAAATGTCAAAGACGACTGCTACTTAGAGTGTGCCAACTGCCAACTCTTTCCAGGCATACTGTAGAAGCCAGAAATTTTGATAACCTATAGTCACTATTCCGTCAGAAAACTCTCAGAATGAATGTCAAATATGGCGTTTAGTGGTTCTAGAACTGCATGACGTTCTGCCTACCCCGAATGGGATTAAAGGCGTAATTTTATGGATGGATGGATAGATTTTTATACAATTTACTTTGTTCTGTCTTTAACACTAAACTCACCAACCCGCATTGGGCCAGCGTATATCCCCTTTGTGTTTTGAAGGGAGGCCCGTGCCCCTCGGTGGGGATTTATATTTGGGCTGGTAAATATAATTATAATGGAACGAAAACTCTAAATTTTTTCAGCTGCCAACTCTTCCCATGCATACTGTAAACTGAGGTTTTTTAAACAATGTTTAATTTAAATTCTCATAAGTACATTTAGTTAAATCTTAGTGTAAACGCCATGGTCCAGAGCGAACCCATCTACCTACATCTACAGTATTATGAAGAGTCGGGGTTGGTATATTTGTATGTATGTATTTCTGTAACGAATAAATTTAAAAACTACTGGACCGATTTTAAAAATTCTGAAACCATTAAAGTGCTGCATTATCCTTGAGTAACATAGGCTACATCATTTTCCTAAATTCCCACGGGAACGAAGTCCCGCGCGGAAAGCTATATCCTTACTAATCCTTACTATCCTTACTTCCTTACTATGGATGGAGTTTGTATGTAATGGATAGATGTATGGATGTTTGTTACTCTTTAACACTCCAACGGCTGGACCAAGGTATGGAGGTAGCTGACACTCTGGACTAACACATAGGCTACATTTTTTGACGGCCGGTTTGGTCGAGTGGTAGTGACGCTGCCTCTTGATCGGCGGGTCCTGGGTTCGACCCCCAGTCGGGGCAAACATTTGTGTAAAAAGCAGACGTTTGTTCTCGGGTCATGGGTGTTCGTGTTTGTCTTTATGTGTGTTCCAAGGGACCCCCGATACAAGGGAAAACCTTAATGTGGGCCTTTGAGTGTCTAGCGTTTATTTATTTATTTATATTTTCCCAAATTCCCAGGGGAACGAAGTCCCGGGCAGAAAGCTAGTATTCTTATAAACATTTATAGAATAGTATTTCCCATCCCAAACGCCTTCACCTAAAATGTAGACTATTAGGTGAGATTTTGAAAACTTACCACGAAACGTATTCCTGCCCATCCTTTAGATCATTGATTCTCAAAGTGGTCCAGGTGGACCCCCAGGGGTCCACGGGAGACTCGAAGGGGGTCTACGTTGGTGTGACAAAAAAATGGGGGTTCACAATTCGTATAAGCGGGGGTCCACAAAAAATTATCTGTTTTCTATAGTGAAAAACTAAAATGCTCCTTGTGCTGTGAGTGAGATGTCAAAAATGTAAAGTTGGATGGAATAACTTTTTTGATTGGCCACCTTTACTTTTTTGACATCCACTCACAGCACAATCAATTAATTAATAAACCAATCAATTCTCGCTTTTTTTTCGAAAACTGTTAATTCGTGGTTGAAACTAAACCGCAACGCAAATTTTCTTAATTAGATCTAATCTTCACTTTTTTTGTCGAGCTTTGGGAATATTATAGAAATGTAGCTGCAGGGAGGGGGTCCACCGAAACCAGCAAAATTTTGGAAGTGGTCTATTAGAAAAAAAAGTTTGAGAACCTCTGCTTTAGATAAACCGTAAACTTACATAAGACGTAGTGCCTAACGTAGTTCCCGTATACGTGTAGTTAATCCTGTAAGTTGCATGCATTGAAGAGTTTCCATCAAAGGGGATTCTTGCTAAGTAATTAATCATACGTTAATAGTTACGTGGTAATATAACGGTACTTTCACGGGGGCAACGTAAGCCGCTTGCTCCCTCGTTTACGTGATATATTTACTAAGGGATGGGGTTAGGTTAGGTAATCAAAACCGCCATGTTGGAATTATTAAGTAACAATGACTCACAAGATGGACAGATCTATAGATGTTCCTTATCGTTCCTTATCGTGTTGGTATATTAATTAATAGCATCCCGCCCGGGACTTCGTTCCCGTAGCCTATTATACTGAAGGATATTGTGTCATTTTAATGGTTAATTTTTTTTTTCAAATCGGTGCAGCAGTTTTGGAGCCTATAGTCAATACAAACAAACAATCAAATCTTTCCTCTTTATAATATCAGTATAGAGGTAGATAACTCTTGCATTAACCCTGACATTAGATTGCTTAATATACACATCAACGCGGTCTAGGGATATTCCACGATTTTTCATACAATAGAGGTCTGTTTGAAAAGCTATAAAAGCATACTCGATATACATATGGAGGGCTATATTTTTCAGACAAGCAAGTGTCAAACTTGAATTTTCAATTCTAATCAATAAATTTTGTTTTACTTGAAATTTGTGAAAACGTGACGGAAACAAAAACGAAAATGCACTTTTTGCCTGCTTTTTGTATGGAAAAGGTCGAATTTACGCAAATTTTTTTTTCATTTTCGTCACGTTTTCACAAATTTCAAGTAAAACAAAATTTATTGAAAAGAATTGAAAATTCAGGTTTAGCACTTGCTCTTCTGAAAATTATATCCCTCCATGTATCTCGAGTATGCTATTATAGCTTCTCAAACAGACCTCTTTTGTATGAAAAATTGTGCAATATCCCTAGACCGCGTTGATGTGTATATATTAAGCTAGCTTTTCAACGGTTAAACCAATTTTGATTAAATATAGCTAAGAAATGTCTCGATTAAGTCAGCTTTAAAAAAAATGCATCTAGATAGTTTATTTATTTTTATTTTATTTATTTAACTTAATGCACTAAAAGTACAAGGGCGGACTTAATGCCCAATGGCATTATCTACCAGTCAACCTTAGGGTGATTGGTGAGAATGAGTGGTAGGTGCACACCTCATCCGAGGTGAAAGATAAAATAATAAATTATAAACATTATACTTACGAAACTAAATATAAATAATAATAAACATAATTTATATATGCCCTAATAAAAATATTATAAATAAATGTATAATATACACAATACATATATATATATATATATGTATATATATAATACAATATATACACTACATACGAGTTAAGAATGAAGAAGTCAGTTCAAGTCATACAACGAGTTCAAAAAGTGACAGCGGACTCTAAATTTAATAGTTCTGTTTGTTTAGGAGCTATACGATGCCACAGACACACGCACAGTTACACGGACATAAATATACACACGTCAAACTTATAGTAACCCACTTTATAGCGAAACTTTAAGAGGGAATCTACCTGCGAAACTGACCAACTATCCACAAGAAAAATGATTTTTCACATTTCAACCTATGCAATGTTACTTGGGGAAACTTGTGTCGATGGAATGGTCGCCATTTTATCCATTCAGGTGGCGAAATTGAGAACTTTCCAAATTTCATACATCTAATGGCTGCTTTGACTGGTGGCGCCACCGCCTACTGAATTTTCAGTTGCAAGGTAGTTTACAACTTTACTTTCGGCTGGCGGCGGCGCTGCTGGTCGGGGTAGAAGTCAGCATCAGCAAGTATATGAAAATTAAATAGTTCTCATTTTCGCCACCTGACCAGATAAAATGGCCTCCATTCCATCGACACACAACTTACAGAATCGGGGCCCAGTTCTGTTGCCGATTCACATCCTAAAATTTTCTTCAATTTAAAGTTACGAATACATCAAAAGTATGTCCCGATAAGCCACAAGCTTTGCGGAAACACGTCTACTTTTTAGCCCCCTTTATAAAAAAGTTCCGCCTCACACACCATCAATCTTGGGGACGCGGCAGATAACATTACCGGTTCGATTTTCATTATCAATCAATGTGGCATTTTTAATAATAATCTCCTGAAGACTACGAGTTTGTGGTGTGTTTTGTGTTAATATTGGGTTTAAAGAAAGTATAATTAAAGAATATAAATCAGCCCTCTAAATCAATTTCTACAAGATATACTATAGCGGTGATAGCCCAGTTGGTAATGAGCCAGACTTGTAATCGGAAGGTTGTGGGTGGTACCACTAAATTCGTATTTTCGGATTTATGTACGGATTTCTAATTAACATTTGTTCAACGGTGATGGAAAACATCGTGATGAAACCATTTTTGAAAGACGAGCGGTCCACCAACCCACATTGGGCCAGCGTGGTGGACTATGGCCTAAATCCCCTTTGTGTTTTGAAGGGAGGCCCGTGCCCCTCAGTGGGCAAGTATACATATTGTATAATATGGGCTGGTAAAGAAGATAGAAAGGTGATGGCTATTACGCTTCAAAATAAAGTGTGTATTACACTTGTAATAGTTTTTCACTGTCGCATAGGTTTCGCATAGTTTTATTGAATTCTCTGCCTGCGTCTATATTGAGGTGACATAAATATGAAATTCTTAAACAAACGACTTTCTATGCAAAGGCAAATCAACTGATCGCACAAGCTGTATTGAGAAGCGAATTTTTTCTATCGTATTTTGACCCATATTCCTTATTCACCCAAGAATGTCCTCGATTTAATCTTTGCTCCAGCGCAAAATCTTAGTCAAGAACGAATCCATTTTAGAAAAAAAAACTATAGCAATCTTATTACAAACGCATAAGAGTAAAAATCACATTCCAAATGCTCAGGATGAAAGTGCTAGAAAGTACTGACGTTGTTCCTCGAAAAAATTTTAGTGAAACATTTTTTCGTTGGCTTAATTTAATTTTATCCGTCATCCCCTTTGCTATGGCATTGTGAGCGGCAAGATTTATTAAACTGCCCCAGCCTTGTAGTGTCAGCAAAACAATGCATCCGTGACACACTTAGCTTGGTATAATATTTTGCTAGCACATTCTTGATAACTAGAGCATCGGTGGTGCAATGTTTCGACTAAGCGAGAGTGAGATACCGTGTTTGATACCCAGTCCAGTACCATATTTTTTCTTAGTTATGTATGAAATGCTCATGGCCCAGCGGCGCTTACTGTTCGCAATCGATTAGTAAAGTTAAGCAACGAAAAACGGGGCAGGCAACCTTGCTATATGACTATATAGCCAAAGTGGCACAGGACTTGAATGGGATGTTTTCGATGGACTAAAATTCTTAAACCAAATCGGATGCCACTTGGCGGTTTAAAACCTCCAACAAAAGGGTTTGTCAAAGTTATCTCTTTTATGGCTGAATTTGCCACATACTTGATGATACTTTTTATTTTTGCCTAGCCGTGTCGGTCCCATTGATGGGCAAAAACCTCTTCTTTCTTCCACCAATTTCGGTCTTGTACTTTTTGCGATTCCAGCAAGATTATTCTTGCACAATAATAAAATTGAAATGTGTATATCTTTGATATCTATGAAGAAGAAAGGAAGGAAGAAACGATGTTTGAGATCTTAAGATTTCTCTCTAACACAAGATTATTTTTACAAGCCCTTATCGGCCTTAAATAAAGGGCTGAGCCCTTGTTACCTCGTGGTCACAAAACATCAGTTTTACAGATTAGCAAGTCACAGCTTAGGGCCTAAACACACACTGGGCCGAACACCCTGCGGTCGTCGTCGCCTGTTAATCCTGTGTTCACTGTACACACGGCAGCACATCAGGATATCATGTTGACCTTGATGTCGCCCTTATCTTTCTCGCAATAACGGTGACTTTCGTAGTGCAAATGGATAATCTGACATGCTGCTGTATGTACATGTCCTAGCCCTTTTGTAGGTATCTCTACTGTGTATTTTACAGGATTTTCAGAATACAAAGGTTAAGATAGAGCGAGGCCTGCTGTGCCTCATACCTTTCAGAAGTAATTCGTGTGGTGACGGTAGATTAGAATACAATTTGTCACCAGTGCATACTGATATTTTCCTGTGGTTGTCCTATGATATTGACTACATATTTAGTGACTAAATCAGTTAACAAAACTTTAGTTAGAGGATGATTTGATTCTCTTCATGAAACTGAACAACTTCCCTAAGTAACCTATGTCACGCTGTACTGGGAGTTAAACAAAAACTTAGAATATGCCAATTTTTACATTAAACTTTATTTTGAATTGATTTATATTAAACTTTTATTTTTCAGGTACTGTCCACTTAGGTGTTCCATTGCCGAACGAAGTCCAAAACAATTTCCGTTTCGGTAAGATATCTTTACACTCACGCTTATATTCTGTTTTTGGGATAGACAGACGATCAAGTTTAGTGTTAATAAAGAAGGTTAACGCTACGATAAGTATTTACATTGGTGCTAAGAGGTTTCTTTTGTCAGCTGATAATGTCTGCGTCTGCATTTCTGAGCAATGAGGTCAGATTGCTATGGCGAAGGTGACATTATATTTTTTTAATCATTTTGTAAAGTACAGTGTCACGCCTGCTCGCATTTCAACGCCTTTTTATGAACGTTTCCTTTGCCTGAACAATAAATAAAGTGCCGTTTAACGTTTCTTTGATTTTCTTCTGTTAAATGTATCTATAGACATAGAAAAAATAAGAATGTATACCTTTCGGGAAAGGCAAAGGAATCTACGTCCATACAGCTGAATTATATTTTCAAAAAAACGTTAATTTTATTATTCTTTATTGTTCAGTCAAAGGAAAATTTCACAAACAGCCGTTTAAGTGCGATCAGGCGGGTTCTCTGAAGTTTAAAAAATTCACTAATAAAACAAAAAAATCTGACTGGTGTTTATAATGATTCTTAAACCTCAAATTGTATGATAAAAATATTTTTTAAAATTTCACCTTCCCCATTGCTCCACTGAATTACCTGACCTGCCAAATCCTGGACCATGTTCAAACGTACCCTAAAAGAGGATCTAGACAGAGCGCTATCGAAAGATTTATATCAGAGTTTCATAACACTTGCAACGTAATGTATTAATTCGACATCTCATATTATATGATTTTCCACAACTGACGTTGTAAGAAAACACCTGTACCGTACTTACTACTTATCATTAGGGTTGCCAGATCTTAAAATCGTCAAGACGGACTTGCTAGCCAGTTTAGTCGGACGTTTTTATAAGCTTTTTAGGTAACACTGCTGGGCAAAAGCCTCCCTCTTTTTCTACACACTTCGGTCTTACGCTATCTCCTGTCATTGGATATTTGAAAAGCTGGACATCCTAAGTTTTGGGTTAGGAAGCGAGGGTTTTGCTGTAATATGGGCGAATGATTATCACCCTCATGTTTCATTTAATAACTCGCAGAATTTATGTCAATTTATGGCTTGAAGAGGTTTTCTGTAGAAGTATGACCATATGTCTTTATTTGACTACATACATATACATAGATCAAAACCGGTTTTAAAACCACTTGTTGCCATGTTTGACTTAAATTCAGAGGGTTAAAAGATGAATAAATATATGATGTAAGTGGTGAGAGGTTGTCAGCTTTTCGCCTATAATACAGCAAATACTCCGCGTCCCTCCTACTAAATTTATAGTATTACTAGCTTTCCGCCCGCGGCTCCGCCCGCGTCCTAATTTTTTTTTAAATAAAAAGTATCCTATAAACCTCACGGAGCCCGAGACCTTTCCAACGAATGCAAAACCGTGGAAATCGGTTCGTGCGTTCTGGAGTTATAGCGTCAGGAAGGAAAACCCGACTTATTTTCATATAGTAGAGAAGATTTGTCTTGAGTACTTAAATCCGTCTAAAATTGTAGAATGACGCCCACCTAACGTCCGAATGAATTCGTACAACCCTACTTATCGCTAGGAATTCTCAGTCAATACCTATGTAACCATAATATATGACGTATATGCCGTTCCTATGCTCTTGCGCAAGTTCTCTCGCATGGTGGCTACACGTGACATCGTGTTATTCTGATACGTATCGCGTGCGTTTATGTGAGGTTTTGATACATACGAGTACACTAACGTATGCATTCCCTATCGGGCAGGCAGAGCGACCAGTGGTCATTGTTATATGAAACATGAGCAATGCATACTGATATTGATTACGATGTTTAGCTTTTTGTACACAGTGCAGCGATAAATTTTTAACCGACTTCAAAAAATGAGGAGGTTCTATGTTCGATTGTATGTATGTATTTTTTTAATGTATGTTATGGACCGATTTTCAAAATTCTTTTTTGTTCGAAAGAGTATACTTCAGAGGTGGTCCCATATAAATTTAATCGAAAATGATTCAGCACTTTTTAAAAAATTACTAAAACAAAAATATACTACAAACCAGAACATCATCTAAATAAATGAGTGACATTTTCGTTAGTGGTTATCTGCTAATAGGCATTGTAGTCTGCAAAAAATACTAGTTATCTACTTTGTGCGTACTGTGATTGAAAGCGGTGACTCATACCTACGTTTTTTAACGTGGAAAATTATTGGGCTAGATATTCCTAAACGGCCAATATCCTCTTCAGTATTAAATTCAAATTCAAAAACAAATGACGGTAGAAGGCGACAAAAATATTCCTAAATTCTGCTCGCATGAGCGTATTTGGTGCCTAATTAATTTTCTATCTCATATACCTTCATGCTATAAAAAAAATTAAAGAGCATATTTAAAGTGTGTGAAAATAATTTAGAGTAAAGCAGCCTGCGATTAGTCCCATAATCCTTTAGATGCGCGTTCTGGGTACTCACCTACTCGATTTAATTTTACTGCGTGTTTCTGAAAAAAAAAACCAAAATTAATACAACTTTTGATTAATGCGCAGCTCTATTTCAAATATGTCAAGAATTTCATGTTAATTTTCGTTTTGAAAGATGTTAAATCGTGCAACTGATAACCCCTAAATTTGTAGTCTTAACATTATATAGTATTAACTCTGTCCCTCGCATCTCACTTGGGCGAGGGCTGAAAATCAGTGTTGCCAGCCTGATAATCAGTCTGGCATTAGTCGCTGAGCCCAGGCCTTTTTCCTCACTGCGGCAGACATATGCAAGCTTGTTTATTAGGATAAGAATATTTTGAACTTCTTTTAATGTATGTGTGTGCTGTTCTGAAGAAATAAACGTATTATTATTATTATTAACTAGAGTTGCACGATTTGACATCTTTCAACTTCTGAAGATTTTACTTCTGAATTTAATTTTTGATTTTGGTTTTAGTTTTTCACACGTTGTAGAGAAAATTAAACTTGCTGCGTATGTTCTTATTCGTCTAGGTGCTAACATAATCATCATCTCTTTCCGTGGGTGTCGTAAGAGGCGACTAAGGAAACACAAATGAGACCTGCCTCCTAGTAATCCATCCCAGGCAACGTCACTTCATTTTTTTCTGAATCTGAGGTGTCGTCCTATGGTCTCATGCGGTGTGGTAGGCTCTGTAAAGGGCCGTCTGGTTCGCGACCACCCTCCTACCGAAGTCCGACGCCAAACAGCTTGCTGTGTCCGTCGGTGCGTGGGAGTACGAGTGCCTTTATGGGCATTTTCTGGGTTAACTCGCTCCATCGTCGACCTCATCTTTGACCTTATGGTCAAGATTGTGGTCAAGAGTTAACCCATCCTATAATAAAAAAAAAAGAAATATTAAAATGATATAAAAACAGCAACTTACAGTTCACGCGAAAATAATGATATTCTCCTAACTGATTGTTTTAAGTGTTTAGTTGGCTTATGTTACACATTTCCAGTTATTTATCATCTTTGTGCTACTTTTCTCACGTACCAAGCATTTCTGTATGACAATACATATAGCTGACTTATTAAATAATTAGATTTGCATTTTTAAAATACTTAGAAAACGTAATACCTATCGCAAACATTTAGTACGAAAAGTGACCTAATGACCTTATTTTACGGAATGCCTTTCTTGCAATTATGGAGACAAAAACTGTATATTAAGTACTAGCGCCTGTCCCATCTTTGCTCGGGTGCATTTAAATGTTCTACCCCTTAAGTATTTTAGAATTTATTCATAAACCTTCCGTATACAAATGTATAAACCTTCAGTCTATCTGACTGTGAAAACTGCATCAAAATCCATTGCGTGGTAAATGAGGAGTAAACAGACAGACACGAAATGTGACTGTTTATTTTAGAGATTGATGATTAGTAATACATGCATACGCTCACGCCTGTGATCCCTATTGGGGTAGGCAGAGAGAGTATCAGTGGTTTTAAAAACAACTTGAGCCACGGTTGACATACATTCAGCAGGTTACAAGATGACATATGATGTGAGTTGTGAGAGGTTGTCAGCCTTTCGCCCATAATACAGGAAAACCCTCGCGTTCCACTAACTGACTAGTACAGTATGCTTAGGAAGAGTAGGCATCTAGCACATTCTATGTTTATGATCAGTTTAATAATTATTCAATAATAAAATGTATAACATTCCAAACCAACTACGTAAAGCGCCGTCTACATTAGAGAACGAGCCATAGCCCGAGCTGCTCTTCGCGAGAGCGAGACTGTCGACTCGTAATCCAATGATAGTTGTCTTTTTTCTCGCTCACACAGGTCTGTGGCTATATGTGAAGGCTTCTTTAAAGCTTTACCAATCAGTTATTTTTTGCAGACTTCAAAAAAGGAGGTTCTATGTTCGACTGTATGAATTTTTTTTTATGTATGTTCACCGAATTCTCCGCCAGTTATGGACCGATTTTCAAAATTCTTTTTTTTCGAAAGAGTATACTGCAGAGGTGGTCCCAAATAAATTTTATCGACAATGATTCTGCGCTATTAAAAAATCAACAAAAAAAAACTACAAATCAGAACATCATCTAAATAAATGAGTGACATTTCGAACTATTGTTGGGATTGAAGTCGGTGACTCATACGTTTTTATTACGTGGTAAATTATAGTAAGTCTTTTTCATCCTGCTGGGCAATGGGCCTCTCACTCTTTCCCCTTTCATCCCTGTTACTTCAAAGCTTCTACCAGTCCATCGATCGTAATAATATAAGGTAAGCTTGCTGTGCTTTTGACTGTACAATTCAATCTCGCAATGCAAATGTCATCCAATCTCGTAACATGATTCAGTACAACCCAGACGTATCCAGTTACAGAATCTCCAATGCTTGAGAACACTTATTGCATTATTACTTTCCATTGCCGCTCCGTTATCGATCTTTAGAACATGCATTGAAAGTAACTAAGCAATGTATATGTTACATTGTCATTTTGTCGTCGGGATATTGAGAATTGTTTCGAGAATAGGTGGCATTAACATCTGTTCGCGTTACGTAATTAGTTTATAGTACTTGTCCGTTCTATTGAATTTCAATTGTTCTTAGATCTATGTTTGATATTATCCATACATTCACGTCTATAATCCTTGACAGGGTAGGCAGAGCATCATATGGTTCACAGGACATCATGTTTGACATATATATTGGATGACTTTAAATAAGTAAGCGAAAATTAAGGCGACTACAGCACCCGATAAAGGCGGCACACAGGAATAGTGCCATCTCCGTCTCTCAACAGGCCTGGGCCGGCAGTGCGAACTGTGTCGGTACACGAAGTTTACGGACTATGAAAGCGTGCGTGCGTAAAAACATGTTCGAAAGTTAGAAAAATGAGATTTATGGAAAGGTAACAACTTAAATCGAAAAATGCGTTAACTACTTATCGAAAGTGTTCAATCACGAACATTTTGATAGCAAATTCAAGTTCCTGTGTGCATTTTACTATCGTTTTTACAGCTTAAAAGATACACAATATTGGTATTTAGAGGTGACTTTGTGATCTTTTTCTATCGAACCAAAAGTGCTGAATCATGTTTTCAGCAAACTACTTATCTAGCTTATGTCCTGAATATTACCGTAGTATTTTTTATCTTCGCTTTAATGCAGTGCGTCATACTTATCTACGCATCATCAAATCGTAATTTAGGTGCTGTAGTCGCCTTAAGGATGTGAATCAATCAGTTCACGAAACTGAACAACTGTCCCTAATGAACATAGGTCGAAACCAAAGTGGCAATTTATCACGAGCGTTTCCATGCTTCGGATGGCACGTTAAGCTGTCGGTCCCGGCTGTTGTCCATTGACTACAGTGGTTAAAATCAAGTCAGAGGCCATTGTGAGATTTGAAAACTCTGACACCCAGGGTTAGCCACTTTCGCCACACACTTTTTTTTATTATGAGATGGGTGAACTCTTGATCCCAATCTTGAAAAAGGTCATAGATGAGGTCGACGATGGAGTGAGTTTACCCAGAAAATGCCAATTAAGGCACTGGTACTCCCAAGCACCGACGGAACACAGCAAGCTGTTTGTCGTCGGACTTCGGTAGGAGGCAGGTCTCATTTGAGTTTCTTTAGTCGCCTCTTACGACACCCACGGAAATAGATTGGGTGGTGTTACCTACACGATACACTTGACTATACCTATACGATAAGAAGATGAAGACTCCATCTAGTGGGAAGGTGTCTACACTAACTTTGCCTGTACGCGGTCTTCTCTCAATCTCGTTACGGGCCTTACAATCCAATAGTAAAATCTCAGGAGAAATATTAAGGTTTACAAAAAATAAAGTTTTAATTCCTAGAAGTCATTCTGAGTTTAAAGGTTAGATTCTGATGCTCTATCAAACCGACCGCCCACGCGTTCAACCGTATTTTTTTATACCCTCATCCTTTCATCGCACAAATTCCTCACCCTTTCACACGAAAATACTCCTTACTATTTTATATATAAAGATTGTAATAGCATCACAGAAATATATTACAAAAGTCATGTGAAAATGAACCCTGCGGAGTTGAGATAAGGGTGGTGCTACACACCATTTGTTGATCCAACGATTGTCATTTTGAATAGATTCTGATTTGGGTTGGGAATGATGTGACCTGTCACTTTTTTTTCGTTTTAACCTGTCACAGGAAGATGCTTGTGGATTATTAATCAGGACTTTTTTTCTCATTTGCTTATGGCTTCGTCAAATTACCATACATAATATGTATGAGATTCGTTCCTGGATAATTTCGTCATCAATTATGAACAGTAACTAATTTATTTTTTTATACTAGTGATCTTTTCAATGGTAATCTATTTTGTTGTTAGATCAGTTACTTTCTATGTATATTAACCGAGTAACTAATTAGACTATAACTGTAAAAAAAATTGTGAAGGTGACATTGTCAAATTTCAGGTTATCTGCTAATCATGGGTTCAATTTTAGGTCAAAATGGCTCGAAAACTATTAAAATATTGAAAATATGAAAGAACTTATTAAACATAGATTAAAAAATATATAAATAAATATATTCTCCTGTCTTCTTCTTATTGTGTAGGTATAGTCAAGAGTGTGGCAAACTTGGTATCAAAATTTTCAAACAGCACAATGGCCTGTGACTTGATTTTAACGTCTGCAGTCAATCGATAACAACCGGGACTGACAGCCTAACGTGCCCTCCGAAGCTCGGAAACGCTCGTGATGAATTGCCACTTTGGTCGCCTATAAGGTTCTGTGCCTCTGTGAACGTTGCTTAACCTCACCGATCGGTTGAGAGCGCTTCCCAGTATTAGGTGTCAAATATTACAGCACAAAATGTCGTTTCAAAAATTCTTCAACTAGAAAAGCGATATGAAATTCCTGTAGCAAGCGCGTCAAAATTAAATCAGCTTAACTGGGCCATAATATTAGTGGCGTAGCATGAAGCTTCCATGTAGGGACACGGCTTCGTTACTCTTTATTACACATTTAGATTAAACAGGTCGATACGAACGTGTTTCGTGGTCTCAGTTCTAAATCTTCGCGCTGGGTGTAGCCACAACTTTTCTTGGAAGATATTTATTTTCGTCATGTTTTGTTTTATAGACGAAATGATTATTTGTTGAATTTTGACGTGATACATCTTTAAAGCTTCCATAGTGGGACGCTATTAAAAAAAAAATGTCTAACGTTTATTGAGTCGGACTCGTAAGCGAGAGGTACCGAGTTCGAATCCCAGTGCCGCCATGTACCAATGACTCGTTTTCGGAGTTATGTACTTACATTAGTTGAACACTAACCGATGCTCTTACGGTGAGGGAAAACATCGTGAGGAAACTTGCACGTTCAGAAGACTGAATGTGTAACCATGATCCAATCCGGTCAGGTTCCCCCGTTAGCTGAGTTACGGAGGTCGATGGCGCAGTCGCTCCACTTTAATAACTTGACGTACCAAATTCTTGATCATGGTCAAGCGTACCCCGAATTAGAAACGGGACCAAGCGCTAGGAAGATGAAGATACATACATAGGGATCGTTCAATAATTACGTGATCATTTTAGGCCGTTTTTTTCAAAATTGGACGTAAATATTTAAATTTAATTTATTTATTCATTTCGCAATACTTTAATTAAAGTTATAAAATGATGACGTAATCATGGCTTCTTCCCCCCCCCCCCCCAAAATAATCCGATGTATATACAAGCACACCCCCCCCCCCTTCTTGTGATCACGTAATTGTTGAATGATCCTATAGATACGCTCACGCCTAATATGCCTATCGGGGTAGGCAGCGTATCAGTAGTATTAAAACGACATGATGCCACGTTTGGCATAAATTCAGAGGGTTTTAAGATGAAATATGATGTAAGTGGTAAAAGGTGGTCAGCCTTTCGCTGACCACCATACAGCACAATACAGCCAAACCCTCGCGTCCACTTAAGGACTTCTATAATAAATAAGTTTAGGACGTGCATATCTCAAGAAACTGAAGATTTTTTTTCCAGGAATTAAAAAAAAAATCCTGTCTTTCCGTACTAAAAACATTTTGATAACTGCACCACATTTCGATCGATCTTCCTTAAGAAAAATTGTTTAGTTTTAGCGGGCTGACTCATATTCTTCGTTTTCGCTTATTTTAAGTCATCTTATACAATTTTCTTACTAAGTTACTAATTATACGCGTACAGAATTTTCACTGAAACTGTTGCATAAAGTTAACCCTTAACCTTGTGGCATTTTCCTAATTCGTCACACAAGAACTTGTAAGGAGATTACTGTTCTATTAAGTTGCAAAAGCTAAGGCAACTAAACTGCTTATGAAACTAACAAAAACTTAACTCATCTGACTACAGTAAACAATGAACGTAAACAGTACGAAAAACCACTATATTTTGTACTTCATGTTGTTGGGATTAGAACTGTTTTGTAACAACACCCGTGTTTGAAAATAAATCCACACTTCTTTCTTGTATCTTATATTCAGAAAACAGTAATGATCATGGGAATTTGGGAAAATTATGTAGCCTTTGTGTTAATTCAGGGTG
Organism: Aproaerema taeniolella; assembly: GCA_949987775.1. Lineage (NCBI taxonomy): Eukaryota > Metazoa > Arthropoda > Insecta > Lepidoptera > Gelechiidae > Aproaerema > Aproaerema taeniolella. The sequence continues at coordinate 18,800,991 of OX465245.1, forward strand.
TCAGCTAACTCTATACCTATCAAAATTAGTCTAGCCATTTGAGCGTGACAGAGTAACAAATATCATTCAATACATCCTCACAAACTTTCGCATTTATGATATTAGTAGGATCGCCTAGGACGGCGATTAAGAGCGAAATTCCGAATCGAGATTTTAGTGACGAATCGAGATTTTTGTATGAAGGGCTGGCCTGCATACCTTCGATCATTTTGTTTTCCTTTTTTCAAAATGGCGGTCACTCATGAAAGTCATATGAATCTATAGTTTTTTACAAAAAAAACTGCACAAACGAAAATTTCAAAAAAATAATAATTGCGGACCAGTAGATAAGCCAAAATCTTCTAAGTCCTTTGTTGACGAATCGGGACAGTGAGCAGTCGAAGATAACACTTTCCATCGTCGCCTTTCTATTTATTATTAGTCCGTGTTTTTAGAGTCCTTTTAATATTAAAAGCGTTCAGGATTAGATTTGGGGTTCAGTGGCGAAACTCAAGAATGCATAAAGCGATTTAAAATCGTCTCTAAATTATTCAACAGCGAATCTTGGGGATTATCTTGAATAGGTTCGGCCTTAAGAATGTATTAAGGGTATGAATACACTGCTTATATTTTCGCGATGTTTTGTACGATTTTTCTCATTTCCATAGCTTCTTTGGTAGTGAAAAACATGTGATTATGAATCTTATATCTTACTGGCTTTCCGCCCGCGGCTTCGCCCGCGTGAATTTCGGGAACCGCGTGAAGTTTTTTCCCGCTAACTCCCGTTCCCGTGGGAATTTTGCAATATCCTGTTGCAACTAAGCTTTAAGTTTACTAAGGTACCTGCATGCCAAATTTCAAGCGTCTAACTTAAGCGGTTTAGATTTTTCATACAAAAGGATTTTCCCGCTAATTCCCGTTCCCGTGGGAATTTCGAGAATTCCTTTCTTAGTGCACCTCTACGGTATCTAAGCTACGTCCCTTACAAATTTCAAGTGCCTACGTTTAGCCGTTTAGGCTGTGCGTTGATATGTCAGTCAGTCAGTCAGTTTCTCCTTTTATATATTTAGATTTTTTTATTTTATTTTTTTATTATAAGATGGGTTAACTCTAGATAGATTTAGATTTAGTCCTTATAAGTACTGAAAAACAGCCCGGTTGCGGCAGCATCTTTTCACCTCGTAATTAGGTAATTGTATGTGTTGTTTTACTTATGGCGTAATATACATACATACACATACATACGCTCACGCCTGGAATCCCCAACGGGGTAGGCAGAGCATCAGTGGTTCTAGAAAACCACTTAATGCCACGTTTGACACAAATGACAAGGGCTATTAGATGGAACATGTTGTGTAATGGTGAGAGGTGGTCACGTCCCACTTACTGATTTTTACAGTATGCCTGGTAAGAGTAGGCAGCTGGCGCATTCTAAGTTTTTCCATCACTCCCAGTCCAGCGTGGAAGGAATAATAAAGTAAATAAATATCTTTTTGGCTTATTATGGTGAATAAATATATTTTTATATCTTATTACTCTGAAAATCGAAATATGTGTTCTGTTCACTAATTTATATTTTTTTCCCAAAGAACTTGATAAAATTTATTAAAAACACAGCTGATTTTCCTGTTTTCTATAAGTTTTTTGCTTGATATAGGGTTGTCGGTTTTTAATGGAATACGATTGCTTCGCGTTTTTACGTCTACAGGAGAGGAAACAGAGTTACAGGCCATGTATAACTTCTTATATTTTAAGGAATACACTTTTCAAATGACTTCACCGCCATGGGAAACCAAAAATAGGTTTTTTTATGTATTTCCGCCACGTCCAGACAAAATATCCGATTCCTTTTGTTTGTTACTAAACAGTTTCCGTTTAACTCATCCCGTTGTGATGCAAATCGCTCATTCGAATTCGAACGTTTGTCGATTTCGGCGAAACAAGCATTTTAATCGAATAATTATTCGGTCCGACAATTTCGCTCTGTACAGCCTTTCGTTTTTAACTATGACAGTGGTCATTTTATTTTTATTTTTTTTCACTTAAGGATCTTTAATAGTGGAATTATTTTATATCTCAAATATACTTATCGATTAAATCAATAACTGTATTTAAATATAGTTTTATGACAGTGTTAAGTTTGTTGGTTCCTATTAAATATAAAATAAATTAAAAAATAACAATAAATAGATTTGGAAATACTTATAAATTCACGAACAAAATCAGCTTTTTCGAACGTTACAATATTCAGGAGCCATCCTTACCTGATTAAAATTATAAATGTGAAAGTGTTTTTGTTTCTTTTGTCCTTCTTTTACGTTACGGATCAACAGATAAATCAAGTTTCTTATACAGAGATCTTTGAGGGCTCGAGAGTGACATAGGCTACTTTTCCACGCAATCGAAGTCGCGGGCAGAAATCTAGTAGTAGTTTATACTTTGTGTTGTCGCTTTTTGATGGAACTCCATATAAGTACCAACGAAAGACATGATTTTTACTGTAGCTCCACTTATTTATTTAATATTTTTACATAGGTACTTACAAATTTTAAATAGATTACATACACACACACACACACACACACACACACACATGGGTATTCTCAGTCACACCCTAATTGTGTTTTTTTCTTTTTATTTAAATTATCATTAAGTACTTTACTGTTTGAACACCTAAAGGAAGAGACCTATGTGACACCTAAAGGAAGAGCGGTGCCTCCTAACATAAGTTTAAAAAAATACTTAAAAGGAGACACCAGCCCCCGTATCAATAATGTAAACTGTTTTTTGGTGAAAATAAAGTTTTTTTTTACATTATTCTTCTTCTTCTTATCGTGTAGGTATGTCAATTGTGTGGCGATTTGGCCTGCCCTGGTTTCAGAGTTTTCAAACCGCACCATGGCCTCTGACTTGGTTTCAACGACTGTAGTCAATCGACAACAGCCGGAACCGACAGTTTAACGTGCCCTATTTGGAAAATCTAGTTGTAAATAAATGTAACCTACTTCACTAACCAAGTGGTTATTATGTGCAGAGAAATGACGTCTGACTTTTCGTCAATCGATGGTATTTCGTGCCCTCAGAATCACAGAAAAGCTCGTGACATACTTATTAATATGCATGGCTCATTCTGAGCATTACTCATCAAACAATAAATTATTCCTCTTACGTCAATGAAAAACATTGTCACAGAAAATGCAGACACCGTAACGACCCGTAGATGACTCATTTGTGTATGCAAATGAACTTAAAATTCAAAACCTTAGGTTCAACCCCGACTTTTTGAAATTCAAATTTCACTCGCTCCAAAATTATGTTCTGTATACTTAATTGTTGTTCGGTGATTCCACAAAGGGACCACCTGAGCAGATAGGTTTTGTTTTTAAGGTAAAAACTTGATTAATGGGTGGAAAAGGCCGACATTTTTGACCGTGGGGTGTAAAATTGGGCGTGATCGCGTTTCATAGTAACCTTCGTAGCGTTTTATAGCATAGGTCTGACTTATGGGCCCTATAAAACACAGTACCTACCATAAAAAGCTAGACTAGTCTTTAACAAAATGAATACCTCTAATAACATGACATTGTGTTAGCGGTTTAGGGTCTTAATTATTTGTTGATTTCGGGAATTCGCTGGATGCGGGTGGCGCAGGACCGATCGTTGTGGAGATCCTTGGGGAAGGCCTACGTCCAGCATTGGAAGTCTTACGGCTTAGATGATAATGATGAATTTCTAGCATGTCATTGCCTCCAATAAGGTCTAAAACAAAGACATGACTGAAAAACAGCCTGGCTGAGGCAGCACCGTTTCACCACATCATTCATTTGTATGCTATTTTGGTGTCTGTATTGTGTGGTGAATAAATTTCTTTTTCTTTCTTTCTTTCCTTCTTACATTACTCTCTATCCTCACCTAAATAATAAATAAATAAACGCTACACACTCAAAGGCCCACACTAAGGTTTTCCCTTGTGTCGTGGGTCCCTTGGGCAGCGTCACTACCACTCGACCAAACCTTCTTGCCTCATCCATCATTATTGTTTCTTCGCTTACTTCTTATCTACACTATAGACAGATTTTTATGCGGTTTTCACAAAATAGTTTTCCTCTATAAAGTGCTATGACAATAACATTCAGGGGCATAGCCGAAGCGGGTTGCTGGTTTTTATTTTTTCTCCGTTTAATGTAATTGCCATTTGATTATTTTTTTGTACACGCAGCAGCACATCAGACTATACATGTTGACCTTGACGTCGTCCTTAACTCTCTCGTAACAGCACCGACTTTCGTAGTGCTAATGGGTAACCTGACTTGCTGCTGTCTGTACATAGCATGATACATTTTATTTTTGCTGTCGTAACATGAATAATGTCTCATTGTAATTTGCAATATTGAGAAACAAATACAGATTGTCGCGATTTTTTGTAACAATGTAATTTTTTCACTCGTTTCTTCTGATTACTCTTGAAACTCGTCCTGGCACACACGCTTACTAAGTCACTTTTAGGTCGAACACTACCCGTAGTTCTCCAGTTCATCCGTGATCATGGTGCTAGCAACAGTGCCGAATTATCGGATACTCATTTAAAACAAAACTCGTGGTGAGAACCCAATACAATAGTTTAAAACTATAGTGAAAATAACCGCGAGAATCTCAAACGATATAATGTAATTTTTCTGTCATGACATAACTGAAATCTGCCAGTAGCAAAACCATTGCAAGCAGAACCGCCAGGGTTGGAATCAGACCGTCAGAAAATTATACTACTTGACATAAAATTATACTACATTTCGATTTTCAAGGACTTTAAAGTAAATTTTGTTATATTTCATTAAAAAAAACAAGTAAAATAATAAAAAATAATCACAAAAATATCCTTTGTTTCAATTTCTAGCCTATTTTATTGAGTTAAAGTAAGATAGAAACGGCGATATATAAAAATGTTTGTTTTACCTTATTTTAACATATTATTCAACAAAATTGTAAGACCATACACAAGAAAGTGCATATAAGTAATCGTTATCTCACTTACACTCACAGATAAAATACATAACAACTCCTATTCTGTCAAAAAGGCAGGAAATAGTAAAAAAATATATTAAAAACTACCCTTCCACTGGTCGATAAAAATTCTGGTATTTTCGCGTAGTATACTGGCATTACAATACTACATACTACACTTAATGAAATTCTGGTACAAATAGTATAATTATACTACGATTTCCAACCCTGAGAACCGCCCTCTCTAAGGCAGGCAGTGACTCCTCTTGACCACATGGTAAACGCTTGAGTTCCTAGCAATAACACAGAATAAATAATAGGCAATAACAAAAGCGACCAGAGAAGTCAATGTTAAGACTTGCGAGAATATCTTGCAAACCCTGCTTTCAAACGTAGCAACTAAACCGATTACCGAAGGAATGTAAATTTATTTTATTTCAATCGTAGACAAGCCCAATCACTTTGTATGACGCCACAGTCACTCAGTATCTTAATATTTTGAATAATACTAAGTATTATAATAATGTTAAATATTTAATAACCTTGTCTCACCTACGCAAGAAAAACTCGACTTCTTTGCCTTTGATTGGAAACTGAACTGCCGGTATAATTACTTTGGCGTGTATTAATTTATTTCCATTTTGACATCTGTTTTGATCAAACTAGTTCTGTAAAGGTATTTGACCGCGAAAATAACCTTCACTTCGTGGGAATAAAAGCAACTTATTTATGCCTACTAGTTCTCCGTCTGCGATTTTGTTCATGCGTAAAAGTGGACGTCATTCTTTAGCCAGAAAATACTTTGAAAACGTTTTTACATTTTTATTCGAATCTTTGTTCAGTTGCGATGTCAAGGACGGTCAAACTAATATCTAAATATATAAAAGGAGAAACTGACTGACTGACTGACTGACTTACTGACATATCAACGCACAGCCTAAACGGCTAAACGTAGGCACTTGAAATTTGGAAGGGACGTAGCTTAGGTACCGTAGAGGTGCACTAAGAAAGGAATTCCCGAAATTCCCAAGGGAACGGGAATTAGCGGGAAAATCCTTTTGTATGAAAAATCTAAACCGCTTAAGTTAGACGCTTGAAATTTGGCATGCAGGTACCTTAGTAAACTTAAAGCTTAGTTGCAACAGGATATTGCAAAATTCCCACGGGAACGGGAGTTAGCGGGAAAAGCTTTTGTATGTAAAAATCTAAATCACGTAAGATAGATGTTTTCAATCTGTGTACTCTGTACAAAAAAAAATTAACACGCAAACGAAGTTGCGGGCATCAGCTAGTTAATTATAATATTAAGCATAAACTGAATATTTCCGACTCACTCATTACTCATGACCATCAGGCCCAAATCCTTAAATCTAAAATATGCAAAAACCGTTCCATTATGTTGTAGAAAGTAGACAAAGAAAAATACTAGATTAAGGCCCATATCGACTGTTTCTTTCTCTCACTATCAAAATGACGAAGACGAATACTACTTGTATTGATCAGAGTGTAAGGCCCGTATAACAAAAAGAGACTCAAGTCTTGATCGATACTTAAGTATTGACTATCTCTTTCTCTCACTATCAAAACGACGAAGACTTAAATAGCAGATTAAGTTTAGATCACAGTCTGAGTCGCATTATGTAATGCGGACCTTACATTCTTAAAGATGAAGTTTTTTCTGTTTTAATAAACATATGTAAATTTAATGTTTTAAAGATTTTGTACAGTAATCACCCCAAAAAACTATCAAACATTACAATCTCGAACATATTTATAAGGCAAGAGCAATAAAACTGTCCTTTCCATTATTTAAAAGCGCTTTTTAAAATCCCGAGCTCATTTCCTCGACATAAATCTCTGCCGACGCCGTAAGGTTAATTTCGTAAGGTAATAAATCCGAGATACGTCAGGTAAGTGAACTTTGGTCGTGACATCTCAAAATGTTGCTCTAGGTTTGAGTAGGACTACACTATGTTTACTCTGTTCGGATATTAGCTAATGAATAATAGAAGAAATATTCAAAAGTTACAATTTGTTTTATCTACACATTAATACTACAAAGCGGAAAGATTTGATTGTATTGAATAGCTTCCGAAACTACTGGACCGATTTGAAAAATTCTTTCACCATTAGAATGATACAGTATCCCTGAGTAACATAGGCCACATAATATAGTTAGTAAAAGTTATGAACTATAAAATTATTTATTGACAGAGAATATATTTTACTTAAAATTGAGGACTACTAAATTATTGACGGTATTGATTACAAACCGATGACGAATTAGAGTAGGTAGGTTCATAAAAAATTCACCGATTATTGGTTGAGCTAGGTATGTCTGTTTGGATAACTAATGAGGAAGACGTACAGTGACATTTATTCATAGTTTTTAATATTTTGCAGTACCTTTCCTTCGGAATTACTTAATATTTTTTTTAAATTGGACAACTATTTGGTGATGACATCCTAGTTCCCACTCTTAATAACAAATAAAACAAACATTTTCGTATATTATTGCTCTAAGTGCAGCTCTAGTCATCCTTGTTAGTCTTAAGATAATGTCATAGAAATCCGTTACCGCTGTTATCTTTGTTTGTTTGTTTGATTTGTAAATCAAGCCTTTTTAGGCTAGTTTAGTAGTTACCAAGTCTGTGTTTACTTCCCTTTGGCTTGGATAATAAATTCCTTGGTAATTCTCTGATTTTAATCTAGTATAGACTGCGTTGTTGGATGTACAGTCAACATCACATCAGATTACCACAAACTGTCAAATTTCCCTAATGGATAGTGAATTATATTGTTTGGAGATGAAATTAAAAATCGATTGAAGAAATTTTACAGTTTTGGATAACATGACGTGTTATTGACCCTACACGAATTATACAGGGCTTTGCGTAAATCTCTTTCAACCTCTCGGGTGGTTAATCAGCCCATGAAACTGAACAACTTTCCCAAGGAACATAGGTCAAAATACGAAAATAAAATTTGAGTTCCCATACAAAATGCGCTTTATAATGCTGATGAAGTTTGTATGGGAACTCAAATTTTATTTTCGTATTTTGACCTATGTTCTTTGGGAAAGTTGTTCAGTTTCATGGACTGATTAACCACCCGAGAGGTTGAAAGAGAGATACCTAAAGCCCTGTATATGGAGACTTTAAATAAGTTAGCGAAACCTTAGGTGCTGATTCTACCGATAAAACTGAACAACTTTCCCCAAGAAACCCATATACAATTCTCGAATTCAAATTTGGATTTCTATACAATCAGCTCATCGCACATATTGAATGGAGGTTCTTTTTTTTTGACATTTCGACTTATGTTCCTTGAGAATAGTTGTTCAGTTTAGAGGGATGATTCACATCTCTTACTTTTGCTAACTCATTTAAAGCCACCAAATACCTAGAAAAAAAAAACGGGTTTCCGGGAGTGCCGGCAGAAGTGAAAAGTTGAACATACTCGTATATTGGCCGTGTGAGTCCTCGGCAGAGTAGAATAGGACTAACCTCTTTCTTACCGAGGTGTCGTACAAGGCGACTAAGGTAAATATGCAAGCAAGTTCATCTGCACACAGAGATGGAAAACTCTTCAATTATATCAAAACCCTCGCCAACCCGTCTGCCAAGCGTGGTGAGTATGGCATTTACCCCTCATGTTATTGAGGGAGGCCCGTGCCCCAGCAGTGGGGACGTTATGGGCTGATGATGTATATTACTTCCTTGCGGTCTACTCTCCCTCCGTCTAACGAATTTTCGATCAGGTCACGTGTCCTGACGCGAGTTTAACATTTTTCACCCATACTTCAAAGTGCACAACGCCGCTAAAGAAGTTTTTACTTCAAAAGTTTGAAACCCGCTGATCTATAGAGGGACGCCTGTCAGACACAGGTATGTCATCGGTTCACTTATTTTGGGACCATTTTACCCAATTCCTTATAGCAGCGCATGAGTCTATCTATGCGCTGACAGTTTCGCCTCTTTTAATGTACTCATCCATGTACATGTTTTTTTAAAGCAGATATTTAATACATTAATCTTAAACCCATCTCCTTACAATCGTGACGTCAGAACCTCGCTCCAGGTAGTTACTAGCTATTCTCGTCCATGGTCAGTGACCACAAGGGACCTTTGCTTGGGGTGACTGTACCACCAGCGTTTCTTGACCTTCCCCGGCTCCCACCCATCTCATCCTTCTCAGAACTCCAGAGGAAATCGCACGTGCGTGAGAGACCAACCTAAATTGGTAGTTATTATCCTAACCAGTTCCGAGGACCTGCAATGGTTCTTTCTGCTCTTATTTTGAAAGGCGAAATAAAGGAAGTCGACTGGTTTAAAGGGTCTTTTTAAGTTGGTCGTCTTTGTGTTGATGTTTTCTTTTTTCAACCATATGTTTTCTTGTCGTTTTGTTGGCCTTGGGATGAAATGTCTGGTTGCTGCACTGTAGATGTTGTGTTATTTATAGTCTGTGCTCCCCCTTGTGATGTTCGTCATATTTTTTCTTACCTTGTTACTCCTGTAAATATGATATGTTATTTTTGACAGCGACCACAGATGACTGTCTCAAATCTCAGTATTAAGTCCATATTACAGACTCAGACGATCTATAAGTACTTAAGTAGAAGTCGTCGTTTTCATTTTGATAGTCAGAGAAAGAGACAATCAATACTTAAGAATAGATCAAGACTTAAGTCTCCCTCTGCAATACGGGCCTTAGTTTGGATGTTACTTTTTGACGACATGGTCGCGTTGATAAGTAATGTTGCTTAATAATCAATAGAAAGTTCCAGGTTTAACTCTAGGACGGGCCGAATAAATGTATTTTTGGCCCATGTTTGTTTTCGGATCTGTTATTGTATGGGTCCCTAAAGGCCCACGAAACAAGGAAAACGGTGGTTTGTTACGTGTGGCCTTCATTATTTATATTTGGAATTACTCAGACAAATGATAATATAAATAGCTATTTTCCCTCCCGTGACTTCGTTCTAGCGGAAAATAAATAGGTACAGCCTATATCGACCCCGCAAGGACCATTATAAACTTTCGGGTAAGAAATCGATTTTTTAAGTTTTTTGTTTTCGATGTAACGAAGTTTGCAGATCCTTTTCTTAAGTTCTAAATTATTAATTTAGAACTTAAGACCTAAGTAAAGGCTTAAACTAAAGGTTAAATTTAAGCATCTCAAATTCGAACTAATGTAATTTTATTACTATAAATGTATTAGCCATAAAACATTCTCTATTTACTTTGTCCTAAACTAAATGAATACGTAATGAATTAATAATTAATTCTAGGTATTTTATTAACTACCTACAAAGGAAAACCGATTCAATACGACCTATAATTTCTTTGAATATTATACAATAAAGACCATTTCAGTCTTAAATAAATTAAATACTGAAATAAATTAGATTCTCAAATCGATTCCCTTAAAAACATTCACAGCGTGTCAATAATCTTACTTTCATTCATTTTGGAAAACAATCATTACTGAAATAGGTACTTATCCCCAATGTGAAGGATATTTCCTGGCATTCTTTCAAAGCCTCTTAAGTATTCTTTTTTTTGTTCTAAATTAACGAAATAAAAATTAAAGCTTCTTCTCGTAAAGTGCCTTATAAAAAGAAAAGCGAATTTTATTATAAATTTGTACAAAATTGTTTTCTCTCGCAAGATACTAACCTAACCCAATACAACTAAAATAAACTAGAGAAGTCCTTGTAATACTCACCTATTTAAACAAACGCTACACACCCGAATTCCAAAGAAATCGAAATGATTTTAAATCATAGCCCAACTTGTCCGTGAAACGAACACACCTCGAAGAATACCCATGGTAGAGGACTTTGAACTTTGCGCGGAGGTTAATAAAGGGCCCGTTCGTTTCATCGGCATGTAAAACTAAAGTATGTAAAGACCAGAAATGTGGTCAAAAGTCGTCAGACAGGTTCCAAGTTTAAACGCGGGACTCGCTCCATCCCATTTTGTCTTATTTTTGTTTCGCGAGGCACTGACCACCACAACAAAGATCCGTAGGCTGAACTTTTTTATTTTTTGCTTCGAAGGAGCACTGGCATCAGCCGTGCAGCCTCTGAACAAAAAATAAAGGTTTTATTTTCTTCTAGTTCACGTTTTTAGTTTTCATTGTCTTTAAGGATGAGAGTTAGGCTGGAGACTTAAATCGTGCTTTGTTCAGACTAATGTATATTTAATTAGAGGAGTAATTCGTTTTTAAGTAAGTTATGTCTCGCCCAGAGATTTTAAAGCGACGTTTCATTAAGCTATTCTGCTATTACGGCATAAGTAGTTTTTTGTTATAATGTACTTTTTCTTTGTTCTTTTAACATAGAAAACAGCGGCATTTGGTTGGTTTCTTTGTCCAATATTAAAAGAAACATCTTCAACCATAAATCGATCCAGTATAATTTTTGTTATCATTCGTAGATGATGCCCGGGGCTTTGTTCCCGTGGGAATTTCGTATTCTTCTTAAAAGCCCATATACGTCCCGACCGAGGGGCACGGGATTTAGGTCATAGTCCACCACGCGCGGGTTGGTTGAGCGCTCGTCTTTCGAAAATTATTTTTCTTGGGCAGGCAGGTGTCATCACGGTGTTTTCCTTCACCATTGGGCAAGTGATAATTAGAAAAATCCGTACATAAATCCGAAAAGACAAATTTAGTGGTACGGGCTCGCACCAGATTTGAACCCGCGACCTTCGGATTACAAGTCTGGCTCATTACCAACTGGGCTATCACTGAATTTCGTATAATCGTTCCTTATTCCTTGCCTATGTTACATAAAGAACCTTTCGGCCAAATTTCAGCTTTCTAGGTCCAAGGTTTATGTCAAACATGACATCGAGTGGTTCTGAACCACTGGTGCTCTGCCTACCCCGTATAGGATTACAGGCGTGAGCGTTTTTTTTAATTATAAGATGGGTTAACTCTTGACCATAAGGTCAAAGATGAGGTCGACGATGGAGCGAGTTAACCCAGAAAATGCCTATAAAAGCACTGGTACTCCCACGCACCGACGGAACACAGCAAGCTGTTTCGCGTCGGACTTCGATAGGCGGGTGGTGGCGAACCAGACGGCCCTCTACAGAGCCTACCACACCGCATGAGACCATAGGACGACACCTCAGATTCAGAAAAAATAAAGTGTCGTTGCCTGGGATGGATTACTAGGAGGCAGGTCTCATTTGTGTTTCCTTACGAAACCCACAGAACGAGATGGGGTGGTGTTAATTTCAACCGATCACCACACAGCGTATGTAATGTAATAAGGTTGAAGCTACTTTCTAACAAAAACTAATCTCGGATAATTTGGTTCCCAAATCCTTTCGTCCGTATTAACTTGGGGAATTAATTGATTTGCACAATCGATTGAATTGGAACAAAGGATTCCAAGACCACACAATGACTCTGAACTAGCAATTTCATTTATTCGCTATTGGTATTACATTTCAGACGTCGAATCGATACCACGTTAATGTATTTGGGAAAGTGGAGCTCACTACTCGGAGTCGATCTGTGAGGTTAAACAATGTGCAGACAGCAGCACGTCAGGTTACCCATTTGCACTACGAAGGACGGCGCATTACGAGTGGAATAAGAGTGACGTCAAGGTCAGCATGTATAGCCTGATGTGCTGCCGTGTGTACTATAACGAGAGGAATAGTCGGGAGGATAGGAAGAGGACAAAAGAGGGATTCAGTTTTGAGTATTTTATTTAATTGAAAAGCCCTAATTATTTAAACAATTAGGGCTTTTCAATGAAGGGTTGTCACGTTGCTTCTCGAAATGCCAATAGATGGCGCGTACCTAAGAACTAACTAATTTTTTTTAATAATCTGATTCCATAGACATAGAATTTTAAGTTTAATAAGTATATAGCTTTATGGGTCATTCCATTGCCATGTCTCCTTTACTCAAGTGAAATGGGAAAAGTTGGCACTAGCATTAATAAAATTGAATTATTGTTTTGTAGTTGACAATCGGTTGACAATGCTACTTTCAAGTGCTTCACAGAATTTCGTGTGTTTTATAGTTACGTAGTATAAGTCTAAATTTTAAACGTTAAATTTTAAAATAGATGCAAAGGATAATTCTCTAAAGATAACCCTGCAAACAGACTGTTTGTAGTTGGTTTAAGTTGTTTATGGAAGCTGTGCATAGACATGAAAATTTCTATGTCTATGGAATCACCAGATTAACAAAAAAATTACTTAGTTCATGAGTAAGCGCCATCTATCGGCACTTCAAGAAGCACTATTAAAACCCCTCATTACACTGAACTGAAGCCATAAAGTTTCGTTAACATTTTAAAATTAATTCAGCTATTTGAAAAATGGCGTCTACAGTCGTGATTTTGCCAATGTCCGTATTTTTAACAGACTTCAAAAAAGGAGGAGGTTCTATGTTCGATTGTATTGTATTCTTTATGTATTGTCACCGATTTCTCCGCCAATTATGGACCGATTTTCAAAATTCTTTTTTTGTTCCAGAGGTGGTCCCATATACATTTTATCGAAAATTATTCAGAAAATGTCACTCATTTATTAAGATGATGTTCTGGTTTATACTATTTACAAAAAATACTTTAAACCAGAACATCATCTAAATAAATGAGTGACATTTTCGTTTGTGGTTATCTGCTAATAGGCATTGTAGTCTGCGAAAAATACTAGTTATCTTCTTTGTGCGAACTGTTTTTGGGATTGAAGTCGGTGACTCATAAGTACTTTTTTTAACGTGGAAAATTATTAAAATATAAAATAGTGAAGTCGCCGAAATCAAGTAGAGAAACCCTTTAAGGGTTGTACGAGTAGTACGTCATAGCCTCGTCCGTTGATCAGCAGGGTGCACCGCTAGCAGATGAGGATGACGATTTTGGAGCACTAAGATAATTTGACTCTAGACACCCCTATTTTTAAAGCACTAAGGTCCGTATTACAGAACGCGACTCTAGACTCTGATTTATACTTAAGTAGCAGTCGTCTTTGTCGTTTTGATAGTGAGCGAAATAGACAATCAATACTTAAGTATAGATTAAGTAAGTATAGAGACTCAATCTCCTTCTGTATTACGTGCCTAAAAGGTCTGACCAACGAAATGAATAACTGAACAGTAATCAGTGTTATATTCATTAGTTAAAGTGCATTACTGAAAACTAGCGAGGCGGCAAAATACTAATTTCAAGCTTCAGCTGCAATATGTGCTGAGGTTTAGCCTTTTTGACGTTCAACCATGGTACATCATATATACGTACACGTTTTAATAGCACATTTGGACGGCAATTCTACTATTTAATGTGCTTATTGTACTTCCATTGCCTCCTATGTTCTCAGCTTCTAGTAACACCAGAACATAGGGGGCGATGGTTCCATTGCGTTCCAATTTTTAAAGGGCCCAATGATTCTTTTTATAATTCGAAAACGGCACGACAAATTTGTATTACCATTGGCTCCCATATAAATACTAGAGGCTGAGAACATAGGGGGCAATGGTAATTCAAATTTTGAAGTGCCGTGCCGTGCCGTTTGAATTATAAAAAGGCCCGATAGCAGTGGCGAGGCAACCATTTTATCCGTTCCGGTGGCGCAAATGGGAACATTTCACTAGCAGCTCCACCGTCAATTGAACGTTAAGTTACAAACTACCTAGCATGTTACGGACTATCTAGCTATCACCAGCTGAATCGTTCGCCTCATGTCGAACGATGTTTTATTGGTTTCCGAACTTTTTAATCACTATACATCAGCTAATAGTAGATTAAGCAACAAGGGGATAAAACAGTGTATTATGTCACGGGCAGCATATTGAATCCTGAGCGAAATGAAGGATTCTGTAGTTCATTCCCGAACGTAGTGAGGGAATTAAGATGTTAATTCCCAAGCGGAGCGAGGGAATTATGTTAAGAATCCTGAATGAAGCGAAGGATTCAAGTCTGCCCAAGACTAAGATACTTTTATCCCCGAGGAGCTTACTCTACTTTATACACCTACTGTGAGGTTAAATAAAAAAGAAATCATAAATTCATCCCATCAATAATGTTTTGAGCCTTCGTTTACCTACATACCTACATACTGGACCTTTTTTTAAAATTTATTAAAAAAGCTTACCGAACAATTTAGTAATTCGCGGTAAAAATCACAGATCCAAAATCACCGACGACGTTTTCTTATAATATTTAGTTCCGTAGGCAAAGGAAAGTCAATAGCTAAGACATACAGCCAAGTTTTTATACTAAATATTTTTCATAAAAATAAAATCTCTTTTATGTGTCAAATTTTATTGTTAAAATCTCCTTGGACCAAGGAAGTTAAGCCTTCAATAGCTTTGTTTTTTTTTCGAAATAATTTTTCATAGAAGTTTTTGTTGAAATTTTGGCGTTCCATATTTAAATGTCATTAATGCCCAAGGGAAGTTCCATACAATTTTATTTCTTTTAAGCTTTAATGGCTTACTTTTAAATATAGAATACTTGACGTATAATACGTGCTCTAGATGCAGGTGGTGTATAAAGGGTATTAAGCACTTTTAGATTATACTTAGTGGTGAAAATAGTACATTTTTACTTTAAAGGTTAAAGTTACTTATTTAGTCCCCTAGACTATTTCATTTTCATTATTTAAAAAATTTTGGCCAAATCTATGTTACTTTAAAGAAATCGTCAAAAGTAAATTATGATAAATTCATTTAAAAAAAGTATTCTTTAATTGGCTTGATTAATATCTTTAATTAATACATAACTTTGTTATTTTAATTTTTCATCGTATAGAAAGTTGGAACATTTTTTTTAAATAAAATGACAGCTGTAAGTTGAAAACTATTCTCCCTAGGGTTGAAAAGTATTACTTTCAACTATCTCCTCGGGCGACTTCAGACCTACTTCTCTAATCTCTTTGGGATAGCGTAGCTTTCAATCGATGAAAGAATTTAAAAATCGTCTACAGCTTTACACTCTACGAGCAAACAAATTACTGTAGATGAAATTACATCTAAGGTGTTTTTTTAAAGTTCGTTATGGCTGTTAGATATTCAGCATGTAATGATATCTTTAGAATTCCGCCCCACAGACTCATAGATGTCGGAATCAAGTGTGAGTGCGTCCGACATTGACGGCGGTCCTGTCCAGTCCCTGTCCGGCACCTAAATCCAATGGGGCTTATTGCCTCACCCTAAACTCTATCGCTATTGCTTTAAATACGAATAAGACGTACCTTTCCTTATTGTTGTGGTCAAGAGCGCACTCCTTGTTAATAAAAAAAAGATGTGATTACATCAAAATTCCTCTCAAAATTAATTACCTATATGATAGTGCAAAATGAGAACCCAGTAAATTTTTATTTTAAATAAATAATAAATGAATTTTTATGCCAAATTAATATTACAACCCCGTATTAGAAATCCCTGTATAGCAGGCGTTTAATATCAAAGTTATAAGATTAACATACTAAGATAAAAAAGCCATTGTCTAGGGATATTGCATGATTTTTCATACAAAAGAGGTCTGTTTGAGAAGCTGTAAAAGCATACTCGAGATACACGGAGGGAGGGATAGTATTTTCATATCCCTATATCCCTCGACAGTGTTGATGTGTGTAGTTGTAGCCCGCTTTGCTTTATATCTCGGAAAATATGCCTAAAAGAGCAATTTCTATTGTATTGGTTACTCGGAAAGACTTCTTGATATATCGTATACATTCAAGAATGTAGTCAACTTTGCTAAATAAGTAGGTAGATCAAAACAGCAAAAGTTCAAACTGTAAAGTAGCATATACTAAGAACCGTTCAACCGATCTCTCACCAGCCCATAGACGCACACATGTGCAGTTTATTTATTTATCTATTTATAAACCGCCAAGTGTTCGGCTGAACTGTTTACGCTGGGTATTTCTGGATCAACCCGTGTGTTGCACCACGTGTGGCTGTATGGATCTTGGCCTTTGCTTTTTATTTTTTATTTCTCCACGACCGTGTTTTGTTTACAACTTCCAGATTTGAATTTGTGGTTGGTAGCGACATCTGTCGAGAAACTTAGGCCCGTATTACAGGAGACCGTGTGGTGATCGGTTGAGAATAACACCACCTCATCTCTTTCCGTGGGTGTCGTAAGAGGCGACTAAGGAAACACAAATGAGACCTGCCTCCTAGTAATCCATCCCAGGCAACGACACTTAATTTTTTTCTGAATCTGAGGTGTCGTCCTATGGTCTCATGCGGTGTGGTAGGCTCTGTAAAGGGCCGTCTGGTTCGCGACCACCCTCCTACCGAAGTCCGACGCCAAACAGCTTGCTGTGTTCCGTCGGTGCGTGGGAGTACCAGTGCCTTTATAAGCATTTTCTGGGTTAACTCGCTCCATCGTCGACCTCATCTTTGACCTTATGGTCAAGATTGAGGTCAAGAGTTAACCCATCTTATAATTTAAAAAAAAAGACTCAAGTCTTGATCTACACTTAAGCATTGATTGTCTCTTTCTCAGTATCAAAATTATAAAGACGAATGCCACTTAAGTATAGATCAGAGTGTGAGTCGCGTTCTGTAAGACGGACCTTAGTGTAAATAAAATTGTAATTTTCTATTTTATAAAAAATAAATTTTCTTTTAAATTTCATACTTGTACTAAATTTTCTTTTAAATTAATACTTGTTCATGCTTTCAAATCAGAAAGAAATGAGGAAAATGACATAATTTTGGTTTGTAATATATACTGAAAACGTCGATATAAAAATAAAACAATTATCTAAACCGGAAAATTATGTACTTAGTCACCTACCGTTTCAAATTAAGCTCCTTATTACATATGGATTAAGGTTGAAATTACAAAGAACTTGGGTATCCAGGTATAAACTCAATGCGTATTTACACTAACTTATCAATTTACTGCGCAATTCTGTGTTGACCTATGTATGACCTGATTTCTGATTTCTTCCAGGTAAATATAAAGCGGATTTCAAAGCAGATCTTCGCGAACTAATATTGAGGTAACGTATCGTATATTTAGATTGGATATTGATGTAATTGGGCATATATTCTGTAAGTCCACGAGCGACATACTTACGATACTTGTCATTGTCTGTCACCCCTTGTCACTGTTGTTTATTGGCCATCGCAAACTGGCCGGCTAATCCTCTAATCTTTTTTTTTTAAAAAAAAAACGACACGCACTCAAAGGCCAACACTAAGGTTTCCCCTTGTGTCGTGGGTCCCTTGGAACACAACTAAAGACAGACACGAATACCCATGACTGTGACTCTAGAACAAACATCTGCTTCTTACACAGATATTTGCTCCGACTGATAATCAAACCCAGGACCTATCCTTCAAGAGGCAGCGTCACTACGACTCGACTAAACCGGCTGTCAATGGGCGTTTTCCGACTGGCCGGCACGGCGACGGCGACGGCGAGAGTGACAGAGCTATACTAGGAAGCAAGTATCTCTGTCACTCTACTACCTACCGACTACCGATTTCTTGCTTCCTAGTATAGCTCTGTCACTCTCGCCGTCGCCGTCGCCGGTGCCGGCCAGTGGGGAAACGCCCAATGGCGGTGGGGTGACAATGTTGTCCATTTCATCTGTTACGGTGGCATTTCATACATTTGTTGACGAATGCTTGGACTAGCGGCGCCACCGCCAACTGAATGTTCAGTTGCTAAGTAGTTTGCAACTTTACTTTCGGTTGACGGTGGCGCTGCTGGCGGTGATTGCTGTCAGCAAGTGCATGAAAATTAAATAGCTCAATTTCGCCACTGAACAGATAAAATGGCCTCTGAACTGATAAAATTGTCACCATCGTTATTTCACTTTACATTTTGAAGTGCTCGTAGCCCAGTGGCGCTCAGTGAGGTTAAGCAACGTACACAGAGGTCGGGAACCTGATGGGTGACCAATGTGGCAATTTATCACGAGCTGTCGGTCCCGGCTGTTTTCGATTGACTACAGTCGTTAAAACCAAGTCAGAGGCCATTTGGCGGTTTGAAAACTCTGACACCAGGGTTAAGTAGCAAGTTCGCCACACACTTTACTATACCTACATGATAAGAAGAAGAAGTTTTTTGAAATAACGCCTCTTGATTAGCAGAATAGCGGACCAGGTGAAGATATTCATAACTATAGAATTCTGTTCTAACTTCTCCTTTCGATGTTAGGGGCCATCCATAAATTACGTCACACGAATTTCATGATTTTTTGACCCCTCCCCCTCCTTGTCACAGCTGGCCACATTTGTAAGACTCCCCCCTCCCTAGCGTGACGTCACATATTTTGCATATTTTCATATTTTTTTTGTAATTTTTTAATAAAAGCCGTACTAAATAGAGTTGTTAGTTTTTTTGGGAACTCAAAACTCATTGTCTCATTCAAAGTAAAACGTAAAAAGAGTGCTTAGGACTGAGGAGGTTAAGTTTGTCGTTAATAGTTAACGCGTTTTGATACTCAGAACACATTGTGAAATGTGACGTCACGAAAATTACGACCCCTCCCACCCCCTTGTCACACAATGTCACACTTTGTCGACCCCCTCCCCTCCCCATAACGTGTGACGTAATTTATGGATGGTCCCTTACGTTAGTTTACTTAAACTGTAAATGATAACAAACTGCGTATTTCTTACTGATGTTTCGTGGTGAATTTATCGATTTCATAAACACTGCGTAACCGAATTGAATACGTTTCGGCAATACGCAGCTTGCGTGTTTAAAATGTAATGTTTAGTTTAGAGGTTAACCCTCGGAGTAATTTCATCGTAATTTAACAATTTATGATTGTTTTATTACTTACATATATACGCTCACGTTTATAATCCCTGACGGGGTAGGCAGAGCATCAGTGGTACCAGAACCACTAGATGCCACATTTGACACAAAATTGTGAGGGTTATCAGATGGAACAAGTTGTATAATGGTGAGAGGTGGTCAGCCTTTCGTCCATTATACAGCAAAACTCTCGCATCCCTCTTATAGACTTTTACTGTATATCTGGGAAGAGTAGATAGCTGGCACATTCTAAGTTTTTCTTCCACTCCCAGTTCAGCATGAAATAATTTTTATAATTAAAGTTGATTACTTGCATTATTACTTCGATCAACTATATAAAACTAGATACACAGTCCCATACAAAATGAAATTTAAAAGTGTCCTAACTACAATACGTACTTAGATAGTTGTATACCACTTCATGTATTATGAAAGAGTTCTAAAGTGTCAAACATTTTAATCTAATTTAAACCTTAACGTAATATTATAAGGTCGAAAATAAAATCTGTTTAATTTGTAAAATACCACTTTTGGTTTTGAACAAAGGATAACGTAAGACAATTTGATGACACTGGCTGTCACGTAGAACATGGGAGGAGTGGAGTTGCCTTTGTTAATTTTAAAAATATATTAGTTGGGTCGATTTCACATAAAAAAATCTTCGTCTAAACTTTATAACAAATTCAAAATGCTACGAAATGGTGTGGTTTTCTTTTTAACCCCTGATTGTGTTGTGTATGTATAGGAGCATCATAGCTCTTAAACTGATGATGTTAATGGTGCAGTTTATTTTATTCGAAAGCTTCTTCCTGCGCTGGATTTCATATATGATTTATCAAAATTGGTTCAGCCGCTTACTTTTATGTTAGTTTTTATGGTTTTTTATTATTAAAAAAATCACATTCATTTCAAATTAACCGACTATTAATATACATTACAATTGATAATCACAGCCGCCGCCATTCTTCTTAATTATTGCTTATAAACCTAATATTCTATGCTTATTTTTTTACGAAATATGAAATAACTTATAAAAAAAGAAAAGAACTGTGTCTTTCCCGATTACACATATATTATGTTTTGCTTATTTAAAACTTAGTATAATTTTTTGAACAGAAATGACCTATTGAGATTTAAGAGAGGAAATTAGCTATGAAACTAAATAGATATTTAAGTACAAGTAATAATTTATTAAAAAAAAGCAACTAACTCAAAAAAAAATTGTCTTCTTCGCTGTCATCATCTTTGTCCTGAAGATGAAACATATTTTTTTTATTTTATTCAATACAAGAAACTCCAAATCAAAAGTGATAAAAAGGTACATACTATTTGAGGTGCAGCTGTTTTGTGTAACCTTTTGACTCCTTTTGTAATGACATACGAGTCACTTTCTAAAAAATGCTTGGAGCAAAAGACACTACTTTGCGACGGCTAGAAAAAATCTTCACATCTTTGACGTGCGACCACGTATGTCAACTGTCCACATCGCACAGGATCTCTAGGAAAACTAAAAATCCAATAAAACTTTATGTTTGTAAACGTCACGCACGTTAAATTTTTTATAAATTCAATTTTATATGATTAATGGTTTTGCCATAATACCTTTAATGTAAGTATAGAAAACAGAATTAATATATATACTCTTTACACTTAAATTTTATAACACAGATGAAAATGAAAAAAAAAACAATAGAAAAAAAAACAGCGTCTCTATTTGTTTTAGAACAGAGTCACTGCATAACCCGAACAAATGATGTTGAAATACAACGGTATGGATTTGTAAGTTCCGCTAGTGTCTATTCAATTTAAAGGGTTATACTCTCGCCGAATGTTATTAAATTAAACTAAAAAAATGTTTTATAACCTTTTCTTGGCCAAATACCAAGATAATTTCAATTCACATATAATAATTACAAAACTACTTATTTAAAAAATGTCATTCCATATTCCTTTAATGTTCTGGAGGTGTGATTTTTACAATTTTTCACTGCGCACTGAGGCATGGTTACTTTCGGAACGAACGAATGCTACTAAACGAAAAGACAACCCAAAACGTCAAGTGGGTGATCATTTAGTGAGGGAACTTTTTTGTTGTGGATTGTGTATCTAGTTCTTTATAGTTGATCGAAGCATTATTAGTATAAAATAATTCTGAAAGGGCAATAAAACCAAAGTATCGAAATATTTGCTTAATATATTGTGAGACTTTAAATTAACGAACGAAAATTAAGAACTGAACAACTTTCCCTTAGAATATGGGTCGAAATATGATATAAAAAGCGTCTCCATACAACTTGAGCCTTATATGTGCCTTATTTATTTTTATTTAACAGTTTATTGTACACAGAAAAAATCAGAAATATTACAAACAAATAGAAAAACGAACACGAAAGGCACAGCTTATTTCTTTAAGAAATTTCTTCCAGCAGACCTTGGACAGTGAGAGGCGTAAAATAAATAAAGACAGACGTGCACAATTAACCACTGAAATCTAAATACTAATATAAACTACATAAAAATACAACTACACATACATATAATATATAAATAATTTATATAAATACACAGACATATATTTTATACATACACAAACAATACATATAATATTATGTTCATTATACTGAAGGGAAAGCAACAGATACATAATGTACCTTTAATTTATTTCTAAATATATGCTTTAGGATAGATGCCTTAGTATGAGAGTAGTTTTTTTTTCAGTATTTAATATGGGTTCCTTAGGGAAAGTTGTTCAGTTTCAACAACGGTAGAACAACGGTTGAAACTAAGGAGTTATTGACGAGTTATTAAGTTTAAATCTTACACGAAAATACTGAATAGTTTGGCTTCACTATCTTATCAATTAAACACTAATGCCCGTGTTATAAAAGGTGACTCAAGTCTTGATCTGTACTCAAGTATTGATTGTCTCTTTCTCTCACTATCAAAATGACAAAGACGCCTGCTACTTAAGTATAGATCTGAGTCTGAGTCGCGTTCTGTAATACGGGCATTAGTATGTAAAGTCAAAAAAAAATTGAATCGAACCCAGGACCCGCCAATGAAGAGGCAGCATCACTAACACTCAACCAAACCGCTGTCATAAGAATGAATAAATTTGTTATCTATTCTTACTAATATTATAAACGCAAAAGTTTGTATGGATGTTTGTTACTGTTTAACGCTCCAACCGCTGCACCAATTTTGATAAAATTTGGTATGGAGGTAGCTGACACCCTGGATTAACACATAAGCTACTAAATTTTCCCAAATTCCCAAGGGAACGAAGTCCCGGGCGGTAAGCTAGTCTATCATAAAATTCTAAAGCGCCAGGGCTGTACTTCGAGCAAGAATGTAATAATTAACCGGTAAATCCAGGGAATATTTCGGAAATTGTCAAATATTTGTCCGGGCCGGGAAACAGCTGGCTTCACTCGAAATTTGATGTAAAAATTCCCCTCAATGTTTACTTTCCCTTGCCACGCTAATGAAGGCCTTCTTTTTCAGAACACGCTTTTATTTTTTATTTTAGGACTAGCTGTGCGGCCGTAGCTTTATTTGATTGTACGGACGGCCTCACATCAGGTTACCACAAGCGTGCACTCTGTGCTGTTGTGATAAGAACGGTTTTGTAATGAAAATTGAGTAATCTGATGCACTGGCCTCTGTACCTGGTATTCTTAATAATATGTAGTTCAATTTGTATGCAATATGCATGTCACCAAAAACTATGTAAAATTCGAATCTACCGCGACTTTACTATTTGCCCAGTAAAATTAATATATCACGAAACATTTAAAAATCCGATAATATAAAAAAAATTGCAGCTCACAAATAACCGAGCGATTATAATCTTACTTAGAAATCAAATAAATATATAAATAAAAATTCCAATATTACGGGTTGGACAATGTAATGTAACACAATTTATTGTACTGAGAGTCGCACATCAAGTTACCACAAGCGTGCACTCCGTGCTGTTGCGATAATTTAGCAACAAAAATTGAGTAATCTGATGTGCTGGCGTCTGTACATTAAACAAAATAAGTACATTGAAATGTTACGGTGACGTTTTTTTTATTTTATTTTTTTATTATTATAAGATGGGTTAACTCTTGACCTCAATCTTGACCATAAAGGTCAAAGATGAGGTTTACGATGGAGCGAGTTACCCAGAAAATATCTATAAAGGCACTGGTACTCCCACACACCGACGGAACACAGCAAGCTGTTAGGCGTCGGACTTCCGTAAGAGGGTGGTCGCGAACCAGACGGCCCTTTACAGAGCCTACCACACCGCATGAGACCATAGGACGACACCTCAGATTCAGAAAGAAATAAAGTGTCGTTGCCTGGGATGGATTACTAGGAGGCAGGTCAGGTTTATTTAGCTAATCTGTAACCGTGGAAAGTTAGCCTATGTTACTCTAAAGCCCTCAGACTATATTCTGTGTCCTGAGAATCAGATAGATCCATTGCTTACAACGACCTTAACTTAATACAAGTGAAGAAATTCTTTCATCTAATCGTAGCTAGATCAAGGTTAAGCAACGTATACAGGGGCAGAGAACTTGATAGGTGACCAAAGGGGCAAATTATCACAAGCTTCGGAGGAGCTGCGGGCCCGGCTTTTGTCGATTGACTAATGACTACAGTTGTCAAAACCAAGTTAGAAGCCGTTTGGCGGTTTGAGAACTCTGACACCAGGCTTAGTCAAGTTTGCCACGTACTTGATTATACCTACACGACAAGAAGAGATTCAAAGATTCAAAAACGTTTATTTGACATACACACTACAACACAACAAAAACGTTACATAAGGAATAACAACACAGAATAAAAAATAAAAAATAAAATAAAACATAAAATTAAAAAATATAAATTTAAATGGATCGAGTTGTGATGTAGTGCGATGACAAACAGGACTCACCTCAGCATGTGTTGCAGCGAAGGCCACAACGCTGGTTTTCAGTTGAGCCCCTTAGATCAACCGAATCCGATCGAAGAAGAGGCAATCTCTTTCAAGCAGAGCTTATTAATCTTTTTTTCCTAACAAATGTCTGGTGTATTCCTATCTCCTTAGTGGTCATCCACATATTACGTCACATCGTATGGGGGAGAGGCCAACCAAACGTGACAGTGCATGTTAAAGGGATACCAAAAAAGCGTGATATAGGGTTCAAAAAGTCGAAATTTTGCGTGACGTAATATGTGGACGGCCCCTTATAGAGGTAAGCTTATTTAACATAGACATAAAGTTAAAACCGTTCCTTGTAACCTTATAAGTTATTATGTTACACCTTAACCGTTACAAAAAATACCACTATCAGGTATCCGATCTCTTGACGGGTGTTTCCTCAAATTTCACTTATAAAACCACCACACACTGCGCTTGTTACCATGGCGGATACTGGGCCGGTTCTAGGGGGGCCTATTTTTACCAGCCCATACACGTCCCCACCGAGGGGTACGGGCCTCCCTTCGAAACACGAAGGGGATTAAGGCCATAGTCCACCACGCTGGCCCAATGCGGGTTGGTGGACTGCTCGTCTTTCGAAAATGAATTTTATTGGACTCACGATGTTTACCTTCACCGTTGAGCAAGTGATTATTAGAAATCCGTACATAAATCAGAAAAGATGAATTTAGTGGTACAGGCCCGCACCAGGATTTAAACCCACAACCTTCCGATTACAAGATCCTTCCGATTCATTTAATTTATACTAGCTTTCCGCCCGCGTGGACTTCAGGTTATATTGTGCCCAACTGTGGGATAAAATGTAGCTTATGTCCTTTCCCAGGCTCTAATCTATCTCTGTACCAAATTCAAAATCGGTTCAGTAGTTTAGGCGTGACAGACGGACAGACAACCAGACGGACAGAGAGTTACTTTCGCATTTATAATATTAGTATGGATTTTATTTGTATTAAATAGCTAATCGATTCCTAAAATTTGGTAATTTTGTACTCACAGCAGCATGTCAGGTAACCATTTGCACTAAGAAAGCCGACGCTATTACGAGGGGGTCAAGGGTTAAAGTCAACATGTACAGTCTGATTTGCTGCTGTGTGTACAGTGATGATACACGTGTTTCTTCTAATCTTACTTATAAACCCATCATATACATGGCGGAGTTAGGGCCGGTATTTGAGAGGCCACAGTTAAGTCTCGTAAAATCCCCTATTTATTATTAGACTAGCATTCCGCCCGGGACTTCGTTCCCGTGGGAAACCGGTAAAATTATGTAGCCTATGTCCATCGGGGATAATGTAGCTTTCTAATGGTGAAAGAATTTTTCAATTTGGTCCAGTAGTTTCGGAGCCTATTCAATGCAAACAAACAAACAATCAAATCTTTCCTCTTTATAATGTTAGTATAGATATATGTTAAGATTTTTCTCTGTATCTTAGACGAAACGATACCGTATACACACACAAATTTAAATACCTACTCTTATAAGGAATACGGCGTAGTTAGTGTCATCATCATCATTAATTAAGGGGGCCCAGCCCTCTGTCGTTGCAGCATTCTCCATCCTGTTCTGTCTCGAGCCATGGCTTTCGTCTCTTGGTATGTATGGCTACAGCACCATTCATTTAGCTGTGTCATGTATTGTTTTCTAGGTCTTCCTCTTCCTCTGGATCCCTCTATTTTGCCCTCTAGGATAAGTTTATTAAGGCCTTCATGTCTCATTATGTGCCGCAGGCATCTAGCTCTGCGTGTTCCTAGTTAGTGTGGATTTAGAAAAACTTGACAAAAATGATTTGAGGGTAGCAAATGAATTAATCTAAAGCTGCAAAATATTTGTTGATTGTGACATCCGCTAAGTACTGAAACCTGTGTTTTCTTTAAATGCTTAAAAAAATACTAGATACACTGTATATGTATAATTGTATATGTATGGAAAACACTCTATATGTCGTTTGGAAATCTTTAGTAAGACTTAAATTTTTATACGAGCACCCATCGGAGTTTCTTGCCTATTCTTCTCGGAAGAAGACTGCACCTTTGCGAATATATGAATAGAATAACTAATGTTATTCACTAATTTGACCTATTTTAAGTAACATCCGAAATGTTTATAAAGTAAAGCTATTTAGATTTCTGTATTTTTCATCAGGGGGCGTCCATTAATTACGTGAGATGTTTTGGGGGGGGGGGGAGGGGGTCGGGCCGGATCTCACTCAATCTCACGTGGGGGAGAGGGGGGGTCTCTACAAATATCACGTAATATTTTCCCCCAAAAGAAATAGTGTTAAATTGTGGGAAAGCTAAGTTAAACCAACTAAACCATGTTGTTCCAGTAGCCACTCTGAGTTCCCGTGGACTGAATAAGAACAATCTTTTTTTTTTCAAATTTAAGTTGGTAAATCATAGCTGTTTTTATTGTTCGATTATTAGAAGTTTAAAAATAATTACACAAATTATGTAAGTTTTCTAAATAAATTACCAATTAACGTATTTACACTAAAACTATGTATTTTCATAAAACTCACGTGAGATAAAAGGGGGAGGGGGGGTTGTCGAGCCAAATCTCACGACATCTCACCAGAGGGGGTGGGGGGGTCGAAAAATCGCCAAAAACACCTCACGCAATTAATGGACGCCCCCTCACCCCACGAATCCAAATGCTAAGAACGTCCCTGGCGCAAAAATTCGTTTCACCCTACCATCGAGTTGCGGATTATGAATGAATTATTAATGTATTGCTATAAACCTGCCCCTTCTTAGGCAACATCCCTTATTTTACCCCTTGGAGGTTTCTTTTATTATTTCGGGTTTTAAATAAGCATCAGTTGCATTTCAGGATTGTCGAGTTATTTATACACACGGCAGCACATCAGGTTATACTGACGTCGCCCTTATCTCGCTCGTAATAGCGCCGGATTTCGTAGTGAAAATGGGTAACCGGACGTGCTGCTGTCCGTACTTTAACTTCTTGACAAAGGAAATAATTATAGGGCAACTATACTGCCGTCCATAACGAGGTCACTTTTCACATTTTGATGTTATCCGAATAAGAAAAAAATGTCTATCGAATTATCTTACCCATTTTTTAGAGTGGCAGCCCCTTTCGCGACACTTAAGAATTAAATTAAGAAAGTTCAAGGACACTGTTTTTTTTTTTGTATGCTACCTCTTTTGCGAAACTCTAACCGATGGCGTTCTAGCTTGTGGAGGGCAGTATATAGCACTTAGCAGTATAATACCAAATGAAAAAAACTGTTATTTACCAAGACTTTTTTGAGCCGCCGACATTTATTGAGTGTATTGTTGATCTAAACGAGACACACGCATTTAATTACTTATTGCACAATAAATCAAGTAATTACTACCTAAACGCCCAAACCTTGTAATTCGTGCAATGGAATTAATTTAATCACGAATCAATTTAAATGTAATTATAGAGATGGTCTATTTTAGGTCCATTGTCTGGATTTGTGAATTGATTCATGCTATTTTCACGTTTATTAATTTAACAACAATACACAAACCAGATATCGGGTCGGCGCAATAAAAAACATGTTAAGATCAGCGATATATATATTAACAATCTTTACTTCCTTACATAACTAAACTAATACTATAAAGAGGAAAGATTTGTATTTTTGTATGTAACGAATAGGCTCCGAAACTACTGGCCCGAGTTGAAAAATTCTTTCACCATTAGAATCCTACATTATCCCTGAGTAACATGGGCTACATAAATTTCCCGAATTCCCACGGGAACGAAGTCTCGAGCAGGATGCTAGTAATATTATAAATGCGAAAGTAGGTCTGTCTAGAATAGAATAAAAAAATGTTTATTTTATAGGACATTCAGGATGCCACTTAAAACAAGTCAAGATTGCATGAAAACATAGAAAAACATAGAATGTGCCAGCTCCCTACTCTTCTCAGGCATACTGTAAAAGTCAGTAAGTGGGACGCGAGGGTCTTGCTGTATTATGGGCGAAAGGCTGACAACCTCTCACTACTTACATCATATTTCATCTTATAACCCTCTGAGTTTATGTCAAACGTGGCATCAAGTGGTTTTAAAACCACTGATGCTCTGCCTACCCCAATAGTGATTATAGGCGTGAGCGTATGTATGTAAGATTACATGAAATACATACAAACATACATTAAAGGATTTAAATACATTCATACGCATTCGTTCTTTTGACCCTACTGACTATTCACAAAGTTGCAGTCTGTCTGTCTGTCCGTCTTTCATGCCTAAACTACTGAACCAATTTTGATAGGTGTAGAGATAGATTAGAGCCTGGGAAAGAACATAGGCTACATTTTATCCCACAGTTGGGCACGATATAACCTGTAGTCCACGCAGGCGGAAAGCTAGATATAAAATAAATCGTATTTTTGACCTTGAATTTCATCAAAGCGTTAGAAACGTTTTTGAAAAAGCTATTAACTCAATATTTCACAATCCGCAACTCAACAATTTGTAAAGCCAACTAACAACAACAACAACTAATCAACAACTTACGCTCAGTTGCAAAAATGTTCATTAAAATTAATGCTACTTAATAAACGTTTCTGCAACTGCGCGTTAGCTACGTTATACTTAATACATACATCATCTCACGTCACCACTTCACAATGTACTCCGTAACCCGTCGTATCTAATCTCTGGGTCCGGCCCAACCAAATTATCACACGGAATCGACCGATCCTTTATTTTCATAACTTTGTACTTTGTGGGTTATTCCTGCTCACTCCAAAAGATCTTTCTCACTGGGAAGAATAGCTTCGCGATTCTAGCGAAATAAGAATTTAAGCAAGCATTTTATTTAGCATTTTAGAGACCGTTGCAGCTCGCGGTTAACAATAGGTACTTTTCTTGGTGAAATTTGCATTTCGGGAGAAAACGTTTTCCGCTAACTAAATCCTAACATAACAGATCACTTTGATTTTGGTGTCGATCGTTTCTGCATGATATATTCTAGGTTTATAGGTTTAGCTTTTTAAAATAAAATACCTTGCTTTTTGTACAACAGAAGGTTTAATTCGACAAAAAAAATGTTACCTATAAATTTTAATCTATAGCGAATTTTGAAAAAAGGAAAAACTATAAAATAAACCTAGTGGTTAATTGTGTTAATAACATACTAAAAAATCATTCAGATTTGAAAATACTTAGAGGTGGAAAAACGTTTTCTCTTTTTGTATGGACGAGCATGTACTAAAAAGTATAGCCAAATAAAAACACAACTTGTGTTGAAACTTAAATAAAAAGTTGAAACTCTTGTCCCGCGTTTTTAAAACAATGTCTCTTACTGCACCAGGCTGGCTGGAAGAGATCACTATTAGTCATAAGTCCGCCTTTTTAAACTTTTCTCTCTTTTTTGTATCACATGTAATCTAAGTGCACTGAAAATATATTATGAATAATCATTTTTATTCACTCTCTATGTTTGGCAAAACTTTAGGTTCAGGGCTTTTTAAAAAAATTGCTATTAGTGCATACCAAGCAAGACACGTGAGTAGAATATTTAGATTGGTGGTACTGCCTTTAACTATCTCTATGACATCAACAAAATTAAATGTGCTTCATAACCGTTATCATCCAGTGGCGTGCATAGATATTTTAGGCATTTTTAAACAGGTAGACTGCTTTTCTGCTTGTATGGAATGCACGCCACTGCTATCACCCTCAATTATATTTTGATAGTTTTGTACTCTGTAATTAAGCTAAGCTAGTAAAACCTCAATCATTGTCAAACGTACTGTACCCCAAACATAAAACTGCACATGCATACAGCCCAAGAGTAACAAGCAATTACCTAGATGAATAAGTTTCATTCCTTATGCCTTCTTGATGTCAGCAGTGGATAGAAATTAATAACGCTTAAATTAGTACATAATAGGCTCAACGTGTTTTAAGGTCATTGGGAGCCTACTGTGAATTTTTAAGTTTTAGTGAACAAAAGCAATTGAGTAAATGGGAGCAACCCATTTGAGGTCTATTTGCCTATCGCGCCATCTGTTCAAGGGTTTTGTCAACCGCTCCAGAACCCTTTGTTTCCAGAAAAGCTTTTGAAGTGAATGTGGGAGTATTTTAGAAATATTAATGAGTTTGTTGGACATTTGTTTGGTTTTAATAGGTATGTGTTAGGAAATCCTGAAGATTTTTTTGTATTAGGATCGAGTCTCAGGTTATTTTGATTTGAGTGTATTTATGTTTGTGAATTTTTGTGTGCAAAGCGTACATGTGGGTACTTATTTTGCAAACCTTATTGTTCGGAAATTAAGATGCCCGCATGTTTGTTAACTTGGTTGTTGGCAACCCCTATATTATTTTTTCTTTAGATTTTCTATAGATGTAATGACCCACACTCCCCTATGTAATACTTAAGAGAAGTATTACATCTTAGGGGTCGTCCACAAATTACGTAACGCAAAATTCTTCCCCTCCCCTCATGTAACAGGACCGTCACGCTTAGCTGAGACCCCCCCCCCCTTCAATTCCGTTACGTAACAAGTGCTTTATAAAAAAAATAATATATATAGTGTTTTACGGCTCTGGAAACCGAGTCCGCCCGCTCGGTGTAGCCAATATTATCTCAGAGAAATACCCGCAAATGAGGGATGTGCAAAACTAATTCAAATAACGTGTACTAATAAAAAATTGTGCGTCACGTAACGCAAACCTTGACACCCCCCCTCCCCCAACGTAACAGGATCGTAACGCTTGGCCGGATTCCCCCACTCCCTCTAATTTGCGTTACGTAATTTGTGGACGACCCCTTAGTGGCTCTAAAATCATCATCCTCACCTGCTAACGGTGCACCCTGCTGATCAACGGACGAGGTTCTGGTAGAGTTTTTAGGATAGATGTTTGTTCCTCCTTAAAGCAAAAATTGCTAGACTGATTTTCATTAAACTTTGCAATAATATAGCTTAGACATCAAAATTACGTACCAGTTACATAATTGTTCCCGAATTCCCACGGGAATGAAGTCCCAGGCAAAAAGCTAGTAAGTACTAATCATCGAGTAACTTAGGTACCAAACTCGACTAACTGCTAACTTGAGAAATATTTCGTAACTTGAACTTTGGAAGTTCGAGTTACGAAGGACATAACTTGTCCCAAATTGCCACATTTATTCTCAAATAATTGACATTCCGTATGAGCATTGTCTTTATAGACTCCTTTAATGACATTAAAGTATTATTTAGGGCTTTTGTTGCAAAGTTTCTTGCTATTAGTTAAATTAAGTAGGTGCTTAACGGGTTCAAGTCACAGTATCTTAACGGCAATGGTATAAGGTTGTTATTTATAATTTTATCAATGATTTTACTCATATCACTTTAAGTCAGCGTCGGGCCATCAGTATGAGCTTGTGGTACCGTGGTACAGTCGGCCAAAAAATTGGTTTACCACTTTAAGGTTTAATTCCCCCTAGCACATTATAAAACAACAAGGTTGATTTTCGCTTGCATAATATTTTGACAGTTTACCAATGCTTTTTTTGTCATTAGTTAGAGTAACATTGTCAACACTTTGCCTCGTGTTTCTAGTTTGTATTGTGACATTAAGCAAATAGCTTTTACACTTTTCCATAGTGTTGTTAGATCTATACAAAAAGTATTCGTAAAGACCAGAACAAGATCAATGATTTCATTGTTACATACTGCTCAACCTTAGCGATATTTTGGCTATATGGGAAGTGTTGTCAAAATGGTAAACCAATTATTTGGCCGACCGTATCATCGGATTTTTGCATATTAAGTTATGTAGCCATGTGTTAATCCAGGCTGTCAGCTACCCCCATTTTTTTTTTATTCAAACCGCTACTTGAATTCAAAAAATAGTATGCCTACAAGAGCTATAAATTAAAATAAAGAACTTTTCATTGTAAAGACCGCAAAAAACATTACTACAGGCACGTCAACCACTCACGAAATGTCAAAATTGAAAAGATAAATCGTACCGCATTCGAAAATTTGAATTTGAATAAAGAATGCTTGGCGTGAGGTCAGCGTCATTTGGTTGAGGCTTTAAAGTTACGCCCATTTTAGTTTGAGCTCTGCGTTTTTATTGGAGTCTTTACGTTAGGGTTACATTTGTACTGCAGTTAGAGGGAATGGAGGTCAAGTAGGTCTGGTCGGGTTGGATCGCGCCACAGGGAAATGCCTCAAATGGTTTTGTGCATAGCTAGCGTGCCATTTACTATACAAAATTAGTACGTGTTAAGAAGCCTTTAAACGAACTCGTCATAAATTCAGCCCTGAGGAAATTGATGTTTTGGTCGGCATAAAAGTGTAATAAGCATATTCGTTCTTTTTTATATTTCCTTTAGGGTAGTTTTGTTCTAGTTATGTTAATTGGGTGCTGGTTTTTGGGAGTTATACTGACGAGTTATTAAATAATTAAATCTAACACGATGATTCGAATGGTTTGGTTTCAATATCACATCAATTAACCCCTTTAGCGCCTAGAGTTTTTGTCAAAAACGCCCACCACACGCCACGACATCAAAAAATTATTATTATTTTTTTTAATTTCGTGGCGTATGGCGAACGCTTGGTGAACGATATTAAAGTTTTAAAAAAAATTTTTTTTTTTTCTGAAATATCAGACTTTGGCGGCGAGGGCACGAAACTTAAACGTCTGATATATCAGACTTTGGCGGTGAAAAGGTTAAACTATATAAGGCCCGTATTACAGAAGAAGACTCATTGTCTTGATCTATACTTAAGTATTGATAATGGAAATAAAATAACGAAGTCATAGATTTCTGTACCTTTCCTGAGAGGGTTGAAATAGACAAATAAAAAGTTATTGAAAATGACATCGTTAGAACTGGACCTTATGAATTACAGTACTATAACATCTCTTCAGGGGGCAATATAAGTACCTATCTCTTCTGTGAGGTGTATATTTATGAATGATATACTGGCACTTCCATACAATTTCGTTTTTATCACACTTATTTAATTAATCACTTACGAACCACTTTATTTATAACGCCTGTAAAAGTGCCATTTGCACGCCTATGATCGCATACATGAAATAATTCCGCGAGCTCTCTCCTAAGAATGTCGGAAGACCAGATCTTCAATCATTTCGAATATTGACATGAACACAATTTCAAATCTTTTAAACGATATTCGAATAATCTTCTTCGAAATGACCGATTGGGAAAGGAGTTGCGTTATGCCAGATCCTCCACGAAGGTTCGCATGCCACAGTACCTACTAAAAAAATAAATTAATAAAGAATCATAAATCCCTTTCAATTGCAATCCAAATTCAAATAAAGAACGTTCCAATCAAACCAAAAAAATAAGACGCAAACATAATACAGAGCTGTCAACTGAGACTGAAGACACTCTTTCGTAATAAGGGCCTATTGAGCCGGCCACGCACAATAGTTTCCGTTCATGCCGACAGATGGCGCGAGTGTCGTGACATGATAAGGGAATGCGGGTGCACTTGACAAGTGCCTCGTGTTGTGTTATGACGACTTACGCAATGGGGGTAATGAGTAGGGGTCTTTATTTTAAACCGACTTCAAAAAAGGAGGAGGTTCTATTTTCGACTGTATGTTTTTTTTAAATTATGTTCACCGATTTCTCCGCCAATTATGGACCGATTTTCTAATTCTTTTTTTGTTCGAAAGAGTATAATACTCCAGAGGTGGTCCCATATAAATTTTATCAAAAATGATTGAGCGCTTTTAAAAAACTACAAAAACAAAAAATACTACAAACCAGAACATCATCTAAATAAATGAGTGCCCTTTCGTTTGTGGTTTTCTGCCAATAGGCATTGTAGTCTGCAAAAAATACTAGTTATCTACTTTGTGCGACCTGTTGTTGGGATTGAAGTCGGTGAATCATACGTTTTTAACGTGGAAAATTATACATATCTAATTGTAAAGGGTTTCGGGATCCAAAGGGACATGTCTAAGTCTATAGCTATAGGATATGAAATTATTTAATAATTATTTCGATTTTCCATACAAAGGCTGATCGCAAAAGTTGTATGAAGAGGACACCTTTTTTGTTTTAATATTTCGATCTATGTTCCCTGGGGAAAGTTAGTCAGTTAGGGGATACATTAGAGATACTATCCACTCAACCGCTAGTGGTGACTATAGTCACCTCAAAAACTATGACTTGAACCCGTTAAGCACCTACTTAATTTAACTTATAGCGAGAAACTTTGTAACAAAAACCCTAAATAATACTTAAATGTCATTAAAGGAGTCTATAAAGACAATGCTCATACGGAATGTCAATTATTTGAGAATAAATGTGGCAATTTGGGACAACTTTTGCCCTTCGTAACTCGGACTTCCAAAGTTCAAGTTACGAAATATTTCGTGGACTCATTAAAAAAAAAAAAAAAAAGCTACACACTCATAGGCCCACACTAAGGTTTTCCCTTGTGTCGTGGGTCCCTTGGAACACACATAAAGACAAACGCAAACACCCATGACCCGAGAACAAACATCTGCTTTTTACAAAAATGTTTGCCCCGACTGGGGATCGAACCCAGGACCCGTCGATCAAGAGGCAGCGTCACTACCACTCGACCAAACTGGCCTTAATTGAAACCTAACTTATTTAAAGTCACCAAATACGAACGTATGTAGTATTAAAGCTAAAATTATAGGTACCTACACGAAATAATCTATACATCTCCCTGTGGATCCCGAAACCCTTTACAAGTAGATAAAACCCACTCTGATATTCAAGCAAAAAATGTCTTAATGTAAATATCGTTTTATTGTGTATTCCTATTTGGTTCCCAACGTGTTATCCGCGTATTACAAATCGCTCGATATGTTTGCTTAGGTCAGCCGTTATGATATTTTCCGCACTCGATCTCTTTCGATCGGTTCCGTGATGGCTCCCCCAATGTGTTTGTTTTGTGGGCGTTTTGAAAGATTGTGTTGTCTGTTTTTTTTTCAGTATATTCTAGACTAGCATTCTTCCCGGTACTTCGTTCCCGTGGGAATTCGGGAAAATTGTGTAGCATAATGTAGCATTTTAATCGTGAAAGAATTTTTAAAATCGGTCCAGTAGTTTCGGAGCCTATTCAATGCAAACAAAAAATCAAATCTTTCCTCTTTATAATATTACTTGGTGGTCTAAAGACTACCGGACTCGTAAGCGAGGGGTACCGAGTTCGATCTCCAGTGCGGACCTTACGAACTGCTGTCATGGTCCAACAGCTGTACAGAAGCATCAGGTGACCACATATTCATTGCAAAACTGTTCTTACTGTAACCGCACAAAGTTCACGTATGTATTAATTTAATGTGCTACCTTATACTGTTAGGGTGGCGTAATTAAAAACACTGCAGATCTGATGTACACAAGTTTTATTTACATTGTGATATGCTTCTTCAATAAATTACACGTCTGAACATCCAATGACCCCTGGCCTAGGATGCTGTCACCGTCCTTTATTTGTATTCTCAAATACGGAAATTACATTTTTGAAGTGAAAACTTCTTTAGCGGCGTTGAGCACTTTTAGTATGGGGAAAAAATGATAAACTCGCGATGAACTCGTGTCAGATGTCACGTGACCCTGATCGAAAATGCGTAGGATAGGGTTGCCACCTTTTTTGAAGTGAAAACTTCTTTAGCAGCGTTGTGTACTTTAAAGTATGGGTGGAAACCCGGACGGATGACAGCCCTATGGTAAAATTATCTCTGTGACAGATGTCAACGATTATTCGCACATAGTGCGCAAATACCGATAGACTATTTTACTGAATTCAAAGTGGACAGTTTGGTCGAGTGGAAAAGTTGCCAGATTGTAAGCAACAGGTCGAGGGTTCGAATCCTGAGAGAATAACGGACTGTTTTTGTGTATTTTGTTTTATTTCCATATTAATGCACAACGTTTATGTTCAAGTTTTCACTTCTGCCGGCACTCCCGGAGTGCAAACCCGTTGTCTTTTTTAAATCGATAATTGATGACAGCAATCCTACCAGCCAGTAGCGTCTGTAAAACGTAGACCCAACTCGGTGAAGACAACATATCACAGTACATAAAATGGTGCTGCCGACATCAAAGCCAATGTTCTCTTTGACTAACTCGCTTCATATCCGTCGGAGCCAAATTTTATTCATAGATGACTGATCGTGTATGCCTCTTAAGTCTTGACTTGAGATATGACATGTTTAAAGCAATTTCAACTTTAATAGCAGGAGTTTATGGGCTTAAGCTGCGTGCACACTTGAGGCTTTTTAGAGGCTGTTTATGTTTAATGCCATTCTTGATATGAGTCGCGGGGGCGCGCTAGCGCTCAAACGTTCCATACATTTTGCGCTATTTGCCCTTAGAGAACTTAGTTTATATATTTTAGTTACGGGATAAGCGGTGATAGCCCAGTTGGTAATGAGCCAGACTTGTAATCCGAAGGTTGTGGGTTCAAATCCTGGTGCGGGCCTGTACCACTGAATTCGTCTTTTCGGATTTATGTACGGATTTCTAATTATCACTTGCTCAACGGTGAAGGAAAACATCGTGACGTAACCCACCCCAAGAAAATTCATTTTCGAAAGACCAGCGGTCCACCAACCCGCATTGGGCCAGCGTGGTGGACTATGACCTAAAATCCCCTTCGTGTTTCGAAGGGAGGCCCTTGCCCCTCGGTGGGGCCGTATATGGGCTGATAAGAAAGAAGGGAGAAAGAAAGTTACGGAACAGTCAAAAGAGTTTATAATAAACTAGCATCCCTCTCAGGACTTCGTTCCCGTGGGAATTAGGAAAAATTATGTAGCCTATGTTACTTAGGGATAATGTAGCATCCTGACGGTGAAATAATTTTTGAAATCGGTCCAGTAGTTTTTAAGTTAATTCGT
Source organism: Aproaerema taeniolella (assembly GCA_949987775.1). Lineage (NCBI taxonomy): Eukaryota > Metazoa > Arthropoda > Insecta > Lepidoptera > Gelechiidae > Aproaerema > Aproaerema taeniolella. The sequence goes on from OX465245.1 coordinate 18,838,563, forward strand.
TACTTATAAAAATACAAATCTTTCCTCTTTATAATATTAGTATAGAAATAGTTTAAGCGTGAAAGGCTCGGACATCATGTCTGTGGATGCAAATTACTGCTATTAGAATATTAAAAAAAAAAAACTATACTTGTTTCTCATATCGATCTGGTGGCTCTGTTTCGATGCGAAGAAAAGACAAATAAATAAAAGCATTTATCTCCAAAGTACTAACACGGATTTTTTCCCGTTAACTGTTTACCAAACAAAAAAAACACATTTTGATTTTTTAATTTAATACAAAAAAAATTACAACTATTATGATAACAGTTAAACACCCAAATCAGCAATGTAACAATGCTATCACAGTTTACTTACTTAATTTTTTTTTTTTTCAAAATATTGGAGAAACGTTAAATATCGTATGTGAGAATTCGGCCTTATTGTACGATCTTATAAAAGGATGAAATCATTAGGCTTTATCCTTTGTCGAGACTTACTATGTCATATCATAACAAGCTGTCTTATACATACTGAAGGTCGACTCTCTGACTCATCAAAGCCCAGACCTTGTACTGAGAATACGCAAGGGATAAGGAAGGATTTTAATGAATTTCCACGAGAACGAAGACCCGGGCACCATCTAATATGCATATATTTTACGCCCTTGACTTATTTTTTTTGACAGCAGTAGAAATTGACGAACACATTATACACTTTTTTTCATTGTTTCTTTTGGTTTTTCGTGGGAATTTCGAGAAAATCTTCCTTAGTGCTCGCCTTACCTAAATTACCTAAGGTCAGACAATCAGTCAATTAGTACTCTTTTTTTACAGGGCTTTGCGTAAATCTCATTCAACCTCTCGGGTGGTTAATCAGTCCATGAAACTGAACAACTTCCTCAAGGAACACAGGTCAAAATACGAAAAAAAAAATTGAGTTCCCGTACAAACTTCATCAGCATAAAGCTCATTTTGTATGGGAGATCAAAATTTTTTTTTCTTATTTTGACCTATGTTCCTTGGGGAAGTTGTTCAGTTTCATGGACTGATTTAGCACCCGATAGGTTGAAAGAGATTTACCTAAAGCCCTGTAGATTAAAAATATGCATATTCTACAGATTTCCAGTACAGTCATCCATCGTATTGACTTACCTGAATTTTCAGGTTTTCCTCAGAATATTTTCTCTCACCGGAACTAATGTAATGTCTTGGTTAACGGCACGGTAAAATTGTATTACCTTTGCTTTCTATGCACTAGTGATACTAGAAGCCGGGAACATAGCAATATTACCAATATTTATTTATTCCTAAAAAATTCTGTCTCGTCCACGGACGTTCGTTCGTCACTTGGTTATGGGACTCACTGAAAACCAGCGTTGTGGCTCGCGGTCTCATATCCTGATTCCCGAGTCGCAACATACAGCTGAGTTGAGGACCCTTTGTCTCGGACCCTACAACACATTGCGATCTAAAGCTAGTTTGCTATTGTATTTGTTATTGTCTTCATGTAGTGTATCGTGATCGTGTTTCACTGTTTAATCTTGCCTCTTATATGTGTTGTGATGTCCGTTATAATAAATTTGTCTTTCTTTCTTTCTTTCATAGGGAGCAATGATAATACAAATTATGTCATGCCGTGTCGTGCCGTTCGAATTATAAAAAGGCCCACTGGGTATCAAACTTACTCGTAAGACTTCTCGCTTTCGAGTACAATCCGCTAACTGATACGCCTCCAAAGCCATATTAACGAAATCAACAAATCAGCGAATCCATCTTGTAAAAGACAGGAAGTCATTAGTGCTGAGCCGAACAAGACGTTTCCCTAACATAAATATCGATCTTCGTAATTGATAAAACCATTCCTTTCTGACTCCCAACTTTGTCTAACTTTACAAAGATTTAATGGATGTCTACGAAGTCCCGCTTTTATCCTTAATTTGTCGTTCATTATTCGATTAAACATGAAATTTCTTAAAGATAAGGAACCCTATTGTTGTTGCCTTTGTTAACTTTGTGAACAACAATAGCAAGAAACCAAGATGTACAAGTTGGAAGACTGTTTCTTTGAGAATTAAATACAGTAAGATAATTGAATCTTGCGGATATTTTTATTACAAGCTTTTTATTTGAAATGTATGCATGTAGGTAATGTTTGTTTGGGTCAATCCTTGAAGTTACCATCAACTGATTGAGGTGATTTTTCATACGCGTTTAGTTTGGATGACAATGCATTTTTAGCTTAGTGACGTCATCCAATATAGCGAAGTAGTTATTTTATGTTGTACTCCTATGATATGGGTATTAACTGAAAGAAATTGCTGAGAAAATACAAAATAAAAGGACATTAAAATAAAAGCTTGTTTTTAAAAATTACTTTTTAAGGCGACTACAGCACCCGATAAAGGCAGCACACATAGAAATAGTGCCATCTATCTCCGTCTCTCAACAGGCCTGGGCCGGCAGTGCGAACAGTGTCGATACACGAATTTTACGGACTATGAAAGCGTGCGTGCGTAAAAACATGTTCGAAAGTTAGAAAAATGAGATTTATGGAAAGGTAATAGCTTAAATCGAAAAATGCGTTAACTACTTATCGAGAGTGTTCAATCACGAACATTTTGATAACAAATTCAAGTTCCTGTGTGCATTTTACTATCGTTTTTACAGCTTAAAAGATACACAATATTGGTATTTAGAGGTGACTTTGTGAGCTTTTTCTATCGAACCAAAAGTGCTGAATCATGTTTTCAGCAAACTACTTATCTAGTTTATGTCGTGAATATTACCGTAGTATTTTTTTTCTTCGATTTAATGCAGTGCGTCATGCTTATCTACGCATCATAAAATCGTAATTTAGGTGTTGTAGTCGCCTTAACAGTTGACTTTTTTATCAGCCCATATACTTCCCCACCAAGTATGCCACCTCCCTTCGGAATGGACCTTGTTGTTTTATAGTGTGGGAGCACTCGTAGCCCAGTGGCAGTCACTGAGGCTAAGCAATGTACACGGAGAAGTGAACCTTGATGGGTGATGAATGCGATGATGACCTTAATGGCAATTTATCAGAAGTTTTCGAGCTTCGGAAGCACGTTGAACCATCGCGTCGGTCCCGACTGTTGTCGATTGACTACAGAGGCAAAATCAAGTCCATTTTGTAGAGGCCATTTGGGTATTAAGCTCCGTATTACAGAACGCGACTCCGACTCTGATCTGTACTAAATTAGAAGTCGTTTTTCTCATTTTTATAGTGAAGGAAAGAGACAATCAGTACTTAAACATGGATCAAGACTTGAGTCTCCTTCTGTAATACGGGCCTAAGAATACACCTTAAAATTCCCGAGGGAAAGTAGGTAATAATATTTTGCAATTCGAATGCGAGCGAAACAGTTAATTACCTTCCGGGTCAGAATCGTGCAACATGTGAACCCGATAAATTTAAATTAACCTAATTAAAGTTAATTAATCTCTAAATTATTGCAACAACGCCGTCGTTTAGGCGGTATATTAAAATTTCACCCTTTTGCAAATTAGGCATGGTTTTTTTTTACATACTGAAATAACGAAATTAACATGTTGTATGTCTTACATAGTTTCAAGCCCTCGCTGACCTGAACCGATCAGAAAGGTTAAGAAACATACACAGAGGCAGGAAACCTGATGGGGCAGGAAAAATCATCGAACCCCACTTACAGACTTTTACTGTATACCTGGGAAGAGTTGGTAGCTGGCACATTCTAAATTTTTCTTTCACTCCCAATCTAGCATGGAAGGAAGAGAAAATAATCCTTACTCCTTACTATAATATTATAAATGCGAAAGTAACTCTGTCTGTCTGTCCGTCTTTCACGCCTAAACTACTGAACCGATTTTGATGAAAGGTACAGAGATAGATTAGAGCCTGGGAAAGGATATAAGCTACATTTTATCCCACAGTTGGGCACGATATAACATGTAGTCCACGCGGGCGGAAAGCTAATCTACACTAATATTATAAAGAGGAAAGATTTGTACCTATTTTTGTATGTTTGTATGTTTGTAATGAATAGGCTCAAAAAGTACTGGGCCGATTTAAAAAATTCTTTCACCATTAGGATGCTACATTATCCCTAAGTAACATAGGCTACATAATTTTTCCGAATTCTCACGGGAACGAAGTCCCGAGCGGGATGCTAGTCATCCTATAAAAGTAAACATGCTATCAGTTTAGTCTTCATATTTCTCCCTGAGAATCAACTAACTTGTTTAGCAAACAAGGACACCAGTTTGCCTCTCCTTGCCCTCCCAATTCATTAGTTCCTGGCTTAGATTACGAAAACTGGGAGGGTTCTTACAAAAATATTATACATTTAATACGAGGTCTGGCAAAAAAGAGTAGAAATTAAAAAGTGGCAACACTGTAGCGTTGCCCCTTTCAAATCAATCTAAGAAAAACAAGACGACACTACAGTGTTGCCACTTTTTAAATTCTACTCTTTTTTGCCAGACCTCGTAATATTTGCATGCTTTTATCTGAAATGCTGAATAGTGGAGACAAAACTAGTTGTAAGATCAATTCTTACTTATTAAATTTTGGTATTCGTAACTTCTGTTATTATGGCATCTAAAATGTACCTATTAAAAGTTAATTCAAAATTGTACAGTGCCACTATTTGTTTTAACCCGAATAAACGTAAAAAATATACAGTCGAGAGGCAAGTAAAAAAATTTCATACAACTTATCCACCCATGTATTAGTCTACATCTACACTACTAATATTATAAACAGCAATGATTTGAATATTTGTTTGTTTGTTGGCACTGAATAGACTCCGAAACTACTGGACCGACTCCAAAAATTCTTTTACCATTAAAATGCTACGTTATCCCTGAGTAACATAGGCTACACAATTTTCCCGAATTCTCACGGAAACGAAGTCCGCGGCGTAATGCTAGTATGACAGTAAAAATGATTTTTTTTTTGTCGTTTTCGTCTTGTTTTGCAAAACTGACAATTTAGGTAATTTACAGAACATTTAATTGCTTCATGTTTCTCTAGCAATTTTTGCAGCTACTCAAAAAGTCATCTGATGTATGAAAGTCGTGAATTTGTTAAGCATTGCAGCTTTATCTAAAAACTAGCATTCCGCCCGGGACTTCGTTCCCGTAGGAATTTGGGAAAATTATGTAGCCTATGTCCATCGGGGATAATGTAGCTTTCTAATGGTGAAAGAATTTTTCAAATCGGTCCAGTAGTTTCGGAGCCTATTCAATGCAAACAATCAAATCTTTCCTCTTTATAATATTAGTATAGATATGTATTGTCTCATCCCGTTTTAACATTTTAAGGGCTCACGCAAGTTTAAACGAGTTACGGTTTATATGTTGACGTTGTGTGTTGGACCCAACTTGGCTCCAACTTGTACACACTGAAATTAGGACAATTTTAAGAGTAAACACAAGGGACATTTACAAATACTACGATTTACTTATTTATAATTATAAACTAGGCCATTTGAGTGTCTTCCTTCTCCTTCTTATCGTGTAGGTATAGTCAAGTGTGTGGCGAACTTGGCTAACCCTTGTGTTAGAGTTTTCAAACCGCACAATGGCCTCTGACTTGGTTTTAACGACTGTGGTCAATCGACAACAGCCGGGACCGTCAGCTTAACGTGTCCTCCGAAGCACGGAAACACTCATGATAAATTGCCACTTTAGTCACCCATCAGTTTTCCTGAGTCTGTGTACGTTGCTTTACGTTGCTTTTGGCCGGAGGGCGTGGTTTTGCGAGGGAGATTCCCAGTTGCAGACACCCCGGAAAAACACATGGGAAATAGTGTTAGTTTGTTTTATTTTATTTTACTTCATATAGTTGGTAACCTAATAAATAAAATAAAATAATATGGTTAGTCTGTAATGTATTGATCTATGGGCCTTAAATGCCTGACAATATATGATTTTATTATTATTTAACCTTATTTAACGGTTGAGATCACGAGCGCTTTGCTGCTGCGTACCAGCGAGCAATAGCGAGATTTTTTAATTTAAAAAAATATTCGTATCTTTTAGATAAATGCCACTTTAACTTCAAAGAAAAATGTGATCACAGGAACAGGCTGCTCCAAAGAATAAAATTGAATCCGAGACAAAAGGAGGGTATAATCGAATTCGATTTCAGTTCATTATCGTCGGGGCTACTCGTGCAATTTTGAATTTGGAACGCTTTCATTAACCGAATGCCTTCGTGAAAATTAAATGGACTTAAATTAGTCTTATCATTAGTTTCTATTGAGCTTAGGTAGAATAAGTGGAGTTTTATGGCTCTTCTGTTAAGGCGACTACAGCACCCGATAAAGGCAGCACACATAGGAATAGTGCCATCTCCGTCTCTCAACAGGCCTGGGCCGGCAGTGCGAACAGTGTCGATACACGAAGTTTACGGACTATGAAAGCGTGCGTGCGTAAAAACATGTTCGAAAGTTAGAATAAAGAGATTTATGGAAAGGTAACAGATTAAATCGAAAAATGCGTTAACTACTTATCGAGAGTGTTCAATCACGAACATTTTGATAGCAAATTCAAGTTCCTGTATGCATTTTACTATGGTTTTTACAGCTTAAAAGATACAAATATTGGGTATTTAGAGGTGACTTTGTGAGCTTTTTCTATCGAACCAAAAGTGCTGAATCATGTTTTCAGCAAACTACTTATCTAGTTTATGTCCTGAATATTACCGTAGTTTTTTTTCTTCGATTTAATGCAGTGCGTCATGCTTATCTACGCATCATAAAATCGTAATTTAGGTGCTGTATAGTCGCCTTAATTCGGACACGTTTGAACCATCTATGACTGGGCTAGACTTTGTGCAGCTTAATTTTTTTAGCCTCGAAGTGTTCGTATCCCAGTGGCGCTCGCTGATCTCAAACGGTCAGTGAGATTAAGAAAGAAGAAGGAAGAAAGAAAGAAAGAAAATATTTTATTCATTGCCAACAATACACTATAGTAACAATTTAGGTTATGATTATAGCAAAGTTCGATCAAATACATAAATTGTAAATTACCTTCATCTATACTACAATATATTGCACAAAGAAATGGCCCCGACTCAGCATTTTGTCATAAGCACATAACAAGTATGTATTTACGACACTGATATTCTGCCGGTACCAAATTAGAAATAAGTTACGCGCTATTACAATAATAAAAAGCCAATTGTGCAGTTAAAAAAAAGCTAAATGCAAATAACGCAACGCTCAAGCAACGTACATAGAGGCAGGGAACCTGATGGGCGACCAAAGTGGCAATTTATCACGAGCGTTTCCGTTAAGCTGTCGGTCCCGGCTGTTGTCGATTGACTGCAGTTATTAAAACCAAGTCAGAGGCCATTTTGCGGTATGAAAACTCTGACACCAGGGTTAGCCAAGTTCGCCACACACTTGACTATACCTACACGATAAGAATTAAAAGTACAGATAAAGATCTATGTATCGTAACTCTGTAATATTTATCTTGTACGAATAAGTGTATAGGAATATGAATTTCCGTGTAATATGCTTTAGTTAGCGAAGCCAGAGGGCTGATTCTCGCAACAAATCTGAACAACTTTTCCTAAGGATCCCATATAAGGGGGGAAACTTTGGGGAACAAAGAAACATATAAAAAAATACAACTTGTGTGATCAGATCGCCTTGGGAAGTCTCAATTTTTTTTGAGAATTTTGTATGGTTTTTGTATCATTTTAGATAGCCAATTTAAAAAGTTACCTACTGTTCATTTTATTTCAGCAGTGTTCCCCAAACTTTTATTTTAATTAACAAAATGTGGAAATAACTTCGTTATACCACAAAGGATGAACGGGAAGTGCTCGACAAAACAATAAAATGTTCTCTTTGATCCGACACCGTGTCGGAATTGAAAACCAACTCTGTAATATCCAACAACGTATTGATTGAAAGCCCCAAGCAACCCATTTAAAGCTGTGGTTCCCAACCTATAATAAATAAATAAATAATAATAAATAAACGCTACACACTCAAAGGCCCACACTATGATCGGACCACGTGAAAATTTTTTCGTTATTTTTAATGTCGAACTAACTTTCCGCCCGGGACTTCGCTCCTGTGGGAATTTGGAAAAGTTATCCGGCCTATGTGTTGATCCAGGGTGTCAGCTACCTCCATACCAAATTTTATCAAAATTAGTACAGCTGTTTGAGCGTGAAAGAGACAAACATCCATACATAAGTTTGTTAAAACTTTCGCATCTATAATATTAGTAGAATGGGTTCGCTATTCACCAACATCTAGCTCAGGGGCGTAGTTCATCTTCGAGGATGAGAAAGCTGTTCAGTTTTATGAAGACAATTACCCCCTAAAGTTTGCTAACGAATTTCAAGTAACATACCCCATTTGTACATACTCAATACTCAATCATTTATTGCTTTCCATGGTTTTTACATAGGTGACAAACAAATAACATTTTTGAGAGCTCATGGACCCAGGCTGGGCACGCAATTTTATTTGAGAGAGGAGGACTCATGTCAAACATTTGCACAGTCCGTTTAATGTCCAGAAACATGAGAATTTAGTTTCTTTTGCTTCGGAAGGCACGTTAAGCTGTCGGTCCCGGCTTTTGTCGATTGTTTACTGTCATTAAAACCATTGTGCTGTTTAAAAACTCTGACACCAGGGTTAGGCAAGTTCGCCACACTTTTGACTATACCTACACGATAAGAAGAAGAAGAATGTCAAGAAACGTGAATTTAGTTTCTCATACCGAAAGGGTTGAGAAACATTGGTAGCATTTTCTGTGATGTTTACGAACACCCTTATAATAGATGTAAAACCTTCGCCATTGAAAGGGGTTTTGTAATTTTGACGTCGCTGGTTTTGAATGTGGACACTTGTTGCTTTGCTTGAGCGGGTTTATTAGACGGAATCGAGAATTATATTAATTGGTGAACCTGCTTTCTTTATGTTGGGTGAGTTAGCGATGTGAAAAATTTAGGATTCATTAAACTGAAAACATACGAGGAGGTCGAAAGTTTAATACAATATATACAAAGTGAGCGAGCAGAGCCCAGATTCTGTAACTTAAGATGTGTGTCGATGGAATGGTCGCCATTTTATCCGTTCAGGTGGCTAAATTGAGAACTATCCTTTCATATATATATATATATATATATACAATAACGGCTGCTTTGACTAGTGGCACAACCGCCAATTAAATTATTAGTTGCTAAGTAGTTACGTTCGATTGGCGGTGGCGCTGCTGGTCGGGGTGGCTATCAGCAAGTATATGAAAATTAAATGGTTCTCAATTTTGCCACCTTAATATATAAATGGCCTCCATTCCATCGATACACAACTTAAGTTACAGAATCGGGGCCCATCTACTATGAGAGTCGATTTTTTTTTTGTAAAAGTTGTTTAGTTACATAGCGAGTTATACTCCTTAAAGTGCCACTAGCAGATTTAAAGTCATCTCTTGTATCTAAGCCGTTTTAAAGAAATCCAATATCAAACTGAAAGCTGAAATAGTCGCAATTCTAATTACATATAAACATAATCAGTTACACGGTTTGATTTCTTTTAAAATGCAAGCTTCATATAATTAACTAGCTTTCCACCCGGGACTTTGTTCCCGTGGGAATTCGGGAAAATCATGTAGCCTATAGGGAATATTAGATTCTAATGGTGAAAGTATTTTTCAAATCGGTCCAGTAGTTTAGGAGCCTATTCAATGCAAACAAATAAACAATCAACATCTTTCCTGTTTATAATATTACTAGCTTTCCGCTCGGGACTTCGTTCCCGTGGGAATTCTGGAAGATCATGTACCCTATGTCCATCACGGATAATGTAGGATTCTAATGGTGAAAGAATTTTTCAAATCGGTCCAGTAGTTTCGGAGCCTATTCAATGCAAACAAACAAACGAACAATCAAATCTTTCCTCTTTATAATATGTATAGACTAGCTTTCCGCCCGGGACTTCGTTCCCGTGGGAATTCGGGAAAATTATGTAGCCTATGTTCATTGGGGATATTGTAGGATTCTAATGGTTAAAGAATTTTTCAAATCGGTCCAGTAGTGTCGGAGCCTATTCAATGCAAACAAATAAACAATCAAATCTTTCCTCTTTATAATATTTGTATAGATTAGTACCTACATATAAATAATGATAAAAAGTTAATTTATTTCTCTCTACAAAAGTTGGTGATGGTACAGATGACAAAATTATTTAATTATCTTTTGTGAGAGCTGGTGTCCGTACTAGGAAAACCTGTGTTACGGAGTCACCAGGTCCCACCCTCCTAGTACTAGCTGAACGTGATGGTACAGTAAATAGTACACAGAGATACAGAACTAGTTTGATAATAATTAACATGACATATTTGAAATGGAGCTGCGTTGGATTTTCTTTATATTGGAAATACGTTGTATAAACAACACATCTACCAAGACTATTACCGAAGTTACTTCGCAAGAGTTTCTCATAAACATAATGGAAGTTGGGAAGCCGCCACCCTGCCTGTAAGATAACTCGTCAAGTTGGTGCATCAATCAGTCAACTTTACACCAAGTTAAAGCCCTTTCGGTCGCTGAAGACACCACACCTAAAATAACTTTAGATAGGTCTATAGAGGTATTATTGTAATTATTTCATATACAATATTGGAGGTCCTGATTCACTGACTCATCGACGCCCAGCCCAAACCCTTAGACCTAGAAAACTGAAAATTGGTGAAAAGGTGTCATTTATGACGTAGGCAAGCACTAAGAAAGAATTTTTCGAAATTCATCCCCTAAGGAGGTGAAATGGGGTTTCAAAGTTTATATGAATAAAACATTTTTTTTGGACATTTTGACTCGAAATTTCGTCAAGACCTTGAAGCAAAGAAATTGACACGTATTTCGCGATTTTTCGAAAATCATCCCCTAAGGAGTCAAGAATGAAATGGTGACTAAATAATTTTCCACGTCAAAAACGTAAGAGTCACCGACTTCAATCCCAAATAATTTTGTTACAGAGATCCCATACTCCTAAACCATTCATCATCAGCTTCATCATCAGCTCAGCAACATCAGATGGTGACCATTAGATGCAAAAATCTACATAGATTAAGATAATTTCTGATAAACAGTGTATATGCCTACAAAATTTGAGGGTTTCCCTCGATTTCCCCAGGATCCCATCATCAGATCCTGACCTGGTGACAATGGGACCACCTCTGACGTATGACCTACCAAATAAAAAAAGAATTATTCAAATCGGTTTATAATTGCCGGAGTAATCGCGTAACAAATATACAAAAAAAAAACAGTCGAATTGAGAACCTCCTCCTTTTTTGAAGTCGGTTAAAGAGTTCTTTGCGCGAGCGACTGCGGGAAAAACTAGTACTCCATATTATCATAACTATCCAAGAATCTTTAAGGTGTAACATTATTTTATTTGTGTAAGATTATCTTAGTTATTTTCACTAGTTTTTAAGTCCACTAGTTAGCGGCGAAATATCGGATAATCATTTAAAACGCAATAACTCTAAAATTTAAAAAAAATGTTTCACCCTCGACATTCGATTGCTTCTGAAACACTTTTGATAAAATATAGCTAAGAACCATCTCAATTACGTCAGCTTTCAAATAAAAAAAAACGCATCGAAATCGGTCCATTCGTTTAGGAGCTACGATGTCACAGACAGATACACACACATCTGCACACTTCAAACTTAAAACACCCTTCTTTTTTTGTCGAGGGTTAAAAATTAGGTGTGCTCGCGCGCTCAGAAGAATAAATTCTATTTTTTAACAAAAAAGTAACATGGTGTTTTTACTTATTAACATTCTTTACTGGTCCCCGATTCTGTAACTTCAGTTGTGTGTCGATGGAATAAAGGCCATTTTATCTGTTCAGGTGGCGAAAATGAGAACCATATGAGAACTATTTAATTTTCATATACTTACTGACAACCACCCGACTAGCAGCGCCACCGCCAACCGAACGTAAAGTTGCAAACTACCTGCAACTGAAAATTCAGTTGCTGTGGCGCCACCAGTCAAAGCAGCCGTCATTAGATGTATGAAATTTGGATAGTTCTCAATTTTACCTTCTGAACGGATAAAATGGTGACCATTCCATCGACACACAACTGAAGTTACAAAATCGGGGCCCTGAAGTCATTGCAGAAATGCCGAAATATCGGGGAAACACTTCAACAAATATCAATATGTGAAAACCCGTTCTAGCATTGGGAACTTCCTTGCGAGTCAATCATTTTGTGTTTAGCTAAAACCTGGCAGTTGGACAACTGATACTCGTATTTTGAGAATTTTTGTTAACTTTACAGTTTACACAGTTTACACACTACCCATCAGGGTCAACAGCTGAATGCACCATATTTTGCTTAACCTTCATAATCGCGTTTGAAAAGTAAGCGTAGAGTTACGAGAGTCTACTATCTTCAACATTATTTTTTGAATGTGATAGCGTGTTTATTTGTCCTTCTTTCACGCGAAAACAGCAACAGGCCAATTCCACTAAAAAACTGCACTCTTTCGGCTGTATTTACGTTGTCGCGATGTTCTTTTACTAACCCCCGACTAAAAAGTAGAGGTGTCATAAGTTTGACGTGTGTATCTATCTGTATGTCTGTCTAGGCATCGCAGCTCCTAAACGAATTGACCGTTTTCTACCGGTTCCTTCCTTCTTTTCTATAGGTATAATAAAATATGTTGGGAGCTATGTATGTGGGTTTAGTTGGCATTGGCAGGCTGGAGAAAGACGGACTACTATTCCACGGGAACAAAGTCACGGGCAAACGGCTAGTTTGTTATAATAATAAAGCCATTTACGGAAACTCAATCCATCACTTGAAAGGGTTTCAACCGCCACATCTTCGGAAATCAATTTGAACAAAGAACACAACCGACGTTACAAAGACATGGCGGGAAGTTTGAGCTAGGGTTGCCATTTGACAATACTGGGTAAAAATATATATTTTTTACCGGGCTGTTACATAAGTTAATTGTTGAAACCGTTACAACGTAAAAGAAGGACAAACATTCAAACCGTAGGAACAAACCCACCTTCTAAATCAGTATAAATCCAAATCCAAAAAAAAATGAAAAAATTAGTTTGCCCTAAAAGTTTTTACTTATTTTATTTCTTTATTTATTTACTCTTTATTGTACAAAATAGACATAAAAAGAAATATACAAAGAGATAGACGACACAACAGGCACTGCTTATTTCTAGCAAGAAATTTCTAACAGTAGACCTAACATGAGAGATTGGACGAAGGATTGGAGAGGTTTTATATTTAAAAACTTTACGTGAGTAGTAGAAATTAAAGCCATTACTGCTTAATTTACAAAATGCTGTGATATTTATTTTATATTTCAATATTGACAACCCTAATTCCAATGACAAGGGTCAACGTGTGCCAACGACATCGCCCGAAAATTCATTAGATCGAACAGTTTGTATGCAAAACACCGGCCCCCTAATTAGACAACCAGCAATGTAATACGGACAGGACGGAATTACTGTTTTGTTAATTGACGTGCTTAATTTGGTTTTATTGTATTTAGCAGGGCCCTGAGGGACTGGGATCATTTATGTTTATGGAGATCGTATAGGGCTAAGTTTATTACTGTTGTTGAGATGGCCTTTTGTTATTAATAATAATAATTTACAGCGTTGACTCTGTGCTAGGTGTAAAATACTTATGAAATGAAAATCTGTACTTCCCTGAACTGTAAATGAAAAACTTAGAATGTACCAGTTGCCAACTCTTTCCAGGTACAGTCGGCCAAAAATGTGGTCTACCACCCTAAGTTGAAATTCGTTTGCTTGACATAAAACAGCAAGGTAGATTTTCCCTTGCAATAATGAAATGACAGCTTCTATTCCATACGTCATCACATTATAACTGCATCATAATATGTCATTATTCTATCTCTTTCTTTGTTACATTGTGAACCTTTACGATATTTTGGTTAAGGTGGCACTTCACTTGGCGTTGCGTGTATTTGCTGTATTTGTCCAAATATTTGTACGCAGTCCAAACAGCACAAACACGACGTCTTCACTTGGAATGTCAACAGCAAATAACGCAGGCAAATAAGGTCTAAAATGGTCTAATAATCATATTGCGTCCTTTGATGTGTGACAAAAGACCGACAAGCGAACGGATCGGCGTATTTGCCTATTTGTGTGTTTGTCATATTTGTGCAAATATGGCAAATACAGACAAATAAATCCTCCACACATGGTAGTATTTGGCCAAATACGGCAAATACGCAAATACGCAACGCCAAGTGAAGTGCCACCTTTACACTGGATGTTCTGTGAAAACTGATAGACCACTTTCTTGGCCGACTACACACTGTAAAAGTCAGTAATAGTGACGCGAGAGTTTTGCTGTATTGTGGGCGAAAGGCTGATAACCTCTCACCAGTATACATCATGTCTCATCTAATAAACCGTACTTCGGGGAGTGTGCTCAGGAGCTGCATGAGCTCATTCCGCCTGCCCCTTTCTTCCATCGGACGTCCAGACGCACTGCGGGGTATCACCCTTATCGAGATACCTCGGATACGTACTGAGCGCTTTTCTTCATCTTTTGTATTGCGCACTGCCAAGGAGTGGAATTTTTTGCCGGCGTCTGTATTTCCGAGCTCATACAACCCGAATATCTTTAAAGTACGAGTGAATAGGCTTCTTCTGGGTGAGCTCGCTACATCCTCGACCGCGTCTTTGCCCTGCGCTAGATTGTGGTCAAGAGCGAACCCATTCTTAATTTAAAAAAAAAAAAAAATAACCTCAGAATTTATGTCAAACGTGGCATCAAGTGGTTCTGGTCCATTGGTAGCTCTGCCTACCCCGTATGGGATTACAGGCGTGATCTTATGTATGAAAATCACAATGAATAGTACATTAAGCTGAACGTGATAAGAGCTCTGGGGTGCTATTTTTGAATCGCTCGCCTCGTTTCGAACTTTTAAATACGTAAAAACGACTGAACGTATTTTCATAAAACTTCGCAGTAATATAGTCTCGACATCAGAGTAACACTAGACTACATAATTTTCCCAAATGCCCACGGGAACGAAGTCCCAGGCGGAAAGCTAGCCTTATTATACCTTAGACACCATAAAGTCAGTTAAAAGGACTGTCTGCTAAGCCCTCTAATACTTGCTATACTGCATGAAAGGTAGACCCTCAGACAGACAAAAAACGTCAAAAAGGACCAGAATTCTCAAAATCATTCATTTCTTCGCTCAATTCCTGCCACATCACGTCCTGAGCAGTTGCTACCTGCCTGATTATTATTCTTTTTTTTTTTTTGACAAGGCCAACGGTTACCCATTATGGAGCCAACGGATTGAACGTGCTCGTTCCTTTTATAAACGGATAACGTTTTTCTAGTAGTTATTTTATCGGTTCAAAAGTTTAATACGATTTTAGAGTTATGACTAAATTGGCCTATTTGTAAGCCGTCGCACTCTTTAAGCTGCTTTGATTATTACTCTAGTTGTGTAAAATCATATCGATCTGTTGCTTCGTTTCGATGTGAAACAAAGGACAAATAAACAGTCGAACACACACTTTCGTTCATAACGTTTTTATACTATTTTTTGAGAGGTTTCGACAGGAAAACCCTAGCCATTACGTCTCGTATGTAGTTATGTTTGTATGTAATTGTTTTAATATGCGACACTAAAAAAAAAAAAACATATATATATATATATATAATCTGTATCTGGATATAGTCGGATATACAAACTAATGTTTATTTTTTATTGAAATAACCTCGTTTCCAAGTGATTTTACAACTATAATATACGTTATACTGTTTTTTGATGTACGCTATACCGGATACATAACATAGTAATGCGTAGCGAAGACGATCACCCTGTCAAAAGTACCAAAAAATTGATACGTACAAACAACCCTGTGGACGCTCCACTAATGGTATACGATTGACAATAAAAAAGTATTCAAATATACCTCTGTTTTTTTTTAATTTATGCTATGCCTGTTCGCAAAGGTGCATACATTCGCACACAGCCACATTCGACGATAGCCTTACAAGCTTTCTTATGTTATAACTTTACCGTTTTTGTTGTGACTTTTCTGTTTTAACATCCAATAAATGCTGCAACAACTGAATTCGTAATTTAGATACAAGTCTAAAAATATTATTTTTGTTGTTTCAGACCTGCTGCGCTTAAGGACGAGGCACGCTGGAGCCCGAACATGCATTAGATATCGATAAAACGATATCGAAACGTAAGTACATCCCTATTTTCAAGTAAATTGAAGCACTGATATCTAGTAACAAGTATTTAAGAGCATTAACGTCCTTACAATACCAATTTAAACCCACCGAGGCCTGCAGAACCTTCTAGACCAGGGATGGCGAACCAATGGCACTAGCCAAAATAAATAGTGCCATCTCCGTCTCTCAACAGGCCTGGGCCGGCAGTGCGAACAGTGTCGATACACGGAGTTTACGGACTATGAAATCGTGCGTGCGTAAAAACATGCTCGAAAGTTAGAAAAATGAGATTTATGGAAAGGTAACAGCTTAAATCGAAAAATGCGTTAACTACTTATCGAGAGTGTTTAATCACGAACATTTTGATAGCAAATTGAAGTTCCTGTGTGCATTTTACTATCGTTTTTACAGCTTAAAAGATACACAATATTGGGTATTAGAGGTGACTTTGTGAGCTTTTTCTATCGAAGCAAAAGTGCTGAATCATGTTTTAAGCAAACTACTTATCTAGTTTATGTCCTGAATATTACCGTAGTATTTTTTTCTTCGATTTAATGCAGTGCGTCATGCTTATCTACGCATCATAAAATCGTAATTTAGGTGCTGTAGTCGCCTTAAAGCAGTGAAGGGAGTTTAGGTCATAGTCCACTACGCCGCTGGACCAATGCGGGTTGGTTAAGTCATAATAAGTCAACATCATTTGATGGCACGTCTATGGTCTCATTAAACATTTCTTTTAAAAAATGGCACGTTCATCCATAAAGGTTCGCCATCTCTGGTTTAGACTGTTAATGAATGCAGTCACCAACGCATTAATTTGCTTAGTGGACTTAGCAATTATTCATTCAGCGCAGGTAGTAAAAGAGAACTTGGCGGCGCCACTGCCGTGCTGATTCCCAGGCAGTTCATTTCAGATTAATTACATAAGTCTATTTACATTACTCTGTACGTTTCGCTTTTCGCGATAAGAATATGCAAGTCGAGAATAAATGTTTTTTCCCGTTTCGTTTTCTTATGTAAACAACCTTTTGTTACGTAGTTTTCGCTGATGTTGGATTTAGACTACGGGAAAATCGAATTCGAGAGGAAACTAATATTATGTGAAGTTAGTCCTTACTAATTTAAAAACACGAAAGTTTGTTTGGATATATCAATGTTTGTTACTCTTTCATGCTTAAACAAACGACTGGACCAATTTTGATAAAATTTGGTACAAAGGTAGCTGACACCCTGGTATACACATAGACTACATAATTTTCCCAAATTCCACGGGAACGAAGTCTCGGATGGAAAGCTAGTAATTTATATTTTTGTTCATGGATCTGCAACTCTGGTGACTAGGGCTACAGAGGTCAGATAGTAGTTTTTTTTTTAATTTAACCAGAAATCTATTCTTATGTTAGCCTCATGTGAGACTATATCCCTGGATTAGACTACAGAAGCTCTTTGAGTCAGTTTCGCAATGTAAAAGTCAAAAATAGCTGTTTTTCATGAAAAATTCAGGAGATTACTTTTAAAAAGTCAAAGTAGTGATCACATAAGATCTTTTTAACTCTACGCCTATTCGCAAAGGTGCAGTTTTCCCCGGAGTAGAATAGGCATAAAACTCGCTCCTTTCAATTCAGTCATAAAAATTGCATTAATTTTCTTATTTACCATCATTCATGGGTCCTTATTTTCCTCCTAGGCAAACAACAATCTTCCAACAGCAGCTCTAGCACGATAACGACAAACTCGCTCGGCTCACGCTGAAACTTCACTTTGATTGCGCGAGGTTCCCACGCAAAGACTTGCTCGCCCTATGGCGTTGTCAATGTTGACATTTTGATATAGGACCGCGGTGTTGTCGCGGCGCTGTCACTATCGTACTTGGCCTGGTAATTTCAAACTATACATTTGAATAAGTAACCCTTGGAATTTATGAATAAAAGTTTAAATGTACGTTAAACGTGGTGGCATGTCAACCACAGGACTGCCTACCCCATTTGGGTTATAGGCGTGAGTTTGACGGCCGGTTCGGTCGAGTGGTCTTTATCGACGGGTCCTGGGTTCGATTCCCGGTCAGGGCAAATATTCGTGTAAAAAGCTTGGGTCATGGGTGTTCGTGTGTCTTTGTGTATGTTCCAAGGGACCTACGACAAAAGGGAAAACCTTAGTGTGAACTTTTGAATATTTGATGTAGAAAAAAAGTGTGTTTGAATTCTTTTTATTAAAAAATACTTAGATAAAATGTATAACAGGGAACGTAGTTCAATTCAATTCAGGAGCAAAACGTACAGTTTCTCATTTTACAGACAGACTAATTTAATTCTAACTAACTATTATGACTTGTCTTCAAACACAGCTGCATTTTATATGAAAAGTTTTAAACTTACTTCAGTTAAAGATAACAGTTTTCATGAGTATTTCATATCAATTTCGGGCGAGCTTATAAAATGTAATCTGGCAAATGTAAGTGTTAGCTTTACTTAGCTTTTTCCCTACTTTTGGTGGGAGTCACAAGAACTATGTTGCTATTTTACTTTCATATTGCAGTCTCATTATTCTCTCGAGCACTCTCGTCGAGATAAGAGCGAGTGCTTTAAAAATTACACTACAAAGTTTGCAGAACTTGGCTCTTCATGCAACTCTTATGATTTACGATCTGGAAGCGTCGGAGCGAAGTGGGGAGAGAAAGAGTGACAAATAGTATACAGTAATAAGAGAACAATGATTTATGGTCTTTCCTCGATTGTTAACCTGTTAGGCGTCTATTCTGTAAGTGTGCGACCGATACTTCGGAGCAATACATTTCAGCACATGACATTGGTCAGTTAGTGATTGAATCGTCGAGTGGTAGTGATGCGGCCTCTTGATCGACGAGTCCTAAGTTTGATTCCAGGTCGAGACAAATATTTTTGTAAAAAACGGATGTTTGTTGCCGTGCTGTGAAGTGGAAAAACGCCCATTGGCTTAATCAACAAAGCAGAACCATAAACAAGAAATTGAGTTGAATTGAGATACACTGTCATCTGTTGCCCCGAGTATCGGTCGTATATTAACAGAGTAGTGGCCCTCTTCCTTTCAGAGGCTAAGAGGGCAGAAATCTGTAATAGATATTATGTCAAGCGTGATTCGTGGTATCATTAACAATAAGGAAATGGATTTCTTTTCTTTTTTAACTCTAGACAAAAAAGAAGGGTGTTTTAAGTTTCTTGTGTGTATCTGTGTCCATGTATGTCCGTCTGTGACATCGTAGTTTCTAAACGAAGAAACCGATTGAAATGCGGTTTTGTTGTCTGCTAATATATAAAGAGGAAAGATTTGATTGTTTGTTTGAATTGAATAGGCTCCGAAACTAATGGACCGATTTGAAAAATTCTTTCACCGTTAGCTACATTATCCCCGATGGACATAGGCTACAGAATTTTCCCGAATTCCCACGGGAACGAAGTCCCGGGCGGAATGCTAGTTGTTTCTTACCTATATTTGACCAAAATTGGTTCAGGTGGTAACCATCTCGATTACGTCAGCTCACAAATAAAAAACCGCATCGAAATTCGTTTAGTAGCTACGATGCCACATACAGACACACAGATTCACAGACGACACAGGTAGAAATATACACACGTCAAACTTATAACACACACTTTTTTGTCGGGGGTGAAAAGGACGTTTCTATGCCTTCATCTATAACTCAGTTATTTTTTAATTTAATTTATAATGGCTTCGCTCTTGACCACAATCTACCTCAAGGGCGAAGATGTGGCCGAGGATGTAGCAAGCTCATCCAGAAGATGTTATTTTATGTAGGAAGAGAAAAATGTAAAAAATGCTGGAGTAAATATTTCGATGAAAGATCTTTCACCAAAGACTATCCAACCAGTTTTGTGCAGATCTCCTTGGTTCGATGAAGCTAAATTAACAAGGAACGATATCGTAACGGCTTTCAGACTTCGTTCCGGACACATTCCTCTCAATAGTTTTGGTTCTTCTTCTTCATCTTCATCAGCCCATATACTCACCACGCTTGGCAGACGGGTTGGCGAGGGTTTTGATATAATTGCAGAGTTTTCCTTCTCTGTGTGCAGATGAACTTGCTTGCATATTTACCTTAGTCGCCTTGTAAGACAGCTCGGTAAGAAAGAGAGTGGTCCTATTCTACTCTGCCAGGGACTCACACGGCTACTTAATGAAAAAAACAGAATCACCCAACTGCAGCGAGTGTGAGGTTGTTGAAGATGTAACACATGCTATGATGGAATGTGTCCGGAACGAACCTGAAAGAACCGAGTTTAATTTGATTAATTTTAATTGTGAAGTTGTAATTCGTAACAGCGTTCTTGCTTCCTCCACCTCGGCAATGGCCAGAGCTCTTTACAAATTAATTAATATTTTAATTAAACGTAGTAGATAAGATATAGGTTAGAACTATGAGGGTGACATTTTCTCTATAGAAACAACCCTCCCTAAAATTAATAAAGAATCAAAAAAAAAGATGTCTATTCATGTCTATCCGAGTTGAAAGAGACTCGGGTTTGATAAATAATTGCTTAGTCATCAGAATAGCACTGACTCTATAATTTTTTCAAATTCCTACGGGAACGAAGTCCCAGTTGACAGACAAGAAGAAGACGCATTCCCTGACATAGAAAAGGACACTACAGACCTTTAAGATATTCATGGAATTACCCCATAAACTTCAAGAAAGTACCCCACAGCACAAACTATTCTGTATATCAAAATGTAAGCTAAAGAGGTATGCTAATGAAGATTCACCTCACGTTTCTGAATTTATAATAAATCCACGAAACTTCACCAGTTTGCAAGTTAAATGTGTTATAGTCAGAAACTCCAGGAATTAATTTTTAATAACGCTCTCAGACTTCGTTAAACGTCATGATTTAAAAGATTTAGTTCTACATTATCCCGGTTTAAATACTTTAAAGTTGTTTAATATACTCACGGTTATATTATCTAGCGGGGTAGGCACAGAATCGAGCGGCTATGGACGCCAAAGTGTTGTGTAAAACAAATTATCGAGTTTGTGGGGATGAATCGAAAGTTTTCACACAAAAACTATAAGGAATTTGACTACCTATTTTTTAAAAAAAATTTTGGTTTATAGGGGGTGACTTTAAACTAACGCAACTTTAGGGGGTGCCTTTCCCCATGAAGCTGAACAACTTTCTCCAAGGAAACTATAAGAAATCCTCAAAAAAAATTTCGACTTCCCATATAAAGATACAGGCCGCCTTTTTTTAATAGTTATTTATTTTTAAAAAATGTACCAGCTGATAATACAAGTTGTATGAGAAGGCGAATTTTGTTTTTAGAATAGAAAATTATTTATTAAACAGGACATCAAAACACAAACATTTAAGGACAGTATAAGTATAGCAGAAAAAAAAAAACAAATGAAAAAAATGAAAAAAAAACAAAGTGAAAAAAAGAACTTAATATCTATCCATACAAAAGAATATGTATAGTAAATTAAATTAAAGAGTAAGTCTTCTGTGTTGTAACGTGCAAAAGGGTGACTCTGCTCGGTGAAGCTGTGAAGGCCATCAGCGGCCAACATTGAAGTCATTTAGAAAAAAAAAACAAAAGGGTGCAAAAGTTTTTCATACCTCGACCTATGTTCCTTGAGAAAAGTTCTTTAGTTTCGTAGGCTAACTCACATCTTTAATTTTCGCTAGAACTAATTTAACTTTTCTTATGTTTCATCTAACAACAGTATGTCAAACGTGACGTCATATAAACCTTATGATGCTCTGCCTACCCCGTTAGGGATTATAGACGTCAGTGTGTGGATGGATGGTTAACTGTTTTCTAGCTCACTTACCGCGCTCAAATATCTCAGTTGTAAAAAATCATTATCCGATTGAAATTTTTGGCGGTTTGTATAACCTGATGTATAGTTATACATCAGGTTATACAAACCGCCAAATGATTGCCTCTGATTTGGTTTAACGACTGTAGTCAATCGACAACAGCCAGGACCGCCAGCTTAGCGTGCCCTCCGAAGCACGGAAACGCTCGTGATAAATTGCTGCTTTGGTTACCCATCAGGTTTCCAGCTTAACCTCACTGTTCGGGTAAGATCGGGCTACGAGCGCTTCTGCGAAATTCGTAAAACATAATAAAGAGATTTTTATTTCCATGGGAAAACCAAACTCGCATTTCAGTTGAAACGCCCCAGGCGAAATAACAAACGTATACATTCCGGATGCACAATACTCCAATTTGAATTTGTGGAGTAATACCTGCAGAACCCAGGCATGTATCGAGTGATTGGCTGTCTGAGGTAAATCCGATCCCATCAATAACATTAATGTGAAATAAGAGCCAAGTTCAATATGTAAGTAAAGTAAAAAGTTATTTATTGTCACAAAATAATTACAAATGAAAAATTAATAACTAATTTAGAAAATAATTATGAAAAATCGTGACAAAAGGAAAATGGCTTAGCTTGTGCAGTGAGAGGTCGAAACCACGTCATTGCGCTGATTTTCAGTCATTTCCTATTCCCTTTATGATGGTATGCGGGAACAATATGATGATACATGCCTTGGTTGACTTCAACGACAAAAGAAGTTAGATCTGAATGGGTTTTAAGTTCCATGGTCAGTCCCGAAATTTATTTATAGCAACATAAAATATTTTATAACAACTTAAAATATCATTGCTTTATATAACTTAGGATAATATATTGAAGCCTAAGGTCTGACTTGGCTAGTTCTTATATATGAATAAAAGTCTCAATATATGAGCCAAATACATGTTTATGTGAAGTAGTTTTTGATTTATGAGGGTCAATGTGCGGTTTGAAAACTCTGACATCAGGGTTAGCTAAGTTCGCCACACACTTGACTATACCTACACGATAAGAAGAAGAAGTTATGAGGGGGTCAAAAGTGGCTCCAAATGGTTCGTGTAATAGTACACACGGTTCCGATCGCCTGTTCTGTTAGCTTGAACTTGGCTTGACACGCTGCCACGTGTCTAGATTGTTTCTTGCGGAACCCCTAACGCCTAAGGCGCTGACTCGTGTTTATATGCTCGTTTTAGAGACTGAGTTTCATCAATTTTTCAGTAAACTTGCATTTGGTGCTGTGAAAGCTCAATGTGCTAAGAATTTTGTGTTTTGATTATTTTATCCCTTTCAGGTAAGACAAAGGATTATGATTATCACGTCTTATAGTAATTTTTATTTTGACTAGGTTTTTTCTTTAAAAAAAAAAATTGTGGAAATGTTTACATTCATGCTTTTTTTGTAAGATGAATTCTAAACAAAATATCAGATATACTGTTTCGAATGTCATTGAAAAAAGTGTCTTGAAACTAAAATGTCACGTTCGACGAAATAAGAGATCAATTTTATCCATACTATTATTATAAATGCGAAAGTAACTCTGTCTGTCTGAAAGACGGACAGACGTCTTTCACGCCTAAACTACTGAGCCTGGGAAAGGACATAAGCTACATTTTATCCCACAGTTGGGCACGATATAACATGTAGTCCACGTGGGTGGAAGGCTAGTTCTAAATAAAATCTCAAGATGCTCTAAATTATTTACAGGCATTAGAAATAGTATAATAAGGTCAAATTAACTAATTTCGACGTTGTTATTGCACCTCATACATCAAAATCAGCCTAATAACATCACACCGGTGCACTCCTTGCGAGAATTTGCTTTAAATAAGCTCGTAGTACTAGAATTTAACGTTTCTCTTAATTACCCTCCTGGAATAGAATATTCGCTTGAAATCCGTCGAATAGGGTTAATTTTCTTAGGACGAATGCAAGGTTACCAGAATATTACAGGTTTATAGCCCAAACAGAGTGGTGAGGTTCTAAAGAGCTATTACCAAGAGATAAGCCCTGTAGTACGCTCAAAAGCAGGGCTTCGTACACTTCGTAGTTCAATTGCGAATTTACTTCTGTGGAATTCTACAGAATTTTATATTTACGGAAAGTAAAATTAATGAAAACTCATAATGAAATTTCCAATAATAATTCCTGATCAGAAATAGCAGGTGAAAAGGAATATTTTTGCGAAAATATTATCAAAATTATATGCTCAAAGGAAATGCGATTTATTTTACACGGCTTTATTAATAATAAATTAACATTATTATTCGAATTTCGGAATATAAAAACCGCGTTCATTGCTTTTGCGGCTGCGGTATCATTAATAAAGAAACGTACAGACGCGTAGACGGTTTTAAAAGCATTTTAAACGAGCATTCCATTCAACCGTTTCAATGATGCTCGAATTTTCGATTTTCAATTTCCGAACAGAAATAATTTATTACATTTACCACCTCATTTGATTTGAAATCACTTTCTGAACGAGTAAATATTGAAGGGAGTTCATGCAACATCTGTTACAACGTCTTAGGCCGGTATTAGGCCGGTATTACACACATACACACAAACAAAGTACACACACACACACACCACACATACACATACATAACACATTAGGTAGTAGATTACTCTTTTCCGTCGGCTATGTACACACGCGCACCAAGGGTACGGCTGAAAACCAGCGTTGGGGCCTCGGCTTCAACACATGCTGAGCTGTGTCCTTTTTGACACCGCACTACAGCACAATTATACATTGTTTTGTCGTCTCCTGTATGTGTTCTTGTCCTGTGTTTTATATTGTATGTTATTTTATTTTCTTTGTGTTGTAGTGTTTTGTGTCAAATAAATGTCTTGAATCTTGAATCTTGACTCAAATCTTGATTATTGATTGTCTCTTTCTCTTACTATCAATATGACAAAGACGACTGCTACTTAAGTACAGATCAGAGTCCGAGTCGCGTTCTATAATGCGGACCTTAGAAGTGATACTTTCAATGAAAATGCCTGTGAAAGACTTTCATTAGGCCTATCTCTTTATTTAATTAATTAACGAAACTCCAGGGCGTTTAGTAGAAAGGTCTTAAGATGATTGGTTCATGGAGGCCGACGTTTACTTAGAATGTAGGTATTAAGGTAGCTTTTTCTTTTATTACATGGTTAGCATTTCTTTACAAATTAGTGAAAAAGGAAAGAAGTGTTCAAAAATTTGTTAAAATATAAATTTACCTATAAACGTTCACCGGTACAATATTTATTACTTAAACAATTTTTTCTGTAAATCCATTAGTTACTTAATATAAATAAAAAGGATTTCGTAGAGATAGGAAACTGAGATTCAAATTCCTCAAAAACTTTCCAGTTGTTCAAAATTTTCGAAGGATGTTACCTACTATGTAACCTGTAATTATTTTACACTTTAGTACATGACAGTCCTAATGCTAAAGTACTACATTTAAGTAGGTATGTTATCTGTTATGTTCAGCCTATTTATCACCAACTGATACACTCAAAATGAGTCATATGGGGCTAAACGCACAAAAGCGCTAATCGTTTTGAAAATTTAGATTACTCTTGTGAATATTAAGCTATATATAACGAACTACGTATATTTGTTGTATTAGTACGTGCAGTAGGCTAAGCTGTGATAATTTGTATTATATTTAAAGCTTCTGTTTATTATTAATGTTGTTATGGAATTGTTAATGTTTTATAATATAGTATTATTGCTTTTTACTAAAACACACTATACAGGGTGTAAAAAAACAGTTTAGCAAAAACTGAAACCTGGACTCATTCTAAATGTTTTTCCAGTGGAATTTTTCTCCGGAATTTTTTTTTCTGCTTACATTTTTTTTTTATTTAATCGAATACACAACAACGTAAAACACGAAAATCAGCAATGTACATCGCACTCCGATAGCAGCGCGGCGGCGCGGGGGGATCGCGCGCGGGTCACAGTTTCGCGATACGTTGCGTAGCGCCAAAGTAGGTAAATATTGAAAACTCCTTAACGTGACATTTCCGGGAAAAAATATTACTTATAGCTGATGATAGTTATGGGTATATTCCACCATTTAAGTATTTGCTAAGCTGTCCTTTACACCCTGTCCCTCACTGATTCTAAGTAACTGTAATTGATCATTTCAATAAAATAGAGCAGATGCCAGTTCAGCCGTTTATCACCCTGCGCCTAAATGGAATTTCGCACTATGTCATTCAATTGAGTAGGTGATTTAATCAGCATAAATATGTGACTGTGAAAATGGTAAGGTACAACTTTCGTGATAGTCGTTAAGGTTTACAATTAGTGTGATAATTGCAAATAGCTCTTATTGACTACCCTGAAAGTTGTACCTTTTACTAAACACAGTCACACATTATGTTCAACACATAGTGCCTTTCTTTATTTTTACTGTACACACAAATGCATATAAAATTACACATAAGAAAGGACATGTACAACGGCGAGCTTAACTCGAGCAATGAGTTTTTTTTCCAGCTAACCTATGTGAGAGGGAGAGGCAGTTGAAGTGGGCAACGGGTGTACCAAGATAAAGTATTATAATTTGCGGTTTTGTTAAGAATTCCAGATGTCCACCCCAGGCAACGACATCTCAATTTGTTCTGAATCTGGGGTGTCATCCTATGGTCTCATGCGGTGTGGTAGGCTCTGTGAAGGGCCGTCTGGTTCGCGACCACCCTCCTACCGAAGTCCGACGCCAAACAGCTTGCTGTGTTCCGTCGGTGCGTAGGAGTACCAGTGCCTAATATGCATTTTTTGGGTTAACTCGCTCCATCGTCGACCTCATCTATGACCTTGGTCAAGATTGAGCTTGACCTCAATCTTGACCAATCTTGACTCAAGTTAACCCATCTCATTATAAAAAATAAAAAATATTTTTATTTTTTACTTTAATTTCAATGGAGGACCAACAGTTAAAGAAACAATAATGAAATTTGTTCTCATGTGAAAGTTGTTCAGTTTAGGGAGCTAAAGTTTCGCTAACTAATTTGAAATGACCTCATATGTAGCGATTTGAATTTAATCTAGTGAAGTACGAATATAATGTGAAAGTTATTATTTTAATAGCAACTTTGTTTACATACCAATTAACTGTAGAGGTTCAGACCCCTGGGAAATAGCGCGGGGTTGCGAAATGCTCATTTCACATTGTAATTAATGAAAGAGTATTTCATTCACAGACCTATATCGAGATAGACGAAAAGAGCGCTTCAAACTGTATGAGAACCTAGCGTGTCGAATTTTTCGTACCAAAAATGACGTCACGAGCGAGATTTAGTCATGGGAAATCAAGACCGCGCGGAAACGATTGAAAGGCGCTTAAATAAGTAAAACAATAACGTAAATCCGATAGAAATTGATTATCATTTACGGCATAGGTCTCAAGCGGACTGACTTAAGTCGGACAAAACTGTGACCGTAGATCACACTTTTTACACGCAAGGTAAACTTTAACCGTCTATCTCGATATAGGTCTGTGATTCCATTTCTGAGAAACTTTTAACGTATGTATTATGAATCCGTTCTAAGCTAGTACTTCATACAACCTATACAATAAGCCCTATCCCTTCCTTTTATTTAGCGCCTTCGCCTGGGACAGCCGGTTTTACGTGCCCACTTAACTAGAAAATCTGTCATGATAATATACCACTTTCGTCACCACCTTACATTACTTAACTTTACTAATTGGTCACCAATTGAACACCACTGGACTGCCTACAAGGTAAAAGTCCAAAAAAGACTAAGAGATGAAAGACTTCACCTAAAAATGATAAAAGACTGGAATTTTTGCCATAAAATTTTCCCTGACGCGTTGACGTAACCACCCTCAATTTTCCTCCTTCAAAATAGAATCGACCTCCAAAGCCTTCTAATTTCCCCCGACATAACTGCCTAACTAGATTTGCGTCAACAAAGCCTCATATAATCTCGTATACGAACTTCAGGCAATAATTGGGCCAAACTCACAGAACGGCCATCGCGAAGACATGACCGTTTTTGTATTGGTTATTATTAAGCTTGTTTTTAAAGCTAGTCTATGTAACTTTTTTATGACACAGCTGGGAAACGGCTTTAACTTTTATCTCCTAGACTTTTCTGTTTTCTTTTTAAATGGTTCAGTTTTCTGAAGACTAATTTAAAACGCTAAGTAGTAACATTTGTGCAAGGCGCTCAGAATCTTGGTAAACTTGAAATCTCAACACAAACTTCCACTTTTCTTAAGAAAAGTGGAAGTCTCCGTCCCGAATAGCAAAATAACTATTAACATTTTTGACAAAGTCCCAGGCGAAAAGCTAGTCTAACATACATATAAGCTACATAACTAAAAACGAAGTCCTGGACGAAAATGTAATGTATAATATTAGTAAAGATGAAATGAGTGATTCTATAGTACATGAACGGACGGCCGCAGCTCAGACACGCGTGTACTCTGTGCTGTTGTGATAAGAACAGTTATGCAATGAAAATGGAGTAACCTGATGCGCTGGCCTCCGTACATTATCGTAAAATATGGTAAACAGCTTCATTGGAGTTTCACAAGGGCTGTAGTACACGATTACCCTGCAAGCCTCTAGGGATGTGTCGAGTCGATAATGTGTACATAATGTCTCTAATTGACTGTATTGTCGTGTGTCTAATTAAATCCGTTTATTGGATTCTAATTGTCACTTGCTCAACGGTGAAGGAAAACATCGTAATGAAACCCGCCCGTCCAAGAAAATTCATTTTAGAAAGACGAGCGGTCCATCAACCCGCATTGGGCCAGCGTGATGGACTATGGCCTAACTTCCCTTCGTGTTTCGAAGGGAGGCCCGTGCTCCTCGGTGGGGACGTATATGGGCTGGTAAGATATTGGAGAGCTGGTATGTATTAACCTAAAGTCCAGGTTTCCTCATAATGTTTTCCTCTCCGTAAAAACTTAATGGGTAGACAGATGGCGCTTAAAAGTCCGACACACAAGTTATGCGCGGCCGACGTTCATTAATTACAGAATTCATCACTTTTTTGCGAAATCCTATTTTTATCGATGCTTTATTACGCCAACCCGATTCGCAACCCTAGGGTCGCTATCCGTTATACATATGAAGACTGACTTTAAAGGCTTATCTACTTAATTAGTAATGAAATGACTTAGAATTATGCGAGAGAACTTTGAAATAGAATTCGAAAAATACGTTATAAAACGTAGTCTGGTAATAAGAAATAACTCACTGGTATTCGAGATTTTTAAATTTCGTAATTTCGCCACCTGATCTGAAAAAAAAATTCAAGACCAACATTCCACTACTATGAATAAATTTAAAATTAAAAAATTGTATCACCGCCGACCTTTGTCGCGAACCAGACGGCCCTTTACAGAGCCTACCACACCGCATGATACCATAGGACAATACCTCAGATTTAGAAAAAAATTAAGTGTCGTTGCCTGGGATAGATTACTTGGAGGCAGGTCTCATTTGTGTTTCCTTAGTCGCCTCTTACGACACCCACGGAAATAGATAGTTATTCTCCACCGATCACTCACAGATATACAAGTCAAACCTATAAGATCCCTCTTTATTGTTGGGGGATAAAAAGCTATTGATTAGCAGAACTGCTATCCGGCCCTTTAGTCTGAAAAACAAAGCTACTTCCGATCCAATCTGTGGAGCTTATAAAAATGTTTTCTTTGTAATAAAACAATGGTTTTATTACACAAAAGCTTTTACTTTTAAAAATAATACGTTTAAATGGTTACCTTTCCTTGTTTCAAGTTCGTATTGTCGAAATCTATTGTGTTGCTGTATTCATAATGTTTTTTTTTCGTTACAGGTAAGTAGCTGATTTTGCGGAATTTTGTGGGAACATTTTGTGAGTAAAAAGCGGTGATAGCTTTGTTGGTATTGAGCAAGACCTGTTGCCGAAAGGTTGCGGGTTCAAATCTCGGTGCAGGACTGTACCACAAAACTAACTTTCACGTTTTGTGGTACAGGTTCATGTATGGTTTTTTTAAATAATTATAATTTTCTCAGCGCTGAAAGAAAACATCGCGATAAAACCTGCCCGTCGTTTCGAAACACGCGTGGTCCACCAACCCGCATTGGGCCAGCGTGGTGTGTCCGTCGTTCGGGACGTAGGTATATGGGCTGACAAAAAATAAAAATAATTAATTGTACTTTTGAAAGTCTCTTCCTGTTTAGAAAATGCGTACCTGGGCAGCGATTTTATACGGCAAGGTAGCGAAATTGAGAACTAACGTAATTACATACATTTGATGACAATACAGGTCTACAAAGATCTTTTGGCCCGCGGTTTCCATGGTGACGCCTTTATTTCCAATATAAGTTCTACTAACTACAACTGTCACCCGTCGGCCACAAGATCTTTTAGACCTATAGCTTTGACTAGCGGCGCCACCACCAACCGAAGTAAGTTGCTAGGTAGTTTGCAACTTAACGTTCGGTTAGAGATGGCGCTGCTGTTCGGGGTGGTGGCTGTCATCAAAATGAGGTTTCAATAGTTCTCATTCTCGCCACCTGAATGAATAAAGTGGCCACGAGATGCCATTGATTACATATAGGACATCTTATTATGTTAAATCCTCTTTTTTGTGGCGAATAAACACCACGGCCTTCGTTCTTACGGATTAATTTTAAAGAAAATTAATCTTACGGATTAATTTGAAAGAAAATTAATCTGATTAATTTTCTTAATCGGTTTAAAATCGGTTCTGAAGTTGTAAACACAAAAAAAGGGGTAGGGTGTCTCAGTCCACATTTTACTTAACAAATCTTTGATTCTTTGCTATTGAGAGTTTCAAGTAGTTAATTAAAATTTGCTTGCTATTACCTACATATTTGTAGCTGCAACACCAAACTGTATGTATGTAAATCCTTTATTGTACAACAACAAATATAAAACAGACACTTATTAAACATAAAGCGACATTAGGTACAAAGGCGGACTTATCCCACTAGGGGATCTCTTCCAGTCAACCCCGTAATGTTGAGAGAAATCCTCAATTGTATTTCCCGATTTTGTTATCATCAGTTTTCTTTGTTGAGTTATATGGAAGCAAATATAAAGACCAACGTATTCATGTGACAATTTTGCGAAGTCGTTTATTTATTGCATTTTTAAATCATTTTCCACCCCATAATATATGACAGAGGCAATATATGACATATTCACAGAACAAACGAAGAAATTTCTTTTTAGAGATAAGCTAACTTTTTGTGTCGTATTTCTGTTTGTGATTTTATATATATTTGTCATGTGTGCAAAGAACTGTAAATAAATAAATAAACGTTGATGTTTTGTTACAATTTTTGCTATGTACTATGGGGACAGAGTACATATTGCCTCTGTCAGAGTATATGACAGAGGCAATGTATGACATATTCACAGAACAAACGTTGATGTTTTGTTACAATTTTCGCAATATGCAGTCTCTTATCGGAATAACTGGTTTATCCTAGGTTTGGCTAGGTTAGGTTAGCCTGAGGATTGGCAAGTCAAACCTAGGAGCGCTGAGCTTCGATGTATTCGAAGTAATGATTAGTTTTACTCTACCATTTTGTCGAATTGTCGACGAAAGGCAGAAAAATACGGCGTTACCTCAAAGCTATTGATTGATTGTCAGCTAAAAACTAGGAACCCATAAATATGCATCAAAACGGTTCAGATTCCATGGCAGTGGCAGGTCGAAGGGACGCGCGTGCGTTACTGTGGCTCGTCCACTTTCTTGCGGGGTTAAGTAGGTACATTTAACCCCATATCTATTGGATTTCAAAAATCGTCGCTATTACGATTTAGTTAAAGAGTCGACTAGAGTCTGGTTTGCTGCTGTGTGTGCATTTTCGTAAAAATAACTGTAAATCTTCATTTCTGCAGACAAAGAGGAATTTAGTATATACCTAGTAATTTAAAATCATGTATTATGCTAGTTTTTTGTAAATTTTTCTTTAATTTTTTATACAAAATTTGAAAACAAAGTTGAGATAAAGTAAAACGATGATGTTCAGTAGAATTTCGTCATGATACTGTAGTCCAAATAATTTAATAGGCTACCCTAAACACGGAAGGAATTGCAAACGTTAAGTTTGATTGATACATAAATTAAAAGGGCAATGAAAAAAAATTATAGTCGGTTTAAGAAAGACGTTCTTCAGAACAATAGATGTTTCCCCTTTAAAGTCCTAACTAAGGCTGTCGTTAACAACCCTTTTGTTTCTTTTTTGAGCCTAATTGTTTAATGATCCCAGTTAGATAATTCTGCGAAAGTCGTATAGGCTATAGAACGATTACTTATTTTAACAACTTATTTTCCAAAAATTAGTGGTACAGCCACATGCTTACAAACCGACGCTCCCCAGCGAGGGGCGGCAGGGCAGGAGCGGTAGTAGGGATAAGGAAGTGACGAAACATCCCGTCGGTTGCCATGGTAACCGACGTGTTTACCGCGCCGTATCGATCGCGGCCCGACAGCCGACTGTTTACCTTTGTATGCAGCCTGGGTGCACGATTCTATGGTGTATTACTATCCCAGGCTGTACTAATGCTGTAGTACAGTTCATTTAATACTAAAACGGGTCTTAATTCAGTATATTCAGTAAAAACATAATATATACGCGAATTTAGACCCGGTTTTGTATTAAATGATGTGCTCAAATAGATGAAGTTTAAAATGTACTACAGTTGTATAGTACGTGTTGTTACAAACTACTTTGTTTTTTATTTTAAAAAAACTATAAACTATAAAACAGAAATCAACTTTTATTTTTATAAAATGTAAACCTATCGTAATTTTAAAGGTACATTTTTTAATCATTGCAGCTCGAAATTTTGATTGATAGATTGATTTGTCTTTTTGCCTTGTTCTTTCTTTTGTGTTGATTGTGTTTATGGCTATTTCATGAAAAGTATAATCTGTGCTGTTTTGTAATTTTTAAAAATCTTTTGTTTATGAGTGCTTATAGCAATAACGCCGACTTTCCTAATGCAAATGGATAACCTGACGTGCTGCTGTCTGTATTTCCGCGAGATAGTGTCAACTCAAATAAATAAAAACAGCAATACTTTTAATCCAGCTAAGTGAAAGAGACACAATATTTTAACGTAAACCCCACATTACTCTGTTTCCACATTTCGAATTCTACCCACAGGAGAACAGCACATCGTTTTTAATTTAAGTAATTGTTTTGTCAATCGACAGAGATTTATTTCTGTTTCATTCAATTCGTACGATCCAATTTTGGCGTGAATGCATGAAAATGTACGAATTGCGCACATTTTTCGAGTGATAATGTTCATTGGGTTTCATTGAATTTAAAAATGTATACGGAAACCGGATAAATATTTAAATGCAACCAAATATCTATATACTCACGCCTATAATCCCTTTCGCGGTAGGCAGAACGTCATGCAGTTCTGGAGCCACATGACGCCACATTTGACATTAATGGGTTGTAAGATAAAATATAGGTTAAGCGGTGATAGCCCAGTTGGTAATGAGCCAGACTTATAATCCGAAGGTTGCGGGTTCAAATCCTGGTGCGGGCCTGTACCACTAAATTCGTCTTTTCGGATTTATGTACGGATTTCTAATTATCACTTGCTCAACGGTGAAGGAAAACATCGTGATGAAACCCGCCCGTGCAAGAAAATTAATTTTCGAAAGACGAGTGGTCCACCAACCCGCATTAGGCCAGCGTGGTGGACTATGGCCTAAATCCCCTTCGTGTTTCGAAGGGAGGCCCGTGCCCCTCGGTGGGGACGTATATGGGCTGGTAAAGAAGATAAAATATGAGAATAGTGATGAAAGATGCCTTTCGTTCACAATATAGCAAAACCCTCGTGTCCCACTTACTGGTTTCTACAGTATGCCTGGGGAGAGTTGGCAGCTGGCACATTCTAAATTTTTCTTTCACTCGTCCAGCGTAGAAGTAACCATGCAACTAAACAGTAGATGCTTATTTTCTCGCAGGTTTTCGGCGGATGCAGAGGGCGCCACTATTGCTTAAAGCCCATTTAAAAATATTGTCCATATTAATGATATGATAAATGTGAAAGTGTGTTTGTTTATTTGTCCTTCCTTCTTTTTGTAACGAAGCAACTAATGGATCTGATTTTTCAGTCACATTTGGCGTCCCGAGAGTAACACAGGTTACTTTTGTACGCGAAAGAAGTCGCACGCCGTGAATTAGTTTCTTGTAATACAAGTCTAAAATTTGGATTCCTAATACTTATCCTACACTACACATAATAAAAAGTAAGTATCTCATACATTCTGATAGTCATTGTTAGACCAGCCAGTGCGACTTACAAGCGTACTGACTAAATGCGTTCGAAATATTGCTTAAAATCACACGATGCATACCCAACAGTTTTTTACCAGGAGTTCACCTGGACCTTTCAGATTTCTTTACTTTTAACTTTCGCAGTGTATTTTTGAAATTCGTGCAGAATTTTTTGCGGCAGTTTTGGGAAATTCGTTTGTAGAGGAGTGCGGTCCATACCCGGCTCGTTAGTTAGAGTGGCTGCTCAACCGGTGGAAGTTCTTTTAGGAAATCTGTTTTGGAGTCGGGAGTAAATAAACAAAAATATTGGTTCGACATTTTCATACGATTATTGGACATTCTCTCTCGCCAGCTCCGCTTTTCGGCTGGCTTGAAGTTTTTCTACTAGTTTTTCTCTATTTCAAAAGACTTTTCATTTTCAGTCAAACTGTTAGCGAAAGGTTGGTTCTTCCCATGAAACTGAACAACTTTCCCTGAGGAACTTATGTATTTTTTGTAATTTCCCATACAGATACAAATCAGCTGATCGCACAAGCTGTATGGAGACGCAATTTTTTTTTACATATTTCGACCTACGTTGTTTGGGGAAAGTTGTTCAGTTTTGCAGATTGATTCACATCCTTAATTTTCGCAAAAATAATTAAAAATTCACACCCAATATGTAGCATGTGCGCAGTGACGTTAGTAAATATACTTAATAATCACGAAACACCTGCCAACCCTAAAATAAGCAAGGCTTGCACTATAAGTACTAGGTAACTGATACACTACTTATCCGTATTATACTTTTTGTTTTCTAAATACATATATTTGATACATAAACACACTAATAGAATAAAAAATATAATCCCTACAAATTTTATAAATGCGAAATACCTGTCTGTATATCTGTTACGCTTCCACGACTAAAGTATTAAACCCATTTAAATGAAAATTTGGTACAGAGATAGATTAGACGTTGGGAAAGGATATAGGCTACGTTTTATCCCAATACTGAGTACGATATAACCTGAAGTCTACGCGGACGGAAAGCTAGTTTTCAAATATTTGTGTTGGTCGAAAATCAGGCCCGCAACCTTCAAATCACTAGGCTAAGAAATAAGCAACTGAGCTGTCAGTCCAGACAATTAATTTTAAAAAGGGTGTCCCCGAAAAATTTCCATGGGTGGGCCCTGCGTCTTCCACATCTAGCATGTTTGCAAAATCTTGGTCCAGCTTGTGGGAGGCCTTCCCACGCTGCGCTTTCTGGTACGCGGTCGCCTCTCAAGGTCTCCACTTTTACTACAACATCCGTCAATGTGCCCTGCCCACTGCTATTTTTTAACCGACTTCAAAAAAGGAGGAGGCTGTATCTTTTTTTATGTCTGTTCACCAATTTCTCCGCCGTTTGTGGACTGATTTTCAAAACTATTTTTTTGTTCGAAAGAGTAAACTCCAGAGGTGGACTCCTATTGTCACCAATCTGATAATGGAATCCTAGGAAAATCCGGGGCAACTCTGGAATTTAATAGGCACATGCAATGTTTCTCATGTACTTTTCATTATTTACAATAAAAAATAAATAAACTTTTTAAGAAAATAAATTAAACCGACTTCATTAATATATTTTTTTACTAGGCTTGCTTGTACAGTATTATGTTGTTAAACACTCGATGTATGCGGTCTTCTTTAAGTTGCCAAAATCTATTGAAATTACTTTTAAAATAAAATAGTTCTATTTCTATTACATGGAAATGGCATCACGCATGATCGACCAATCTAAACCTAGATTACCTATCTAGAACACTAGTAGTTAACCTCGACATCCTACCGCAATCGATACTTTGGCATCGAGTTTCTGATACCGATATCGATGTGGTGCAACCCTAGTCTAAACGGAAGGACTCGCAGACCGCGGGTTACGTCATTTTATTTTGCAACTCAATAATTGTAGGTCTATTTTAAGATTGTTTTATTCAAAGGTCGGTTTTGGGGCTTGGTGTGACTGAAATTAAACTTTCAATTTAGCTTTGAATGCCTTATTCTTATTATTTCTTACAACTTCACACACTCAAAGGCCCACATTAAGGTTCCTTTGAATCGTGAGTCCCTTTGACACATGTCAACTTAGACACGTCACCTAAATTCGAGGAAAAACATCTCTGACAAAGTTTTAAAGCAAAAATGTCCTATATTCAAAACATGTATCGTTTCTTAAAAATAGCTCCATATTAGAACAATTCGATTCACAATAAAAGATACACATGTTTCCTTTAAAAACATCCGTACCCTGAAAACTTTTATTTGTCTTCCATTTTCCTTTAAGCTGCTAAGTTCCTATATAAATGGTATTCTTTCAAAACAGATGGAAGTAGTACGTGAAACCACTTTAATGCTTGGCCCACTGACGTTGAAAGTATTAGGTATCTACGGACACGAGACATTTTCCAATAGTATTAAGCCAGTTTGAGATAGCTGACAAATGTTGAAATTGTCTTCTAGTCCAAGTCAAATATAGCTTTATTTCACAGAACTTTCAGAATGTTACATATAAGAAGTCAAAGTAGTGAATTACATTAGCATTTTTATTTTGAGACTATTCGCATAGGTCCAGTCTTAATAGGCAAGAAACTGTTGCCTTTTGACACATATACGTACACGACCTTGTGCCTCTGGCTCAATATACGCAGAGACCACAGATTGTTACGATCCAAACTATTCCAAACACGCCTGTTTTGCTTCTTCTACATTCATAATTAGCGTCACACATGCTCATCATGAGGCGATAGACTAAAGACTAGCGTCTCGGTTTGGAGCGCAATCAATTGAACGAATTCTGTAAGCCTATATTTGTACTGATTTGTTCTTCGTAGAATAATTTCGAAGCGTGACTTAATAAATGTTGTTCAATAGCAAATATTGCGACATTTGCAACTTACACTTACCGAGCATGGAAGTGAATGTTTGACCTTACTGTTCACTCCGGTATTCAGGAACTATGTATTCTAGGTCTAGGCGTGATAATGTCAAATATGTCTTGAAAAAAAAATGTTGACTTTATAGGTCTCGGTGTGATAAGCATAGACATTTGTAGTTTGTAGTTTGCGAATTTTGTATCTAAAAATTGCTGGAAGTGTTGGAATACAATAATACATCAAAATACGGACTTGACAATGGCAGTAATGATCGTACGATAGAAATAACCCGTTGCCATAATAATAATACATACATACATACACACACACGCTCACGCCTGTAATCCCAAAAGGGGTAGGCAGAGCATCAGTGGTATACTCATAATAACAATAAAAACAAAAAATTAGGCATCTGTGTCAAAAAAGGACTTTTTTTTTGAGTCTATGTTGCTTCTGTTTTCCAAAGAGCGTAGAAAAAAATAAGCTTGGAGTAAAGTGCAAACATAAATTTACATGCACTCGTCTAAAAAAATGTTAAAAATGAATGTTTCTTTACAGCGCAGGATTTTTTATTACACTGGAAATAAAGCGTAGTGGGCAAATAATAATTTACATATCTATACATAATCTAATGAATACAGCTGCATACATATCAAGTTAGAGAACTTAAAGAATTTTAGGGATTGGAAAATGTTTCGGCGCGAATAGGACTTGAACCCACGACCCTAGGATAAGATCTCCTGGTGCTCCTTGTTAATGTCCCTTTTCATGGGTAAGCGATTTAAAAATATTAAAATAGAGGACTTAATGTCGAATGTTTCTATGGACAGATTTATATATAAAACACTAAAATTAAAAATTTTCAGTCACCCCCGACATTCGATTGCTTATAACTTTTAAACGGCTGAACAGATTTTCATGAAACATGGCTAAGAACACTTGGGAGAAAATTATCTATGATGCAAAAAAAACTAAACGAAAATCGGTTTATCCGTTAGGGAGCTACGATACCGCAGACAGATACACAGACAGACACGTTAAACTTATAACACCCCTCTCATTTTTGCGTCGGAGGTTAAAAACCGCGTATCAGCATTGCTAACATGACACGTGATATAATTTTGTAATGTCGATGTTTATTTGCCTGTTCTGTACTGACGCTAGGCGATAGAACGAGAAGAGACATTTTCTCACCCGTTTATGTTAGCTATGCTAGTTTTACATCAAGTAGTCTGATGAGCTGTGGGCAAACTTGTATGTTTGTTCATGTTGTTTCGAAGCATCTGTATTCTATTTGCTTACTTGTAATAACTAAGTTCAATACAACGACCTTTAATTTGGTAACGTTGCACACTCAAAGGCCCATACTAGGGTTTTCCCTTATATTGTGGGTCTCTGGGAACATACACAAAGACACGAACACCTATACCCGATAACAAACATCTGCTTTTTACACAAATCATTTACAAGGTGAACATATTTTTGTTCAAGGTTTTCTGCCCTTCGCTTTATGAAAACATTATATTGTGTTCCACAAATTCATAATCGTAATAGCACACCACCAATTTGAGATACGGACGGCCATGTCATGACGTCATCTCGAGGTCAATGACCTGATGACGTCATCTGCGAGGTTGCTGACCCGGTCAGTGACCGGTGAGATATTGACTGAGTTACTATTGGTACAGTCGCTTCCATTAAATTTCCAAGTTCGTTCCAATTTCGACCTTATTTCAAGTGGTTAAGAAACTATGGTAGAAACCAATTGGATTATACCTTTAGGCAATTGCTAGAACATCCGGCCTACCTCAACGTGACAGTGTTTGTATGCGCCATGTGTTGCATTGCAGTGACGTTTGTGTTGCAACTATTTATAATAATGTTTATTTGCTCCTGGATTCAATCGCTGGCATTGCTTTTAAAAATAAACGGAAATCCGAGTTACTCTACTAAATGACTGCATCAATACAATCCCTATTGGGGTAGGCAGAGCATAGTGTCATTCTACAGAATACTTGACGCCACATTTTTGGCATTGTGTGTTAAAATGTGAGGTGCCAAATTATGTATTGTCAAATAAAGTTAATACCATATTTTTTTAAAACACTGCCCCGCTTGGGGTATATTCACAAATAATTTAGGGAAAAAAAAAATTGGCGCGAATGGGACTTGAACCCCTAAATCCTACCAGAAATTAGGTCGCTTCGTGAAGCCTG
Organism: Aproaerema taeniolella; assembly: GCA_949987775.1. Lineage (NCBI taxonomy): Eukaryota > Metazoa > Arthropoda > Insecta > Lepidoptera > Gelechiidae > Aproaerema > Aproaerema taeniolella. Next base: position 18,878,068 of record OX465245.1, read on the forward strand.
TGAATTCCCCAGGAGGATTCTGAGCTTCTGGTCGGAGCTGAGGTGGCTGGAATAGCCACCGACCCACACGCATAAAGGGCCACTCTAGAGCCTAAATGCGGAAACGGGAGCCCTTATCAACTATTAACTATGGGACTTGAACTCACGGCTTACGTATATAAAAAAAAATCCGCGCGAATGTTTTGTATGGTAGGTGACTAGGTGCATAGTGTACCAGCAGTGGGATGAAATATAGCATATGTTCTTCGCACAAAATTCTGTGACAATCGGTGTAAAGTTTAGGCGTGTAAATTGAACAAACAGACGATTTTACCAAAAGAGAAATAAAACTTTCGCATACAAAAATTACTTATATTACTTATAGGGGGGGGGGGGGGGGGGCAGTGCTAGAGGGGTTTAGTTGAAACGTGCGGTTTAATTCCGTTATTCGGAGGAGGGTACGTTCTCGACTATACGCACACTATAAGTAATGAAACTAATAAATGACTATGTCAAAATTGGATAAAAATGATACAAAACTCTAAAATTTAAAACTTTGTGTAAACCCCCACATTCGATTTCAGTGCTTTTCATTGTGGTTCAGCAAATAAGTAAGTCAAGGATAATAATCCGTCAGAAAACCAAAGTTACCGACATAGCCCGGCGAATTAGCTAGCTTAAGTGGCAGTGGGCTGGTCATATCTGTCGTAGAACCGATGGCCTTTGGGGCAGACAAGTTCTAGAATGGAGACCACAAATCGGCAAACGTAGCGTAGGGCGCCCTGTTACTAGGTGGGGTGACGATATTCGTAAAGTAGCGGGCAGTGGTTGGAGGAGGAGAGCTGAAGACCGAGCTCTGTGGCGTGCCATAGGAGAGGCCTATGTCCAGCAGTGGACTGATACAGGCTGATGATGATGGCAAATAAGTAAGTTAATTTTGAAATGAGAAGAACGAGTTAGACCATGTTTACCGAGTTAAGAAAATATAAGCACTGTATAATACGACTTTCTATGTAATACCACAGCTAAGCTGTCTTTAAGCCAGTCCTCAGAACTAAATGAAGTGATTTCCTTTGAAAAAATAAGTTTCCCGGCGTCTGTTTTTTGTCAAAGCAGTCAAAAGATCCCGACTTATTTTGAAGAGTAACATGTGGTGTTTTTTTTATATCGAGAATGTTCTTAAGTGGTCCTAACGGAAGACAGTAAGTAGCAAAAAGCTTTTGAAAATTTCTGAATGAACCGATATTTTTTTTTCAGTTTTTTGTTTCTGAAAGTATCAATGAAATATTTTCAAGTGTAAAATAAAAACTGTTAATATGCACACACAATAGTCCTCTAGTATATTATTAAATCGATCCTCGAAAGTAACTCTGTCTATCAGTCTGTTGAGCTTTCACACCAAAACTACTCAACAGATTTTCATGAAGTTTGGTACAGTGATGTTTAGAGCTTGAGAAAGGACATAGGCTACCTTTTAACGCGAAAAACAGGCTCAAATAAATAAATGCTGCTGCCGAACGAAGTCGCAGGCAAAAGCTAGTACAGTAATAAATTACCTACCATACTTTTTACCCAATATTAGCTACAAAAGTCATTACCAACCTTAAATATATATATATATATATATTATTTAAAGGAATAATATCCTGTTTTGTGAACAAAAAATCGATTTATTTCAATACAGAGAATATAATTAACATACACCCCTATTCTACATGACAAGAACGCGTGCCCTTCTGTGCGTGTGTGTGTGTGCTTTATTAGTGTGTGCGTAACGGCAGCTGCAAAACTTGAATCGCATCGTCAGTGGTCCTCAAACTTTATACTGCATATGTTATCCTCATATGATTACTCAAAGTCGGCAACTAAAAGGAATAAAATATTTTACCCTAGCTTTCCGCGCAGAAGTATGGGAAAATAATATAGCCTGTGTGTAAATTAAGCCAAGGTGTCAGCTACCTCCATTAAAATTTTTATCGAAATTGGTCTAGCCGTTTGAGCGTGAAATAGTAACAAACATCCACACACACATAAATACATCCTCACAAACTTTTATATTTATAATATTAATTATTAGTAGAATATCAATGTTATAGTTAAACCTCGAAGCCTAGGATAATCCAGTCATTCCGGGAAGAGACACGTATATCGACTGTGACTGTAACACCTACAAAACATGAAAGTTGAATTAGAATTTCTGTTAATTTTTTACATCTATTTTTATTTGACAAGTCCTAATTTGTTGGTTTAATTTGACCACTATTTTATCTTTTTGTGAAATGAGTTACTGCCATAAACATATATTAAGATTTTATGACACGGCAGTCCCTCCGCTGTAATTACTTTACCTGCCCAATCCTGGATCATGGTTAAACGTCCCCCGAATCTTGGAAGAAAATACATTGACTACACTGACTGAATTGACTTTAAATTAGTTTAAAAAATTAAGGCTATAAATCAACCCACGGAACAAAACATCTTTTCCCAAAAACATATCATAATATGAAACATTATGATAATCGCCTCTCCACTACAACTTGAGCGATCAGCTGATTACCGTCTTCTTTAGCGGCGTTGTGCACTTTGAAGTATGGTTAAAAAAATTTAAAGTCGCGTCAGGACACGTGACCCTGATCGAAAATTCGTAAGACGGAGGGAGAGCGAAAACTTCTTTTGCGGCGTTCTTTTTGGGATAGGAAAATAATGTTAACTCGCGTCAGGACACGTGACCTGATCAAAAATTCGTAAGACGGAGGGAGAGTAGACCGCAAGGAAGTAATATATGTTCAGGTTTTTACTTCTGCCGACACTCCCGGAGTGCAACCCGTTGTTTTTTTTTGAGAATTTCGTAAGGGTTCTTTGGAAGAAGTTGTTAATATTGATAGAGAGAATAACCCCCTAAAGTTTCGCTTGCTGATAGTTACCCCCTATATTTTTGTACAAAAAAGTATTCATAACTACATTTGAGACACCTATATTACAAATGCTCATCATATCTAACGTCTAGACTAAATTTATTGAACCGAAAATTAGAAAAAATATAAAACAAGTTTTTTTTATTAGACAAAGGTACAATATCATTCTGAATGTTCGAGACTGAGTTTTGCAATAAAAAATCCATGCGGTCGTTCACTTTACAAGTTCTAAATAACAAAAAAACACATTTCCATTCCATCAAATACTCAGCGACAATAATACTGACTTACAAATATTTAAGTTTAAAAAAGACTGATTTCTTAAACAAAAAAATGCGCTTTTTTCCTTGGAAACAGCTTTAAAAAAGCCGTATATTACAGGGTACATTGAACGGTGCCAGATCACCTTGAAAACGAGAATAAAGACGAAAAAAACTGTTCACAAGTACCGTGCGATCACAATCCTGCGTTTCCAACGTATAAATGTATAAACGTTAATACATATTAAGCAGTATAAGTAAAACATTCTGTTATTTACTTATTTTGCCAAAAAGAAATCTCGATTTACAAAGGGAAAAGATGAAAGGTGCGTAACTAAGGATAACGTTGCTTAAAAATAAGGTTAATACGCCTCATTTTCCAAATAAGTAATGAGCTATATATAAAGTGAAAAATAGGTATCCCTAATTAAGAATCTTCAAGTTTTCTATTTTTGTAAAATAGCGATTAGGACTGACAACACAAACTGGTGGAAAATGAGTCATACGAATTTGAGAACCGCATTTTGGGCGATAATATTTGGGGTTCTTTTTTGTTGTAGCCATCTCGACCGTAACGTATGGGTGCCTTTGCCTGTTCGTCGAAGTTTTTTTTTCTAAAACTTGACTCGATAGGGCCCGCCGTCGCCGGCCGGCCCACCACGCCAGTTTTATTCCGACCGTTGTCGAGGACGGACGTAGCGGCCCGCGTTGGAAAATTCTAGTCATTGTGTCCAAAATTCATAGCAACTAGTGTTTCGGTAGTACTAAGCGTGTTCCTAGTTTTAATTTATTAAGTTCGTGTGTTAATATTAAAATTCTGATTCAGTATTTTTGTGTACAAGACTGATTTTTAATGAACGCATTCGGATTGCTTTGGTGAGTAGTTAAGTACGTGGTGTTTTGAACTCGCTTTATGATGTTGGGTAACGTGTTTCAAAACCTTACATATTACCATTTTACGTGCGGTTTATTGCATTAGCCTACTGTTTCTACAGGTTAAAAAAATCGTCTAGTTACACAAAAGTTTGTCGTTTGTGACAATTGACTAATAATTATCCTACCCACACTTGTGTTTTGTTTTCTTTTATAGATTAAGAGTTGTATTAAGGCAATATTAGTTTCATAAATTGAAATATAACCAACGGCTGTTTGATAAAGATATCAAGGACAATGAGTGATGTCACAGCTACGTATTTAAAATGACGGTTACAATTTAGTTATCAATATCATTTTCATATGAAAATATTTCGTTATTATATGCAATACTGTGTTAATTTGAATTGAAATATTATGCTAATAGTTTTACTGATATTTATTATATTGCAACATTCTTTATTTGTACAAAAAGAAAACAAAGAAAGATATGAATGGAGTGTTCCAAATTTTTTGCTTCGTTACCTACGGATATAAATATGTAGTATTTAGTATTTAATTGGCACACAAAGTCATACAATACAAAGACATAGATTTACAACGAGACGGCCTCACTGCTTGAAGGAGATTTCTTTTAGACCACCTTAGCATATGCATATATATATACATATATAAAAGTCGTAACTGGGATTTATTGATGCAGGTAGAACAATATCACAATTATGTTTTTTTTTTCAATTTTGTATTCATATCACAATTGTATATAGTAATGATTTTCATGTAAGTTGTTTTAAAATGATGTTCTTGTGTAACTTTATCTAAAACATTGTTTTTTTTCTGATATATTTCTTCATAAACTATTGTTTAACAATTCATTTTTTTTTCTATTCTAAAAGTATAAAAGAGTAAATATGAAAGCAATTTTCTTTGTAAATTGTTGTTTGAAGAAGCATGTCTTTCTTTGTTGACTGGAATAAGTAGGTACCTTTGTTTCTTTATGTTTTCCTTTAATGCAAATTACAAATGCATCTATACTTTACCTGGTATAACCAGGTATTCTTTTTTTACAAAAACAAGTGATTCTCAAACTTATAATTCCCTATTTGAAAATGTGATGACATAAAAAATTTAACATTACACATAAAATTAAACATAACGACAATACTAACATTATAAAATAATCAACTAAATCATGATAAACAAAAATAGTAAACGCTAGAGGATGTCCAGGACTTCATTCCCGTGGGAATTTTGTAAAATCCTTCCTTATTCCTTGCTTAAGTTATAAAAGGAACCTTTGGGGCCAAAATTCTAGGGCCAAGGGTTTGGGCTAGGCGTTGAGTCAGAACCTGCAATTTTTAACCGACTTCAAAAAAGGAGGAGGTTCTATGTTCGACTGTATGTATTTTTTTATGTATGTTCACCGATTTCTCCGCCAATTATGGACCGATTTTCAAAATTATTCTTTGGTTCGAAAGAGTGTTCCCCAGAGGTGTTCCCATATAAATTTGATCGATAATGATTCAGCGCTTTTAAAAAAAACAACAAAAACGAAAAATTCTACAAACCAGATTATCATCTAAATAAGTGAGTGACATTTTTGTTTGTGGTTATCTGCTAATAGGCATTGTAGTCTGCAAAAAATACTAGTTATCTACTTTGTGCGAACTGTTGTTGGGATTGAAGTCGGAGACTCATACGTTTTTAACGTGGAAAATTATTAAGTATAATATTAGGGTGTATATGTACGCTACTGAAAAACCACATGTTGCGGTTGTACATAGTTATACTTAGTTCTACTTGTCACATACATAAACATGTCTTTGTTTCATTGGGGTAGGCAGAGATTCCTGATTGTCTTATTTGATTGATTATTAGCATTCCGCTTGGAACTTCGTTCCCGTGGGAATTCGGGAAAATTATGTAGCCTATGTTACTCAGGGATAATTTAGCATCCTAATGTTGAAAGAATTTTTGAAATCAGTTCAGTAGTTTTTAAGTTTATTCGTTACATACAAAAATACAAATCTTTCCTCTTTTCAACCGACTTCAAAAAAGGAGGAGGTTCTCAATTCGACTGTTTTTTTTTGTATATTTGTTTCGCGATTACTCCGGCAACTGTTGTCCGATTTTCAAAATTCTTTATTTGTTCGAAAGAGTATACTCCTGAAGAGGTCCCATATAAATTTTATCGAAAATGATTCAGCGCTTTTAAAAAAAATCAACAAAAACAAAATATACTACAAACTAGAACATCATCTAAATAAATGAATGACATTTCTGTTTGTAGTTATTTGCTAATAGGCATTGTAGTCCGCAAAAACTAGATATCTACTTTGTGCGAACTGTTGTTGGGATTGAAGTCGGTGACTCATACGTTTTTAACGTGGAAAATTATTATTATTAGTAGTAGTGTAGATTGACAATAATGTTCCTCTTGTGACAATATATTCCATCGCAAACCAACTCGCTAACCAATACAAGCATATTTTGCGGACACGAAACTACTTCTGCATACATTTCTACATTGATCTGCATTGTACGAGCCGCAAAAATAAGTTGGTTTTTGCAAATTTAGTATTGCAGTTGATTTTAATGGTAATCTATGGAAAAAAGATAGTGAGCAAGTTTTTTCAACAGCATTGTTGATTTGTAAACGTAGGGCAGTATGTTTGGATGAATCATACCTGCCCTGCCTAAAGTATTTTAACTCCTCAAAAGGGGTGTCATAAATCATAAGTTTGAATAAAAGCTGCCTCTTGATCGACAGGTCCTGGGTTCGATTCCCAGTCGGGGCAAATGTTTGTGTAAAAAACAGATGTTTGTTCTCGAGTCATGGTAGTTCGTGTCTGTCTTTGTGTATGTTCCAAGAGACCCGCGACACAAGGGAAAACCTTAGCGTGAGCCTTTGAGTGTGTAGCGTTTATTTATTTCAAATAGCAAGATAAGCCGGTACACCTGAAATCGATATCAAAAAGGGCTTAAACCAACAACCGGTTTGTTCTAGTAGTTAGTCACGCTGCGTCTTAATCGAAAGTATTTACGTTCGTTTTCTGGTCAGGCAGACATTTTTGTGAAAAGCCGGTGTTTGTTCACAAGTCTAGATGTTCTTGTGCGTCTTTGTAGGGACCCGAAGGGACCCTTGATAGAAAATATGGCCCTTGGAGAGTATGGCGCTACTTATTTAAAAAAAAGCTGCTAAGGTAACCATAGCAACCAACTTCTATGACAATCCACATACAAAAGTTTAGCAGATTTTTGTGTACATATACTAGCTGACCCGGCGAACTTCATAACGCCTTTTTCATATTTTCTCACCTTTTAAACCTTCCCTGGACTTCCACGGATATTTCAAGACTAAAATAAGACAAATCGGTTCAGCCGTTTTCGAGTTTTAGCGAGACTAACGAACAGCAATTCATTTTTATGTATATAGATATATATCTAAATATATAAAAGGAGAAACTGACTGACTGACTGACTGACATATCAACGCACAGCCTAAACGGCTAAACCTAGGCACTTGAAATTTGGAAGGGACGTGGCTTAGGTACCGTAGAGGTGCACTAAGGAAGGAATTCCCGAAATTCCAACGGGAATTAGCGGTAAAATCCTTTTGTATGAAAAATCTAAACCGCTTAAGTTAGACGCTTGAAATTTGGCATGCAGGTACCTTAGTAAACTTAAAGCTTAGTTGCAACAGGATATTGCAAAATTCCCACGGGAACGGGAGTTAACGGGAAAAAACTTTTGTATGTAAAAATCTAAAGCTTAAACTAAATCAATATTTAATAAACTAAATGAAGGTCCATTAATGAACCGTCATAAAGTGTAATCTGTTCAAAAGAAAAAATTAACACGCAAACGAAGTTGCGGGCATCAGCTAGTATTGTATAAGCTATTTGTTGAAAGAAGTTAGAGATTATTAATAAAGTAAGAATTGCCTTTTCTATAAGATCTCGCAATCTATTATCCCGCTTAATCTGGTTTTCACCGTACACACTCGACGTAATACACAAAATGACTAGTTAGTAATTCGTGGAAATCTATTCAATACTGTTGTGTAACGTTCAGGGAACGTTCTGGAATTCTAGGTACATATTATAAACAAGTCTCTTGTTACGTCAATTTACGTAGGTTTCTCGTTAATACCGTATACAAATATAGCACCACCCCTTAACTTTTTCTCTACCCACGTACCAAATCGAGTTATTAATGTTCTTCATCTTATTATGTAGGTGTAATCAAGTAAGTGTTCGAAATCAATAAATGAAGTTAAGCAACGTAATCGGAACCGAGAACCTTGATGGGGTCATCTGATTATAATGGCGGTAGCTTCTCTGAACCGGTCAGCGAGGTTAGGCATCGTGTGCTGGGGCAGGGAACCTGATGGGTGACCACAATGGCAATTTATTACGAGCGTTGCCGTGTTCGAAGGGCAGAATTAAATACTGTCAGGGTTGGAAATTGTAGTATAATTATACTATTTGTACCAGAATTTCATTAAGTGTAGTATGTAGTATTGTAATGCCAGTATACTACGCGAAAATACCAGAATTTTTATCGACCAGTGGAAGGGTATTTTTAATGTATTTTTTTACTATTTCATGTCTTTTTGACAGAATAGGAGTTGTTATGTATTTTGTCTATGCGTGTGAGTGAGATGACGATTACTTATATGCACTTTCTTGTGTATGCTCTTAATTTTCTTGAATAATATGCTAAAATAAGGTAAAACAAACAGGTTTTTTTTTTTATATCGCTGTTTCTATCTTACTTTAACTCAATAAAATAGGCTAGAAATTGAATTATAGGATATTTTTGTGATTATTTTTATTATTTCAATCGTTTTTTTCTGCATAACAAACAAAATTTACTTTAGAGTCGTTGAAAATCGAAATGTAGTATTATTTTTTGTCAAGTAGTATAATTTTGATCTCCAAGTAGTATAATTTTCTGACGGTCTGATTCCCACTCTGAATACAGTCGTTAAACCAAGTCAGAGATCATGTTTGGCCGGGTTTTTCGAGTGGTAGTACGACGCTGCCTCTGATCGACGGGTCCTGGGTTCGATTTTTGGTCGGGGTGAGTATTTTTGTTAGAAGCAGATGTTTGTTCTCGGGTCATGAGTGTTTGTTCGTGTGTGTCTTTGTATAATGTTCAAGGGACCCCTCCTCACAAGGGAAAACCTTAGTGTGGGCTTTTGAGTGTGTAGCATTTTTATATGTAGCGGTTTGAAAATGACTCCAGGTTTAGTCAAATTCACCACATAAGTACTTGATTTATAATCCTAGACAATTTTTTATAATGTCTTCGAATAAATATTATTATTAAAATAAAAGAATCAGATTTCTACGAAAACGCTACCTGCTTCAAGTTTTTTTCCCCGTTTTTTGTTTAAGTGTTGCAAAGGTCCGTAGAATATTTACCCATTCTTCTAGGCAGGTAATACCCCTTTTAAAGCTGACACGATAGGTTCTTAAATATAAACAAATTGACGGTTTTGTCCAAAGTACAATTTTTTGTTTAAATTGCCAGAAAATTGTAAAAACCGTAACATTACAATTTAGCTACTCAAATTATAATCTCCCACGACATTGTAATTTGCTTAGTCTTCTTCTTCTTATCGTGTAGGTATAATCAAGTATGTGGCGAACTTAGCTAACCCTGGTGTCAGAGTTTTCGAACCGCACAATGGCCTCTAACTTGGTTTTAACGATGTAGTCAATCGACAACAGCCGGGACCGACAGCTTAACTTGCCCTCCGAAGCACGGAAACTCTCTTGATAAATTGCCACTTTGGTCACCCGTCAGGTTCCCTGCCTCTACGTTGCTTAACCTACGAGCCGAGCCATAGGGCTACGAGCGCTTTGCTTAGTAAAATTACACTTTTTTTAACTTTCAGGGCCGCTTGCTATTAAGATAAGTAAGGTTATATGTATTATTTTAGGTTCCGTTAGGCTGGTTGCATTATTATTAATTATTATAAAAAAACGTCAATGTTAAAAAAAATTCACTCAGTACCGAAAGATTATGTATAATTTTACTTTAAGTCAAATTATAATAGTACAATACACTACATAACTCTTTATTTGCACACAAAAAATACAAGTCCAGGAAACACAAACATAACTGTAACTAATTACCATATTTACTGAAATAAAGATTACTTACTTGGCCATTTTTCGACCCCCCCACCCAGATGTCGTGAGATTTGGCTCGACACCCCCTCCCCCTTTTATCTCACGTGAGTTTTATGAAAATGCTTAGTTTTAGTGTAAATACGTTAATTGGTAATTGATTTAGAAAACTTACGTAATTTGCCTAAATATTTTTAAACTTTTAATAATCGAACATTGAAAAACGGCTATAATTTACCAACTTAAATTTGAAAAAAAAAAGATTGTTCTAATTCAGTCCACGGGAACTCAGAGTGGCTACTGGAACAACATGGTTTAGTTGGTTTAACAAATACAAATATACTTTATTGCACACCAACATTACAGAACATGAGACAGAGTAAAAGTTACATTATGAACAGTAATAAAGTTAGGGTACAAAAGGCGGCCCCATTGCTAAGAAGCAATATCTTATCGGCAACCTTTGGGTATGGAGAAGATGAAATTACACCATATAAGTGTGGGTGCAAAAATACATACATAAATACATACATAAATAACTTAGCTTTCCCATAATTTAACACTATTTCTTTTGAGAGAAAATATTACGTGATATTTGTAGAGACCCCCCCCCCCCTCTCCCCCACGTGATATTCAGTGAGATCCGGTCCGACCCCCTCCCCCCCAAAACGCCTCACGTAATTTACGGACGCCTCCTTACTAACCATAAGCATTGTGATACAAAAAGGCGGCCTTATTGCTAGGCAGCAATCTCTTCCAGGCAACCTTAGGGTGACATACGGTGATAGACATTAACAAGTGGTTATTTTAAGTGGAAAGCACGTGGTAATAACTTTTTTATCAGCACGGGCCTCCCTATACATTACACGATAGGGAATTTTTAGGTCACGAATAATCAATATTATATTTTGCGTCACACCAATATAAATAGTTTCGCCCACATCAAGCTTTTAATTTTAATTCTCAGGTCCACAATTTAGGTATCCTAAAATATAGGCAGTTCGACCTTTCCTGACCGGTCTCTTCGGACATTGACCAGGGTTAGTCACTCCGAAACATGTTTCAAATCGATTCTGAGATCATATGAAGTTAAACCACGTGTGAGAGCTGATGAGACTTTGATTCTCTTTTCAACCGACTTCAAAAAAGGAGAAAGTTTCAATTCGACTGTTTATTTGTACATTTGTTACGCCAATTGTCGGCCGATTTTTAAAATATTTCTTTGTTCGAAAGAGTACTCCTGAAGTGGTCCCATATAAATTTTATCATAATTGATTCAGTACATTTTAAAAACAAAACATACTTACAAATCAAAACGTCATCAAAATAAATAACGTAGCATCAGTAAGGAATCGGGCACAAAAATTACAAAACTATGACACGTGTCTATGTTAGGAAAGCCGTGGTATGTGCTTTTGAGTTTGACATTCCCACCAAGATACTCATGGGTTTTTCATAGCTTTATTGCTCGGTGGGGACGTATATGGGCTTATAAAAAAAAACACACTAAATTGATGTTACGATTTGAAACCTCGACGTTCTTCCCGCCAAAGTCAATCCATTAACGGGGTTTCCATTTTTTTCCTGTATGGATACTAAAAGTGTCTGAAAGTCAGAGTCGTCCATTACTCATAGCAGGTATGCCTGAACGCCACTCGCGATTAATCAAATTAATTACGATCATTTCGCTCGTGAGAGCTTGCTTTTATGTATCCAGTTCGAGCTATAGGTGATAGCGGACCAGCGCTCCGATTCTATAACTTCATTTGTGTGTCGATCAAATGGAGGCCATTTTATCTGTTCAGGTGACAAAATTAAGAACCATGAAATTTTCACATACTTGCTGACAACCACCGGACCAGCAGCGCCACCACCAACCGAACCTAAAGTTGCAAACTACCTTGCAACTGAACATTCAGTTGGTGGTGGCGCCACAAGTCAAAGCAGCTGTCATTAGATCTGATATCATCCACAATGTTCTCTTTACTGTTTAACGTTTTTAATCGCTTCAGCGCTGCAAGTTTTAATAAAAACTGCCTCAATACAATAATCTTCTAAAGCGCCTTTTAAGTTGTCGCCTCTCCTGGATACATTTCTTTATTCGGGGATTCGGAGGTCAGTACATCTATTATAATAACAAAAAACCGTAAAAGGTTTGTAACTTAGTTTTACTGTGAAATCGTAAATGCCTTGATTTTACCCTAAATGAGGTTCTGCCAAAAATCGTTCCTCTCATTCCTTGTACCACAATTCAACTTGAAACGGCCCATCTAGGATGAGTTGTTCGTAGAAGACGTTTGGATAGGTCCTTCAGTTTTATATTCTTCAACGAAAGAACACTTTTACTTAAAGGATATTAAATATTAAAGCCGGGAAAATGCGCGACGTTTTTGTATATTTAGTTAAGTCTTTATTTTTATTGCCTAGGGTATGGGGGTCGCTCGTTATGTAGATTCTTTCTTCGTTTCTTTATTAGCGTCTTTTTTATGTTTCTCATATTCGTAATTATTGTTTTTCTGTATGCCAATGAAGAATGTTGTATAGTAAGTATTTCATCACTGTAACCCATGATTCCAACGTGGTTTTTTGTTTCAATCTCTCCGCCAAATTAGACGATTCCTGGGTATGGTAAACTTTTACTGACTTCTACAAAAGATGCCTGCCTTTGGCTGCCGAAGTTCAAGCTTTATTTAACACTTCTGCACCCGTATTTTACACCATTCGATTCGAAATCGACGCACGGAAATACTCAGTGCATCCCTCTCTTGCGGTATCTAGATGACAGTGACTGCTATAGTATTGTCGAATATCCGATTCGCGTCGAGTTATGTAGAATACGGGTGCTGGTTGGATCTGTGAAGAGTTCGAAGCCAATATCGGATGCCGATGCACGTCGTTGCTTGCGCTCCCGTTTGCGCTTCTGCTCGTGATTTTAGTTTACGCCGCACTGTTATATTTACCTTTTACAGCAGCTTAAGGCGACTACAGCACCTAAATTACGATTTTATGATGCGTAGATAAGTATGACGCAATGCATTAAATCAAGGAAAAAAAATACTACAGTAATATTCAGGACATAATCTAGATAAGAAGTTTGCTGAAAACATGATTCAGCACTTTTGGTTCGATAGAAAAAGCTCACAAAGTCACCTCTAAATACCAATATAGTGTATCTTTTAAAAACGAAAAACGATAGTAAATGCACACAGGAACTTGAATTTGCTATCAAAATGTTCGTGATTAAACTCTCTCGATAAGTAGTTAACGCATTTTTCGATTTAAGCTGTTACCTTTCCATGAATCTCATTTTTCTAACTTTCGAACATGTTTTTACGCACGCACGCTTTCATAGTCCGTAAACTTCGTGTATCGACACTGTTCGCACTGCCGGCCCAGGCCTGTTGAGAGACGGAGATGGCACTATACCTATGTGTGCTGCCTTTATCGGGTGTTGTAGTCGCCTTAAGCATAACGTGAAAACAACGCGGTCAAATGACATAAAAGTATCGAAAGGACAGCGCCAGAGGGCAAGCAAGCCTTTGTGTGGTGCCCTCGCGCAATCAAAGCGAAGCCACGTCATTGAAGTGGCGTGACGCGCGAGTTTGTCGCAGGTCGTGCTAGCTATGCTGTTCGTATTACCCTGTCAAATTAAATGAAACCTATGCTGTAGTGAAATACTAAACAAGCATAGTACCCACTTATTTTCACTTCCATGTTGGACGTGAAAGATATCTTAAACTATGCCAGCTATATACCTACTTTTTCCAAGTATACAGTAAAAGTCTGTAAGTGGGATACGTGGGTTTTGCTGTACAATGGGCGAAAGGCTGACCACCTCTTACCATTATGCAGCTTATTCCATCTGACAACCCTCACAATTTGTGTCAAACGTAGCATCTAGTAGTTATGGAACCACTGATGCTCTGCCTACCCTGTTTGGGTATAGGCGTGAGTGTATGTAAGAGTATGTATGTACCCACTTATTTTGAAGCGTAATATCCACCTTTCGCCTTCCAATTTGACGCGAAGTATAGTTAAAATTTCATAACTATGAAAATACATATTTACGTTTGTTTTTTAGCTACCTAAATTAACTAGGTATATGTATGACTGAGTTTTAACGCTACGTGTACGGAGCAAACACATTAACTTACGTCTAAATTTAACGTTTTTAGTGTTACGTGTGCTTCTAGACTAAGTAACTGAAAAGAATGTTCTTTATATTCATAAATTGTTTTATTTTTTCAGGTAAGTTCAACGAAATTTATTATTACCTGCCTAAAGCCGGTATCTACAAAAGGTTTGGAAATATTTGTGATTATAATACAGTGTGCCCGAGAATTAAAGACCACTTTGATGGTATGATTTACTTAGCTGATTAGTCTTAAAATGTTACTATAACTAAATTATTAATTTAGGATTTAAGAAAATGTTGTTTGGAATTTATTTATTTTTTCCTTCTTATAAAAAAAAAACTTTTATTTGAAATGTTTCTTTAAATACACGTTATTTTAATATTTATACAAAGAACTGAAATAAAATAAAAAGATTTTACAACAATTTTCAGATATACTTTTTCTATTTAAAAAATAGTATAACTCATTTATTAATGACATAAACTATTTTACAAATAAGCTTAACATCACCCAGTTGCCCTAGTAAGCTACTGTATAAATACACAAAATGAAAGTTGTCAACCTAGTCTAGTTACGCGACAAAACGTATGACATAACTCAATCTGGTCCTGGACCAGGTTACTGCCATACTAAGACCCGTATTACAGAAGGATTCTCAAGTCTTGATCTATACTTAAGTATTGATTGTCTCTTTCTCTCACTGTCCAAATGACAAAGACGACTGCTAGTTAAGACTTACTGTGTTTTGTTTACACGAAGTCTAGACTTTAAACTTAATCTGTGGTCTAAGCGAGAAGCCGTTTAGAAGTTTGCGAAATCTGACAATGGGGGAAGTCAAATAGCCTATTGGAAAACTAATAGTGCACTGATAAAATAAACGCCTTACGCGTGTATCATAGTTCTTTATTGCACACCAATATAGCCAGACCCAAGAACAAACATCTGCTTTTTGCTAAATGTGTGCAACCCCGACCGCGAATTGAACCCGAAATCTTATAAGTGACGGCATGTCCAGCAAACCTAAAACGTAAATGATAGTAAAATTTCTCAAATTAGACTTTACCCAAGTCAATTCTTTGATAAATGGCGTCCACAAACAGTATTGCGAAGTCGCCAAATTCAAGCCTCAACCGTTGATCAGCAGGGTGCACCGCTTTGCTCAAAAGACTGATAACCAGATACAAAAAAAACAGCTAAAATGCATTTCTTACAAGTTTTTTTTTATATTATAAGATGGGTTAACTCTTGACCTCAATCTTGACCATAAGGTCAAAGATGCGGTCGACGATGGAGCGAGTTAACCCAGAAAATGCCTATAAAGGCACTGGTACTCCCACGCACCGACGGAACACAGCAAGCTAGGAGAGTGGTCGCGAACCAGACGGCCCTTTACAGAGCCTACCACACCGCATGAGACCATAGGACGACACCTCAGATTCAGAAAAAAATGAAGTGTCGTTGCCTGGGATGAATTACTAGAAGGCAGGTCTCATTTGTGTTTCCTTAGTCGCCTCTTACGACACCCACGGCAAGAGATGGGGTGGTGTTATTCTCAACCGATCACCACACGCTTGAAAAGTTGGCAAAAACAAGTTGTTTCTTCAACTTTGCATTGTTTGTCAATTTCAAGTTAGCCTATTGTGTCGAATAACCCACCCAGACTTTTTCTTTAGCTTAAAAAAAAATTGTCTTTCAGTATTCCAAAAATCCATAAATACGAAATAAACGTAATACGATTCCCACGGCTGTAAACTATCGTACAACAAATTAGGATCCCTTACAATGCAAAGAGAGAAAAAATATAAAGATTTCTACGACCGTTAAAACTATTAAACAGTTCTATTCTAATGTTTTCATTCTATTTACATAAAGTCAACCTAAGCCCAATGTCATAGGGGATATACCATAAACGCTTATTCTTGGGGCAATTATTCGTAACCCCTAGAGTGTGAGAACTTGAGATATTCCCCTTCTTAGACTCTTAAGTTCACACGTGCACAGGTGCCTTTTTCTATTAGAACACCGGGTGAGACCACGTTTTTGTATGCTGTCGCGGGTTCAGTAGAATTTCGATGAATATTTTTTTTCTTGCGTCTAGCTGGAAAAGTCTTAGGACTTTAAAAAAATAGCGTAGAATTCAGTGGTGATTCAATTGATTACAACAAAATGTTTAAAAAATCCAGTGTTTTATTAATAATGTATTTTCAATATGCATTATAGTTATTGAAACACAGTCGTTGATACCACCTTGTAAGCAATTAAGCCCGTGTTAGGAGGTACCGCTCTTCCATACTTATATCTATATGCTATATTAAACATATATATCTTATAAGTTTTACAATTAAATAAAATAATCGCACAATAAAGCAGACTAGATCTGTCTAAATATCAAAAAATTGCTAAATATCAAAAAAATTGCTAAATATCATTCTCTTGCTGAAATAAGTCGTGTTATAAATTATTAAAAAAAGACTCCAAACTTTAGTCTGAAAAACTAACCAAAACAGTAAATGAAATACTAAAATCTCTTTGTGTATGAATGAATTAGCAGTCATTATCATATTTTCCTACAGATCCCTAAAAAGGAATAATAGACTAGAACCACGACCTGTTCCCTCGTGATAGACGTAACGGTTTTCTATTTTTAAAGTGATGAAAGTTTATGACCTTTTTAACGTCGCATCAAAAATGGTGAAGTATCTTTGTTGATGTGGCTTATTGTGAATTGTAATGTGATGTGACTGTGAGAAGTGGTTGGTTATAATTATAATAAACAATAAATACTAGCTGTTCACGAAACTGGCTTTTAGCGCCATCTTAAATCGGTTTGTAAACATTTTATTATTTTTGCCTATAGAAATCCATAAAATCGATCTGATTTTCGAGATCGAAAGTTTGTTCAAAATCCTTACTTACCTATATAAACGCGATAGTTGGTATGTATGGATTTTTGTTACTCTTTCACGCGCCAACGGCTGGACCAATTTTTATAAAATTTGGTATGGAGGTAGCTGACACCCTGGATTAACACGTAGGCTACATAATTTTCCCGAATTCCCACGGGAACACAGTCCCGGGCGCAAAGCTAATAAATACATATTTTCTTTATGTTTGAACTTAAATGGTACCTAGACAACTAAGCCGAATCTCGAGCTCTTGGACGCCATATTGTATCAATTTGGAGGACTCATTTATAACCCAAAACACTCATCTGTAAACTTCAAATATTATCTAAAAGTTTTATTAATACAAGCCTAAGTAATTAAGTGTACAGAGGGCCGCACATATAAGGTTACCACTATACACGTGTACTCTGTGCTATTACTATAGAAACGGTTTTGCTATGAAAATAGGTTAACCTTGATGCCTCTGAACAATAAAGACAATTTCTTTCTCTTCCGTTTCGTATCAGACCACTCCCAGAATCTACTTAGAGTAGTCCTTAGATCTACTTAGAACCTACTGTCACTAATAGCACTAAAATCCTGGTTTATTCACCAGCCGGCTTAATCCAACGGCTTAAGCCGAATGGCTAGCGATGATTGGAAACACGACGGATTACAGTGATCAAAGGACGTATTAATTACATACATGAATCTGTTTCGGATTTAGACATATAATAGAGCCTTTGCTTGAGTTGAGCAATTACTTACAAAAAGCGAACCAAGCGGGACACTTCGGACTTCGTGCCGTCCTTATTCCGTGCTCGTAAGATTAAAAATCGCACTTTAATTGCTCAGTATAAGTTGCTTTTGAGTGTTTTTAGGAAACTAGGTTTTACCCGCAACGTTTTTATTCCGCGTGGAATAGTTACTTCGATTTTTTTTTTATGATACTTATTTAGTATATTTCATCTTCAAAACGCTTTATCAAACATTTATTTATTTCTTACAAGTCCTTATTAGCTTCATGGTTTTATCTTCGACAGTAAACAGCTTTCATCCCCATTTCAACCCTTTTAAGCTTTTTTTTCACGATAAAAAGTAGCCTATGTCCTTTCTCAAGCTCTAGTCTATCTCTGTACTAAATTTCATGAAAATCAGTTCAGTAGTTTAGGCGTGAAAGTGTAATAGACAGATAGAGATACTCTCGCATTTATAGTAGGAAAGAATAGTTACATATTTTTATTCCTTATATCTATAAGAGTTCCGACGCCTTTTAAGGCATTTTCTAGGTAAATTCGCTCCGTCATTGACCTGTCCCATGGTCGAAAGTGAGATAAAATTCCTGCGACGAAAATTCCGACTCCGAATTGTGTAACTTGCGGGAAAAGAAACATTGCTTCCAAAATCACAACAAAGTCCTTAGTCGTATACAAAGGATAAGTGCGTCCTTTTGAGCGAGGAAGCGATCAGTCTCTCGCATTATTTATAAGACACATGTATCTTATGTTAATCGATTCTGTGTGTGACGCGACTTGAGAAACGTACCTCTGCGTTACGGTTCATTTGTTTTATCATTTATAACGACTGCGAAAAACTGGCTGAATGTTCGCTTTACTTCCCATTATATTCATTCATCATTATTTATACACTCACGCCTATAATCCCTTACGGGGTAGGCAGAAAGTTATGTTATTATGAAACCACTTGACGCTACATTTGACATGTGTTCTGAGGGTTTATACAAGGTGTTTCAAAAAAAAAACAAAAAAAGATAATTCAAAATTAATTAAAATTTAGTTTATTGCGCAGCTCTATTACAAATATGACAAGTATGTCATATTAATTATATGAAACTTTCATTTTGAAAGATGTCAAACCGTGCAACTGATTACTAGAGTTTCGACTATTTCACTTGTAAAATTAAATTGTAAAATTAAATGGGTTTTTTTGAAACACCTTGTAGATGGAGTATAAGTATGGTGGTGATAGGTTGTGAACCTTTCGCCCACCATCCAGCAAAACCCTCGCGTCCCACTCACTGGCTTTTAAATTATGCCTGGGAAGAGTTGGCAGCTAGCATATTCCAAGTTTTTCTTTCAAAAAACTATTGCGCTGTTAATTTGTAGTTTTATAAGATAAGATAAGATAACTTTATTTGCTTAAAACATGGTATAACAGGTGTTACAATAAGGTACAGAACTCATGTTTTGCCATATATGAACAGCATGCAAAATGTTGAATTAAATTAATATTTTTGAATTAGTCAACAGTAGTTAAGTCAGAATTATATTAGTAACTAATTATTATTTAACTATTCTGTAATGTCTGTTATGATCACAAGATTGCCATTATATTCTTCTGGGTGAGCTTGCTGCATCCGCGACCGCATCTTCGCCTTGAGGTACTCATTATTGATAAAAATAAAATAAAAAGAAGTTTGTTGCAGATAAAACCTCACATTTGACAATTGTGACTAACTTTTTTTAAATATTTTAATTTTATTTTGTTATTCTAGGAAATTATTAATTAGTAGAGAACCCTGGAATATCAAAAAAGAAATTCATTATTTTTTATCCACTAAAAAGACTTGGCGCATGTCCATCTTATATAGCTTCTATATGATACGAATACAACTGTTCATTATGTATTTTGTAAATTATTTATCTTCTATTCTGTAGACAGGAAAATAGGCAAAAAAAGCCGAGTGACCAGGAAATGTTTGTTTTTACTCGCGGCACCGGAAGTTCTTGTATTTGCCCGATGAGTCCATATAAGCCGAGCATGTTATACAAAAAATAACATTCATCAGTAAATTCGTTGAAACAAAAAATTACAAGCTAAATTCATTGATGTTTTTTGAAATACATAGATTTGTTTTTATGAAAAGTCCTGATATACTCGTTGTCACATATTATTTGACTAGAAAGGTGAAATATTGTACAGAAGTTACCTTCACCATAAAACGCTAACTCTGGTGTCAGTTTTCAAGCCACCAAGTGGCCTCTATTCTGTGGTTTAACGATTATAATGGATAATATCTATGAATGAAAACTCTTTATTGCTAACTCTCACAGACTAATGTAAAAGAAACATAGCTGTGTGCAAAGGCGGACTTATCTTTAAAGGAATCTCTTCCAGTCTACCTCTAATAGCCGGACCTTCAGCTTAACGTGACCTCCGAAGCACGTTCTTGATAAATTGTCACTATGGTCACGTACAGGGTTCTCTGCCTCCTGCAGCTATAGCACGATAACGACCAACTCGCGCTCGGCTCACACTGAAACTTCACTTTGATTGCGCAAGGGTCCCGCGCAAA
The DNA here is from genome assembly GCA_949987775.1 of Aproaerema taeniolella. Taxonomy (NCBI): domain Eukaryota; kingdom Metazoa; phylum Arthropoda; class Insecta; order Lepidoptera; family Gelechiidae; genus Aproaerema; species Aproaerema taeniolella. The sequence goes on from OX465245.1 coordinate 18,898,572, forward strand.
GGCTTGCTCGCCCTCTGGCGTTGTCAAAGTTGACATTTTGACAAAGGACGCGATGTTGTCACGGCTCTGTCACTATCGTACTCGGCCTGCTGTAAGTTGCTTAACCTTACTGATGGAATCCGAAAAGTAAGCGCCACAAGGCTACAAGGAAGCATTTCGAAACCGAGAAATGGAGTATTTCCTCCTAGCTTGCCAACTAGCACCTTGTTCTCACGCAAATAAACAGAAATTTATTTAAGTTACGTGTTAAGGAGTTGTAAAATTATGTTGACGAATCGCCTGACATTAAATACAGTAACCGAATGAATGTTCGGTGTTGTAGGCCGCCGGCAGTATTTTGGGTTTATAAATGCCAAAATAATGCGACATGTTTTAAATTTTATTGAACTTGTTAGTTTTAATTTGACTTGTAACCCAATAATATGCAAATTGTTTATTTATTAAAGGCTTACAACGTCCATTTATTTGGAAATTAAATCTAGAAATAACATTTTATGGTAAGGTAAGGGTCATTTACAATTAGTGCTATGCAAATTTTTACGTGTAAATTATTCTTTTATGTTTTGAGTGGATATCTTGTGTAAAGCTGTATTTATAATATGTATGTATTTTATGTATTTATGATTTATTGTACAATGATTTCTGAAAAGAATGAGAAGTTTACAAAGACGGACTAGTCACCCGAGAAGATTTCTTCAAATCAACTTAGCAAGAGTACTAGAAAGAATAAAACATTTTAGTAATGTCTTTTGACATAGGAGTATACTTACGTGATACTTTCTGCAGCTCGAGTACGATAGCGGTCCTATGACAAAATGTCAACATTGACAACGCCAGAGGGCGAGCGAGCCTTTGCGCGGGGCCCTCGCGCAATCAAAGTGAAGTTTCAGCGTCAGCCGAGTAGCGCGCCGCGCGAGTTTGTCGCCATCATGCTCGAGCTGTTAATCGACTTAAGAAAAAGTTTGTTATTGTATTAGATTATGAAATATTCCTTATATTTTATGTTAATTTAACAAAATAACATTTCCTCCCCCATTCCATGGACCGTGATGAAATTTTTGCCTCAAACGCTATTACAATTTTTATGAAGACTTAAAACATAAAATTTAAAGTTCGCGAGAAGGCCATAGCTCTACCGTACCCGGAACAGCTTATTTAATGTCGAAGCTTAACTCTAGAACTAATTTTCCTTAGTGTTTAGTTATATCGCTACTGTAAATATAAAATGTGTATCTATACATGTGGGTATGTTGTCTGAAGCTGTTTTGTGATTTATTTTTAATTCTTGTATTACAGAAGGAAACTGAAATCTTGATCTATACTTAAGTATTGATTGTTTCTTTTTCTCACTATCAAAACGACAAAGACGACTGTTTTTAAGTTTAGATCAGAGTGAATCGCGTTCTGTAGTACGTACCTAAGGCTTTTTTCATTTTATTCGTGGGGGGGGGGGTTCCTTTCGCTAATTAATTTAAAGTTATACCCAATATTTGCCGAAAAAAAAATCATTTGTCGTATCGTCATAATACAGGACGATTTTTAAGTTAATAAGTTACTTGTTAAAGATGATTTTTAAAACAAGCTTTAATTGAAATATTTATTTTTCGTATTCTTCTCAACAAACCATTTCAATTAATGCCCTTATCATAAGAACGAAGATTAAAATAACAAGTTCGCCATGTTGTACGGTCCGCCATATTGGATTTAGAAAGACGTCACATAGCTAACCACGCATTAACACCCATACTAAACGCGTACGCAACATTTCAGCTAAATCGATTGTAACCTTCAAGCTTCAAAACTCGGTTGCAAGATTTGACCCGAACAAACATAGATACATACATTTTTTTATCAGCTCATATACGTATTCACCACGAAGAGGATTTAGGCCATAGTCCATCACGCTGGCCCAATGCGAGTTTATAGGCCGCGCGCCTTTCGAAATCGAATTTTCTTAGACGTGTGGGTTTCATCACGATGTTTTCCTTCACTGCTGAGCAAGCAATAATTAATGAAAAATTTAGTTGTACAAACCCGCACCAGGATTTGAACCCACAACCTTCCGGTTACAAGTCTGGCTCATCACTGCGAGATACATTCATTGCAAGAATACAATAGAATAATCTTTATTTTATATATAGGACATTCAGGATGCCACTTAAAATAAGTAAAGGATTTAAATACATACATTCACATTCGTTCTTTTGACCCTACTGACTCTACGCCTATTTGCAAAGGTGCAGTCTTCCCCAGAGAAGAATAGGCAAGAAACTCCGAGGGTGCTCTTTTTAATCGCATTTCAATTTTTCTTATTTTCTAATTTTAACTAAATCTGAAATAACTCTAGAGCTGAGCAGTTCATTCCCATGGCTGCCTGTCTGATAGATAAAAGTCACTAAAAAGCTTGTAAAATGTAGATGAATTTGTATAAATTGTGAGTTGATTCGCTTTGGGGCGCTGCCATTGAGCCTTGTTTATAATTTAACTGCGCAGACCCTTGTCTTTTAAATTCCTTCCGCGTCGCGATGTATTAGCGGCCATAAAAAGGACATTATTGTAAATTGACTTCATTTATCCAGCGAATTACGGACTGGTCCTCATATTTCTTTTAGAAAACGACAACTAAACATGCATCTTCTGCCCTTTTCTTCCCTTCAAACCATTATCAGCGTTTTTCGAGTTCTTTATTAAATTGATAATTTTATTTCTGACATCTATTTCTTTGTATATTTTTAAGTAACCAACGACATTAGGTCGCCTGGAAGAAATGCATTTGTGTAATCTGTATGCTGTAGTCAAACCTCGAAGATCCGGCGCTCCGAGATTTGACTAGTCAATCCTCAGGCTAACCTAACCTAGGATAAACCAGTCGTTCCGGGAAGTGACTGCGAATCGACCTTTGGCTATAAAAAATACATATAATAAGAAAATTAACTGACCGCTGTTTGTAAAAGGAAAATATATAAGAAAAACTATTATAGGGACGCAATAAAACCCAAAACAACGAGTATTGGAACTTTTGTATATGTGCGTTTGTGCGCGCTAATATTTGAAACGGTTAAACCGGTTTGCATGCGGTTTTGACTAATGTGTTATAAGCTTTACATAAAAAATTATATGTATCAATTCAAAATATCACGTCGAGCATTAATTCGATCAAAGTACTATACAATAACGCAAACGTAGTTGCGGACATGAGCCAGTAAATTCAATTACCTCAAAAATATTTATTCTGTGTATAATAAGGAGCATTATTTTGTCCAGTTGATCATCTTAGAAACTTTTCAAAGGAAATGCTCTCAAGTTAATTACCATCGTAAATTCCTAACTTAGTTTGTTTAATGACGATCATAAAAAACATGACTCTATGCTAAGCTAGCTTTTATATACGACCAGCTGTCCGCTCGGGACTTCGTTCCCGTGGGAATTGGGGAACATTAGGTAACCTATTTGTTAATCCAGGGTGTCAGCTACCTCCATACCAAATTTTATCAAAATTGGTCAAGCCGTTTGAGCGTGAAAGAGTAACAAATGTCCATACATCCTCACAAACTTTCACATTTATAATATTATTAGTAGGAATAGTACACAGGATGTTTGGAGGGCTGGTGAGTGACATAGGCTACTTTTTCTAGCGGAAGTCGAGATAAGAAAGTTACTTCATAATATTGCACGTGCAGCATAAAAATACGTACAGAAATAGCATCCAAGCGTCTAAAAACAGATAACCGCGTTCCGCACTCCATCCACAACAGGCCCTTCCTTTGTAACTTAAAAAAGTAATTAATGAAGTCTGTCAACTCTTGGCTTTCCACCACTGTATCTTGACCTACCCTGCAAAGGAAACACGGTTACTAAGGTACTCATAACTCGTAATAATTTTCTAGCTTTCCGCTAGGAAAATTATGTAGCCAATATGTTATACTGATGTCTTAGTTATATTATTACAAAGTTTCATCAAAATCCGTCCAGTAGTTTTTGTGTGAAGGAGTAACAAACATCCATTCATCCATACAAACTTTCGCAATAATGTTAGTAGTATAGGATAATTATAATTACTATATGATCACGTATGCCGAATACCACACAATGAGAGGCCACGTAAGCCGAATGCACCATGACTGATAAGCCATCCTAGCCACTCAATGGTTGCCCCAAGACAGGCAACGCCATAAAGAAGGGCAGACCGAAAAAAAGAGGACAGGATGACTTGGCTGCTTACAAAAAGAACTGAAAGAAGTTTGCATAAGATCGAAAGAAATTGAGACTAGCAGTGGAACATTAATGGCTACAAAAATAAATTAAAATATTCGTACATACATAAAAAAGAGTATACCACTCCGTGATTCAAGTTACGCCACGCGCCTTGAATATATTACAGTAACAAGAACCAATACATACAGAGCCCGAACGACACGGTATAGTAATAGTTTTAGATATCTTTCTGTCAGTCTAGAACTTATGTTTCAGAGCATCAGGGCCCCGATCTGTAACATCAGTTGTGTGTCGATGGAATGGTCGCCATTTTATCCGTTCAGGTGGCAAAATTGAGAACTATCCAAATTTCATACATCTAATGACGGCTGCTTTGACTGGTGGCGCCACCGCCAACTGAATGTCCAGTTGCTAGGTAGTTTTGCAACTTTACGTTAGGTATGTGAAAATTTAATAGTTCTCCATCGACACACAACTGAAGTTACAGAATCAGGGCCCAGATGACAGTAAATATTTTTATAAGACAGATGACAGTAAATGGTAGTGACTAGTATCAGAATAGTTTTCGATTGTAGAATAGATGTCCAGTTTTGAAAATTGACGTCTGTGTGCGAAAATGGAACTAAAGTTCATCTCGCATGCTCGCACGCCTGAAGTTTTTACACATAATGCCCTCTCAATGGAAGCCCTCAAATAGGTTTTAGTGGATGGCCTTAAGGACTCAGGATTCCTTTTGATTTTTCTGCCATTTGGTAGTTACAAGTCTTCTTATGGAACGCGACACACTCAAAAGGAAACTAAGTTTTCGCTTGTGTTGTGGATCATTTGGGACACAAACAAATACAGACACCATTATCAAGACCCAAACACAAGAATCTTCTTAAAAAATATTAATCCCGACCAAAAATCAAACCCAGGAACAACCACAAATTCAGAAGCAGCGCTAACCAATGAAACAAAGCACCATATAAGTTATCAACTCGACTAGTTACAGAGCTTTTAAACCGGTGAAATAAAATAGTACTTAGCTAAACAAAAACACCACTTGTCAGAGCTCAGGTTACAATGGTGAGGAGGCGGCTCGGATTTAGGAGCCATGATTTAAATACTGCTATGTTTTATCAGCCATCAGCCCATCGCAAACGTGACACTACGGCTAACGCGTCTTCTGACGCAGATACTTAGCAGGGTTCGCACTAACTTGGTTTTTCGTTACTAGATTTCCACCTGGGACTTCGTTCCCGTAGGAATTTGGGAAAATTGTTGAGTCCGTGTTATTCTGATGTGTAAGCTGTATTACTGCAATGTTTTATCAAATCCGATTCTCTTTTAACTCGAATAGACATGAATAGACATCTTCTGGGGTTAGCTTGCTACATCCTCGATCACATCTTCGCCCCTGAGTTAGATTGTGGTCAAGAGCGAACGCTTTCGTTATCAAAAATAAAATAATTTCTTCAGTGCAATTACATTATAACCTGCAAATAACTAACTCTGTAGAGAGTGCCTTTGGGCGTCAAGATATTTCAGTGTGCTTCTGAAAACCGCAAACAGAAATGACAATACCAAAGTAAGTAGAAGTAACAGTGTCAGTTACTTCAGTAATTCTACTGGAGTAACGGATTTCCGTTTTATCTCTTTTTCAAGGGTACGGCTGAAAACCAGCGTTGGGGCCTCGGCTTCAACACATGCTGAGCTGTGTCCTTTTTGACATCGCACTACAGCACAATTATACATTGTTTTGTCGTCTCCTGTATGTGTTCTTGTCCTGTGTTTTATATTGTATGTTATTTTATTTTCTTTGTGTTGTAGTGTTTTGTGTCAAATAAATGTCTTGAATCTGAATCTGAATCTGATAAATATCTTTAAGAACACAAATTTTGTTGCACATTTGCTCTTCAAAGGGAACTAAATAACTATCATAATCTCATCCTCATGTGTTTTGTAATATTCTCGAATAACTTATATTCAAAGATTTTTCTGGTATAAGAAGTGATAACCCTGAATCTGCCGATTTGTCGACAATCTAGTTTAGAGACTCTCAAGCCATGATTACATCAGTCTAAACCGAATTCTGACTTCATTCTAGCTAATAAATTCGTTATCGCGGGATAATGTTAATGGAAAATTGGTATTGCGACATCAGAACACCCCGTAGTAGTAAATTAAGGATATCGCCGACTCCACAAGTGGGGGGAGGAATTAATGTTTTTCGCGGATGTCACGGAGTTATCCTTATCTTAAAAACGGTGTTTATTTATGCCGCGAATTCGCAGTTAAATTGTGGACGTTCGTCATTATAAGAAATGAGTTTTTCCTTGGGAAAAAGTACTTGTAGTTGTTTGTATCGTAAATGGGTTTTTGATAGGCATTCTCTGGATTAACTCGCTCCATCGTCGACCTCATCTATGACCTTGGTCAATAATAATAAAAAATGAAGATTGTAAAATCAGCCGCAAAATGTTAACTCAATTATTTCACAAGCTGTGTTGACTCCAGCTTTTATAACTTACTGCTTTTCAAACCGACTACATATTTTTTTTACTCTGCTGTTATTGTTTAACTACGACCGTTTCAATCAAAAGTTCGTCTGACATGTTTACTTCGCATATAGCGTTTTGTATTTTGCGGCTGTTTTACTTTTCAATTAACAAGTTTAATTTTGCGTCAATTGTTGGATTGTTTGACTTATTCGTTGTAATTACGCAAATAGAGTAGGATGGGGCGGTTACTGCCTACCCTGCCACCATGTACGGTATTGTGGAATGTTTTACAAAAGGTAATTTTAAAATTGAATTTCCAACAACGCGAAATTAGCACAAATTAAGACGGAAACTTCGTAGACTTGTTTAACTGCTCAAATTGGCTTGAGTAGATTTTTGTAGTGAAATTGTTGCGTTCGCGTTCATGCTTTAAAGCTAATTAATTTATTAGAGTAACTTTGTGTACTAGACTTGGCTCGGAAATGTAGAAAATTCGCTGTTATCTTAGGGAACAATCAGATATTAAAAAATCTTGCCAATAAAAAAATAAAGTAAAAAGCTTTTAATCTAAACAGAGCTAATGTGTACTTATAATTTTTTTCCTTTTATAAACCAACCTGCATTGGGCCAGTACAAATCCCCTTCGTGTTTCAAAGGGAGGACCTTGCCTCTCGGTGGGGACGAATATGTGCTGATAAAAAAAGTGAGGTGGTTTTTGATGTTTCATCAACGACTGTCGACCAAACTCTGTTATATTGGTTAAGTTAGAAAAAAAACAGTCTAATAAGCATTGAAACACATGTATGATTCATAAATTACATTATTATTCAGAAAATTAATACCTACACTGGAGTTTCGAGAGAACTCGCGAGCTCGAAGCCAGTTTTCAATATCTGAAATTCTTTGTGAAGTAAAAAGCGAGTACTAATATATTATAAAGTCGGACCATTTTCTGCACCATTTCCTTCAGCTCATTCGATTAGATATCGATTTTAATTTGAAAAGTACTCGGCGAATCGAGATCTCGGTTCGTGTGTGTGCCATTTGGAAGCACTCACTGAGAAATACACCTCGGTAGCGATTTACTCGGCTCGCTTCACGATCCTTAATAAATGAAATACTACCTTTACTAAAATGCGATATTAGACTTTATAGGTTTTATTTGTTTGATGGTATAGGTTTAAAGCTTAGATTTTAGTCGAGAAACTAAATTTGAAGCTTAGAAAGTAGTTCGGATATATTAATAACTATAAAATTTTCGGCCTTACCACATAAAATAAAACTAAAACTTAGACAATGTTTAAAAATGACACCTATAGTACCAGTGGCATGCATAGACATTTAAGGCAGGGTAGGCAGTAAATTATTAAGATTTCAGATTGTAAATTAAAACAACTTAAGGTTTTTCAAATCAAAATAACCTATGCTGTTCCAAACGTTTATAAAACAGTTTGAAAACAAAATGCACGGAACACAAAATAAGCGGTTAATAATGCACACAACCCGTGAGCCAATTATGAATGTCGTCTATTGAATATATTTTAGTATTATGTCTTACTGCGGTACCTTTTTTTTGCGTCAAATCTGTAACAGATTGAATTTATCTTGAAAAGGCAAACTTGAAAAATTACGCAGTTTCGGAAAACAAACATCATCACCACACTTTTCACAACTTATTGCACTCATTTTGTTCTAAACAAATGTCTAACAATCACTATAAACTGATAAAACAATAATTTGCAGAAGTTTTCGTACCTACGTAGTTGTAAAACGAACCAGGCTGACGGCTGAATGCATCCAATAAGGAAAAATGCCGCAAAATTTAAAATCTATAACAGCCCTTCCAAACTTACTGAATATTGACATTTCTTAATTTGGTAGCATCGCTTTATAGGTAGAGCTTTTTTCGGCATACAATCAGTTCGTAAATCTTTGGCGGGGAGGCGAAACAGTCAATCTGAAGCCAACATTCTTCACCAAAAAAGGCATTTCAAACGAGTGAGAGCGTAGTAAGAGAGCGGCACGGCTCTCTTACTAGTTCAACATTGGAAGTTAGATGGCGCTGTTTTGAAAAAGTTAAAGATCGGAATAAAAACGTTTTTTCGTTTCACAAAGATTCTGTGGTCGTTGGTGTACATCATAATATTTAATTTTTGTATTTTTAGGTTAGGCACTGCTTTTCTGCTTGTATGGAATGCACGCTACTGTATAGTACAGCCTAGCTTAGTTTGGGGCTAGATGCATGGCTCTATGTGAATTCTACAAAAAAACCATTATTTATTTTTATATGTATCTATGCGAACCGATATCACTAGTTATCGTCAAAAATATCATCGTGCAACTAATGAACATGTTTTTGAATTTCGTTTTAAATCATTTTTAAAGTAATAATTATTCGCATTCGTGTACAAGCTAGAGCAATATCCGAGCATTCAAATCGAATGAAATTCTCTGAATTCCAATTTCCGATGTTCCGGCTATAGCCCGATTTTTTTAGCTGCATATTTTGTGGGCTGTGAAAATCTGAGTAAAAAAGTTGACCAGCGCAATTTTTTGACGCCACTTTTTATTTCACACTATCACTTTTTATTTTTACACTACCTCTTTTGCATTCAAACATAAATATATTAAACGTATTATATTTTCAAACTAGAGGGTGCCTGGGACTTCGTTCTCTTGGGAATTTTGTAAAATTCTTCCTTATTTCTTGTGTTCATCGTTAGGACCACCTTTGTGCAGAATCTCAACTTAAAAGTAAGGGCTGGGTGTTGATAGCCAGCGAGTCAGGACCTAGATTTTTATATACTTTTTCACCGCCAAAGTCTGATATATCAGACATTTTTTTTACTTTAATATCGTTCACCAAGCGTTCGCCATGCGCCACGACATTAATTTTTTTTTTAATTTTTTGATGTCGTGGCGTGTGGTGGGTGTTTTTGACAAAAACTCCTGGCGCTAAAAGGGTTAAGAAGAATAGTTTGACAAAGGCGTAACATAAAAACCGCTCTGCTTGTTTCTTTGTGAACAACACTACTAATTTTGATGCTATTTTCATTGTCATTAATGACTTCAAATTTCAATAATTTCTAAAGGAAGGCTTAAATACACCTTTGAAGCCTAAAGTATAGACGAAGACAATGCGGGTCGCTAGTTTATCATATTATGACCTTTCCAAATCGCTAAGGGACTATGACCATTATGACCCGAAGATAATAAGCCCTTAATTCAGTACGGACTGAGATATGATGATTTATTAGGACTTAATTGCCAGATAGCGTGCTAATTACAGCTAACTTGGAAAGGTTAAACCTTTTTTTTAATTAGGGAACCGGTAGATTACAATGTAATGTCTACCGAAATGAGTTCCTCTCTGGGAAATCTGATTACTTGTTTTTTTTCCCTTGGAGGCCTAAAAAGAGTAATTTTGTTATCGCATAATTTTATTCGTTTGCTTACTAACTCGCCTAATGGTGAAAGTGGTCAGACAGAGCGTCGAGTAAATATTTCATCTTTAATCTGTCGCAAATATTAGTTATTAGAGGATACCGGGACTTTGTTCTCGTTGGAATTACATAAAACCCTTGCAATGTGTATGTGTTTCTTAGTTGTTGGTTTTCTAAAAGTTCTGAATCAATTTTTATAAAATTTATATGGGACCACTTCTTAAAATTGACTGCCTCTAATTAAAAAAAATACAACTGAGAAACACAAATGAGACTGCCTCCTAGTAATCCATCCCAGGCAACGACAATTCATTTTTTTCTGAATCTGAGGTGTCGTCCTATGGTCTCATGCGGTGTGGTAGGCTGTGTAAAGGGCCGTCTGGTTCGCGACCACCCTCCTACCGAAGTCCGACGCCAAACAGCTTGTTGTGTTCCGTCGGTGTGCGGGAGTACCAGTGCCTTTATAGGCATTTTCTGGGTTAACTCGCTCCATCGTCGACCTCATATTTGACTTCTATGGACAAGATCGAGGTCAAGAGTTAACCCATCTTATAATTTAAACAAACTCCTCCTTTTTAAAAAAAAATCGGTTAAAAATAGTCCTGTAGTTCTTACAGATACAGATAAAGAGACGGAAAGAAAAAGAAGAGAGGCGACATAAAAAAATAACTTAATGTAGTAAAAAACTTAAACTAGAGAAAATTTAAGCTCTAGTTTTTCAGTCTAGATAAACACTTGGCTTTCAGGTTTTAAAATTAGAGTCTGTAGTGACCGTGCAACAGGTGTTATTCACACCTGCATTTAAAACTTTGTAAATTCACCACTTCACGTATGTTTAGAAAGAATTTCTAACAGGAACTTGAAAGTCTGGCTTGTCTTTCGAAGTTAGTGAAGTTCAGCACGTTTTGCTGCGGAATTGACGGGATTGTTAGGTGCACAAAAGTGCTTAATAGGTAGTATATTGTGCAACTCGGAATAAAAGACGGATTTTAAGCGAGGGCCAAAGTTGGATCACGAGCAAATGAAGGAATCCTGAATGACGCGAGTGATTCATAGCCCTCGATGAAAATCCGTTTTATTCAAGAGTTGCACATTATATTTTATACCATGACCTCGAAGAAAAAGAAAGATTTAAGCGCTGCGCAAGGAGTTTGAATTTCGAATATTCTTTGCGATAGAGGTCGTATGCTCTTTTTTTACGTGTTTTGCGGGAGAAAAAGAATCTTTTTGGGTTCTAAATTCAAATACCAAAACTGTGACTAAAAGAGCTCTTTATCCCTAATTTTCAGTGAAAAAAAGAAGCTTTTTAGAGTGGGAATGGTATAAAATACATAATACGTTTATTTTTAAAAACAGCACACACAATACATCACTATTTTTTTTCTTAAGTAGACACGGTTTTGTTTTTTTTTCGGCAGCGCGGTAGACTAAGACGTAGATGGCGTGACCAGCTCGATTAATTCGATACGAAATGGATGGAAAAGGCGTAGGAGATCTGTGGAAGAAAGCGAGGGAGACCTTCGCCCAGCAGTGGGACACTCTAGACTAAATAACATGTCTTATCTTAAGAAGATGTGTCGTCCTATGGTCTCATGCGGTGTGGTAGGCTCTGTAAAGGGCCATCTGGTTCGCGACCACCCTCCTACCGAAGTCCGACGCCAAACAGCCTGTTGTGTTACGTCGGTGCGTCGGAGTACCAGTGCCTTTATAGGCATTTTCTGGGTTAACTGGCTCCATTGTCGACCTCATCTTTGACCTTTATGGTCAAGATTGAGGTCAAGAGTTAACCCATCTTATAATAAAAAATAAATAAAAAATAAGACACTGCAGTAGATCAGTCTGCTATATTTGTTGACCTTGAGTTCGCCCTTATTTTATCTGTAAGTAGCGAAGGCTTTTGTAGTGCAATTTGTAACCTGACTTGCTTATATCTGTACTAGATTTTATGCACAGCTTTACTGATCACTGCTTGCTTTTCCTAATTGTGTAGAAAAATAAGCATGTAGCAAATTAAGTGCTCGATAATTCGTTCACTATGGGCCTTTTTATAATTTGAACAACACGGCACGGCAGCTCGAAATTTAATTTACTATTTCCCCCTATGTTCTCAGCTTCTTGTATTACTATTACATAGGAGGCAATAGTAATACAATTTTGCCGTGCAGTTTTCGAATTATAATAAGGCCCAATTTAATTATTATTAGGCGATACCTTTGTACCTTTTAGGTCCAAGGGTTTGGGCTGGGCGTTGATGAGTAGTTAGTTAGGACTTCCCATTTAATGTTTATAGACGACTAGCTTTCCGCCCGCGTAAATTCCAGGTTATATCGTGCCCAACTGTGGGATAAAATGTAGCCTATGTCCTTTCCCAGGTTTTAATCTATCTTTGTACCAAATTTCATCAAAACCGGTTAAGTAGCTTAGGCGTGAAAGACAGGCAGAGTTACTTTCGCATTTACAATATTAAGTAATGATTTGCAATATTACAGAAAAACAACGACATCACAATTACACATATAAGCCTAGTCCAAAAAAAATTGTCAACTCTAGCCTAGCTCCCGTAGTAACGACATCCCGGGCGTCCTGTATATTAAAAACTAATAAGCTTAAAGCAAGCTTTGTTCCAAAAATCGCTAGAACAAATGATTGCCGTGTTGTGATCGGTTGAGAATAACACCACCCCATTTCTTTTCGTGGGTGTCGTAAGAGGTGACTAAGGAAACACAAATGAGACCTGCCTCCTATTGATCCACCCCAGGTAACGACACCTCAATTTGTTCCGAATCTGAAGTGGCGTCCTATTGTCTCATGCGGTGTGGTAGGCTCTGTGAAGGGCCGTCTGTTTCGCGACCACCCTCTTACCGAAGTCCGACGCCAAACAGCTTGCTGTGTTCCGTCATTGCGTAGGAGTACCAGTGCCTTAATAGGCATTTTCTGGGTTAACTCGTTCCATCGTCGACCTCATCTATGACCTTAGGCAAGAGTTAACTCTTCTTATAATAAATGAAAAAAAAATGTCAAGGCTGTACACTTTAAATTCTTCGTCTCGAGTTTGTGAAATGTAATTGTAGTTCAATTTTTTGGTAGTATTTTAGTATACTGCCGATTTTAGTGTTACTTAGTACAGAAAGGTAATAAAAGGAACTTCGGTTATCTAACGGCTAGCGGGTCAATCTCATAAGCAAAAGGTTCCGAGTTCAAACCCTGGTAACGCCGTGTACCTACCTCCTACAATATAATAATTACTTACTAACTAACCCATGCTATTACGGTGTGGGAAAACATCGTAAGGAAACCTGCACATTCAGGCAACTGAATCTGTAACCATGGCCCAATCCGGTCAAATTCCCCTGTTAGCAGGGTCACTTAGGCCAAATGGCTGTCGCTCCACTGTAATGACTTGGACCTGACAAATCGTGGATCATGGTACTCCGTACTCCGAATGAGAAATGGGATTAAAAGCTAAGAAGAAGAATAACAAAGATATTCGTTTCGTTGTAATAATAGGTACTTACTACCGTAGTAAATAGACTACGTCATCGCCACATAAGACTACGGATGCGTTCGTAGTCTCACCGTAGCGCGTCGTAGAACGTTGTTATTACCATATGGTAATCCCATCATGAATTGAACACAAACAGATAAAGAAAGTTTCTTTCTCCGCAGCTTCAATTCTCATTAAACTCTCCGAAATTGACGCTTGTTTGAACCCGTTTTCAAAGGAACTCTCTTCTTATACATTGATGTATTTTTAAATATACTTTTCTTTTTCAGGTAAGTACGCGATCGCTTGTTATCTTCTAAACTTCAAAGACGTATGTGCAATTGTGAAATAAAATACGGGAAACAGAGAGAAAGAAAATTTTCTGTAAGTAATATAATATTAAACAATTTCTAAGGGTGGAATTTATAAAATTATTTTATGAAAAAAGCACCGATTCAGCTGAATTTTCCTATCATCATTATTTTTGAGATGGGTTTCGAGATTTCGATAAATTGGATCTTTCTCGAAATGTTTTCGTCTCGTTCTCATGAATGTTTAGTTTAAGAAACTCACTTTAATTAAAGGAGTTGAATGAATTGGTAATGGATTTTCAAATTGTTTGAGTTTCACAAGTTCTCAAAGGCTGGCTTCTTAATGATTGAGCTGAAAACCTTGTAGATTGTTTACGTTCCTTGTTACGCAATTTTAATAAATGTTTACTTTACCTTTACACGTAGTTTTAACCCGCGACAAAAAAAGAAGAGTGTTATAGGTTTGACGTGTGTATCTGTGGCATCGTAGCTCCTAAACGAATGGACCAATTTCGATGAGCTTTTTTTCGTTTGAAAGCTGACGTAATCGAAATGGTTCTTAGCTATATTTGTTCAAAATTGGCTTAGCCTTTTAAAGTTAAGCAATTGGATGTCGGGGGTGATGCATTTTTTTAAATTTTAGTGTTATTAAAACACATTAGAATAAGAGGCTATGGGCCTTTTTATAATTCGAAAACTGCACGGCAAATTGTATTACCATTGCCTTCTATGTAATAGTAATACTAGAACCTAAGAACATAGCGGGCAATGGTAAATGCCGTGCCGTGCCGTTCCTACATGCAATCACCCTTATAATCCCTCTTGGGGTAGTCAGAACATTAAGTGGTTCTAGAATTATTTGACGCCACATGTGATATTCATTTTGAGGGTTAATAGATTAAGCATGAGTACAGTGCTGATAGGTCTGCCTTTAGCCCACGGTACAGCAAAACCCTCTCATCGTTAAAAGATCAATTGATAATACTTAATTTTCGACGTTAAAAACACCGACCGACCACCTAGTCACCGATTTCAATCCAAACAACAGTTCGCACAAAGTAGATAATGCAGACTACAATGCCTATTAGCTGATAACCACAAACGAAAATGCCACTCATTTATTTAGATGATGTTCTGGTTTGTAGTATTTTTTGTTTTTGTTGATTTTTTTTTTAAAAGCGCTGAATCATTTTCGATAAAATTTATATGGGACCACCTCTGGAGTATACTCTTTCGAACCAAAGAATAATTTTGAAGATAGGTCCATAACTGGCGGAGAAATCGGTGAACATTCATTAAAAAAAACATACAGTCGAACATAGAACCTCCTCCTTTTTTGTAGTTGGTTAATAAGCGAAAATCTGAAATGTCCTTTCGAAATTTCGGCCGGCACAGTTCCTTTTTATAGCAGTTCTATTCACTTCGCTCAGAAGTCGTTTTAACTTCAGGAGGACGTTAAACCTCTCTGAAGGAATACTTATTAAAGTATATCATTGAATTAATCAGCTTTTTTCAAGTTCTTATTCAAATGCCTTTGGATTTGAGATTGCGAATTCATTTGACTTTTTTTTTATATGTCAACACGTTCTCAAACCTTAAGGCCTAAAGGTCCGTATTACAGAACGCGACTCAGACTCTGATCTACACTTGAGTAGCAGTCGTCTTTGTCATTTTGATAGTGAGAGAAAGATACAATCAATACTTAAGTATAGTTGAGACTTAAGTCTCCTTCTGGAATTCGGTCTTATAATTTATTCTTAGATCTGTGGTAGCACTTATTTATTGTATGTACTTCTAATCACTTACTGCAATATTTGAAAATTGGATTTCATAAAGTGATCCACAGTTTTCGATATTGCCGAAAAAGGATGATGGGTATTTGCCAAAAAAAAAAAAAATATATATTTAAAAGGCATAAACGTATAGATCAGGGTTGGCCAATTGGTCGATCGCGACTGTTAGTCCAGTCGATCGTGGCAAGGTGAAAAAAAAATCAGATTTATGTTTTTTCTCTTAATATAATAAAAAAAAATACTATATGATTGTGTGCTGAACTATGCTGTTTCATTTAAGATTTCAAGAAGTATGTAATTGGTAGATCGCACAGGGTTTCGTTAGTAAACAGGAGATCTTGGGTATAATCAAGTTGGCCACCCCTGGTATAGATGCTATGCTATATGCGTTTATGCCTTTTAAATAAGGTCACTTTCGCTATCATTAGGGTAGCTTGATGTCCTAACGTCTCTGTACTAGTAATTAGCAGTTAATCCACAGTTTTCGATATTTTCGCAAAAGAATGATGGGTATTAGTCAAAAAAATAAAAAATATATATTGAAAAGGCATAAACGGATAGACAGTATGCTATATTCGTTTATGCCTTTTAAATAAGGTCACTTTCGCTATCATTTACCCTAATGATGTGCTTAGCGTCTCTGGTACTAGTAATTTGCATTATTTCTAACTTCGTTCCCGTGGGAATTTGGAAAAATTATGTAGGCTATGTGTTAATCCAGGATGACAGCTGCCTCCATACCAGATTATATCAAAATTTGTCTAGCCATTGTATGTACATCCATCCATACATACAAACTTTCGCGTTAAAAATATCACTAAGGATACTACTTTGATACTGCGAATGAAATAAAAGTACCAGAATAATAAAACATGATTCTCATTGCACCCCTAAAGCGCAAAGCATGAAGATCTATAGAGATTAAGTTAATTTAGGGTTGGACACGTGCCTACATCCCTTAGCGAGGGTGGTCAACCCTTATGTACTTGTAATAAATTATATGTACTATATAAATTACATTGTATAATCAACACCTTTTCATTCGGGCCTCAGCAGCGCTTGTAGCCCGGTAGCGCTTGCTGTTCAGAATCGATCAGTGAGGTTAAGCAACGTACTCTTAGGCAAGGAACTTGATGGGTCACTATAGTGGCTATTTATCACGAGCATTCAAGGAAGCCTTGTTTAGTTTGATGCAAAATGTCCCATTTTCATATATTTTTTTGTTTTTTTTATTATAAGATGGGTTAACTCTTGACCTCAATCTTGACCATAAGGTCAAAGATGAGGTCGACGATGGAGCGAGTTAACCCAGAAAATGCCTATAAAGGCACTGGTACTCCCACGCACCGACGGAACACAGCAAGCTGTTTGGCGTCGGACTTCGGTAGGAGGGTGGTCGCGAACCAGACGGCCCTTTACAGAGCCTACCACACCGCATGAGACCATAGGACGACACCTCAGATTCAGAAAAAAATGAAGTGTCGTTGCCTGGGATGGATTACTAGGAGGCAGGTCTCATTTGTGTTTCCTTAGTCGCCTCTTACGGCACCCACGGAAAGAGATGGGGTGGTGTTATTCTCAACCGATCACCACACGGTTAATTCTACTATTATCATCCTTACTCTCTAGACTATTGACCAATGTTTTTCAAACTGTGGATCGCGACCCCCTGGGGGATCGTGAACCTAACTAGTGGGTCGCGGGTAAAAGAAAAAGATAATATGTAGGTCCTACACTACAATGAGAAACTACAATTTCTTATTGTAGTGTAGGATAAAAAGAACGTACCTGTATAATGATGCCTTTAGCCTTTCTTGCCCACCCCGCGTAGATTAAGCCTAGGGGATCTTATGTGCCTTTTCAAAAAGTGTCGCGAATTCACAAATTCTTAAAAACACTGCTCAAGACGACAGTAGTCTTATGTTGCAGACTTGATGGTTACAGAGTTTTCAAACCGTCTGAGTTCATGACTTGGTTCAAAACAAATCCTCAGTTAAATTAAAACCAATAATAATAACTGAAAAACAATTACGTCGACCCCGTCCAAACTAGAGAGCAAACGGATTACTTTCCCAACCATCTCTTTTGCTCTTAAAGGTATTTAAATGAGATGGAAAGAGAGAGCCGTGGTACAGTGGCTCAGATCACACAAAGGGTAAATTGGTTCCCCTTCACAATCAGAGGGGATTTAGTTGACGCGTGCCGTTTCAAAGGATATACTAGTCGGAATGAATCTATAGCAGACAGGAATACAATTGGCTCAGCTTTCATTTTGCTGTTGTTTATACGCTTAACTAAAAGGAGTACACAATGGTATTATTTATATCTTAGTAGTTTTCCGGTCGTGACTCGTGTGGAAAAATAACCTACGTCACTCTACAGACCTCTATCTATTTCTGTGCGAAAATTGCGTTGATCAGGTGCTCTGTTTTGACGTGAAAGAAGGACAAGCAAACAATACAATTCACATTTTATGATATTAATAACGAACTAAGAATTAAGAGTAGTAAATTCCTTAAACAAATTGAGCATCTTAATCAGCTTAGCATATTTAAACGCCGAACATTATACCCACACAAAAATCCCTTAAAAAAATAATAACGGAATTTTAATCCATAACCCATTTTCAAAAATAAAAATTAGCCCTAAAAATAAATAAATCCTATAATCTTTACCCAAAAAATTCTTACTCATCCTTTCCACAACCTATAAATATAAGGAAAATCGTTTGTTTTTCAAAACAAAAAAACACATTTGTTTAAAATTGCTAGCAAAAATACCCTGAAAAATTCATATCTTTTAAAAGTCCCTCTTAAATACAGAAAAAGGGACTCAAGGTGAGTCGTTCCCGTGGGAATTTCGTAAAATGCTCCCTTATTCCTTGCCTTCATTATAAGAGGAACCTTTGAGCCAACTTTTAGCTTTCTAGGTCCAAGGCTGGGCGCTGATGAGTCAGTGAGTCAGGACCTCCAATTTTATGTATTACTAGCTTCCCGTGCGGGACTTAGTTCCCGTGAGAATTTGGGAAAATCATGTACCCTATGTCCATCCCAGATAATGTAGGATTCTAATGGTGACAGAATTTTTCAAATCGGTCCAGTAGTTTCGGAGCCTATTCGATGCAAACAAACAAATCTTTCCTCTTTATAATATGTGTAGAAAAAAATTTACTTGTCTGTCTCCGACTCCAAAACCTATTAGTGGCTTCTTATCAATCCAAAAAACGGGAAACCCTCAATAACTCATACAACTTTGTAACCATTTAATCAGTCTGGCAAGTTAAATGAATTCGGTTAAACTCTGTTCGGCGATATAATCTACGTTCGAAGTTCTGACTACATTTTATCAGTTCGCCCTATCTAGTTTCGACTAAGTGATAGTTTCGGTTGTTTACCTTAATAAACGGTTGGTTTAGATCGAGGTGGTTTCGGCTGATTGCTTTTATGCTCAGTTTTGTTCGTAAGTTATTATCTAGAGGCTATTTGGTAGATATTGTCATTGGTTTTCGGTTGAGCGAACTATCTTTATCGTTTTGAAACTGTAATCATCCTTACTTCCCTATTTTAATAATATTATAACTTTATTATAATAATACGAAAAGTATTTGCATGTTCCTCGTCGTTCCTCGTCAACAGATCAATCTTTCTGCTCCGAGATAGTAATGAGGCTCGAAATTGAAATATATTCGATGTACTCAAACTAACTTTCCGCAGGGACTTAGTTCCCGTGGGAATTTGGTAAAATATGTAGCCTACGTGTTAATCCAGTGTGTCAGCTACCTCCATTCCTCCAGTGTGTCGTGTCAGCTACCTCCATACCATTTTATCAAAATTCATCCACCCGTTTGAGCGTTAAGGAGTAAGAAATTTTATTATAATGTAGACTTTCAGACAGAAAGAAACATGAGTCTACATTTTTCGAGTCGACCACTTCAACAGCCTTAAAAAAATAAATTTTTTTTGAGAATTCCAAGTGTTTTTTTGGCAAAGTTATTCTGTTTTATGCTATAAATCACCCCCTAAAGTTGTGCTAGCTAAAAGTCACCATCAGACTCAAGTTTTTCTAATAACAAAGAGCCTTCCCATATATTAAAGTAAGTGCTAATGTATACTAGTCAGTTAAAAGCACTATTGGAGTAAATACTCGTTGTGTAAACAGACTGGCGTCGGTGGTCGCACCCTAACGATCGCATTACAATCGATACCATACACCTGTGCTTCTCAACCTTTACATACTGTGCTCCGTCTTTATCCTTCCTTATCGAGGTTTAATTTAGTACCTATCTGGCGAAATAACAAACCCTGTAAAACTAGCACGGATCGCGACAAACTTGCGCGTTATGCCAATCAGATGATGGTTAAACTTTACTTTGATTACGCGGGGGCACCGCGCAAAGGCTTGCTCGCCCTCCGGCGATGTCATATCAACACTTTTTTGACATTTAGTTGCTAGTGCTAGTTTTCAGCCCCCTTTGATATGTGCTAGCTGTTTCCAAGAGTTGATTCGTGAAAGTCTAATTCCCGTGGGAAAATAATAACAATTTCACTGAAAAGTAAGGTTTCCTCACTCAAGTTCTTTATGTAAGTTTCCTCTCGTCTTGAGTTGCCTGGAAGAGGTCGCTGTTTAGCGATAAGGCTAGCAGACTTAGTCATAAGTTGGCTTTATATATTTTTTCCATTGTTAAGTAAGTAATAAAGTATTTCTATCTATACAGGGCTTTGAGTTCCCATACAAACTTCATCAGCATATAGCGCATTTTGTATGGGAGATCAAAAAATTTTTTTCGTATTTTGACCTATGTTCCTTGGGGAAGTTGTTAAGTTTCGTAGACTGCGGGGCGCAATCGCGCTAAAAAAAGTGGATTAAGTCACAATTGAAACACAGATGCCACCTAAGCGAAGCTGATGCTGGGTAAACGAATGGAACGTTGTCGATTGCTTCTTTATAAGGAGACCTTGATTAACGACATGAACCAAACACAGCAAAGTACATCATTCCATTCGTTCAATCAGAATCAGCTTCGCTTAGATGGTAGCTCCCAGCTGCGTTAAAATTGCGATTCAATCCACTTTTTTTAAAGATATTTACCTAAAGCCCTGTATATCTTTCAATTAGATAAAGACTTTTTAAAATCGGTAGAATAGTTTCGGAACTTATTTATTAAAAACGTATAAAAACAAATTCTACATTCTTGCAGGAAAATGCAAATCCTATTCAATGTCGTCTTTTTTCACAGGTTGAGAAACGACAGTATAGATTGTTGTTGAGGGGACCACATGACGCCATTTTTACTATGATACTCATAAAACCAGGCTTTGTAGAAACAACTGTTTCAATCACATGGTTTAGAGATAATCTGTAGTCATCATATTTTTTATTATCTACTTACATCTACTCTTCTATACTAATATTTTTACAGTTTTGTATGTAACGAATAAACTTAAAAACTACTGGACCGATTTCAAAAATTCTTTTAGAATTAGGATGCTACATTATCCCTGAGTAGGCAACATAATTTTCCCGAATTCCCACCGGAACGAAGTCCCGAGCAATGATAGTATAGTATAAACAGGAAAGATCCGTATTTTTGTAGGTTTGTAACGAATAAACTCAAAAACTACTGGACCGATTTCTAAAATTCTTTCACCGTTAGAATACTACATTATCCCTGTGTAACATAAGCTACATAATTCTTCCGAATTCCCACGGGAACAAAGTCCTGAGCGGGAAGATACTAGCAACGTGACGAGGTTTTACCCGTGTTGGTCGTGTTTCCATTGGAATATCGGGGTTAAATGTATTTAACGTCTTTTTCTGAACCCCTGACAACTTGTATGCAAAATTTCATGACTATCGGAGGAGTAATTTACCCATTTAGCGCCAAGAGTTTTCGTCAAAAACGCCCACCACACGCCACATCAAAAAATTAAAAAAAAAATTTTAATGTCGTGGCGTATGGCGAACGCTTGGTGAACGATATTAAAGTTAAAAAAAAAATTTTGTCTGATATATCAGACTTTGGCGGCGAGGGCACGAAACTTAAACGTCTGATATATCAGACTTAGGCAGTGAAAAGGTTAAGTGTTAAAGCGAAACACACTAACAAACTTAGACCCGTATTACAGAAGGAGACTCGAGTCTTGATCCATACTTAAGTATTGAGTGTTTCTGTCTCCCTGTCAAAATGACAAAGACGACTGCTACTGTATAGATCAGAGTCTGAGTCACGTTTTGTGATACTGAACTAAAAGTGTCCTCTAAGTTGTACACGCTCTAACTAAATGTATAAATATAAATAGAAAGAAAAATATAATCTAAAATAAATCAAGGGAGGTTTATCGAGCGCGCGTCATTCGGACCTGAAATGAGGTAGTTAGCCAAATGACCGGTTTCCTAAATGACTGCGACATGTCCACAAAATGGTTCGTGATTAGCTGTAACCACGCCTATTTGTTTTCCTGACACTATTCCTCGTGAAATGCAGGGAAATGTACGGAATTCGATAAAGTGGTAATGCGATAGACGATAAATGTGCTGTGTTTCGATGAAATGTTATTTGACATGAGTTATTTTGATTTCTTTGTTATTTCTCGTTTAGAATTCTTAGTTTTCGTCTGCGTGTTTTCTAAATCCGTTATTCTATTTAACTTCTGTACATAAATCATAATAAAAATGTTACTGATCGCTGTATGTAATACGTACAGAGGCCAGCGTATCAGGTTACTCCATTTTCGTTGCAAAAGCCCTCTTATCGCAGTAACACAGAGTTCACGCGTGTTAAACTTATCTGCAGCCCTTCGTACATGAAAGATATGAAAGAAAAACTATTATTAGGGACCTTTATCAACGCAATAGATCCCAAAAAATATTGTTTTGTAATTATACTAAAACTAGCTTTCCGCGGACAGACAGACAAAGTTACTTTCGCATTTATAATATTAGTAAGGAATTATTAAGGATTATAAAGTTAAAAGTTATCTTTTACGCAAGAAACCACGGATTTTTATGATTCTGTATAATGTGTAAAAGGCAGATGTTTGTTCTTGAGATGAATATCTCCCCTGGGACCCACCAATACAAGGGAAAGCTTCATATGGGCCTTTGAATGTGTGGCTTTTATTATTATTTCATCTCGTCGATTGTTATTTTCGTTTTTAACCCCCAACAAAAAAGAGGGATTGTTTTGTTATTATGTTTTTATCAAACCGTGTATAAATTCGGTTTTTAACCGAGACTGCTTAAAAGCACTCCCATCGACTGTTAAACCAAGCCGCTTAAATATTGCATTAACTGATTAAATGGCCGAGGGCTGTTGGCTTAAGCTTTAAAAGAAAAGAAGGGAAAGGGATTTTTCATTCAGATTCGGTTTAACATGGTACAATTTTTTTTTTCGTTTAAAAATATTGTACACTCGGCTGCACATCAGGCATACGTGTTGACCTTGACGTCGCCCGTATCTCGCTCATAATAGCTTCGGCTTTCGTAGTGCAAATAGGTAACCTGACTTGCTGCTGTCTGTACATCTAGCTAGAGGTGAATGTAAGTGAAATCAGTGTTAAAAAGTTTGTTGCTACGTACAACATAGATCCATCAAGTTAATGATAACATCATAAAACAACGTGTTGTACTGATTGTCTATACAGTAACCACTATAGATAGATAGATAAAGTTATACTATGTTAGTAGTATGTTCCTTGTATGTAATTTATAGCTTCATTTTCTGTCGTCTTTCACGTAAACAAATAAATTAATAAACAAACAGGGCAAGCTAAATAAAACCGTTTAAAAACTTTACCAAAATTAATCGAAAATATTATTTTTGTGAGGCCATTCACAAAAAAGACGGATTCAATTCAGATCAGATCAGATTTGTTAGATTTAACTTTAGCAACAAATATGATTTCATTTCATTTCATTTTTACCCAAAAATCAACCCACAGTTTGACGTTTTGTAGTTTACGCAAAATGCCAATAAAATGTAAATGACACTGTCAAATCTCGGGTAAGCTGCGTAGGTTGAATGTTTAACGATGGCCTAAAACTGACCGATTTATTTCCAAACAGTGTTTACCAAAAATACTTTCCGCAACCTCTTTCTACCAGCTTTTTGTAAATTCAGTTACGAATGTTGAGGTTGGAAGACTCGATCAATCATCTCTTCAATCCATCAAAGCATTCAACAAGTAGAAAACAAAACTGTTATCGGGCAAACCCTGAAAGTCTGTGACATAATGGAACACACTGCTATTACGCGAGGTTTGTGTATGTGTTAGTGCAGACCGTAGGAACTTGCGTATGTGTGCGTTAAATGTGTTAGGGTGGACGCAGGGTTGATAAAACCCGATCGATACATGATTATTAGTGTTTATAGATTGTGATTATATTTGTTGGTTTCACAGCATAAGTCTTTTTGGTTACTTTTTATATTTTTAAAGTCGAAAAATATTATTTCAACAAAATGGTTGTTCAAGTTTGTATCTAAGACATTTAATAATAATACGTGTATTTCTTCAAAACAGCACACACATACATTTAAAAAAAGTTTAAATTTATATTCTTATCCTATTTTATAGTTTTAAGCTTGCATATGTCTGCCGCAGTGAGGAAAAAAGGCCTGGGATCAGCGATTAATGCCAGACTGATTATCAGGCTGGCAACACTGATTTTCAGCCCGATTGAGTCTATTCTTTAGACTTAGAATGTTAACAAAGGTATGACGCGCGTGCCAACCATTTGATTCTGGTCACGGTGATGTCAGGTTATGTCGAATTTTAGTAATTTGTTGAAAAAATATTTATTTGTGACTGTTTTACGTGTTACATTGGTATAAAAAGTTGTGATCACTAATCTGAAAGGAATTTGTTGTACACTACACATGCAGCGCGATTTGGTTTTTTTGTCGGTGGGTTGTTTGTTGACTATTTAGGTCACTTAGTTCGAAATAGGATTTAAAGTGTTCAATTTATCAAGCGCAAGTTACCATCTACTGCTTTACATTTTTTATCTCATCCATTATCAAGAATTTGTTCAAGCTTTGAGCATTATCTCCTTCTATTTTCAGTTGAATACATCTTATTTTCATTTACTTTTAGCGTTACGTTAAAACTGTAAGTAGTTTCTAGGACATTATTGAGTTTAAAATTCAGTGTCTATTTTAAGAGCACTCAAAATTTATGAGAACGTAAACGTATTTTTTGAAATTCATGAATAAAATGGTTACTTATGCTGAAGAAGAGAAAGTGATTTGTTTCCAATGTCTTGTCTCTGCCTTTAATTTCTTTTATTAATGCTTGTCTTATCTATGTTAGATTTTGTTTGTGTAATTCAGGTTTCATCTGTCTATACAGATACACACACGTCAATCTTGTAACACCCCTCTTTTTTGTCAAGGGCTATAAAATGTAATTTGTACTAGCCCTAGCAGTGCATGTGTGTAGTAGGGCTGGCAGATGCGGTAGTCTCACGCAGCTGTCGAACTCACGCCCTCCGGCATAGCACCCTCAATCTTAACACTCCAACCAATAAACACACTTATTTTAGAGAGCATACGAGCCATTATTCCATGTCAAGTTTAATACAAGTTCTACTGTATTTTAGTATGGCACGCGTGTTGCTTTCACTGAGTTATACTATATTATTATGTATTATTTTTATTATTACTCATCGTGGTATTGTATCCCCCCTGCTTTTTAAGCTTATTATTCGTGTATTGTTGCTAGTTTTTGATGCCCTTGTTGCTAGGTCGCCATTTTTTTTTTGATGGTGTTCTAGTTTAGTTTTGCGTTTATTGCCAAGTAGATCTCTCTCTGGCCCAAATAATTCCTAGGAATTGATTTCATGTTAGAAATTTGATTTTTGTATCAAATTGAAAGAGTAGGATTGCGAAAAATGCCTTTTCATATAGGTACATTTTTCGCAAAAAATTTGGATGCGGTTTTTTTTGTTCGAAAGATGACTTAATCGAAATGGTTCTTAGCTATATTTGATCAAAATTGGTTCAGCCGTTTCAAAATTATAATTAATCGAATGTCGGAGGAGAAATATTTTTAATTTTAGAGTTAGGTATTTTATTAAACTGAGTACCTACCCATCTTATAACAATCTTAAGCCCGTATTACAAAAGGTGACTCAAGGATCTATACTTAAGTATTGATTGTCTCTTTCTCTCACTATCAAAATGACAAAGACGACTGCTACTTAAGATCAGAGTCTGAGTCGCTTTCTGTGATACGGACCTTAAATAAAAGATATAAAAATATCAGCTTTTCTAATACAAAAAAGTATTTTTCTATGTATGTTTCCTCTTACCTATATATTGTAAACCTACTCTGAATTTGTACTTTAATGTAAATAAACCTACTGCGACATGTTTACGAACCCAACTTGACCTACAGACAGACAGTCTTTGTTCATTTGACCGATTTCAGTTATTTTATTCATACTTAGTTTATTTTGGAAACATTTTATCGAAATGTACGTCCTTTTTGCGCTGACCTTTGATAACATTTGTTACAAACTGTTCTAAAGCTTACTTTGTAATGTTTTAGTTCATACTGTATTATAAATATGGAAATTTGAAGATGTATGGAGGTTTGTTACTCATACAAAGATGGCTGAACGAATTTAGACAAAATATTACACTCATATAGCTTAGACATCAGTATTTGACAAAGGCTATATAAATTTTCCATATTCCTACGGAAACGTCCTTAGAAAAGCTAGTTTATGAATCGATGATCTTTTAATATTTAAAATTGCAGAACTCACTGACTAATCAAAGCCCAGCCCAAACCATTGAAACCAAGAAGCTGTGATTTGGCTTAAATGCAGTCATCTAATTATTACGCACTCTGGACTTAAATTGTAAGAAAATCATGTATTGTCCAGCTACCAGCATACTGTGACATTCATTAAAAGGGTATGTTGGGTTTCGCTGTTTCCGAAGCACAAGAAAGCTCAGTGATAGAATACCTGTAATCCACCCATCATGTCGAATGCCCGGGTCGCGAATTCGCGATGCTTAACCGACTCCAAGCAGTAAGTTTAACAATGCCACAGTACACAAACCCCTCAATTAACTTACAAGGACTAATGAATGACATTTGAAACATTGCCCTCATTGCTTAATGCAGAAACCGGTTTGATAATATTAGCTTCAGAATTAACCACATAGCATTGTAGTAATTCCCCTTATACAGAAGCCATATAAATATTGTTAATGTTTACGTTCCATCTCCTTTATATCTCGGCTAAATTAACGCTGGTAAGTCTTCGAAGTACCTTTCAACTCAGAGTTTGAATAAGATAGATAGAAACAGCGTTTTCTCTCTAACCAGGCATCGATTCTGTTAGTCTTCGACTGATGATGCCGTTGAAGCAAAGACATAGCTACTTTTACAGATGAGAACAATTGTGAAAAAAGAATGACACTTTAAGTATTCTAGAGTCTGCCTAGAGCAAGTTGATTCTGATTTTATGACGCACATTTTTGTCTTTCAATACCTTACACGGCATTAGTAGGATCTTCTTTTTGAAAGTGTGTCAACTAATCTAAAAAAAATGTTTTTTTAATCACTATTTGGCTTGGGGCGTCTCGTTACACACGTTGTCAGCCTTATAGGAACCTTCAAAAATAAAGAAGAATTTAAGAAGCTGAACTCTGAGTTTCTCCTCATGTTGGTTTTCATAATTCGGAGATCATCTTAAAATTGTAGTTCCTCACTCACTGATTTATCAACGCTCAGCCCAAACTCTTGGACCTAGACGTCAGTTTGGCACATAAGTGCCTTTTATAACATAGGCTAAAATAAAGAATGACTTTAAGAAATTCCCACGGGAACGAAGTTCGATTCCCAGTCGATTTTTGTGTAAAAAGCAGATGTTTGTTCTCGGGTCATGGGTGTTTGTGTCTGTCTTTGTGTGTTCCAAGGAACCCACGACACAAGGGAAAACCTTAATGTGGACCTTTGAGTGTGAAGCGTTTTTTTTAATATTTTTTTTTTATAAGTCACTCCCGCCTGCGCATTCTAAGGCTAAGCCCTCTTAAGTCTGTTCCAAGCAACGAGGGTTGAAAAATGACCCCATTCACTGTACGCAGGTTCGCGCTAACTTTTATTAGGATGTATGTCTTTATATCAAGGAATAATATACCTCAGGACTGACGTTCGCCATTCTAAAGATCGTAGCTTCCAAACGTGCTAACTAGATGGCGTTGCTTTTTGAGCTGATTATATCTTAAACATCTTGACTCTAAAGCCACTACATGAAATTTGACGGCCGGCCGGTTGGTCAAGTGGCAATGCCGTTGCCTCTTGAACCTCGGGTCCTGGGGTTCGTTTTCCAGTAGAGGGATTTTTTTTGTAAAAAGCAGATGTTTGGTCTCGGGTCATGAATATTCATGTCTGTCGTTTTATATGTTCCAAGGGACCCACGACACAATGAAATGAAATGAAATCATGTTTATTGCTAAAGTTACGATACAATTACTAAATTAACAGTAAAAAGTAAGAACTAGATTAACCTAAGCAAAAGGAGCCAAGCTCAGCATTGTGCTGTACAAAAAATTGTACAGCGCTGGTTTTCAGCTTGACCCTCAGCTTGACAATGGAAAACCTCAGTTTGGGCCATTTATATTTTTTTACCAATATAGCAAATCATTTAAGCATTTAGTTTCGATTTCATATGTTTATTTAGATAGCGTGTTGGTTATCAAGAAATTTGTAAAATAATTAAAAAACATAATATGCGACATCTATCCTGTCACTTTGGAACTACGTAGGCAAAAATAGTGCGATGTTTACTGTGGCGATTCTGACTCCTCTTGGGGTACATTAGTCTATGTTTCGAAGCTTATCTTTTAGTAGTGAGAAAGTTTGTACATGTCGGTATCAAATTCCTTAGATTTTTTCACTCTCTTTGTCTTTTTGTTTAGAGAAAAGCTAGAAAAATGTATTATATTTCTCAAAGAGACTTTTGTCATTAATTTCGTTTATTTCTTCTGTTTTATCCACTCAGTGACATAGTATGGTTGTTGATCATTTTAGTTCTTGGCAGAATCTCGGCCGTTTTATGATACATTTGTGCTTTTATTTACCTTTCTTTACGATTGTTTTTTTTATTATTATAAAATAAGTTAACTCTTGACCTCAATCTTGACCATAATGTCAAAGATGAGGTCTTCGATGGAGCGAGTTAACCCAGAAAATGCCTATAAAGGCACTTGTACTCCCATGACTGGCACTAGCACGCACCGACGGAACACAGCAAGCTGTTTGGCGTCGGACTTCGGTAGGAGTGTGGTCGTGACAGGCGCGGTCCGAAGGGGGGTGACACAGGGGACATGACCCCCCCCCAAAATCTAAGGTCAAATTCTCAAAATTGAGAAAAATCTCAAAAATTTGTCAAATAATAAAAGGAAATTTCTAGCTATACCCTAATAACAGCGATAAATTTAAAGATAAAATTCTAGTGGTGTTTTTACTAACTACGCACGATGGCCAAAATAACTTGGAAATGACATAGATCTAGTTTAGAAACAAGGAACCGAACTACGTAGTTTTGGTAATCCTAGCAAAATCGATATGCGTCATTATGATAAAGATTGTATATCAATATTATAATGTAATTTGTCGGTTTATTGTAAAGATTCAAGATAAAGGCTGTCTACTTAGTTATGAATTGGGTGAGTGACCCCCTCCAAAATTTCTCGCTGCGACCGCGCCTGGGTCGTGAACCGTGGGATGGATTACTAGGAGGCAGGTCTCATTTGTGTTTCCTTAGTCGCCTCTTACGACACCCACGGAAAGAGTGGTATTATTCTCAACCGATCACCACACGGTCATTGTGAGTAACAGCAGTAATATACTCGTATAAGTATAACTCGTTATTAAGCTCGAGCCACAATTCTTTTTTTTACGGTTGTCTACACTAATTTATAAAGAGGATATATTTGATTGTTTGCGTTGAAAAGGAAAAATGGATTGATCACTCGTTAGAAAAATTCTTTCACCATTAGAATGCTATATTATCCCTGATGAACATAGGCTACATAATTTTCCAAATTCCCGCGGGAACGAACTCCCGGGCGTAATGCTAGTGTATGATAAGTAAGTGGCCAACACGTACCGACCATAATATATATGAGTCAAGATAAACAACCAATTCAGGACGATACGACGTAGTGAGGTCGCGGAAAATTACTGGGCTTTAATTTTTTCGTTAAAAAATTATACATTGATTTCCTGTTATGCCAACGTAGTCAATTTCTTGGATTTACAGTTAAATAAAAATAAATAAATAAGTAAATAAACGCTTCACACTCAAAGGCCCACATTAAGGTTTTCCCTTGTGTCGTGGGTCCCTTGGAACACATAAAGACAGACAGAAACACCCATGACCCGAGAACAAACATTTGCTTTTTACACAAATATTTGCCCCGACTGGGAATCGAACCCAGGACCCACCGATCAAGAGGCAGCGTGTCACTACCACTCGACCAAACCGGCCGTCGTAAATAAGAATAGAAGCTTGGACGGAATAAAAATATGTTGGGAGCCATTGAAGTCTTACCCTATTAAAGTTTGTGAGGATGTATGGGTGTAACTCTGTCACGCTTAAACGGCTGAGCCAATTTTGATAAAATTTGGTATGAACATTGAACTAATATTACTAGCGTACGTAGTAATGACAACTGGGTATGGAGGTATCTGACACCCTGAATCAACATTTAGGCTACATAATTTTCCCAAATTCCCACGGGAATGACGTCTCGGGCGGAAAGCTAGTTTTAAATAATTTTAAACTTCATTTCGACAATTTAGTTAGTAACAAGTTTAGTATTCATTGTTAAACTCCGGTCCCCGTTTAAAACTTTTAAGAAAGTAACCGAAAGCCTTTGACAATGCCAATTTGGCATTCGAGGGATATGATAATAGGATCACAGAAAAGGCCTGTAACTCTGTAAGATACAATTCTCTAAAAGCCTTTTTCAACCGAATCGGGTCAGGTCCGGTTCTTTATTCTATTTTATGGAGGAAGCAGAAGTTTCTGTCGAAGAATTTTTGTATTATACGACTTTAAACTACTGAGTTCGACATCGCATCAACGAAATTTGTGTCGAGCGTGGCATCTAGTGGTTTGCTAGAACCCCCGATGCTCTGCCTACCCCGTTAGGGATTATAAGGCGTGAGCGTTTGTATGGAAAGTACTAAGTTTTATGGTTCATGGACCTCGCACAGAAATAGTCAACATTTTTTATTTATCACAAGCTTTTGACTTTGTTCCCATGGGAATTCGAGAAAATTATTTAACCTTTGTACAGGGCTAATGTAGCATTCGAATGGTGAAAGAATTTTTGAAATCGAATGAGTTAGTTTTTTAAATTCATTTCTTAAAAATGTACAGAACTACAAATCTTTCCTCTTTATAATGTTAGTGTACCTAGATAATTTAAAAAGTCTAAAACTACCTCGTTTTCTCGTCTTTATACATTTAAGACTAAATAATGTGGACTGAACAACCTTCCTCTAGAAACATAGGTCAAAATATAAATAATAAATATTTTCTCCTCTGTGGAGATTATTATTTTTCTATTATTATTATTTAAATATTATTTTTCTCTTCTCAAAAATTTTCGATCAACCGGGCTATGATGATCGCAACAACATTATCATACGCGTTATCTCGTGGTCACGTGTCGCTTTCTCGTAATCTCATTGGTCAAAACAGTCACGTGACCACGACATAACGCGTGAGATTATATGTCGTTGCGATCATCATAGCCCGGCTGGTATAAAATAATCTTGGCATAAAAATCATATTCTTTGGAACTTTTTATGGGGTCTCGAGGATTTCGTTTCATGATGAGAAACACCCCGTAAAGTTTCGCCGCCTACAGTCACCCTATATATCCTTCTCTCT
Source organism: Aproaerema taeniolella (assembly GCA_949987775.1). Classification (NCBI taxonomy): domain Eukaryota; kingdom Metazoa; phylum Arthropoda; class Insecta; order Lepidoptera; family Gelechiidae; genus Aproaerema; species Aproaerema taeniolella. The sequence goes on from OX465245.1 coordinate 18,930,219, forward strand.
TTACAAGATTACACAAACTTGGACCTTAATAAAAACATATTTGGTCCGCATGACCCAAGTTTTGACGTCTTCTAAAATCCTCAAACTAACTTTCCGCCCTAGGGAAATCACAAGATACGTGCTGTTCTTAGGAAAACAGGATTATTTTGTACTGTTTCACTTGTTTTAGTCTAAAACGTTGGTAGCCTTGTTGCACTTACTTTATGGAACATCAGAAGTTCAAGCACAATGCGGTCAAATGTCAAAAAAGTTTCGAAATGACGACGCCAGAGGGCGAGCAAGCCTTTGCGCGGTGCCCTCGCACAATATAAGTGAAGTTTTACCGACATCGGAGTGACGTGATGCGCGAGTTTGTCGCGGGCAGTACTAGCTATACAATACAGGCTGAGTTGCGGCCGTCCGTACAAGATTTATGTCTTTGCTCCATTTTCATTGTAGAAATTTCGCTCTACCGCCGCACTCCAGTGGTGCAAACTAACTCATCAGCGTTGAGACGAATAATTTCTTTAAAAGTAAATCCGTATAAAAATCCGTAATCTTAATTCATCTGTCTTGAACTTGCAAAATCCGTACAAACACGGACAAATCCGTATATATGGCAACACTGCGATACAGGTAATTTATTACGGCCAAAAGGACTAGCTTCCAGGCCCGATAATAATTAATAAAAAAAAGGTAATTTATTATGTAAGCCTACGACCGATACTTCGGAGCATCGAATTTCAGTACATCTCTTTCTTGCGCTTTACAGATGACAGTGACAGATAGTGACAAGTATCTATCGTATTTTAAGTTTAAACTTACCGAATTGTCAGGTTCAGTAAAAGTTGTTGGACTTTAACCTGAAACTGCAAGTAAGAATTGTTTCTACGCTACTAAACAAAATAGTTAAAGTAGCAAGAGTTTGTTTTAGTTAGAGGTTGTTTATGATACCAACTGCCTGGAAGCTTATTTTTTCCCAGGCTATCTTAAAAAACCGGTTAGGGCCTCCTCACTAAAAATAGAAAACCTTTTTTCAAATCCAGTATTTGGCGAGTCAAAAGAAAAGAGAATACTTTGTCAACTTTGAAAAAAAGGTTATTAACTCTATAGTTCTGCGTAGCAATCGCCTTTTTACCCATTCGATAAGCGAGGCGACTATATGGAGTGTCTTATAATTACTTAGCAAAACTTTAGAGGGTTATTCTTCCTATAAAACTGAACTACTTTTTCTAAGGAACCTATTTGAAATTATCAGAAAAAATTATCGACTCCCGATACAAAAGCAAATAAGCTGATCTTCATTACCATAAAAAGTTCATTACCATATTGCGCCTTCGAGTAAGTAGACTGCGGGTTACAATGCAACATTCAACTGCAGAAGTAGATTTTGCCAAACGTTTTTAAATGCAAAGCTGTAGAACTAACTTGAACATCTGGTAATCCGACTCACACACCTGCAATGGGCATTTCTCCAAGTTTCCAGGCTTCTAAAACCTTTTGAATCCCTCTCAGAGTCATAAAGGAGCTAAAGTTTTTATATCTCTCTTTCCGGCGCATTGAAAGCTGCTTAAAGATACTGTTGGACTTTTTTTTAACTTTAAAATGGGTTTTTATCATCGTTAGTCAATAAAAGTATCTTATTACAGTTGACAGAACTTTGTTTTTTATATTTTCAAAGACATAATGAAGAAAATTCACTTCTTTCCTTCAACATCAAGCAATGTGAGCGTGTTGATATTTTTCATTAAAATGTAGCAATTGTAGTCAAGTGCTTCACAATAAATTTAACAATGAAATTTAAATTTCTTAAAGTTATAATACTGTGTATGCGGTTAACGCTTCAAAATGAAAATTTAATTATATTGATCGTCACGACACATTATTCTCAAAACATTATGTAACAGAAATGAAGCCTCATGCCTAAAATAACTTCTACTTTATTCGAAGTAAACAATCAAAGCTAGCTATTTAAAGCCTTTACAAATCAACTTAAAACGAAAAATCCGTAAATCCAAACCCAATTCCATTAAAATCTTAGGCTTGAAGCTGCAAAAAATCTTTTAAAAGCATTCAACTCCCTTAAGAGCACAATCCAATATTCTTGCGAACTATTAATATCTGTCAAAGTGCATATCCAGTACATTTATAAACGTCAAATTTTCACGATCCTAACATTTGTGATGGGAGAACCCCTAAGGACGTATTACCCCATGGATCTTGATAACAGGGGGCCGTGAAATATGATTTGGAGTCCCGTGTTAATTGGCTAAATTGGTGAGGCATGTGTTGTGCGAATGATGCTTTATATAGTACATAGTAGGCTATTTTGCAACCCTCAATCAAGTTTCAAGCTGGACTTGGAGTGAAAGAAAACCTTTTAGCAGCTGCCAACGTTTCCCAAGCATACTGTTTAATGTAAAAGTCTATAATAGGGACGCGAGTGTTTTGCTATATTGTGGGCGATAGGCTGACAACCTCTCATCACTATATAGGTACATCATGTTTCATCTGATAATCCTCAGAATTTCAGTCAAGCATCAACTGGTTCTGAACCACTGATGCTGTGCCGACCTCGTGTGGATTAACAAGCGTGAGCGTATGTAATGTCCATCAACTTTTTGTAAGTAAACAATTTTCACAATCTGCAAGGTACTGGACGGCGGCTATGCCAATCAATGGCTTTTCAATGACAATAGTGAACAATTTATGTCAGCTGTCTTGACTAGCAGCGCCACCGTAACTACCTAGCAACTTAAGGCGACTACAGCACCCGATAAAGGCAGCACACATAGGAAAAGTGCCATCTCCGTCTCTCAACAGGCCTGGGCCGGCAGTGCGAACAGTGTCGATACACGATGTTTACGGACTATGAAAGCGTGCGTGCGTAAAAACATGTTCGAAAGTTAGAATAAAGAGATTTATGCAAAGGTAGCAGCTTAAATCGAAAAATGCGTTAACTACTTATCGAGAGTGTTCAATCACGAACATTTTGATAGCAAATTCAAGTTGCTGTGTGCATTTTACTATCGTTTTTACAGCTTAAAAGATACACAATATTGGTATTTAGAGGTGACTTTGTGAGCTTTTTCTGTCGAACCAAAAGTGCTGAATCATGTTTTCAGCAAACTACTTATCTAGTTTATGTCCTGAATATTACCGTAGTATTTTTTTTTTCGATTTAATGCAGTACGTCATGCTTATCTACGCATCATAAAATCGTAATTTAGGTGCTGTAGTCGCCTTAACGTTTATCAGAATTGCCATTTTGCCTGGGGTCCGGGTTTATAATAGCCGGCATGGTTCACCTTGCATAAGTATATGAAACAAAAACATATTATTGCGTCAGAAATATGTAATAAGTGCAAGGCTTTCTTCAAAATGCCAAAACATGAATTACACTACTTATTTGCCCCAGATATCAATGGGCCTTTTTATAATGACGGCCGGCCGGCCGGCGGTTGACGGCCGGTTTGGTCGAGTGGTAGTGACGCTGCCTCTTGGGTTCGATCCCCAGTCGGGGCAAACATTTGTGTAAAAAGCAGATGTTTGTTCTCGGGTCATGGGTGTTTGTGTTTGTCTTTATGTGTGTTCCAAGGGATCCACGACACAAGGGAAAACCTTTGAGTGTGCAGCGTTTATTTTTTATTTTATTTTTTATAATTTGAAAACGGCACGGCAAAATTGTATTACTATTGCCTCCTACGTAATACTATGTAGAAGCTGAGAACATAGGGGCAACGGTAATTTAATTTTCGAAGTGCCGTGCCGTGCGGTTCGAATTATGAAAAGACCGTTTAGCTTTATTTTTCTTTTTGCTCTACCTATACCCTGTGTTAATGATAAAGCCATTAGTTACGACTGGTCAGTGAGGGTACGCAACGAGAAAGGGAACCTAATTGGGTGACCGTTGTGGCATTTTATCTGGAGCGTTTCGGTGCTTCAGAGGGCACATTTAACCGTCTCTTCCTGCTGTTGTCGATTGACTACAGTCGTTACACCAAGTTAGATACCATTTAGCTGTTTTTTCAAACCGCTGTTGTCACTGGGCTTAGTCAAGTTTGCCTCATACTTCTTTTTATACCTACTTAAAGGAATAATTTCCTTATTAATTATAATTAAGTCAATTAAAATTAAAAATAAGGAAATTTATATGATTGAGTTTAAAAGAGCGACCCTCCGGTTTTCCTGCCTATTCTTCTCCTGAGAGTCCTGAGAAAGGCTGCACCTTTGCAAATAGGCGCTAAGTTAAAAAATGCCAATGGTAATTTACAATGTATTTTGACCTATGTTAAACAACATTCTATATGTTCTATGAAATAAAGCTTTTTTGACTGTTACTTTGAAGGAACATGACAGTTAGGTTGGCCCACCGATTGCACGTCGCTCAGCGAGCAATGGAACGCTCCATGCTCGGGATCTCGCTAAGGGATAGAATCCGAAACGAGGTCATCCGACAGAAAACCGGAGTGATGGATATTATCCAAAAGTGTAGCAAGCTGAAGTGGCAGTGGGCTGGCCATGTCTGTCGCAGAACCGACGAGCGTTAGAGTAGACAGGTTCTCGAATGGAGTTCACGTCTTGGCAAACGTAGTGTAGGACGCCCCCCAGCCAGATGGTCAGATGACCTAAAGAAGATAGCGGGTAGTGGCTGGATGAAAACAGCGGAGGATCGTGCAAAGTGGCGCACCTTGGGGGAGGCCTGTGTTCAGCAGTGGACTGCAAGAGGCTGATATGATGATGATGACTGAAGGATAGAATTAAGAAATGTTTCATAAAAACTGATATACAGATTAAAAATTACGTTGTCTTTCATTCCTTCTCTTTTACCCTGCAATAGGTATATTCATATGTACCCGAAAAAAAAATTCCCGCACAGCTGAAACGCACGTTGTCTAAAAACCTTTTTTTGCCATATTATTAATGAAGTGTTGCAAAATTGTGCCGGGTCAAACGACCGTTCCCTTATCCCGGTTTTTTGTGCCCTTGTAAATTAAGGGGACCATATAAATTTGTTTCTGTTTTAGAATATTTGCGACCCGAATATTCTGTTACGACCTTAGACAGTGAAAAGTGGATGTGATACATAAATTGAAATTGCTTATATTTATCGGTTGCGATTATACAGAGGCCAGCAGGTTACCCCATTTTCATAGCAAAACCATTATTATCGTAAAAACACGGACTGCACGCATGGGGCAACCTGATGTGCGGCTCTCTGTACAGTGTTTACACAGTGGCTCCCACCTGTATCTTAGAGCCGACTACAAGTACATCTAATGTCAAATTTTACAGTCTTCAAACAGTTTGACAATAACCTCATAAAATTGTAATTGAAAGTTATGTTCGATATCTCTGTTTATATCTTATTTTACCTAGTCACATTATGTCCCATTGCTGGACAAGGCCCTGTTAGTAATAAATATGAACAAATAAATCATAAGAAAACTATGACATTGTTTTGCCTTTTGCCGACAATTTGGCCTTGGATCGACGGTTTTGGGTTTAGTTTCCGCACGAGACAATTTGTATAAAAAGCAGATATTTTCTGTATATTCCAAGAGACTCACGGGAGACGATACTGTGGGCTTCTTGGGCCCGTATTACAGGAGACTCAATCTATACTTAAGTATTGATTATCTCTTTCTCTCACTATCAAAATGACAAAGACCAATGCTACTTAAGTATAGATAAAAGTCTGAGTCGCGTTCTGTAAAACGGACCTTGGCGTGTACGGATTTTATAATGGCATCCTTTTCTGCCAAATCGCTTCTTTCTTTCAACATTCTAAGACAACGCGTGTTGAGTTTATATGAAAAATCAAGGGATTTTCATGAAGAGGGCAAATTTTTTGTGTGTTATGCGTTTTAATACCAACCTTATCAGGGCACCTGTCTTCTATCTGTAACATTATCGTGAAAGCCTTTTACTGACACGTAATTGATGATGCCTGGTTCTGTGACTGATCAGTTGGGTTGCCTCTGAATCGACAGGGCAAATATTTGTAAAAAAAAAGACAAACTCAAGTCTGGGCATGGTATTTGTGTGTATTGGACCGTTGGGCCTTTAGTATGTGTGGCGTTTATCCTCCATGCAACTCCTGGACAGCCATTCCACTAACTAATGACGTCAAAATGGCACTGGAATGAAAATGGTGACCAATTCTTCCGTTCAGGTGGCGAGATTTTGAACTACCTATCTAAACCTCATTCATTTAAGGTTTAGATAGTTCTAAATTATTTTTTACCGACTTCAAAAAGGTGGAGGTACAATACAATACAATATACTTTATTTGCACATAAGGACATACAGCACAATCAACAGAACATAAAACATAGTGTACAACAAGGCGGCCTTATTGCTAAGTAGCAATTTCTTCCAGGCAACCTTAGGGTAGGACAGAAGTAAGATAAGAAGTAGTAGGTGGTGCATAAATATATATACTTAATACAAATATATGTAATATATATATATATACACACATTTATACAAATAAATATAAAAAATAATAGTATATCTATACTATAATATATATATATATATATATGTTTGACTATATGTATTTTTTATGTATGTTCACCGATTTCTCCGCCCATTATGGACCGATTTCCAAGTTTTTTTTTGTTTGAAAGAGTATGTATACTCCAGAGGGCCCCGTATACATTTTATCGAAAATGATTTAGCGATTTTAAGAAATCAACAAAAACAAAAAATACTACAAACCAGAACATCATCTAAATAAATGAGTGACATTTGCGAGCTGTTGTCGGGATTTAAGTCGGTGACTCATACGTTTTTATAACGTGGAAAATTATTTCCAATTAAGTTTTAACATAAAAGGTCGAAAAAAAATCCAGCGCAAAGGTACGTTGCGAATTATGAACATGAGGAAGCGAAAGAGGCGTGTTTAAGTCTTACGAAGTAGCAATCTGTGGTCTATGCCTACCCTAATAGGACAAAAGCGTGAGCTTATCATTGAGCTTGTATGTATACATGTTTCAACGTTCACTGATCTATGCACTCTGCAATGCACCAGAGCAGACGATGCTCTTTGGTGCAGGATGCGAGGGAATCGTATCGATTGCCTACGTGTAATGGAACGTAAACTGCATTAAATAGTAAATACCATCCGTGTTACGAGTATATAGCGCTCCGTGCTGCGTGAAATGGAACGGTGTCAATAGATACAAGAGCTACAGTCAGCCGCACGTAGAAGGTAAAAGTTTGACAGTGTTTGTCTTGTTTACTTTTACATCAACAAAAAAAACAAAGATTTTTTGTATTAAGTTATTTTCGAAGAGAGGCCCTTTTTTAAATATTTATTTACTTAAAAAAACCTTAAAAAAATTTGAGAGTTAAATTATTATTATAATTATTATTTATTTAATTTCTAATACAAAATTAGTTAAATAAAAAATAAAAATGTGTGTAAAAATAAAGAAGCGACAGCTCTCTACATAGATATAATCGTAACATCTTCTATCTATATATATAAAAGAAAGTCGTGTTTGTTACAACACTTATAACTCGAGAACGGCTGGACCGATTGCCATGGTTTTTGATTTGTTGTATTTCTCTCCGTCCCGAATAGCAGAATAACTATTAAAAACATTGGAAAATTGACGGGAAAATTCCCACTGGAACGAAGTCCCGGGCGAAAAGCTAGTATTTAATAAAACATGTCAAAATTAGGTAACTTAACAAAAACATATCACACAATTTTAGAGCGTACCTTTTTTACCCTTAATTTTTTTTATAAGAGGTTTTTCATTTTTTTCTGGAAAAATAGCGTTCACTTTATCCTTAGCTCGATTCCTGATCGGGGAAAATATTTGTGTGAAATGTAGATATGTTTATTCTTGGTTCTGAATTATGTATCTAAATCCTACTCTGTTTGTGTCCCAAAGGACTCGACACACGAGGGAAACTTGTGTGAGTGAGTCTAAGGCTCGTATTACAGAAGGAGATTCAAGTCTTGATCTATACTTAAGTATTGATTGTCTCTTTCTCCCACTATCAAAATGACAAAGACGACTGTTACTCAAGTATAGATCAGAGTGAGTCGCGGTCTGTAACACGGAACTAAGTATTCCCGTTGTTTATTTACTATCTTGTTACATTCCACCCGTATTCTACCCACGAAATTCTTAAAACATTTCAAACTGATCCCGGAGCGCTCCGACTTTAAAAACGACTTTGTAGCGACTTCAAATTCAGGAGACATGACAGCTGTTGGTTCAGTTTTATAGTTTAAAATGATACAGAGCCATTACCGAACACGTTTTGTAAATGCAATAAAGTGAACGACAGCTATAAAAGTTTGCATATTACATGTTTGTGTTACAAGGGGTAGCACATCGGCATGGTTAGAGAAGGAGACTCAAGTCTTGATCTATACTTAAGTATTGATTGTCTTTCTCACTATCAACATGACAAAGACGAGCCACTTAGTGTTACAGTCCTTTTAATTCGATATTTTACAAATTACAAAGCAAGAACACAACACCGATCGACGTGCGAAACCGATCTGTCAAAGTGCCGTGTAGTGTTGCGCCACACCGCGTGGACTGGTAGTGTTGTACCAATTGTGTCGTTGATCGATTGTCTCTTAACATTAGGTATAGATCAGAATCTGAGTCGGTTTCTGTAAAACGGAGCTTAAAGGTGTAAATTTTTACTTCTGATCTGCTTAGACACAAAAACCCACGACCCGAGAACAAACATCTGGTTTTGTACAAATATTTGGCCAGATCAGGAATCGAAGTCAGGTCCCGTCAATCAAGAGATAGCGCCACGGTCAATTCAGCTAATTGCGCTTTTATTTATTTAACTTTTTATTGTAATTAGGACGAATGGCAAGTTTATATGTCACAGGGAAAAACGAAATCAAGGATTGCTCGAAATCCCGGGAAATAGCGTAATCGATCGGAAAAAATCTAGTGGTCCTTTTACTAGTCTCTACACCGGCAAATAGAAAAACGGAGACAAAAGGAACAGCTTTTTACTAAAACAAATTATATCTCGCTGTTGATGTCATTCTTAAAATCTGATAAAGTTAGGTATAGGTATTAATAAAGTGAAGCAAAATATACCGCGCTTTAGGGAAAGGTTCTGAAAAGACAAATCTGAAATTTTATTCTACTAAATTACGCGCTGAAATTTAATCAATTCCAAAGTAAAGCTTTTAATTTCACGATAAAAGCTAAACGTGCAAAATCTCAATTTAATCCATCACTCAAATTAACAATTCGCGAAACTAATTAATTACCCTATCCTGCCCATTTATCTCAATTTCTATGAAATACAATCGATTCATTAGAACGAATCTCTTGTTGTTATAAATGTGTATTAAAACTTCCTAACTTTTCAGACGAAACAGCAACTGTAAACCACTGTCAAAACTTTCCACTTAGAATCCCCTGTTCCCCAGTTACTGAAACTGTGAATTGATTCGTATTGCCTTAGTGTTAACGAACAAAGTTGCTTGAACATCGGCAGCTGGGTGTCGCAGTAATCCGACCAACTTCAGAACACAGCTAATGAAATGCGATTCCGTATTACAATCTGTGCTTCTATAATTATGCAAATGATAAATGAACTGAAGTTGTTGTTAGTACATTTTTAATTTTTTAAACTTCGAACCTGCATTGAAATCGCGTGCCGGTTTGTTCCTATTGCATCACGAGATCTGAAGCACGGGAACTGTATTATTCAGCCAACTTTTACAATGTTTTTATTGTTTCGAGTTTACAAACACGCAACGCTGGATGGCGAAAATTACTTTAATTCAAAGCGGGAACGATAAAATGCCTGTGTTTGGACTAAAATAGTGTTATTGCTGCAGAGGTATTTCGCTTTTTTTTGGTAAGATTAAAGAAAACGTTTTAAAAGCTACTATGTGGTGAAGCCATGAATAGTAGAACATTTACCCCTTTTCCCGTGGGGGTCGTAAAAACGGGTTTGGGTGAATAACCACTGTGGCAGATTCGATAAAATGTTAGACGAAGGTCGGACTGAACATGTGAAACTAAAGAATAGAACAAACGTCTATAACAAACGACGCAAAGAAAAAAAATTGCAAACAAACAAATGATTCTGTAATAAATATAGCGACTTTCTACAATACGATACCAGCTAGCACGTGCCCACGACTTTGTTTACGTAGAACCAGTTTTCTCGTTCTGCGTTTCTGTTAAAAAAACACTAAGAAATTCTTCTCACAAATTACAAAGTTTAAGGACGAGTGCATGTTTGTAACTCTTACAAGAAAAACCTAATCGGATTCTAATGAGTTTGCAACACGTTTACTGGCTCCAACATTAAGGTCCGTATTACAGAACGCGACTCAGACTCTGATCTATAGTAGTAGTCGTCTTTGTCATTTTGATAGTGAAAGAAAGAGACAATTAATACTTAAGTATAGATTCTGTAACGGGCCTATAACTTCCCACGGAAACAAAATTGAAGTGTTAACGAAGGATATTCACTATTAGGTACAACACGTCTACCAAGTGTCGCAAAATTCCTTAGGGAAGCCTTTGCTGGGCTTTGTTACAAGAAATAAATAAAGAAGAAAGTGGCCGAGTGTATCTCTCTGTCTAAAAACAGCAAATATCCTGTCGATCAGCTGTTCCTCGCGGAAGCAGCTGGCATCTACATGGGTGCTATTCACGCTCCGTCACTTTTTGTCACAAGTGACTAACGATTTTTTCCTCACTAATTCGCAGCAATTTTTTTTTTCAATGAATTTTTCGTAGAATGGCCGCCATTTTGGAAACATGTTACACTGTGACAGATGCTCTGTTAAAATAAAGCCTAGCTGAATGCTATTACGAGTTTAAATTAAACTTTTTATTGTCGACCTTTAACGGCGCGCTTTTTGTTTGAATGTAAAAATCTTAATCATATTCAATTCCAGATTGTTTGGAAAAATATTTTCGTAGTTTTGTTCGTGGCAAGATTTTTTTTAAATTGTAAATGATATTAAATTGTTATCGACAAATAATGGTTAAAAGTACGTCGGATTTCAGTCTATAGCTGCTATAAAAAGGTATATTTTAGGTAGGTTTCTGTTTATTGTAATGTATGGGCCTTTTTATAATTCGAACGGCACGGCACAGAATTTTTATTACCATTGCCTTCTATGTTCCCAGCTTCTAGTATCACTAGTACATAGGAGGCAATGGTAAGTAATAGGTACAATTTTGCCGTGCCGATTTAGTTTTATAAAAAGGCCCTATGTCACTGTGTGCAAATAAAGTAAATTGTATTGTATTTCCTCATTAGTTATTTCGCAACTACATCGGACAGTACAAATATATTTTTACTTAAAATTATATAGTCAAAATTATCACTGCATATGAACAAGGGCATAGAGCCTAAAACGGCTTTCGCCTAATGCTTATTACCATATTCGAGCAAGCTTATACCTCACTTTTATGTTTATATTAAAATTTTGAAAATAACTGCGAAAATCTTGTACATAATGGCCTTAAATCTGGTAATAATTCGTGTATTATTTTATAAACGAGCCATTTTCATTCTAAACACGAGATACGCTTTCATTAATACGTTTAGACCTAAGTATTTTCTTCAATTTTTAACAGACATGAAAAAAGGAGGTTGTATATTCGGCTTTATGTACGAGTATCTTTCTTTTTATTCTGTTCACATATTTTTCCGTAATTTCTGGACCGACATTCAAAATTCTCTTTTGTTAGAAATAGCTCCGGAAGGTGATCCCATTGTCACTAAGTCAGGATCTGACGATTGAATCTTATGAAAATTGAGGATTAACCTAGAATTTAATAAGCACTACAATGTTTCTTATGTACTTTCTATTTTTTACTCTAAAATTGGAAAAAAAAACTATTTAGAAAAAAAAAATACTGAACTATATTTTAATTTGAAGACTGTATTTGATGTGCCGTTCACGCCAACACTTAGCCCAGAACTTGTTGAAAAGTCGTCTCTCGAATACTGGGAACTTAAGAAAAGTCGAGTTTTAAACTTAAGATAACTAGCTTTGAGAAGCTGGACTCCTCATTTAACTTATAAGAACCCTAGGAAGAAATCAGATCTAGCAAACTGATTAAATTCACTATTTTAAGATGATCGATTTAGAGTTTCTTATATTGGGCGACTTTAAATTAGTTTGTGAAACTTTAGGAGGTTGTTCTCCCTATGAAACTGAACAACCTTACCCAAGGAACTTAGGTCGAAATATTTCAAAAATATTCTCCTATCCATATAATGAGTCTTTTTATATTTCGAAAACGGCACGGCAAAATTGTATTACCATTGCCTCCTACGTAATAGTAATACTAGAAGCTGAGAATTACCATTGCCCTATGGGGGGCAATGGTAATTCAAATTTCGAAGTGCCGTGCCGTGCCGTTCGAATTATAAAAAGGCCTCACCTCGCTAAATTGAAGCCCAGTTGGTAATGAGCCAGACTTGTGATCGGAAGGTCGCGGGTTCAAATCCTGGTGCGGGTTCAAATCGTGATGAAACCCGCCTGTCCAAGAAAATTCATTTCCGAAAGCCTAGCGGTCCACCAACCCGCATTGGGCCAGCGTGGTGGAATATGGCCTAAAACCCCTTCGTGTTTCGAAGGGAGGCCCGTGCCCCTCTGTGGGGACGTATATGGGCTGATGACGAACGCTAAATTTTCCGATCAGCTGATTTGCCTGTGTATGGGAAGTCTACATTTTTTTTTTAAATTTAATATAGGTTCCTTGTGTAAAGTTATTCAGTTACATGGGGAAAACTCACCCTATGTCATGCTACCTACCACGACCTCGGCATATTTTTAGCAATATGTAAAGGCATATCAAAGACAAGCATTCCGCCCGGGACTTCATTCCCTTGGGATTTCGGGAAAATTATGTAGCACTAGCTTTACGCCCGGGACTTCGTCCCCGTGGGAATTTCGGAAAATTATGTAGCCTATGTGTTAATCCAGGGTATCAGCTACCTCCATACCAAATTTGATCAAAATCAGTCCAGCCGATCTTGAGTTATAAGTGTTGTAACAAACACGACTTTCTTTTATATATATACTAGCTTTTCGCCCGGGACTTCGTTCCCGTGGGAATTTTCCCGTCAATTTTCCAATGTTTTTAATAGTTATTCTGCTATTCGGGACGGAGAGAAATACAACAAATCAAAAACCATGGCAATCGGTCCAGCCGTTCTCGAGTTATAAGTGTTGTAACAAACACGACTTTCTTTTATATATATAGAAAATATATAGATAAAAGATATTTTACTCAGGGAGTAGCACTCATGGTGAAAGAATTTTTCAAATCGGTCCAGTAGTTTCGGAGCCTATTCAATGCAAACAAACAAACCATCAAATCTTTCCTCTTTATAATATTATTATAGATTATTAGTATAGAAAAGAAGTTAAAAATAGTCGCCGTTATCGTTAGCTACCGTAAGGCTACTGAAACTGTGATAATTAATTTATGTTAGTCCATGAATTAATTATCACAGTTTCAGTAGCAACCTACACTGTAAAGTGATTTTACTACGAAACACAATGCAAGAGGAGCACAAAATAACAATGTACTTATTAGAGGTCCATCTGGCCTCATTTACCCCGCGATAGGGGTCAACGCGACCACTAAAATTTTCATTTAGCGTTTCATATACCCCAACGGTTCCTAATCTGGGTTTCATTGCCCCCTCAGAGAATAAAACTAATGGGAGATAATAGTGAGAAAATACTTACCAACACAACGCCCGTATTTTGAAATATTCTTTCTACTTCTAGTCTGCAACTTAACCTCTTTGCAAATTTTCAGCTTTCCATATACATAGTCCGTAAGCCCACTGCAAGTTTGCCAATGTGAATGACATTATTTTAAAACGCAAGGTATACAGTCGGAAAAGCTCTAGAAAGCAAAGATCAATTGTATTTCGCACTTTTATACGCGAACAAAGTCGCTGACAGCATATGAGTCCTCTATCATTTAGAGTAGGTATAGTCAAGTGTATGAAAAACTTGACTAACCCTGGTGTCAGAGTTTTCATACCACCAAATCGCCTCTGACTTGGTTTAACCTTAATGACTGTAGTCAATCAAAATGGGTCCATTGGCTTAGAGTGCCCTCAGTAGCACAGAAACGCTCGTAATAAAATGTCAAGCTGGTCACCCATCAGGTTACTTGCCCCTGTGTCCGTTGTTGAGCCTCACTGATCGGTTCAAGTCAGGAAATCTCGTTTTTAATAAGTTCTAGATGTAAGTAGCCTAGGATCCCTGCCAGAAGTATGCAAGAACGTCAAGAACCTTGCGTCTTCTGGGAGGACAAAGGCTGGCTGAAAAAGCCAGCCTGAAACATATCACTCACAACCGAGAAGGCAAATGTGGAAAACTCCCGACAAACATAACAAAGATGCCAAATCATCGTCTTAACATTACTACACTGACGATTGTTTCCTTACGTCAAATTTCACAACAGGTTAATTAGAAAAGGTTGAGAACCAGTGGATCACCCGATGGTTGTAATCCATCCTCGTAATTACTACTCCATGTTGTATTTTAGGCTTGTTTACCTGCCCTAGTTGGTTAATTTATTACCTATTTTAGAATTAAACGACCATTTCTAGGCCTATTCGCTGTTGGTCAGCCAATGTTGGGTCTACATATAAGAGTATCATTTAGCGGTTTCTAAAATGTCGTTTCAATGGAAATTTAACTCCGCGATGTAAGAAAAACATTTCGCAAAACTGTTTAGTTTTTTTTTGTTGTTATTTGCATTCACAGATATGATGTCCGTGCCTTTGTTTGCTAGTTAACTTGTCGTATTAATAATTTTTCTTTTTTTTAAATCCTTATTAATGAAATTTGGTACAGAGATAGATTAGAGCCTGGGAAAGGACATAGGCTACATTTTATCCCACAGTTGGGCAAGATATAACCTGTAGTCCACGCGGGCGGAGAGCTAGTATGTAATAATGCTCTCCATGAGTAAGTTTGTTACTTAGTTTCAAAATGTCGTCTGGTTCCAAAGTGTTCCTTTCCCACTATCTCCCCTCCTATTTATATCTAAATCAAGTATGTTGCGAACATGACTAAACCGGGTTAAGTGCTTATTGCTCGAACTTTTTTTAATTTAATTTCAAAAAGTTAAAACTCCGTTCATTTAATTTGAAACGCCGATTCCTCATCAAGGGGCCTCGTCACGGGAAGTCAATCCCGCTCAAATCAAATTTCACTTCATATTTTCGGGGGAAACTTCTAAAAATCTCCTAATTAAGCTATTTAGCTCCATTGAAAGACGAAATTGTTCCAAACGCCCACGGAATTTTGATTTGAATCAAAACAAAGTTTCAACAAACTTTTTTCCAATTAATCAATTTGGGCGCTTTCATAGTATCGGACAAAGTTGTTTAACAGTATATGGAGTGACTTCAAATTAGCTAGGGATATTTTACGGGCTGATTCTCTTAATAAAACTGAACATGAACTCATTTTCGCCTTGTGGTGATCTGTTGAGAATAACAGCACCCCATTTCTTTCTGTCGGTGTCGCAAGAGGCGACTAAGGAAACACAAATGAGACCTGCCTCCTATTAATCCACCCCAGGCAACGACACCTCAATTTGTTCTGAATCTGTGGTGGCGTCTTATGGTCTCATGCGGTGATCGGTTGAGAATAACACCACCTCATTTCTTCCGTTGCTGTCGTAAGAGGCGACCAAGGAAATACAAATGAGACCTGTCTCCTATTAATCCGCCCGAGGCAACGACATCTCAATTTGTTCTGAATCTGAGGTGGCGTCCTATGGTCTCATGCGGTGATCAGTTGAGAATAAAAGCACACCATTTCTTTCCGTGGGTGTCGTAAGAGGCGACTAAGGAAACACAATGAGACCTGCCTCCTATTAATCAACCCCAGGCAACGACACCTCAATTTGTTCTTAATCTGAGGTGGCGTCCTATGGTCTCATGCGGTGTGGTAGGCTCTGTGAAGGGCCGTCTGGTTCGCGACCACCCTCCTATCGAAGTCAGACGCCAAACAGCTTGCTGTGTTCCGTCTGTGCGTAGCAGTACCAGTGCCTTGTAGGCATTTTCTGGGTTAACTCGCTCCATCGTCGACCTCATCTTTGACCTTTATGGTCAAGATTGAGGTCAAGAGTTAACCCATCTTTTAATAAAAAAAATACCTTGCGTTTTAAAATGATTTTATGCACATACTATGTGCCACATAGGAAAACTTGCCGTGTGCTTACGGATAATCTTTAAATCTGACTGAGGTCGACTCAGTTATGAACTTGGTCAAGATTGAGGTCAAGAGTTAACTCGTCTTATAATAAAAAAAAACCCCGAAGAACCCATGTAAAATTCGACTGCTCTCATACTAAGGCAAGTTGTATTGAGGTATAATTTTTTTTCATATTTCGTTCGACCTATGTTCCTTGGGAAAAGTTGTTAAGTTTCGTGGGATGATTCGGATCCTTGATTTTCGCTACTTAATATATTACGGATGACGCTTTTTTTTATTAATAACTAGCATTCCGCCCGGGACTTCGTTCCCGTGGGAATTTGGGGAAAATTATGTAGCCTATGTGTTAATCCAGTGTGTCTTATAGTAACAAATAATTTTAAATTTCGCGCCATTTCTACACGTGCTGCAATTGCTCGCAGCGACTTTCGAAATGCAACTCAAATAATCGTTGTTCTGAATTAAGTTCAAATACTCGACAACAGATGGCGCCACTACTCTTAATTTCCAAGTATATCTTCAAAAACACGCCCTTTTGGTTAAAACGGGAACTTTCTTGTTCGAGGGGGGATAAAGGGCTATGACACTACATAAGTCCCTTTATCGTGCTGGGACTCCTTTTTAAGTTTTATCGGCCCGCACATTTTATTAACTTAGTTTTATTATATACTAGCTTTTCGCCCGGGACTTCGTTCCCGTGGGAATTTCCCCGTCAATTTTCCAATGTTTTTAATAGTTATTCTGCTATTCGGGACGGAGAGAAATACATCAAATCAAAAACCATGGAAATCGGTCCAGCCGTTCTCGAGTTATAAGTGTTGTAACAAACACGACTTTCTTTTATATATATAGATAATGATGGGTTTACTCTTGAACACAATCTAGCACAATGGCAAAGATGCGGTCGAGGATGTAGCAAGCTCACCCAGAAAACGCCTCTCCACTGGAACTTTAAAGACGTTTAACGCTTAAAAACAATGCGATTTCCAATCGAATATTAGAAACTTGTTTAATACATTTCTTTAAGTTTAGAGAGAGAAAATAGTAAGTAAATCTAAGAGACCTAACAACCATATTTTGATTCCGCTTATGGCATTTATTTTTGGACCGTTTACAGATATTTTTTTTTGTTTTAAGCACCT
Organism: Aproaerema taeniolella; assembly: GCA_949987775.1. Taxonomy (NCBI): domain Eukaryota; kingdom Metazoa; phylum Arthropoda; class Insecta; order Lepidoptera; family Gelechiidae; genus Aproaerema; species Aproaerema taeniolella. The sequence goes on from OX465245.1 coordinate 18,947,571, forward strand.
TGTATAGTATACTGGGTGAAAAAGTACCTCCTAGCTTTATTCAAAATCCTGAACCAGTATCACTCAAAGAACACATTTATAAAATAAAATAAAAAAATTATATGTTTTCCTACACTAGGCACGCGAGGGGTGCGGGTAGCGCTCGGGGGTTGCGCCCGAGTGGTGTCTACGTTTAGGAAAAAAATAAAATCCCCCCCCCCCAAAAAAAAGTGTTCAGTAAGTGATACTGGTTCAGGATTTTCAATAAAGCTAGGAGGTTCTTTTTAAACTAGTATAGTTTTTTGCATAAAAAAACTTATGTTCGTTTAGTAACCATTTTATTTGTCTCTTTTCAGGTAAGTGTGCTGTTGGAGCTTTGACTTCCTATCATCATCGGTAAATTATACATAGTATATTGTCATTAGTAAATGCTGGAAAAATAGAATGAAGGTAAAAATATTTAAAATGTTATTGCTTTATTATTACCATTAAAATTTTATATTATCCCCGATGAACATATAGGCTACATAATTTTCCCGAATTCCCACGGGAACTAAGTCCTAGGCGGAAAGCTAGTATTAGATATAACCATACAGAAATACTTATGTAGATCTCAGTTAAAATCCTTACAAGTACATACATACATACGCTCACGCCTGTAATCCCTAACGGGGTAGGCAGAGCATCAGTGGTTCTAGAAAACCACTTAATGCCACGTTTGACACAAATGGTGAGGGTTATTAGATGGAACAAGTTGTGTAATGGTGAGAGGTGGTCAGCTTTTCGCCCATGATACAGCAAGACCCTCACGTCCCACTTACTGATTTTTACAGCATGCCTGGGAAGAGTAGGCAGCTGGCACATTCAAAGTTTTTCTTTCACTCCCAGTACAGGGTGGAAGGATGCGAATATTATATCGTCCCACCTTTCGAGAAAATACGAGACTCTTCGCCAAAATTCACAATATCCACTGTTTGTCAACCAATTAACAATGTTTGCTTGTGAACATTAAGTTTAAACTATACAAATTAATGTTTTCTTTGATTTATGAGAGCTTTGTTTAAAGCGATGTGAAATCTGAGGTAATTTTCGCCCGAAACAGCTAAATATTTATTTTGTACAGTTAAGGAATGCTTTGCCTATCTAAATAACGATGTTAATTGAAGGATTTCTTAGTCTTACTAATAAATTGGCGTATTTGCTGAACTATTTATTACTATCTTACAGTAATCAGATACTGTAATCAGATTGGAGTTCTAAGAAATAAAGTCAAACATAACCTCTTTCTTTTTTGAAGTTGGTTAAAAATTGTTTTTTTAAGTGCGTTACTGCACTATTTTGTATGACGTTATATCTTTAAAATGTTCGTCTTTTTTTTAAGTTTAGAATTTTTAGTAGCCAATAGAGAAAAATAACTCTAAACTTTTTATACAACGTTGAAAAGATTTTTGAAATGTTCTCTTTTGGCCATACAGGCACATTATAGAAAACTTCAAAAAACATAAATTCACAAGTAAAAACATACATAAATAAATAAAACGCCTTACACTCAAAGGCCAACACTAAGGTTTTCCCTTGTGTAGTGGGTCCCTCAGAACACACATAAAGACAGACACAAATACTATGGCCCGAGAACAAACATCTGCTTATTACACAAATATTTGCCCCGACGGGATTCGAACCCAGGACCCGTCGATCAAGACTACCACTCGACCAAATCGGCCGTCGAACAACTAGACTTATCCTTTCCGTATTCACCACAAAGATTTATTTGAAATTCGAATCCGGAAAACAAAACATCGCGATCAAGAGAAGCCATTAAAACAAAAGTCAGCTCCCGCTAGATCTTCAATAATATAATTGAATCAAACTCGACGATTACTTGCTAACTATGTCACCGTGTATTCCAAATTCGATTTACAGCAGCGCTCAGATTCATTACCTTCAATTTCAAATTCGGAATGGCGCCAGAATTTTGATGAAGGCAATTTATGATACTGCGTTCCGTTATCGCTGAGTATAAGCGCCTTACTGCCTTGAAAATAATTGTCTTTAAGCTACAATTAATATTACTTGAGCGAAATTGTTAATGAGCGCCTTTGGGCTGTCACTCAGGCTGCTTTACTCTGGGCTGTGAAGCGCGCACTTGCTGACTCGGAGATTCTCTCCAGTGATTTGCATAAACGTATACTCTGTTCATGTCTTAGAATATTAAAGATGCTGTAGTTAAGTAACTGTGTTATGAATGGATACCTATTATATTAATAAGTCTTTAATGTAAGTACGTAAAAGGTCGGCGCTATTTCAACCTTTAACCAACTTCAAAAAAACTAGGACGAGGTTTTATGTTCGATTGTCGTCATCAGCTCCTTTACGTCCCCACCAAGGGGTCAGGCCTCCCTTTGAAACATCGAAGCGACCTTAGGCCGTAGTCCACCATGCTGGCCCAATGTTCGAATGTATGTATTCCCTTTTTTTTGTATGTATGTTTACCGATTTCTCTGCCAATTGTCGGCTAATTTTCAAAATTCCTTTTTTATTTAAAAGAATATACTAAAGAAGGTGGTCCTATTGTTACCACGTCAGGGTCTAATGGTAGGATCCCAGAGAAATCGAAGGCAACCCTCAAATTGTAAGTATATGAACTTACTATGTTTTCATTTACTTTATAAATTACTGAAAATGGAAAAAACATTCAAAACAACTACTTATAAAAGAGAAAAATAAATAAAAAGTTATTGTATGTGCTAGGTACCTAATAATCTTGCTTGAAGTCGGTGCCAAACCAAATAGGTTTCATAGGCTATATAATATGTCAATAGACAATACGTTATTGATGACGTATGGTCGTTAGTGTACCAATTATTTGGTGTGACGTGTTCTGACGTCTATTACCAATTAGGTTATTGGGCTTTGTTGTTAATGAATCGGTAATTGATCAAAATAATTGATAGTTGATATCAATAATATTGATCAAACTTTGTCAGTTAGTCTTCTTTTTCTTATCGTGTAGGTATAGTCAAGTGTGTGGCAAACTTGGGTAATCCTAGTGTCAAAGTTTCCAACTGCAAAATGGCCTCTGACTTGGTTTTAACGACTGTAGTCAATCGACAACAGCTGGGACCGACTGCTTAACGTGCCCTCCGAAGCACGAAACCGCTCGTGATAAATTGCCACTTTTTGGTCATCCATCAGGTTCCCTGCCTCTGTGTGCGTTGCTTAACCTCACTGATCGGTTGAAATCAGCTAGCGCCACTGGGCTACAAGCGCTTATCAGTTAGTCATTTCAGTCTGTAATTAAAATGTGTCTAACACATGATAAAGGTCGTTTTCTGCAAAATTAACATATATAGACGCTTCTTCTTTTTACCCAGCCGCCAAGGAAGGGTTATTTCCGTTTCGGTGAACACTTAGACCAGCCTGGCTCAGCAAATGGCCTGTTCTACAGCCTTCTGATTTGCTTCAGTTAGGTCGCCCTGTGTGCGTAGTTTTGTCAAGGCTATGCATTTTTCCAACGAATTATTTATTTATTAAACAGTTTATTATACACGGGACAAATAACACACATTTATAGAGACAAATAGAAAAACGAACACAAAAGGCACAGTTTATTTCTCAAAGAAATTTCTTCCAGCAGACCTGGGACAGTGAGAGGCGTAAAAGAATTAAAGACAGACGTGCACAGTAACCATTCAAATCTAAATACATACTATAAACTACATATAAATACAACTACTAATTATTGTTTTGTCTTCTTATCGTTTTGTAGTTATAGCCCAGTTGGCTTAGACTGAAATGTATTCCGTACACGTAGCCTTCCCAAACTTGTCTAGAAATAGGCGGTCTACGGGTCTACACGTACTAAAACATCCCAGCATCATTTTACACCTCAATTTGTGCGACATTTGACGCGTATTTTATTTCCACGTACTAAAACCTCCATCCTCTGTAAAATGTTGTACTTACTGCCAAACCAAGAACCGCTCTCATACATTATTTATTGACAAAGGACTGGGATTTGCATATCTCCAGAGTTATTGGACAAGTTTTATATTTTCTCATTCAATATTAAAGATTAGAGGCGCGCTAAGGGAATATATTTAGCATGTTATGAAGAAGCTATGGAGTGGGAACGGGATCATATTTTCTTGTAAACGTTTCGGTTCTGACAACAGGTGTGGCGATATTAAAATTTTGTACCGTGATCGCTTAAATCTTTGTCAAACAAGTTTAAAAGTTGGCTTAGGCATTATTGAGTGAAAAAGCCTCAAGAAGAAATATATTTTTGTCTTGTATCTTTTTTTTTTATATCGCTCCTTCGATGCTGGACTGACTAGGAGTGAAAGAAAAACTTGGAATGTGCCAGCTACCTACTCTTTTCAGGTATACAGTAAAAGTCTGTAAGTGGGATGCGAGAAGTGTTTAGCGGTCCACCAACCCTCATTGGGCTAGCGTGGTGGACTATATAGGCTATAGGCTTCACCCCCTTCACTGTTTCGAAGTGAGACCCGTGCCCCTCGATGGGGACGTATGGAATATTGAAGATTATAATCCTTTTTTCATCCCGCTGCTGGGAGTTAATTCGTTGGGTTGCCAGGGGCCTTAGCATACGCGCGGGTAGCTGTCGATTGACACCAGGCTTAGTCAAGTTTGCTACCTAAACCAAAACGTATACAGGAACATTGGTTTGTTCATCCAGGGTTTATGCGTCTCCCATCATCCTCTGTCCAGCTCCCGAAAACGTTAAACAAAGTCGCTCGTAAAAAATTAAGCTCTGCCTGTGCCGCTCGCGGAAATATTCCTCAGTTTTCATTAAATATAGATAATGTGCGTCGTCAAGTTTGTCCAGAGAATCCCTAATAAAGAGACGGAAACGAAGTTATGATTCCCATTTTGAAATGCAATTTTTTTTTCATTATTTTTTGGAGGAGAAAAGTTAGGAGAGAGACTTTTTATTTAGAATTTTCTGTGCCTTCCTTCTTTTTCGTTTTCTAAAAAAAATATCCTTCCGTTACACCTGTGTTAACCCCTACGGGGTAGACAGAGCATTAAGCGGGCATATAGACACTTAACTCGTCAATCAACTGGTATGCTGATGATTGTTAAATTAAATGTGCCATAAAGGATTTTACAATACAGTACAAAATGTTATAAAATGTTATTTTAAAACCTATGATAGTTTTTTTAGCCTTTCACCACAATCTAGCAATATCCTCAAGTCCTTTTAACTTATGTTTACAATACGCCTGGAAAATTTAGCAACTGGCACACTCGTAAAATAAATTGTAAAAGAGGTTATGATTTTTTCAAACCAAGTCGTTTGACGACGCGAGATTCCGCAAATCCCCCCAATTCCATCTTAACATTGCAGAAAAAAATAAATCTTTTACATGACACATGTACTGTTTACATTAAAAAAAAACTTCCCTCGCATTATCTTAAAACGTGACGTCATAAACTGCCGCGGTGGAAAATACGCTCTCTGTTCGGACGGGTTCTCATGAATTTTAACGGTTACAAGTGTCAAGTTTTGAATAATGCACACATGGTAACACTGATGGACGCGTACTACAGAGCGCCATATTCTTCGCCTGATAGATTTTTGAACAGCGAATCCAAATTGTTTTGTCTTGAGGTTTTGTAGGCTTGTTTTCGCATACTTTTTATTTTTCTGTTTGAATTATTCCTAAGTCGTAAGAGAAAGAAATATAAAGCAAATGTTCTTAGTGTCTCTCGGAAAACTTTGAAATTATAACAAAAAAAAGCTGGAATAAGCTGTGCCTTTTGTGTTTTTTTATCTATTTGTCTGTGTACATATTTGTAATTTGTTCTGTGTACTATAAAATGTTAAATAAATAAAACTTAATGAAATGCCTAACAATATAATTCATAATTTTATGAATTATTGTAGATATGAAAATTAAAACGGAACAACAATAAAATACGTAATTATGAAGTCAAATTGTTATAGGCGATAAAGTTAAATAATTTATAGACGTAAAAAGAATTGGTATGCATTTAGAAAATCTATGACAAATGAAGCTTAATTAAGTTTAAAGTAAAATTTAAAAAAATTGTATCACCCCCGACATTCGATTGCTTATAACTTTTAAGGGGTCGTCCACAAATTACGTAACGCAAAATTCTTGAATTTTTGACCCCCCCCTCCCCTCATGTAACAGGACCGTCACGCTTAGCTGAGACCCCCCTTCAATTCCGTTACGTAAGAAGTGCTTTGTAAAAAAAAAATATAGTGTTTTACGGCTCTGGAAACCGAGTCCGCCCGCGCGGTGTAGCCAATATTATCTCAGAGAAATACCCGCAAATGAGGGATGTGCAAAACTAATTAAAATAACGTGTACTAATAAAAAATTGTGCGTCACGTAATGCAAAACTTGACACCCCCCCTCCCCCAACGTAACAGGACCGTAACGCTTGGCCGGATTCCCCCCCTCCCCCCTTCCCCTAATTTGCGTTACGTAATTTGTGAACGACCCCTAAACGGCTAAACCAAGCAAATATAGCTAAGAACCATCTCGATTGCGACAACATTCGTATAGGAGCTACGATACCACAGACAGACATGCAGACAAACAGAAACACGCGTCAAACTTATAACACTCTCTTTTTTGCCGGGGTTAAAACAATTTTTGTAACTTCGATAGCAAATGTAACTATTTAATTAAACAAACGAGGTATCGCACAAGTATAATATATCTTTTCACTTGAAAACTACGCAAAAGTGTCTAAAAACATACCCGCTATAGTACCCAAGCCTAAAATTATATTCCAAAACACAGAATTTTTCAGCACAAATTCTTGAAATCATATTAGGTACCTTTTCAATCGCTTTTATAGAATAAGTTTTCTAAGAAATGTTTTTACGTTTTGGATAAGACTAGTTATATTAAACCGTCAGCACTTCATAGATATGTCACGAAAATAGTTTTTAGTGTTAAATTGTCTTTTCTGTTCGTAGAAAAGACAAAATTCCAAGATGTGCTGGAAATAATGCTCTATATAACTAATAGCAAATGTGGTTAGGTGGGCGGTGCGAAAATAGGATCTCTATAGGTTTACCGATCAGTGAGGTTAAGCAACGTTCACAGAGGCAGGGAACCTGATGGGTGACCAAAGTGGCAATTTATCACGAGCGTTGCCGTGCTTCGGAGGGCACGTTAAGCTGTCGGTCCCGGCTGTTGTCGATTGACTGCAGAGGCCATTGTGCGGTTTGAAAATTCTGACACCAGGGTTAGCCAAGTTCGCCACATAAGAAGAAGAAGATAGGTCTAATACTTAGCTTTTTTTTGGATTTCTGCCTGGGACTAAGTTTTATTGAGGCAAAAAGGACCAGCCTACATACATATTACACTAGCGTTCCGCCCGGCACTTCGTTCCCGGGAGAATTCGGGAAAAATTATGTAGCTTATGTTACTCCGGGATATTGTAGCATTTTAATGATAAAAGAATTTTCAAATCGGTCCGGTACTTTCAGAGCCTATTCGATGCAAACAAACAATCAAATCTTTCCTATTCATAATGTTAGTGTAGATAAAAACATATATGCTCTCGTCTTTTTGCCATTGGGGTAGGCAGAGATCACAGAGCACACATAATGCATGCGCAGGACATTACAAAAAAGATTTGTAGGAACATTTCATTTTACTTTTCGAGGTGGGGCCTTTACTGTAGCTATGCGCCATTTACTTACTGCAAGACATCCATTTTGAAAATTAAGAGGACTGACTTGCACTTTTTAAAAATCTATATCTATATCTATTATCTATATATATAAAAGAAAGTCGTGTTTGTTACAACACTTATAACTCAAGATCGGCTGGACTGATTTTGATCAAATTTGGTATGGAGGTAGCTGATACCCTGGATTAACACATACGCCACACAATTTTCCGAAATTCCCACGGGAATCGTGTTAGTTACACCACTTATAACTCAAGATCGGCTGGACCGATTTCCATGGTTTTTGATTTGTTGTATTTCTCTCCGTCCCGAATATCAGAATAACTATTAAAAACATTGGAAAATTGACGGGAAAATTCCCACGGGAACGAAGTCCCGGGCGAAAAGCTAGTATAATATATAACGTAACTTACCCATATAAAACAAAGGATTTGAAACGCTTTTGTAAGGTCAGCTGGCAGATTTTTAAGTTTCATACCTATATTAAAAGTACTCATTCATGCGTGCATATACGCCTTGTTTTGTTAAGTTTTCCTTTCTCTCCCAAATCGAATATTCGGTTTCCTTTGGTATATTACTCCACAGAGTAAGTAATGTATTGGAATTAGTACGTCTTGCCATGAAATAATGGTATCTGTCCACCTTAGCGCCCAGTTCGGCCGCAACTCCGCACTCTGAATCAATTCTCCTTCACTCCCCACTCGAATTTCGACCTTAAGAAATAAGATTAAAGCGCAATATTACATGAGGGTGTTCATGATTTAGAGTTGCTCAGAAAACCTTTCGGTTTTGGTAATCTGCTTTGGAGCAATCGCAATTAATGTGCTCCCAACACGGCGTGAGGGGATGACAGAGATATAGTGAGCCTGGAATTTCTTCCTTTATATTATTTAGGAGCAGTGGGAAGGAAGTTAAGGATGAAAACGTAATACAATTTAGTATACACTCATATTCAGTATATGCTCATCAAAAATACCCGAAAAAGTATGAATATAATTATACAAAAAATAGAAAAAATGTTTTCTTGAACTGCGAGAAATAAGGGTTTGAGCGGGGTGCTAAATATTTAATTGTTTTTTTTTGTATTTCAAACCTAAGATAGTCATGTGGCAATGTAATAATAAATTATATGATATAAAAGGATATACGTATAGAGTTGAAACTCTCAGTATAAGAAAGTGCTATACTTACAGTTCTTACACAATATAAAGTTGCTTAGGCCTAAATTAGAAAAAATGATATGAAAATTAAAAAAAAAAAAATACGTATTTTTGTATTTAACTGTTTAGAGTAGATGGCAGATTTAATTACCGTCTCTTTTCAACAAAGTTCAACTTAAACAAAATGTGTTTATTAGAACTGAAAGTACAGAAGATACTGCACTTGCTTATACTGAAAGTTTTCTTCTTCTTATAGTATCAATAGTTAAATGGTTTTGGTCAAAAAAGGGCCACGACAACTGCATTACGAAGCAGGTCCCTGAGTGGATACGAAGCAGGGAAGTTGTGACAGATACAGAAAGTTCTGTCCTAGGAAACAATACAATACAATCTACTTTATTGCACTCCAACACTAGTAAGGTACAGTTACATTTATTTTACACGAAAATTTATGTCAGGGTACAAAAGGCGGCCCCATTGCTAAGAAGCAATATCTTATCGGCAACTTTTGGGTGTGCAGAAAAAGTAACAAATCGTATAGAAAATAACTCAAAATTAAATATTGTGATTAAATATGTTATTTAACCACCGACGTTTTGGGCCTTAATAAATAAAACCACAACTTAGACAAAATTTAAAAATGTCTGTATGGCCATAAATTCCTTTGTCTTACCCAAAAGGGGCAAATCAAATAACAAGAAAATGACATAAGTCAGTCAAAGTGGTGTTTTAATGTTTTGTGGTAAAGCAGTTATTCTTCTTCTAATCGGTATCGATGGAAGTTAGAAGTAAGCTTGAAGTTTGGACCGTCACTTGAGCTGTTGTTTCATGGTTTAAAAACACACTACATAAATTACATGTCTGAAAAAAATGATCACAATTTTTTTTTCTTCGTATTTTGACCTATGTTCCTTGGGGAAGTTGTTCCGTTTCATGGACTGATTAACCAACCGAGAGGTTGAAAGAGAGATACCTAAAGCCCTGTATACCTACTTGAACTGTACAATGTACATGTATTTGTATATCCTTGTTGATAACCGAGGGTCACCTCAGGGGATCCAAGCACAATGCCACACAATTTTCAACTATTGTGACTTCGAAGCGACAACGTACAACTTAAATTGGGTTTTCCTTACAACTGAGCCGATACTATTTATCTCTATTCGTGAAGGACAAGTGTTTATCTCGTGTTTTCTGCGGCTGACGTATCTGTTCGGTTAGGAAGTGTTTTGGTATTTGTTCTTTATCCTATACTAGCATTTCGCTCCGGACTTCGTTCCCGTGGAAATTCGGAAAAATTATGAAGCCTATGTTACTCAGGTATAATGTAGCATCCTAATGGTGAAAGAATTTTTGAAATCGGTCCAGTAGTTTTCAAGTTTATTCGTTACATACAAAAATACAAATCTTTCCTCTTTATAATATTAGTGTAGACTAGCATTTCGCTCGGGACTTAGTATCCGTAGGAATTCGGGAAAAATATGTAGCCTATTTTACTCAGGGATAATTTAGCATCCTAATAGTGAAAGAATTTTTGAAATTGGTCTAGTAGTTACATACAAACATATTACCTCTATCATTTCCTCTTTATATAATATTAGTATTTAGTATAGATAGGTATATATGCATATTGTTATCAGTCAACTCAGGTGCTGACTGAAAAACAGCCTGGCTGAGGCAGCACCTTTTCACCACATTATTCATTTGTAACTTGTTTGTCGTCTGTTTTAGATTTTGAATACATTTCTTTTTCTTTCTTTATTTACTCACGAGAGCAAAAAAAAAAACAAAAAAAATGCTCCTGTGGCATTGTTCGTTGCCTCTCCGGTGACAAGTGCTTTAAATACTTGTAACAGCAATTAATTTGAGTAATTATAAGCTTGATAGGTAAAGGTACTATGTTTGCAAAAAAGGATTCCTCCTCTGTACACACTGGGAAATCTGTGATTGGCTTCATGAAATGAATTATGCTAGTACAGTTTCTAGACGTGTCATAATGAAATTTTCGCTACTTAACATTGCATAAACTTAAATCAGTTCCGATTAAATACGCTTTAACCCTCTCAGATTACAATTGGCATGTGTACTTGAAATACATACCAATTACTGGTACTGTGTAATCTGTACCTAACATGTACTAGGTAGCTTAGACTAACTAGTACATAACCTGTGGCTCAGAACTTTATGGTAGAAGGTCCCTCGACCTAATGAGATATTTTTGCACATTGTTAATTTTTTAGACCATTATTGATGAGCAGTGAATGATTTCTCAAGTTTTTAACATATTTTTACGGGTTCTTACCAAAATTTTTGATTTGAAATGAATTTCCAACGAAAATCGTGGTAAGGAGCTGTTTATTAAAAATGTTAAAAACTTTTAATAAAAACCTCGAAAATCTGAGTCAAAATAAAGTATTTCTTAAGTTATTGGGAATCAGAATGACAAATATCAGTTTGTCTGGGGTGATACAAAATGTTTATTTTTTTATTTCTATAAACCTTGTTCACTAGCATATCTAGACCTAATATTCTAAGCAAAATGTCAATCGATCCCTAGCTCGAGGGCGATAGGCACCTGATGTTAGTTATGTATGCGTTCATCTCACATTGCCTTGGGAATAACTGGATTGCAGTTGGGGTATTGTGTGTCAAAGGCAGTATGGTCAGCTGCAAGGCGACGTTTAACCAGTGTAAACTGGTCCTTCTGATCGAATATTAAGTGGGGGAGTCGTGTCTCCGCTTATACTGGATGAACGAACCTGTGTTGAAGAGTTTATCCTGTATTTTAGATGTGGACTTCATTTCCCTTCCAATCAGCACTCTCAACTAGCGAAACGTATTTGTATACAAACGTCAAAATGTTTAAAAATATGCCAAATGTTTAGAATAGCAAAATGACCAAATCAAGCTTAAAACAAAGTTTTCCGTTTACTCTTTTTTTACTTCTTAAGGACATAGTTTATTTATTTATAATTCTTAGGTCCGTATTGCAGAACGCGACTCAGACTCTGATCTAAACTTGAGTAGCAGTCGTCTTTGTTATTTTGATAGTGAGAGAAAGAGGCAGTCAATACTTAAGTATACATCAAGACTTGAGTCTCCTTCTGTGACATGGGCCTAAGTTTCTGCTCCTAAGTTCTATGTTACTTTCTAGTCCTCAAACTACTCCTTTATCAAAAAAGAAGAAGAAACAAAAAAATCAACTCTATAATAATAAGAAAACATGTTGGTTCACCACGCACGTAGAACTCATGGCTTTCGGGACAGTTCGCCAAAAAAACTCAAAAATCATAAAATAACTGTCGGGTTTATTTATCAGTTTCTACGTACTTACCGACTTAAAGAAGAAAGTTTCTTTCGATCGACGCAAAAAGAAAGTTTTGTTCATTTCCGTTTATTTTCGTTAATTCCCGAAATTAAACGAAACCTACGAGAACTGTCCTGAACAAATGTTTGAAAACATTCAAGTTTATAAAAAAGTTTCCTGTCCAAGTCTGGTAATTATTTTTATTGCAAAAATTGACTCATTTGGTTTAGTAGAGGCAGTGAAATTGCTTCGGATTCGATTCTATTTTTACTTGTATCATATGTACTCGCATGTATTTACAACCAAAAAAGTTTTATATCAGTAATCTAGCTTCCTTAGTACAAGCCTTGCTTTGATTTGGGTTATATAGCGCTGTATGAATTGTCCAAGAATATTGATTTATCTATAAGTGTTTTTTTAAGTGCGTGTGTACTGTACCTCTCACTATTATGCGTCATGTTTCATCAAATAACCCTAGGAAAGATGTCGAATGTGGCATGAAGTAGTTCTAGAACCGCTGAACATTTTATCATTTGAAACACAATCTCTACCTTATATTATGATCTTGACCCAGCATTTTAGGCATTTTGAGTATTAGACATTTTGAGAGTAAGTCCTTTTACGACTCTGTAACCATTTTCATTGGTTTGTGCGACCCTTTCTTGTCAGGTCATTCCATAGATGCACAAAACGTCATTGCAGCCTCTAATACATCACGTAAAGGCTATCCGATTCCCCATACTAGTTTGGACACAGCCCCTGGAGGCATGTAGGAATTTGCGTGATAAACGATCTATTCTCTACAAATGACCACACGTTACAGACAAACGTTATGGACGTGGCAGGCAACACGCCAGTCATATCGAATATTAAACTAACAAACAAACGACTAGTTCTGATTTTTTTATATGTTGTTAAGACCACTACCAGGATCGTACATCCAAGATTGTTGCTTCAAAAGATATGTGCCAATTTCCTGGGATTTCAGGTAAATTACTAGGGAAATCGCGAAATTTTTGCACTAGTCGCTAAAGTTAGCACAGGTCTTTCGAAGCTGCAAACTTGGATATACGATACTGGTAGTAGTCCTAAGAACTTAGATTTAAACAGAATTAGCCGTTAGTTTGCTTAATTAGACATTTTTCACAAAAATAATATTTCAAAATAAGTAACGAATAAATAAGTATTATTCATAATCAGTAAAATTATATCTTTTAATTTAATTTCCCCTTCGTGTTTCGAAGGGAGGCCCGTGCTCCTCGGTGGTCCACCACTATTTAGGCCATAGTCCACCACGCTGGCCTAATGCGGGTTGGTGGACCACTCGTCTTTCGAAAATAAATTTTCTTAGACGGGCGGGTTTCATCACGATGTTTTCCTTCACCGTTGAGCAAGTGATAATTAGAAATCCGTACATAAATCCGAATTTAGTGGTACATGCCCGCACCAGGATTTACACTCTTGGTTATTGCAAATCAATTTCGATTTAAAGAATCTTCATTCTCATTTAGACAATAACCTTCAGTCTGTTCCATAAAAAAATGTTATTCTAATATAATATTTGTTGTCGCTACACAGAGACCGACTTCATTCAAATAAAAAATTTAAATAATAATTAACAGTTGTCACCAAATGTGGTTCACTTCGATGACTATTGACTATGCAATACCATAATTTTCGTGTCTGGCACCAAACGAAAATCACAGAAAGAAAATGAAACCTTCCGTCTGACATATCCAAACCCGTTGCAGTTTTCCACCACCGTGTGTGGTGTGGTTACCCCCCGTGACGTCACGTCGGCTCGATTGCACGACGCAGTGCATACGGTATGACTGCAGGCGGCAAATGCAGATGCAGAATTGCATGTTTCGCCTATTGTTCTAATTCGAATACTACCTGTAATGTGTCGCGACTTTTTGGGTTAACTATTTAATTGATATGGTAAAAAGGTACAATATATTAAGTGAAAACATTATAGAAAACGGATACAAATTATTTTTGGTCAACTAGCTTTCCGCCTGGGACTTCGTGGGAATTTATGAAAATTATGCAGCCTATGTGTTAATCCAGGGTGTCAGCTACCTACATACTAAATTTTATCAAAATTGGTTCAGCCTATTGAGCGTGAAAGAGTAACAAACATCCATCCATTCATACATCCTCGCAAACTATCACATTTGTTGGCAGGGTGCAAAGCGGGTGGAGGGAGTAGCCTAAACGATCACAGCGCTCGCTACGGCTAAAATTGACATTATTGTCGCTGACTTGAGCTGTCAAATCCATATTGCAGTAAACATTTTCTAATCGTTTTTGAGATAAATTTAATATGGTCCTAGTAAGATGTGTTATTGTGAATGTATTCTCTAATACAGTAAAATAACACAAGATTTCATTAATTTTTTTCAAAATATTTACTTACTTCTCGCCTGACAGCTGTAACAATATTGTCCATAATGGCCACCTATCACGTGGCGCTGTTGTTGCGCACGGTCCCAATAATATTAGTAGGATTTGAGCCTTACCTTCGCCTTTTAGAATAGAATAAGAGTTTACTTTTTAAATTCTGCACCACACAATGAACATAACAGTAACACAAAAACATACATATCCATTATCCATACCCATAATACGTAACCTTTGTTGTACATTTACTTTCCAAAATAAATCAGACTAGTATAATCAGTTGAGTACTAAAAAAATAGTTAAGGAATATAGACGCTTAAAGCCCTAACATTAATGCAGCCGCTTTTAAGCAAATTACCCACGTTTTTATAACTTAAAAGCTCAGACAGGCGCTTTAATTTTGTTTTTCAATTCTTGGGAATTTGTAAATGTAGCACTCAGATTAGACTTCAATTCAAAGTTTTACGACTATCGTCAATTTAGTATCTCTTCGTATGATTCTAACTAGCTACTGGAACAAGGGCATTCACCTTGCAAATATCTCCCCTAAGGTAACCCTGCTAAATACGGGGGAGTCGAAAATAAATTTCCACCCTCACCCTAATTCAAATAACACGGAGTATCCCCTTACGGTCGAACCCCAGGCGTTGCCATGGCGACCGTCCTTTGTGAAAACTGCATCGTGCTGGGATGTAAACATTCCAGAGACTGCTCTGCAGTTTAGGCACCCCCGACGACGCCATTATTGACGTTTTGGCGCGACTCTCCGCTCCTTCCGGCATTTCGTTCAGTCCGCTATAAATTACCCGAAAATATTGAGTAAAGCGTCTCTATTTATCACATTTATGGCTCTTCAGTATCTTTAAGGTCAGGGGCTCTGTAAAACGGTTTACGTCCTACCACTGGGTAGTTGAAAATTTGCTAGACGATCTGTTTTATGTTTATAGCCCAATAGAGAATGCCATGCTTGTATATATTTTAAGTTGCTTTAACAAGTTTTCTCTTTTGTTGCAGGGATGCCGGTTTCCTGAAGATGGCCTCACGCACCCCGTCCCTTGAGTCGCTGCCCGGTGCTAACTCTATAGGTTCGCTGGAGCGTGGCTCCTTATCACCCTTGACTTTGAGCGGCTCTTCACCTCCCGCAAGTGACTCCGCCGTATGTGATCTGCGAGAGTTCGACGGCCTAGACACCATCTGCGCGATCTGCCGTGAGACATTCGTCGACCCAAAAGTACTCAACTGCTTCCATACGTTTTGTCGTGCCTGCCTAGAGAGGGAGCAGACACATCCTGACAAAGTAACGTGTGTCACTTGCCGCGTAGACAGCCAACTACCGGCGGCAGGTGTCCCTGGACTGCTTACTAACCTTGTGGTTGCTGCTGCTGTGGAACAGGACGCTGACCTACTTCCGACCACTCGTCAGACCAACTCACCGTCCGCCCGCTGCACCGGCTGCAAATCCAAGGAATCTGACGCTGTAGCTCGCTGCGTCGACTGCGCCAACTTTCTCTGCCCAAACTGCGTCATGGCGCACCAATTCATGCACTGCTTCGAAGGTCACCGCGTACTGACCTTCGCAGAATTGAAAGATGATAAGGGCCTTCTCGGATCCACACTTACGACAAGCGGCGACAAAACAGCATTCTGCCCGCGACACAAAAACGACATTCTTAAGTATTTCTGCCGTACTTGCTCCGTGCCGGTGTGCAAAGAATGCACCATCATCGAACATCCAGCGGCCTTACACGACTGCGAACACTTGTCCGACGCAGGGCCTAAACAATTAGAATTAATGCAACAGGCAGTAAACGAAGCTAAGACCCGTGCCACTGAAATAAGGCATGTCGTCAAGACTGTTGAGCACGCCGCCGGGAAACTCCAAGTTCAGTACCACAAAGCTCAAAATGAAATAAACGATACGTTCCAATTTTACCGCTCAATGCTTGAGGAACGTAAACAGGAATTACTGAAGGAACTCGAAAGCGTTTTCTCTACAAAACAAATTGCTCTTACTGTAGTGGGGCAGAAAGCTCAAGAGACTGTCGATAAGATTTACCAAACATGCGACTTTGTAGAACGACTGACTAAATGCGCAAATATAGCCGAAATCTTGATGTTCCGAAAACTTTTAGATTCAAAGCTACAATCTCTGATGAGTTCCAATCCAGAACAGAGCGTACAAACCGCTTGCGAGCTTGAATTTGTTTCAAATTATCAAGCTATTCAAGTTGGCGTTCGAAACACGTTTGGTTACGTACGTTCGAATTCTGAAGCGAATGTTGGTCCATCAAAGCAACCGCCGATTGCTCGTCCCACAAATGGCTCTCTATTAAATGGCGGATCATCCTCCAGCAGCAGCAGTGTAAATGGAAGCTCTGGGAGCTTGAATGGTGGGATTCATCTCCCGACTGGACTCAATGGGGTGCTCGATCGCCCCTACACAAACGGACTCCTTGGACCCACTAGCCAATCGACATCACCGTTCGAGTCGAACATCATTTCTAAGCGTTTTAACAGTGCCAATAGCCTAGGTCCATTCTCTACTGCCATTGGAGATATTAATTTGAACGGAATTAATCCCTATGAGAAATGGTCAAATGGAGGCTGCGACTCTCTTTTTCCGCCTGCAACTGCTGATCCATATTCGCTTACAAGCAGCGCCCATGCAGACCCTATTTTAGATCTGACCAACAAACTTATTTCTACGGCTATCTTCCCGCCAAAATCTCAAATTAAGCGGCAAAAGATGATCTATCACTGCAAATTCGGTGAATTCGGTGTGATGGAGGGTCAATTCACTGAACCGAGCGGCGTCGCTGTCAACGCTCAAAACGACATTATTGTTGCAGATACTAACAATCATCGTATTCAAATTTTTGACAAAGAAGGTCGCTTCAAGTTCCAATTTGGCGAGTGTGGCAAACGAGACGGTCAACTGCTATACCCGAATAGAGTCGCCGTCGTAAGGACGTCTGGCGATATTATCGTCACTGAGAGGTCGCCCACACACCAGATACAGATCTACAACCAATACGGACAATTCGTACGGAAATTCGGTGCCAATATTCTCCAACACCCCCGCGGTGTCACCGTCGATAACAAGGGTCGCATTGTCGTCGTCGAGTGCAAAGTGATGCGCGTCATTATATTCGATCAGGTCGGCAATGTGCTGCAAAAGTTCGGGTGCTCGAAACATCTAGAATTCCCCAACGGTGTTGTGGTTAACGACAAGCAAGAGATTTTCATTAGCGACAACCGAGCGCACTGCGTCAAAGTATTCAACTACGAAGGCATTTATTTACGCCAGATTGGAGGTGAAGGAGTTACTAACTACCCCATTGGAGTGGGAATTAATGCAGCTGGCGAAATCTTGATTGCTGATAACCACAACAATTTCAATTTGACCATATTCACCCAGGATGGGCAGCTGGTGTCTGCATTAGAGAGCAAGGTGAAGCACGCTCAATGTTTCGATGTAGCACTCATGGATGACGGCTCTGTGGTCCTTGCCAGCAAAGACTACCGCCTTTACATTTATCGCTACGTACAAGTACCGCCTATAGGTATGTGAATCTTCGTACCCGAAGGCAGGAGATCATATGACCGACGATTTTAAAACCAAAAATTGACACTCTTATAATAAACCGCAAGCGAATACGCTGTGTGTCAATTTCGTATAATTTAAGTGACTTTGAAGTGAATAACCGAACTTTGTAGTTTATTAAGTGCCAGTGATTATAAAGATTCGGGCTGTCTTGGTGTGATCAATAAGTAACAATTAAAAACCTACACAATATGTATCTTCGGCATGAGATCTCTATGCATTACCTACTTCTACAATGAAACTGTAATGAGATTAAGCTAGTATTGACATTGTTATCTATCAAAGGATAGAGGATGTCCCGTTGGATCGATTCAAACATGTGAACGGTGTCTCCACCCCTATCATTTTTGATCTATTGAATAATATTTTTTCATATCCCACATCGTTAAATTAGGGATGAATATTAAGGGCATTTGTATTATTTAGCCCATTTGTTGGACCAATATTTTAACTATTACTTAACAAATTGTTAGGCGTTAAGAGTGTGATTTTATCTTAATAAGAGAGCATCGAGCGGTATTGTTGTTAGTTTTAAGGATACTCTTCGGCACAATAGCACTCCCTGTTTTTAATTCGCACTTATTCTGTGTCGATGGAAAATGATTATGAAATTAAGTAAGAAGTTGTTACATTATTATTAGGTAAGTGTTAAATTGATTGAGCTGATATGGACAATCTTAAGTTACTACCCCTCTCTGTAGTTACAAAATTGTAGGGAAATGTGATGGTAGGGGTTTTATCAATGACAAAGTCGACTGCGGCGTTAGTTGGGAGTGTCGCCTCGATGGGTCGCATTGAGGACGAGATGCTCTTTGCGTTAGGAAATTCATCGAACATCACACCGCGAACGATCGAAATGTTTTATATCGCTCACTGTCTTTCGAGAATTCCGCTGGTTTTAAAACATGAGTATTACAAAGCATTTTAGATTACGATGTAACTAATTTATAACTAATAGTGATGTATTTTTTTTATTCTCGGTTTACTGTAGACAATTTACCTTCACGACCGTTCATGTCATTACCGCCTAGTCACTGAGAGCCCACGGACCTTAAATTTCTCATGTTTCGTTATTATTTTTAACAATTAGTAACATTTGGTTGATAATATTGTTCGTTTTTTTTACAAGTATAGTACCTATTTGAATAATTTTAAGTAATTGGATACGGTAGTAACTATTAGAGCATTTTAGGAAATGATCGTCTCGCTAGATTTTTTTTAATGATGATAAATTCTGAGATTTTAGCTGAGATAGTGCACCGCCCGAGTTACATGAATGGAGTAAGGCTTTGCTCTGTATACAAGTAAACGTTTGTTATTCTGGTAAGATATTTTTTATTATCGAAACAACTTTATTTTTGTAGTAGTAGTGTACGGTGCATGTGTAACGTTTATTTTTTGTATTTTATGAATATTATGCTATTATTTTTACTACATTACCGTGTGTTTGAGTGTGTTAGCAGAATTATTTTAGTTTGATTTCCTTAGTTATTTTGGTTTTTCTTAGTGAATAATGATTTTTAGTGTTTTTGCTGAATCTATGACAATAAAAGATCTGATTCGACACTGCGTTCGGGTCGCAGATCGTTTTTCTTAAATTTGATCTGCATTAGTTTAGTTAGGGTTACATGTTATGATTTGGTGATATTCCTATGTTTTATATTCGCTGATTGAAGCCACGCCTGTAGATAGATAAGCTTCGGTTGTCTTCTTATGTTTGACATGTGCCATACAATCATGTTGTGATTAAATGAGTGATATTTAGTTTTTTTTGTAAATATGTACCATACTTTCATTTATTGAATAATCGTAAGGTTTACTAAACAAAGTATTTCCAGCGGTTTCATCTTAATTAGTGCAAGATAGTATCGCGATATGTTTTCTGTTTTTTTCAACAGCTTTAAGTATATTCTTGTTTCATTTGGAAATTTCCAAGTCTGTGATATCAAAGTATTGTTGACAAATGTTTTGTTTGCGTAGATGAAGCAATTACTTTTTTTTTATCGTGTAACATACTTGCACTAATCACAGAGCATTCGATACCATTCTCTGAAATTAAATTCCTGTTTATTGAAATCAACCGATGTTTCTATCTTGACGTGGCTTCGATATTTTGATTAAATAGAAGAGATACCTCAAACCGCACCGGATCGCGTGAAACGGAACTGATTTACTACCTTCAAACACTCAAAAGGAACCTGAAACTTTTACTTTTGTTTTTAACAGTTTTTAGGGCATAATAAAAGTTGTTTTCGTTAGTTCTCTGACTTATAAGGTAGAAATTATCCAAGTTTTCTTTAGTAAATAGGATGAAACGTTATACACTATTTTAGGTTTCGTTTGAGTATTTGGAAGCATGATTCCAAATTGCAGTGATCTGTCACCAATGATTTCGATGTAGGCTCTCCGTTCCTATTAAATTTATCTATTGAAGACGTTCCGTTTTACGCAATCCGCTGTTGATTCAGTTAGCTATTTTATCAGTTGTTTTGAGTTAGCCCGTTTAGCGTGCTTTACCTCAGTTTTTTGCTGAATTATTAAATTTCACTAATTTAAGTCCATTTTTATTTTAATTATGTATTTAATGATTTCGTTCTCGCAATGGACTGAGGTTATGCTATCTAATTACTACCTACTTAGACTTAATTAAGTTGTATTCGTAATATTTATATTGGGTGACTTAAAATAGTTAGCAGAAATTAAGGAAGTGAACAACCACGAATCTGAACAACTTTCCGCAAGGACATAGGTTTAAATATGAATAAAACATTTCGCCTCTCTAAACAACTTCTGCAAACTACTAAAAATATTTTTTTAGAATTTCGTACAGGTTTCTTGGAAAAAGTTGTTCAGTTTCATGAAGAGAATCACTCCCTAAAGTATCGCTAACTAATTAAAATTCCCCCTATAGAATATGACTGCAAAACCATTTATACTTCGTAAATCTTACGAATGGAACTTGCATCGGTAACAACATACGCTTTTACTTAAATGAGATCGTTTAAACGTATTATATTTATATTAAGAATAGTATAGTGTCCAAATTTTCTAATTTTAAGAATTTTCAAATTATGACAATTACACTACCACTCTCTTAAGTCGTGTAATTTTTTTTTATCAATTTAGTTCCAATTACAGTAATGATTTATATGTTAATTTTAACCGAAAGTGGTATTTAAGTTTCATTTATAATGATTATTATTACAAACTAATGTTGGTTCACGATTTTAACTTTTTTGTGTTTTGCATAATACGTACCTAAGTGAAAACTTTTCATTAAGAAAACATTTCATTCTTAAAAATTGCATTTCAAAAGCTTGAGGACTGATTTAAATTGAAACATGTTTTGTCTTTAAATATATTTGTCGATGTTTGTTGTTATAATTATTATATTTTTTTAATTATTTGTATAAACAATTGTTCTTTAAATTAATGTACATCGTTTTGTTTTGAATTATTTTTGTTGTATAATTGCTTTTTATAATAATACCAGTTCATTGCAGTTTTACTGTGTGTTTTATTTTGATTTCTTTTTTTTTGCCCGCAAAAGTGCTATGTGGTAGTTTTCCTTAATGTCAGTTTGGGTTTTTTTAACTGATGGTTAAAAGGATCTTTTCTGATTGCATGTTTGTGCCAATGAATCCGTCAGATAGGGAATCAAATATACTGTAGAACATTTAAAATTTATCTTTTGAAAAATCTTGCTTATTTAATTTAAATGCTTTAAGAGACTCTACACTTCAAACAGTAATCGAAACTTGATTATGATTATCTTCAGAAGAAAAACCTCTCATGACAGATTTTTTCTCTATTCAAATAGTTATATGACTAATTTCTATAAGATTTTAATTTTCTCTTTTTATAGTATGTTTGTCAGGAAAGGTTGATCACTTTCACACATTGAACATTTTGTACAAAGCATGGTTAAATAATCCAAACTAAAACTGAAAAATTCAATTAAAATTTTTATCTTCACAATATAAATTCAATTACTTTCTCCATGCAACTTAACCAATTCTCCTACTCGCCAAATACATATATCTTCACATTTACTGAAGCACTATTCTTTCTAGTACACACAGCAGCACATCAGGCTCGACTCGTTGACCTTATCGTAATAGTGCTTTCGTAGTGCAAATGTGTAACCTGATTAACTGCTGTCTGTACTTTAAAACTTATTCTTACACTAAAATGCTAATAGATTCATGGTATTATGCCAATTAAAAATTGAAACACTTTTATATTAAAAATAGTTAGTTTAAGAGTTCTTGTAGACGTGCAAGTAGCTTGAGCAAGTAACCCGCGCGAGTACCATTGTGATACAACACACAAACTGGTTCACTGGACCCACGCACTTCTTTACTCAATAGTTTACACGATGCATGTAACCTGCACAAGTGTTTTAAACATGCGCAAGCTACTTACACAGTGTACAAGCTCCCTAAGATTCTTTGGCTCAAACGTCATCGTCAGGCTAATAGAACCGTGTGTGTGTTTGATTTGTGTGTGTGTGTGTGTGCATTTTGATACTATCAAACAGTTGGTGTCGGGGAACAATGGTGGCTTGGCTGACTCGTAAGTATCGCTTTTATATTACCTAGTATCAAGTATCGTTACACCTACTAGTTCGGTCACATTCGCAATAACAATCATGACCATAAAAAAAAGTCGAGATGAAAATGGTTATTAGGTTTCGCCCTTGTCATAATCTACTTTGCAACAAGTGGTAAAAGTCTGTAGTTCTCCGTACGAGACATAGATGGCGCTAACCTACACGCACGACGTAATGTGCTTAGTAAGGGAATGCGAAATTTCGCCGCTTGACTTGAAGGCACGATAGCTCAGTTGGTTAGAGCACCAGGAGATCTAATCCTGGGGTCGTGGGTTCAAGTCCCATTCGCGCCGAAAATTTTTCCTTCCCTAAAAATTATTTGTGAATATCCCTCACGCGGATAAGCGTTTTAAAAATACTAGATTGTTAATGTGACCGAAATGAAAACAGCACTTTAATGTGATTATTTGCTACATTTATAGCCTTTTTATTTTTACACAATTATCCTTAATAGTATCAGCATTGAGAAAAGCGTAGCGTAAATCTTCCTAGATCGAATATTAAAAGTAATTTTTAGTTGTAAACAGTAAACTCTAGTCAAAACGGACGTAGATTCTCAGTGAGCAAGGCGGTAGTACCTAGTCGATCCACGCAGCCAATACCAGGCAATTACTTCTAAAGGACACATATTCTTATGAATATAGGCTATAACTTCGGGTAAGGACTATTTTATTAAGTAAGTGTAACTTATTCCGACTAAGCTTTACTTTTCTACGGTGTAGCTATTTATACCCGGTCAAGGTTAAGAGTGCAACGGCTGACGCTACGAGGTTGTGTGACAGAGAGGGCGCTATACGTAGCGGCAATTGGATGAAGGGGACAGAAATAGACGCCTCGTTTCGTAGGTTCTAGATCGGTGCAGTTCATGGGAGGTTGAGATAGGGTGCGTCGCGTCAGTCAGCTACGTTAACATCCTTAAATACCCCCCCCCCCTCTTCCCCCTTCTATCTCCCCTACACAGCAGCACTGCTTAAAACATTCTCGAATAAAGCGCTAACCAAAACCACAACTTCCAAGTCAATTACTATAGGGAACATTTTTACTAAACTAACTAAACTAAACTAGCACCTATTAGTAACGTAAGCACTACTAGGCTTACTAAAAAAATTGTTTATAATTTTATACTCAGCCGTTCTCTTAAGATTTAAATTAAGATTCAAAATGTTACATCTTTTCCGATTCAAAAACGACGTAACGAATTATTTCATTGTACAAAACATTAAAACGAACCATTTTTCCAAATATCCAAGTTGCTGCTGTTTTTCCTCTAATCCTAGTAATATGTCGTCTACATATACAATGTTAAAACTTAAAATACTTATGCCTCTTTCTTTCATCCTAAAAATTTATTTCAACACCAAATAGACATGCCAGGAAGTGCGTAGGGAGTTGATTGTAAATACTTGGTAGTTTGTTGTTAGTGTTAGGAATTAGTAGTAAGGTATGCCGGGATCTGCACAAGAAAACTATGGGAAGTCAAACGGGAATGAATATTGAGATTGCGTATTTTTGTAATTGAGTCAACAGTAGGTCATAAGATGTTATTTAGAAGATGATAGGGGAATGCATTTACAAGGATTTATTGTTGAAACGAAAACGAACAGATATCCGAATTTGACAGGATAGGAATTAATAAGGGTTAATAGTAACCATATCGTTAGCTGTACGCGTAATCTTAAAACATTGTTTGAAATGGGTAATTTTGTGTCAGTTATAAATTCACCTGTTAAAGTATTCAACCAGGTAGATGTTGTATCTATGTTAGCAAGTCGACATGTAAGTGATTGACAGTTGGATCACATCATATTACGTAGTGCGTTAATATTTAAACATAACGTTAGTGATACATTGAGTGTTATGCGGAAAATGTAAATAAAGAAGTCGCTTGGGCGTTCTTTTAGTTATTAGGTCGCTGGTTTGTAATCTGCCGGGTGTTCAAATTGCACGATTGTAATCAAAAACAACAAGGAAATGTTCCCAATAACATTTCTTCGTGCAATTTTGATCGGACGGTGTGATCATTGATTTGATCATCACGTGAAGACGCGCGTATATTTGCTCAGGAATTGTACTTCATTTCTCAATAAGTATGTATTTTATAAAAAAAAACTTTTACCATCGCTTTTATAAGGTAACTTATGTATATAAAATAGCGGTGTTGTATTAATGTTGAATTTCATTAATTTAGTGATCGCACAGAATGTTAGTATTTCACTTGATTTTTGATGAATTTTTTTCTTGAAAGAGATTATTCAGTGAATTAAATGTATTCGATGACTGATGTTAATTTTGAAAGTGAATAAATTCGTTAAGTAGTATGAAACGGGACTTGGCTGTAAAATCTTGTAGTTGTGATTTTGGCCACGAAGTTTCTCTCTTTATGAAGTTGACAAAAATGTGATTGTTGTAAGTTAAGGTGAAACAAAGCACATATGAGCACAAACCATCCATCCTCAAAAGAAACTACTCAGAATGTTTTTAAATTTAACTCACGTTTGAATTTATGATACATTTTATTATAATAACATATTTTACTATCGCTTAAGTTAGTTGAAACGTTTGCAAAGAAAAGTATTTATTTCCTTACCTAACGATTAATTATTTTTAATGGGGAAGTTTTCGAGTTTGTAAGGTGTTTTATATGATATGGATTCTACTGTAATATGATTGTAGTTATACATATATAATTAGTACAGCTGTCTGAATATGCGTTATACTACCTTATAATATTTCGAATAAGTTTGCACTTGTTTGAAATGATAACTCTGTTTAGTGTCTACATACAATTCAATCTTTTAAGCTAGCAGTAAGAAATACATAGCTTGTCCTTCCCGATTTAATTTATGTATTAGATGAGTAATTGTAAGGTGTGTGATTTTTATTATATGATATGTTTGTACATAGAAAGATTCCAAACAAAGCTGGGTGTTAAAACTGTGGTGTAGCTAATAACATATCAAATAATGTTTCTATTTTAACAGTTGAAGTTAGGATAGAAAACGGTTAGTGAGGTATACGGAATGAAATTTGTTTGAGAGTCAATTTGGTAATTTTATCTCTTGTTATGGAGAAGGTTGCGCCTTGATCCAACGAACAGACATTTTGTGAACAAGAGATCGCCTTTTGACTCTTATTTTTGGAGTTTGTTTAGAAAGAATTGTTCTTTCTGCAATGGTAAACAATATCGAAGAGATCAGACGTCATTTGAAGAGGATAAAATTGTAAGCAGAAATGTCTGATACAAAGTTCTAAAGTTCTATTTCTTAATTCGCTTTTTTCAAGTCGTATCCGATTTGAAAAACCTTGTGGGATTGAGCTCTTGCTAATTTTGTGTTTGAAATAAAATCGCTTGCTATTTGAAAGATGTGATTTAACGAAGTACAGCTAGAGTTTTTATACGTCGTGACAATATGGATCCAAATTCAGATTATTTCTATGTTGAATGAAATAAAAGATTTAATAGCAAAATGTTTCGAGTTGGAACCCTAACATATCGTCCACATAGTGGTACGAAATAGACAAAATTAGACCAAAATTATACCAAAAATAGGATTTTTAGTTCAGAAATATTTGTGGTTGATGTAGAACGGAATGGAGTGATAATTTGGAATCTTTCTTGACGGAACTAGTCGCCAAATAAACTGCTTTTAGGTAAATAAATGTTAATATGTGTACGCACGTAAGTTTTGTCTTTAATATTAGTTATATGATGCTTAAATTGTCCACACACAAATCGATTTTACAACACATAATTAATGCAATCCTGCCAGTAAGGATAACACATGCTTATGAACAAAATTTTATTATATATTATCCAATGTAGGCATACGGATGTAGTGTGTATTTTTAGATATTGCATTGTCTATGTTAGTTTAGTTGTAAGAACACCTTGAGCTTTTAACAACTGTCTATCACTAATATTTTTACATACGAATAGCGTAACGTTTTTCAAGCCGTGCTTTTCTGTAGATCGTACGTTAGGAATAAGGTTTACTACAATTTTTCACGAAGACGCTTGGGCACATCTCTTCTGTTTAAAGAACACAGCACGCGTCGCCTTTCAAGTAATTCTGATAATGTTTGTGACACACGAGCACATCGCTTCGTCACTGTAAATAAGGCCCGACTTTAGGTCATTTTAAAAAATTCAGTAATTTTAATTAATAATATACTGAGACACCATTCTGCGCCGTGGCCTTAAATTTGGAGAAAATATTAATAATCATTTTATAAGAAAAACGTAAACAACTTAAAACTTCTTTATGTGTGTAACACGCACACATACATGCATTATCAATAGTGTTTAATGTAAGTCAAACATTTGTATCGTACCCTGTGTCTAGGTTAGATGTTACAGTAGTGTTCTATGTAGGTATCGCTTTAACTACGTCCTAGTGTCGTAATATTGTTGATTTAAATTTTTCGAGTCATGCATATCTCCATTTAACGCGTTTGATAATTGTTACCTACTCATTAATTACTTCGAGACTGTTCAAAACATACTTTATCGAGTTTTTTCTGTAAGGAAAGGGCTGTTTTAGCTGATATTTTTGATACATTGAGAATAGGCGAAGGGAAACGATCGAGTCGTGTTAGACTAGTGATGGCATGTCACGAGAACCCTTCTGAGGACTCTAGTAACCAGGCGAGGGTATTTTAACCTATTACTTCCCACCTATACTTCGTAAGTGGATAATACATTAATGTTACTCTAAAACAATGTTGTTCGTATATGAAACGTGACGATAGTCGCTAATAAAAAAAAACTTGTTGTTTTTCATATATTCATAATATTTCCTTTATTTTTTGTACTCTTTAGTAATAAGATTAATATTAAAATGAAAACTATTCAATGTTGATTACTCTAAAACCGATAATAATGTACGTGTTAAGGATGGAATAAAATTAGTTTCCCCGAGAATTGAAGCTATCAAGCGGAGAAGACTTCTCCTTGGACAGGTTCCCCTTGCCATTTACTAATACTCCATGTTTGACTGCTGGAAAGATTTAAAAAACGTAAAAGTTTCATTAGTAGAAGAGCCAGGTTGGTCGATATTTTAGTGATACTTTTTTTTTGCTTTAAGTATTAACAATGCAAATAACAATTTAAAAAAATACAAGGATAGCTTGAACATGATACGTGTCAGGGTAGGTAGACCATCAAGTAAATAACACAACTTACTCACAAGCTCAATACCTTTTACTAGCCTGTCAGATCCCACTGCTGGGCAAAGGCCTCCCCTGCTTTACTCTATTTATCGCAGTCCTATGCTAACTCCGACCAGTTCTTAACATCATATCGTCACGCCATCGTTTTCAGGGTTTGCCTCGATGTCTTTGCCCATCCTGAGGCACACAATGCGTGACGACCTGTGCCCATACACATACAAAATAAGAGAAAGGACATGTTTTTTTTTTAAATTGTAAGATGGGTTACCTCTTGACCATAAGGTCAAAGATGAGGTCGACGATGGAGCGAGTTAACCCAGAAAATGCTTATAAAGGCACTGGTACTCCCACGCACCGACGGAACACAGCAAGCTGTTTGGCGTCGGACTTCGGTAGGAGGGTGGTCGCGAACCAGACGGCCCTTTACAGAGCCTACCACACCGCATGAGACCATAGGACGACACCTCAGATTCAGAAAAAAATGAAGTGTCGTTGCCTGGGATGGATTACTAGGAGGCAGGTCTGATTTGTGTTTCCTTAGTCGCCTCTTACGACACCCACGGAAAGAGATGGGGTGGTGTTATTCTCAACCGATCATCACACGGTTAAAATGTAGAACAGCGAGGGCGGCGAGTTTTATATTAACTTGTGTCATCATTCGCCTGCTCTGCTCCCAGATTGTTCGTGATTGGTGCAACATGTTACTTCTCCCATCTCAGTTTTAAACATCTCTATCTCATCTGGACATCCAGACGCACTGCGGGGTACCACCCTTACCTTGTCGAAATTCCTCGAATCCGTACTGAGCGCTTCTGTTCATCTTTTATACTGCGCACCGCTAAGGAATGGAATTTCCGGGCTCATATTACCCGAGTCTCTTTAAAGTTCGAGTGAATAGGCATCTTCTGGGTGAGCTTGCTACATCCTCGACCACATGTTCGCCCCTGGGCTAGATTGTGGTCAAGAGCAAACCCATTCGTTATAAAAATAAATCATCTCTAGTTTCTTCCATCTCTGTCAGACGTCATTACAACATTAACTCCTTTGTTACTCAAATCATATTTCTCACAATATATCCATCTAAGGTCTTCCCTTTCCTATGAGTGTTGTTGATGTTGTCAGCTTTACGATCATCACACAACTAACGCTCAAGTCTATAAACCCGACCAGCATACAGTCATACAGAAACAAACTATTTGGCTCTTCTACCATTATTCTTTTATTTTTTTTGCTACTGTATTGGATGATTTGCAATAAATGACCAACTTTCCCCAATGAACATACTTGGAATTATAAAAAAAAAAAACTTCAAATAAAACTTAAAAAATGAGAATTTCTGTTGCGTTCCTTGAGGAAAGCTGTTCAATTGTGGGAGTCACATTCTAAAGTCTCGCAATTTAATAGAAAGTCATTCAATATAAAAAAGAAACTGTAATTATAAAGAAACATGAGTAACGGTTATCTTGGCATAAGGACAGAAGGTCTTTTGGAAAATTGAGAAAAGAAAAAAAAATAAGCAACAACTTTTAATAAAATTAAATCGTCGCCTACACCTTTCCACTAATACTGCCGTTGTTTGGAAGTCTGAAGGAAGTGGCATGATAGACAAACAAACAGCTCTAATTTAATTTAACAGCCAATCACATACCTGAGGCTCTACTCTGTACTATCTACGATCGATGGACGGCTGATAATTGTCACTACCTGTCACTATCATATGTAAAGCACAAGAGAGAGATGTACTGACATTCGACGCTTCGTTTCGGTCCTAGATAGTAAAGAGTAGAGCCCCTGACATGTAATGCTGACACATTTAATGAAAATACTGCCTGTTGAGGTTGAGGTGAGGTGAGGTCGCGTGCTTGTTTACGCCGTGTGCGATACAAATCTCGTACACCATGCGTTCAAAAAGCACGCGAAGGTTTGACAGAAATATAAGCAATTGTTTTTTAAGGCTAAGTTAAACAATATAAAACTCTTTGAAGCCAATCTTTTAAGTCAACAGATAGTTGGGCTTTTAAATAAAATATACATGTATTCTACAAGCTGCGTAGGTATACGTAACTGCGTACTTGTGAAATTCATAACACGCACAACTAAGGCTGCAACCTTCTTCCTAAATCTCCTGATGATGAGGGGCGCCAATGAGGTGCTTGCCTAGGGCGCCCTCAACATTTAATCCGCCTCTGTGTCACTGAAACTCAATTAATTGACACTGAATTCGATGTAGTTAGATTGGAGTGAGATAGAACTGTAACATCGTTTTCAGCCCACACTCGTCCCACGGGTCTCCTTTTGAAACAGTGTAGGGGGTTTAGGCCATAGTCCACCAAATGGCCCAATGCGGGTTGGTTTTTCCAGAACGGGTTTTAGGTCTAGGACATTTATATCCTTTAATGTTCTTCAAAACTTTGAGTTATTTTAAGTAACATCCTAAATGTTCTATAAAATAAAGCTAGCTATTTTGACTCTGATATCATGCCACTACATTCCGATTTTCAAGCCACAACATTTTAATCTTCCTAAAATTCTAAATCTTTTCCAACTATTAAATAAACACCAAAATTCACGCTGATAACGATTTTTAACTCTGGCCTAGCAATGATTAAGATATATTTAAGATTCATCATTTCTTAGTTAGATCGTATGACTCAATTTTAAGACTGATCACCGTAAAAGAAAAAAAATAACATAAAATCCTGAATAATTGTTTTTGATTAGATAGATTTTTAGTTTAATACGGCAATCGGCAAATTGGATCGTATGGTAGAGTTTAATAAGTAAATTAATTTGATAGCGAAATTTAGTAAAGTTTGGACGATCTGATTTGCGAGTTGGCGTTAGTAATGTCACATTATCGATACACGTCTGTCGACTTTTCTGTCTTCTATCTTTTAAGACGATGAAATTAAATCAAATAATGTAAATGGAAAAATAAAATCCATCTTTTAAATGTTACCTTCAAATACTGCAGACGTTACTGTTGAAATTGATGGAATTAACTAAAATTACTGTTTGTTGCCAAAGTGTTGTTAGGGATAAACGAGTAGTTATAAAAATCGGTTGTCATGCATAATTAAGTTGTTCTTGGGTGGTTTGAAATTAAGGAGAGAAGTTGATGAATATTTCCAATGATATATTTTTTCATAATGAACTCGAATGCTAATCGATACTTAAGGTTTATATCTGTGTAGGACATTAAATTTAACGTGTGTAAAAACATCGTTGCCACGATTTTGCCTGGATTTTTGTGAAGTGATCGTAATAAACAGAAGGTGCAGAGAAGCTGGTTCAAGTGTAAAACCACATGTGATGAAAGTGCTTGAGAAATCAGCCATTTTCTAAAAACAGAAAAAAACGCCTTAAAGTTAGAACTTTTTTTACAACAATTTATAATTGCAACGACATTAGAAAGAGTTAATATATGATCTTATCCTACATAATCTGTTTTACTGAGCCGTAGTGTTTGATCGTCAATGTTTCGATAGATGAAAACATCGATAGCACAGTATTTATGACACATGACATCACTGATGACGTCATGTTAGAACTATATTTGGACGAATATCTTCCAAAGTTGTTGTAAATCAGTCCCTCATCAGATAAATCGTGGCAAATGATTTAGTTGTTTAGTGTTCATGTTACATTAGATTATATTGACAGTTTTAATCTCTGAAACCAATTTCCCTGTCTTTACGGTTTGCAACCCACATTCTTAGAGATGCAGTTCTTTAAAATATATTTATTTGGAGCTTTATTATTCTTAAGTAAACTTTTTTTAAGAGAGGAGGTCTTTGGTGAATTTGGTTGTTGAAATTTGGTTCACGCCAATCTGTTAATTAGGCTCAGTGTATTAGGGATTTTACAAGCAAAAATCTGTGGACTTGTTTTGTCCTCTTTTTCATAAATGAGTGCGGAACTAGCATTAACATCGGATTCTAACCTTAAAATACTTTATGGAATTCCATAAATGATTGAGAATGTTTCCTTGCACCTCCACATCAACCGTATCCAAATCTTTTCTACTGCTTTATCAGTTTCATGATCATGGTGCGCTTGATCATAACTTATGAAGCAGAATCACCAATTTTATGTTTATATTAAAATGAAACCAAGCATGTCAGGCAATGTTAACAGTACTCCCCATTCGATTACTTAAAAACCATTGCCATAAGGAACAATTCAAGTAGATTGTTCAGTTAATTGAAAGGTCCTAGATTTTTGCTAGTAACATTCCCTATTTACTAAATAGCGTTTAGCGGAACGGTCAGGTGTTAAACAAAGCTCCTTACCAAATACCAACATACGTTAACTGTATAAATAATATTGATTTGCTATAATTTATCGCGTGTACTTGAGAAGCTAGTCAGTGAAGTTTCGGTTAAGTTAGTAACATAAGTTTCGTGTAGTTTTATGAGTTAAGTTATTCTGCACCCGCGTACGTACTTGTTCTTTTATTTTGTTTCGACGAAGTTCTATGCTTCTCTCTAGTCACGTTGCTTCATTATTTATGTCCTTTATGATTTGTCTTGTAGCTATTATTATTTATTACTCTGTCTAAAGTAATATTCAGATAAAGTGTAAGGTAGATTCTGTGTTAGATTGTTGGCAAAATAGAAATTAATGGTGAAATATTGTTTCATTTTGAATAAATACGAGAATATTAAACGTATTTCCAGTTATAGTATGATGTTTAATGTAATTTGTCTTTAAGGACTTTCAATTTGTTTCGTGTGGAAGTTATAAATTAATTTTCATCTTCCAATTTACGATTGTTCAAATGCGTGTTTGTGTTTTTAATTTTATTACTTATTTAATGTATTCTTTTCTACGACATTAACCAACAATTGGACTTGAAATTTTATTCCAAAATCAAGACATTCCATTTTAAGGGTTTATTCATTTTAAGCATTTGTTATTCAACAAACATTTTTTTAAATAATTAAGCTTGTGTTGTGTGGGTTGAACTACAGTTTACTATGTCTATATTCATTTCAAAACTTGATGTGAAATTCAATATGATAAATACTCAACATACATACATACCTACCTACTTGTTATTCAGGTAATAATTAAGTTAGTTTGTAAGAATTAATAATATCTGATGATAAATTTACTTGTATGTTGTATTAAAATGATGAACATGAAAATAAAGAAACTGGTTTGAAAATAGTCTTTTATTTTATATCCTCTTGGGTCACCTCTAGTTCAATTCAAATCCTAAGGGTGCCAACTGCCAAAGGAACTCTGGTAACTTTCTTATTTTGTCCGTTTGTGTTTCTTATGGGTCTCTACATGTTCAGAATCTTAAACAATACTTCAGAAAAGATAATAATACAAGCTAAAGGTTTGACCGCATCAAAATATACTGACATTACTGACGTAAAAAGTTGCGTGGTGTAGAAAGTGAAGTATAATGGGGTCCTGACATCTTACTGTCCCAAAATCGTCATCCACACCTGATGCTAGCAGTGCAACCTGTTTACCACCGGACGAAGCTCTGACGTACTACAACCTGTAAAGGGTTTCTTTACTTGATATTGACGACGTGGTGATCGGTTAAGAATAACACCACCCCATCTCTTTCGTGGGTATCGTAAGAGGCGACTAAGGAAACACAAATGAGACCTGCCTCCTAGTACCTAATCCACTCCAGGCAACGACACTTCATTTTTTTCTGAACCTGAGGTGTCGTCCTATGATCTCTTTATAAACTCTGCAAAGGGCCGTCTGGTTCGCGACCACTCTCCTACCGAAGTCCGACGGGAAACAGCTTGCTGTGTTTCGTCGGTGCGTGGGAGTACCAGTGCCTTTATAGGTATTTTCTGGGTTAACTCGCTCCATCGTCGGCCTCATCTTTGACCTTTATAGTCAAGATTGAGGTCAAGGGTTAACCCGTCTTATAATAAAAAAAAGTCGCTTTCAAAGCAACGTAAAATGAATCTTATTAGCGTTCAAAGCAACGAAAAATGAATCTTGTTAGCTACGGAGCAAAGGTTTGTTATCTTCAGTGTTAGTGACCAAGCCAAGCCTGGGTTCTTTCCACGATTTGTCGATCAAGAGGCAGCGGCACTACCACTGAAGATAACGAACATTCATCGTTTTATTTCACCACGATGCTGCCTGCTGATCATCGGACGAAGCTCCGGACCGAACGTTTGAGTGATCACTAAGGACCATATTACAAAACGCGACTCAGACTCTGATCTATACCTCAATAGCAGTCGTCTTTGTCATTTTGATAGTGAGAGAAAGAGACAATCAATACTTAAGTTTAGATCAAGACTTGAGTCTCCTTCTGTAATAGAATAACAAAAGCATAGATAGATAAAACATTTATTCTCATAAACACAGTACACGAACAATCAATGATTCAACACTGGGTCCTGGGTTCGATTCCCGGTCGGGCAAATATTTGTGCAAAAAGCAGATGGTTGTTCTCGGGTCATGGGTGTCGTCTTTGTCTGTCTTTGTGCATGTTCCAAGGGACCCATGATACAATTGTAAACCTTAGTGTTGGCATTTGAGTGTGTTAGACCAGGGTCGATAATTTTTGAGACCAAAAAAAATTATAGTAGGATGATACCCATTGGAAAAGGTAGAGAATATAACAAAAACGAAAGGAAAAATAAATTACGGGCGATCTGAGGTCGGGAAGGGGGAGGGGGTGAGTTTTTAAGGGTAAAAAACGGTTAATCTCGATTTCCGGTAAAACTACAAGTCTTATGAAAAAAAGTTAAATGGCACAGTTGTAGGTAATAAAAAGATCTACAACTTTTGTATCGATACTTTTTTCACATAACCTCAAAATTTATGTGAAAAATTCGAATAACTGAGTTTTTGGTTTTTTATTTTTATCTTTTGCAAAAAAATTTATTTTTTCACGAAATTTGGTGAAAACTTACCTTTGTATGTCCCAAACATACAGTAATTTTTTTGATTTAAAATATTCATTTTTTCACCTTATTTTGACTTGATATCGAAAAAGCACCCTAATTTTCAATCGAAAATTCTCACGTCAAAATATCTGCTTTTTTAAAAAAGTTGGTGTGTTTTTTGTTTGTTGAAATCTCTACTTTCTGATGGTATAAAAAAAATATACATTACTATGGCAAATGTTCTCAGAAAATGCAAATAATGAAAAAAACTCGAATCTGAATATTCTTTTTTGAATCATTATGTATAATTTTGAGCTATTTATTAAAATTTACCCCTTAATTACTAGAAAAACGTAAGATTTCATGTTATATTGATAAACAAAAAAATTGATAATCGAAATATACTACTATAATGAACAACCAAATAAGTTAATAAAGTTAATATTTAATAAGACATCTACAATATTTCGTTAATACAAAGATTACAGTCACAAGGATTTTCCTGTAAACAAGCAGAAGAAGATGCTGATGCTGACATTATTAAGACCTCGATAGAAATCGCTAGAGATACTAATAAAACTATCATTGTTGTGGGTCAAGATATTGATCTGTTGGTCCTTTTAAATCAATTAAATTCTAATAATCATGATATTCATTTTCTCAAGCCAGGTTCTGGTACTATAAAAGATCTATATTTCACATCTAATAGTTTCAAATATGAATCCTTAAAAAATATCGTTGCATTTCTCCATTGTTTTTCTGGTTGCGATACAACATCTGGATTTGCCGGAAAAGGAAAGAAAAGTATCGTCAACTCTTTATTAGCCGATAAAAATGTGTCAACTTTGGCCAATATTTTTTATAAAAAAGATGCGAACAAAGAAGATATAAAAAAAAATGGATTACAATTAATCAAATCTATTTATAAATGTAAAAATGATATAACACTGAACCAATTAAGATTTCAAAAATATCAATTGGCAAGAATTAAATCTTCTTTCATATTGGCCAATCTCCCACCCACAGAAGGTGCAGCAGAACAACATTGTTACAGGGCATATTATCAGCTTCAGACTTGGCTGGGTAACGAACTGACAGCAACATGTTGGGGCTGGAAGCAACAACAGCGCGGCATTATGCCCAAATTTACAGACAAGGAATTAATTCCGGAAATATTGCTTAAAACTATTTGCTGCAGTTGTGAAACTGGATGTAACAGTTTAAAATGTGGCTGCCGAAAACATGGTTTGAAATGCACAAATTTATGCTCAAATTGTCATGGTTCTGAAACATGCTCAAATGTAGAAGAAAAAACCTACGAGGAAGTTGATGATTCGGATGAAATATTGGATGAAGAACCAATGCAGACCAGAAATAATCTTGGAGACGAAGACGGTGATGGTCTCGAAGATTTCGAAGATCCACGAGAATCGGGACAGTTTGTCGAATCTAACGATGAAGAAATCCCATCAAAGATACAAAAACTAATGGAGAAGTAATTAGAATGCAAGATAAAGTATTGATAAATAAGAAGATTATTGTATTTGAAAATATTATAATAAATAACGTCATCAGTAAAAAGTATTTAAATTCAATAGTACGATTTGCATGTATATTTATCTATTATGAGATTTTCTATGACATAAATGTAATGAGAATTTAATAAATCAACTTGATTACTGAAAAAAATTGCAGCAGTCACATTTTTTAGATGAAATCCTTTTTAAATCCTATTTTTAATATTTATGACAACTATTTTCGCATGTTTTTTGCAATTTTGATGTTTTATGGATTATCAATTTTTTTGTTTATCAATATAACATGAAATCTTACGTTTTTCTAGTAATTAAAGGGTACATTTTAATAAATAGCTCAAAATTATACATAATGATTCAAAAAGTTTTTTTCATTATTTGCATTTTCTGAGAACATTTGCCATAGTAATGTATATTTTTTTTATACCATCAGAAAGTTGAGATTTCAACGAACAAAAAACACACCAACTTTTTTAAAAAAGCTGATATTTTGACGTGAGAATTTTCGATTGAAAATTAGGGTGCTTTTTCGATATTAAGTCAAAATAAGGTGAAAAAATGAATATTTTAAATCAAAAAAATTACTGTATGTTTGGGACATACAAAGGTAAGTTTTCACCAAATTTCGTGAAAAAATAAATTTTTTTGCAAAAGATAAAAATAAAAAACCAAAAACTCAGTTATTCGAATTTTTCACATAAATTTTGAGATTATGTGAAAAAAGTATCGATACAAAAGTTGTAGATCTTTTTATTACCTACAACTTTGCCATTTAACTTTTTTTCATAAGACTTGTAGTTTTACCGGAAATCGAGATTAACCGTTTTTTACCCTTAAAAACTCACCCCCTCCCCCTTCCCGACCTCAGATCGCCCGTAATTTATTTTTCCTTTCGTTTTTGTTATATTCTCTACCTTTTCCAATGGGTATCATCCTACTATAATTTTTTTTCACTTTTTACCATTTTAAAAATTATCGACCCTGGTCTATGTAGCGTGTATAGCGTTTATGAAAAAGCCTTTATCCTTTCTAGCTTTCCGCCCGCGACTTCGTTCCCGTGGGAACTTGGTAAAATTATGTAGCCTATGTGTCGCCAACGCCGATCTCTTTTGAATAAGTTTTTATTTTATAAGCATTTTTGTATTTCGAGTTTAATTTACTTTTGATAGTTTTATATTTTGTTTTTTATTATGTCATTATATATTAGAAGTTGAAAACGCGAGTTTTATTTTCAACAGCGTTAATTCAGGGTGAGCTACCTCCATCCCAATTTTTTTATTATTTTTTATTTATTATAAGATGGGTTAACTCTTGACCTCAATCTTGACCGATGGGTGTTTCTTTCTCTTTCACGTTAAAACGGCTGGATAAATTTTGATAAAATTTAGTATGGTGGTAGCTGACACCCTGGATTAACATATAGGCTACATAATTTTCCTAAATTTCCACGGGAACGAATTCTCGGGCAAAAAGTTAGTTTATAATATCAGTAGGATTAAGTTAATTGTCAATTTATCCGCCATAGCCTTATTGGAGCATACACATGAAGAGCGAATGAATTTGACATAAAGGGCATATCTCTAACTTGTTTCACGTGGCCGAAGTCCGAACCAGCACGTGAACCGATCCACGTGCGAGTACCACGGGCTACATGCGTCATAAAGATGTAAGACAGCGTGGGAAGATGAGCACTTT
Source organism: Aproaerema taeniolella (assembly GCA_949987775.1). NCBI lineage: Eukaryota > Metazoa > Arthropoda > Insecta > Lepidoptera > Gelechiidae > Aproaerema > Aproaerema taeniolella. The sequence goes on from OX465245.1 coordinate 18,985,614, forward strand.
CTAGAAAAACCAAGGTTTCTGTAAAAGCATGTTTATTTTTATTTTCGTAATGTGGGTCTGACTCGTAAGCAAAATATACAGGATGTAGGGGACAGGTTAGCGAATACATTAAAAAATATATACAGGGCTTTAGGTAAATCTCTTTCATCCTCACGGGTGGTTAATCGGTCCATGAAACTGAACAACAATAGTAGGTCAAAATACGAAAAAAAAAATTTTGAACTTCATCAGCATATAGCGCATTTTGTATGGAAATTAAAAAAAACTTTTTCGTTTTTTGACCTATTATTGGGGGAAAGTCATGGACTGATTAACCACCCGAGAGGTTGAAAGAGATTTACCTAAAGCCCTGTATACGCTTCGACGTGAGAACCTCTTCTGTTTTTTTTTGTGGGCTAAAAACTGAAACCCTGAACTCAGATTATCATTCTGAATGATTTTCTTGTGGAATTTTCTCCGAGAAAATTATTTTTTTTACATGTCTTCATATTTTTTGCTTTTTAGTTGCATGATTTATTCAAATACACTTCATTTTCCAATTAAAAACTATGACAACAGCGTAAAACATGAAAACCAGCAATGTACATCGCATTCTGAGAACGGCGCGGCGCTGGGGGATCACGCGCCGGGAGCGATTTCGCGGTACATTGCATAGCGCCAAAGTAGGTAAATTGACGAATTTAGTGAAACAGGCCCGCACCAGGATTTGAACTCGCAACCTTCCGATTACAAGTCTGGCTCATTAAAGATTGGGCTATCACCGGCCAGTTGGCAAAATATTGTCTATTTAATCTTCCCTTAAATACTCTGACGTTGGAAAAATTATGATTGTGATTGTGGACGCAATTTTACCAAGAATTTAATTGAATTGACTAGATTAAGCGTACCTTGTATCGAAAACGGGATATAGCTCTGGGAAGAAGTATAATTTTTTAAATAAATCTTGTGGTTTGCAGTCTTTGGCCCTCAGATTAATGAACAGAAGGATTTCATTAATCTGAGCTTTGGCCCGTATTCTTGATGGCGTCTCAAGTGTTTAAATCAAAATCAAATGTTATGCATTTGATCCTATTCAAGAAAGCATTTTAAGTTGAATTATGTCAGTTGAAAGTTGTTTTTAAGACCCGATTTGATCTCATCAATTTTTTTTAAGTCTATGGTTTTATAATAATGAAAGTATGTTTCGATTTGCATTTTTGGTATTATTGACAATATTTTTACGTTTTACGCAGCAACTTACGGTAAAAATAATTATTTTATGATATATTTCAATATTTTACATTGAATAGAAAGGGTGGAACTGTCTAAGGCAGGGGTTCCCAACCTTTTTTTGTCTACTGCCCACTTTAAGAATAAATTATTTTTTAACGCCCCCCTTTTTAAACATACTTAAAAACCGCTAAGTACTTATAACTGATTATTGAAACGCAACTTTATAGTATTCGGACAGAGTATCTTTTATTGAAAATAAAACAAACATAATCAATTCTTATATAAAAACTAATGTGAAGGTTGAATCTGATGCTGTTCAATAAGTTTGTTGATATCAGGTTCCAATTTACTCAAAAACAGCCGCAAGTCGCCACGTTCGGTAACACGCAAACGATTTCTCTTTTTAGTAAGCAGCGTTGCCACAGCACTAAATCCACGTTCACACAAATATGACGATGGGAATGCTATCAAGAATCGTTGAACAATTGACCACAATCCAGGGTACAATTGCAGGATCGGTTTTTGTAGCCAAAATTCTTGATATCCATTTTTGAACTTGATTTTTATTTCTTCGTTTGTTGTCAATTCTATAAGTTCTTCTTCCAGCTGAGGTGACATTGCTATGTTGACATTTGAAAATGGATCCAACACCCAGTCTGGTATTTCCAAGTTTAAAATGTCCTGGTATCGTTCGGTGAAGTCAATGTGGAGGTTTTCCAAATGTTGGCAGTAGGCAAACAAGTCGTCGTTACTGCAGGATACTGATAAATTCGGAAAATTGTGAAACTCACGTCTGCCCATATTTTTTTTGTGCAGAAGCAGTTTGGCTGCGAAAGCAGCAACGACATTTTTTGTTTTAATTAAATTTAGTTCATCGCCTTGCAGTTGGAGGTTCACGTCGTTGAACAATTTATACAGGTCTGTCATGTAAGCTATATCATTCTTTGATGTTATGAGCTTGTTGCGCAGTTCTGTATCTTTAGTTTCCAAGAACTCTATCACAGAGTCAAACAGGTTATAAAATCGAATCAGACAATTGCCTCTTGACAGCCAACGAACTTCAGTATGAAGCAACAAACGGTTGAAATCTTCGTCATTAGTAACACAAAGCTGATGAAATAATCTATCATTCAAAGAGCTGCTACGGATTTTATTGAATGCTTTGATGACATATTGCAGTGATTGAAATAGTCGTTCACTTAAGTTTCTAGCAACCAAATGTTGTCTATGAATAACGCAATGTAAAGCAAGGACATCTGGAATTTTATTTTTTAGGTACGCTTTGAAGCCTTTATGGCGCCCTGTCATAGCCGGAGCGCCATCCGTAGCAACTTGTATAATATTTTTCAAAGGAATCTCTTTCTCTTCACAAAACTTTTCCAATGTATTGAATATGGTTTCGCCTTTTGTATCTGTCTCCAAATTTCTGGCAAACAATAGTTCTTCACGTATTTTCTCATCTTTAATAAACCTCACGTAAGATAGCAACAACGCTTCATTAGTTGGTAAAGTGGACTCATCGAGCTGAATTGAGAATTGACTAGTCCTCAGATGATTGCACAATGATTCTTCAATGTTTTCAGCCATTTCATCAATTCGTCTTTGCACAGAATTATTACTCAAAGGAATTTTTTGGATAATATCTGCGGCCGGTTTATGAAGCACAGTAGTTATTACTTCCTTTATTGCTGGCAAAATTAACTCTTCTCCGATGTTGTGTGGTTTGCCTTTTTGAGCAATTAACAAAGGGATATTGTACGAAGCTCGAAGTCCGTCGTCATCTTGCTTAGCAGCCGCCGAAAATAGTTTTGATACACTTGGCTGAGTATTATGCTTCTTCTCTAGGTCTTGAAAATATGCTACATTCTTGTCTTTCTTATCTGGATGCATTTTATTCAAATGACCTTGCAGTCTTGAAGGCTTCATTGCTTCGTTCGAAAATGTTTTTAGACATAGAAGACACAAAGGCGACGACGGGTTTGTGGGATTTTCAATAAATCCGAATTTAATATATTCCGCAGAGTATTGCCGTCTCTTCTTTTTTACTTCCGACATTGTTTTGTTTTGAGAAATACGTAAGTGGTATAATGAAGTACTGCTTATCTATTATGCGCGAAACCGCAAATGAAAATAAAATAAATTTACGTCGTTTATATAGGATTGCATAAGCAGCACGCACCAACAGGAATAAGACAAACGTGCATAAACTCGTTTATCTCATTCGACGCCCAATCGTACTCGACAAGCAAGAACAAGTATTATAGAACCAGCCGATTGATACAGGAATGTACAAATCGGATTATTTAACAAAAACTTGTTAAAACATGATTGCCCGCGGTCTATTATATCGAACCGAGTTTGAGCTATATCTTAATTAATATTAGTTGATGTTCACAAGATGTAGTCGAGAGTCGAGAGCTCAGTCGGTATCTAAGAGTCTTCCTAGCTAGGTAGATGAAATTATAAATCGACCCCAAAGCCCTACACAACGCCCCCTTTTTTTTTCTGGGTCTCTTACCGCCCCCCTTTAGGCCTGCAGCGCCCACAAGGGGGCGTTATCGCCCACGTTGGGAAAGACTGGTCTAAGGTGTCAAAAACTGATAGATGACAGGCACAAAAACGCGGGTATGCTCAAAGAGAAAAGTTAAAAAGCCTGACTCACGTAAACAAAGATCAGAACTGACATCTGCTGAGTGACATTTCAGAAGTCACCTGAATGTCACTCAGCAAATGTCACTCAGTGGAACTTTGATCAACGAAAGAGACGTTCTAGAATACAATCTCAAATTGAAAGTTGTTCTAAAGCTTGATTCACGACTGAGACGCCTTCAAGAATACCGGCCTTTGACTCACAAATGACCGTTTACCCTTGAAAAGGTACGTAATTTATCTGCTAAGTAAAACAATGTTGTTAGTTCTAAAACAATTAATTTAGACTTTGTTTAGTTTCCTTGATGGAGCTCCATTTTATGTGGGAATTGAGTTCCGTCTAGAAATGGATTGTTTTAGTATGAAAAATATTATAAAAAATATAATATTTAAAAAATCTAGTTCTACAGGGATTTAGGTATCTCTCTTGCAAACTCTCGAATAGTAAATAAGTCCATGAAACTGAACAACTTTCCCAAGGAACATATCGTAGGTCAAAATACGAAAAAAAAAATTTTGAGTTCCCATACAAACTTCATCAGTTTATAGCGCATTTTGTATGAAAGGTTAGTTTTTTTTTCTTATTTTGAGCTTTGTTCCTTGGGAAAGTTGTTTAGTTTCATGGACTGATTTACCACCCGAGAGGTTGCAAGACAGAACTAGATTTTTTTAAACCCTGACTAAAACGAGGGGTGTTATGGGTTTAACGTGTCTATTGTGTACCTGTATGTCTGTGTATTTGTGTGTCTGTCTGTGGCATCGTAACTGCTAAAAGTTTGGACCGATTTCGATGAGTTTTTTATGTTTGAAAGCTGACGTAATCGAGATGGTTCTTAGCTATATTTGATCCAAATGAGTTCAGCCGTTTAAAAGTTATAAGCAATCGAATGTTAGGGTTGATCGAAAAATTTCAATAAAATAGAATTGAAATAGAATAGAAAAAAATCTTTATTTTATAGGACATTCAGGATGCCACTTAAAACAAGTCAAGATTACATGAAATACATACAAACAAACATTAAAGGATTTAAATACATACATACGCATTCGCTCTATTGACCCTACTGATTCTACGCCTATTCGCAAAGGTGCAGTCTTCCCCAGAGAAGAACAGGCTCCGAGGGTGCTCTTTTTAAACGCATTACAAATTTTCTTATTTTCTAATTTTAACTAAGTCTGAAATAACTCTAGAGCTGAGCAGTCCATTCCCATGGCTGCTTGTCAGTAATGTAATCAGAAATTTTGTTTTACAGTTATTCACATCGTGCAGGTAAATATAGTTAAGTGTGTGGCGAACTTGTAAGAAAGAAAAATAAATTTGTTTACCATATAACACGGACTTACAAATGCCAGGCTGGACCCAGATTCTGTAACTTCAGTTGTGTGTCGATGGAATATGGTCGCTTTTTTATCCGTTCAGGTGGCGAAATTGTGAACTATCAAAATTTCATACATCTAATCACCGTTTCTTTGACTGGTGGCGCTACCGCAAACTGAATTATTGCTAGGTAGTTTGCAACTTTACGTTGGGTTGGCGGTGGCGCTGCTGGTCGGGGTGGGTGTCAGCAAGTATATGAAAACTAAATAGTTCTCAATTTCGCCACCTGGACAGATAAAATGGCCTCCATTGCATCGACACACAACTGAAGTTATAGAATAAGGGCCGTGGTGCCTGGTGTCAGAGTTTTCAAACCGTCGAATGGCCTCTGACTTGGTTTAACGACTGTAGTCAATCATCAACAGCCAGGCCGTCCGAAACACGGAAACGCTCGTGAACAATTGCAACTCTGAACACCCATCAGGTTGCCTACCCTTGTGTACGTTGCTTAACCTCACTAATAAGCGAGGACCACTGAGCTACGAGTGCTTCATGGAACTGGTATAAATAGTTTTATTTCCACTTCTAAAGCTAATTTCCATTGAAACCAAACTGACTCAATACGACGAAAAACCCGTGACTCACGTAGCGACTACGGCGTAGTCACGCGGTAGCTCGTAGCCGTAGTACGTCGCATCGTAGCGCACTCAACCTTCAAAATTCATAGCCTCCCGTTTGAAGTGTAAACTCCTGTAACTTTTGGGAGGAATATGTTTTTAGTTTAAAATGTTTTCATGCTTATGTGAATTTGTGAAGGGCTGTGTCGAAAGATTTAATAGCAAACGCCTATTTCGGTATACAGGGTGTAAAGGACAGCTTAACAAATGCTTAAATGGTGGAATCTACCCATAACTATGGTCTGCTACTAGTAATTATTTTTTCTTGGAACCGTTAAGAAGTTTTCGTTATTTACCTACTTTGGCGCTATTGCGTAGCGCCCCCCGCTCCGCGCCACTGTCAGAATTCGATGAACATTGCTGGTTTTCTCGTTTGATGCTGTTTTTTTGTAGCAGGATTTGAATAAAAAATTAAATTTTAAGGCAGAAAATATGAGATATGTTTGAAAGTTTCCCGGGGAAAAATCCATTGTGAAATCTCTTAGCATGATGGTCAAACTATAGTCAGGGTTTCAGTTTTTATTAAGCTAGTAGAAAGCTACAATTTTGCACAAAAGTTCCCATAACTGTGTAGATGTTATAGACAAAGAAAAATGAAGGATTTACAAAATTCCCATGGGAATGAAATCCTGGGCATTTTATAATATTTTTTTATTATTAACTCTTGACCCCAATCTTGGCCAGGGTCATAGATGAGGTCGGCGATGGAGCGAGTTAACCCAGAAAATGCCAATTAAGGCTCTGGTACTCCCACGCACCGACGCAACACAGCAAGCTATTTGGCGCCGGACTTCGGTAGGAGGGTGGTCGCGAACAAGACGGCCCTTTACCGAACCTACCACACCGCATGAGACCATAGGACGCCACCAGATTCAAAACAAACTGAGGATTACTAAGAGGCAGGTCTCATTTGTGTTTCCTTAGTCGCCTCTTACGACACCCACGGAAAGAGATGGGGTGCTGTTATTCTCAGCTGATTACCACACGGCTAAAAAATAGATATATTATATTCTAGTTATAAATAAGACTCCATCACCAGAGTTAGCCTAGTTCGCCACACACTTGACTATTCCTACACGATAAGAAGAAGAAGAAAAAGACTTTTCTTGGAACCATAGAAAAAAGTTTTCAAATGTATTGCGGGATGCGACTGGCAGACAGTGGCAACCCTAAGAACTGGCTCTTTTCTCCTAATTAGTCTCCAGTGCAATGCGTTATTTTGCTTAAATGTAACCTTGTTAGACACTCATACAACCATCACCACTCGGCCATTTTGAAACTTTCTATGAGTTTAATATGCGACAGTTCGTCAGTGTTTTACTATTTGAAAGCAGCACTTTTGAACTGTTGAAATTATAAAGCTTATAATATTTTTAACCTATCTGAAATACAATTTTATTTTTAACATCACTTTTTTATTAAAATTCATGAGAAAATTAAAGTCCATGATAATCTCTGAAAAGAAAATGACAGAGTTCTCGAAATCAGTCTTGCAATTTCAGATTCATTGGAAACAAACAAACAAAAATATATAATTTCTCTCTCTTGTAATGTTCAAACAAGGTCGCGATCAAATAACATACAAGTTACACGTTATAAAAAGACTAGCTTTCCGTCCGAGACTTCGTTCCCGTGGGAATTTGGGAAAATTATGTAGCCAATCTGTTAAGCCAGGGTGTCAGCTACCTCCATAACAAATTTTATCTAAATTGGTCCAGCTGTTTGGGCGTCAAAGAGTAACAAACGTCCATATATCCATACACACAAACTTCCGAATTTTTAGTATTATTAAGGCTATACCTATATTGGTGAATCCGTCACAGCATGGCACCCCAAATGACCAAATAGTTTTCATGGTTGCCGGCTGTATTTAAGTAGTTTCGAAACAAAAATACGTTAGGGTGGATTTCACCCTACGTGTATCCGAAATATTGATTGGAAGTAGGGATGCGACTAGTAGTCACTGCCTTATTTAGTATAGGTATTAAATTAACGTTACAGATGAGCCAGCGGTAATCAATGGTGTTTCAATGGCAGTGGAATGACGATTGTGGCCATAACATCAGGGCCCCGATTCTGTAACTTCAGTTTTGTGTCGATGGAATGGTTGCCATTTTATCCGTTCAGGTGGCGAAATTGAGAACTATCAAAATTTCATACATCTAATGACGGCTGCTTTGACTGGTGGCGCCACCGCCAACTGAATTTTCAGTTGCTAGGTAAGTTCGGTTGGCGGTGGCGCTGCTGGTCGACGTGGATGTCGTAAGTATATGAAAATTAAATAGATCACAATTTCGCCTTCTGAATCGATAAAATGGCCTTCATTCCATCGACACACAACTGAAGTTACAGAATCGGGGCCCGGTGCTTGTGGTGTATGTTTGTGGTGCAATTGAAAACTAACGAAAGTCGAGATCTCGCTCGTAATAGCGCCGGCTTTCGCAGTGCGAATGGGTAACCTAACTTGCTGCTGTCTGTGCTGCTGAGCTTAGAGGGATTTCTTCCAGCTAACCCTTGAGATAAACGAAAGAAGTCTAAAGGATCGGCGTATTTTTGCAATAAGCCAGTTTTAACAAATTATCTACTTTGATTTAACTGCTAAACTAATGCACTGATGGTGTTGCTTAGAATAAATATTTTTTGTAAGAATTTCGTATAGGTTTTTAGGGAAGAGTTTTTTGGTTTCATGCAAAGAATAATCCTATAAAGTTTCATACAAATGGAATTTCTTTCCCCGATCGGCCTTTTAATAATTCGATATAACTTTTTATAATTTATAATGCCGTGCCACAGCAAAAATTGAATCACCATTGCCCCTGGAAGCTGGGAACATAGCTTCTAATATCAATAGTATTTAGGAGGCAATGGTATAATAACATTTTGCAGCGCCGTTTTCGAATTATAAAAAGGCCCAATGAACTTAGATGGAAATATGAAAAAAATAGCCTCTGCATACAAATAGCGATTAGCAGCTAAATGTTTTTGTATGAGAAGTCGAAATGGGGAAAATTATTCAGTTTCGTGGGAGAGTTATCTATTGGGCCCTTTTATAATTGAAAAATGGCACGGCAAAATTCTATTACCATTGCCTCCTATGTAACAGTAATACTAGTAGCTAAAAACATAGAGGGCAATGGTAAAATCAGCGCTTTAGTCTAGCGCTACAGCACATGCTGAGTCAGCGCCTTTTTGACTGCTTTAGATAAGTTTTATGTTGTTCTACTTGTTTGTATTGTTTGGAAGCAGTTAAATAAAGTTATATCTATCTATCTATCTAATTCGAAGTGCCATGCCGTGCCGTTCGAATAGGGATGTTGACAATTTTTTTTATTTTATTTTTAAAAAGGACCTGGATCCAATACCCAAAACCGAAATAATTTTTGAAAACTATTAAAATAAAAAAGTTACAAGCTATTAAATTACAATAGAGGGGGAAACTGTCAAACAACGAAAAAGAGATGCACTTACAGGCATGTGACGTCACCGCCATTTGTTTGCATAGGTAAAAACGAGATAGCTAGTCCTTACGATAATATAAATTCCAATAACTTGTTCATTTATAAACCCATTTTTAAGCCTGTTTTCGGATATTAATACATTTATAGCATTATTTTTTGTTTCACATACAATAATTCATAAAATCAAACACTGTCGACATATAACAGTTACTGTTTAAAAGAAATACTAGTTACACGCACTTCAAAGTAACAATACGATCAACTCTAATTCCCCGTGGAGGTTCCCGAGGGGAAAACTATTGATTGAACATCCCGACTGTCTGTCCGTCCCTTGTACTGGCTCGTTAATGTCTGTGTGTCTATGTGTGAGTGTGCTGTATGTATGCATTATACACTTGTGTGTCTGTTCACCAATTTTCGGTTCGCCATGAACCTGACTTTATTTTTTTTACGTACGAAGCTATGCGAGATATCAGAAGGAAATGCGCGTGTCAAAATTAATATCTATACTAATATTATAAAGAGGAAAGATTTGATTGTTTGTATTAGTCTGATTTGAAAAATTCTTTCATCATTAGAATCCTACATGATGAACATAGGGTGCATGATTTTCCCGAAATCCCACGGGAACGAAATCCCGGGCGGAAAGCCAGTAACTAATAAAAGGTGAATAAATTTAAGTTTTCGAAACGCACTCTGCATTAGGCCAGCGTGGTACTTGTAGACTTTGGTCTTGACCCTTTTCAAAAGTGACCAAACGCGTAGTTCTGATCATTGAAAAGATATAAGAAAAAAATCCTAGTTCTGATTTTAATAATTCATTTTTTTTATTATAAGATGGGTTAACTCTTGACCTCAATCTTGACCATAATGTTAAAGATGAGGTCGACGATGGAGCGAGTTAACCCAGAAAATACCTATAAAGGCACTGGTACTCCCACGCACCGACGTAACACAGCGAGCTGTTTGGCGTCGGACTTCGGTAGGAGGGTGGTCGCGAACCAGACGGCCCTTTACAGAGCCTACCACACCGCATGAGACCATAGGACGACACCTCAGATTCAGAAAAAATTAAGTGTCGTTGCCTGGGATGGATTACTAGGAGGCAGGTCTCATTTGTGTTTCCTTAGTCGCCTCTTATGACACCCACGGAAAGAGATGGGGCGGTGTTATTCTCAACCGATCACCACACGGTTAAAAATCTAATCATACCTATATCTAATCAATGGCGTCTCGTGGTCATTTTGTCCATTCAGGTGGTGAAATTGAGAACTATCGAAACCTCATACATTTGATGACAACCACCCAGACTAGCAGCACCATCGCCAACCAAACGTTGTGTTGTTATGTTATGTTTGTCGGGCGTTTTCCGCACTTAGCCTCTCAATTGGACCATTGTGCGTGATATTGTTTGGACTAGCTATTCCAGCCAGCTAATGTCCTCCCAGAAGCACGCAAGACTTCTCACGTTCCTGCATGCCTCTGATAGGGATCCCGGGTTATGCAGGATCTGTGCCCGCTGTGCCTCCACGCTGTGGCATTCCATCACAACATGCGCTGGAGTCTCTTCTGTCTCCATGCAACCGCGGCATAGGGGACTGTCTGTGATGCCCATGTTAAACATGTGCCTGTTTAGCGGACGTGGCATGTCGTTATTCCTACCACTCTTCTTAGGTGTTTCCTGGGCAGGTGCAACAAACTTCGTGTTAGGTGTTTGTTAAGTGTTGGCAAGGCTTCCTTGGATTACCGGCATCCTTTTACCATGGTTCTATCTCTCAGCCAGGATGTAAATTGTTTGTAAGGTAGAGGCATGATTGGTTCTGGTCCAGCTAGTAAGGTGCTGGAGCCTCTCCTTGCAAGTTCGTCAGTAGCATCATTACCTAGGGAATCACTGTGACCCTTTATCCATTGCAGGGTAATTTTGTTTTCCGCTGCGATGTCCTCCAGCAGATTGTGGCATTCTAGGACGTTAAGTTGCAAACTACCCAGCACCTTACTTCAGTTGGTGGTGGCGCCGCTAGTCAAATCAGCCGTTCATAGATCATTCTTGTACTTCCACGCTGTTCTAAGAGTGAAAAAAAATTTGAATGTGCCAGCTGCCAACTCCTCTCAGGCATACTGTAGGGACTCGAGAGTTTTGTAGTATCGTGGGCGAAATGCTGACCACTTTACTCATATTCCATCTGATAACCCTTAAAATTAATGTCGAATTTGGTCTCAAGTGGTTACAGAACCACATGACGCTCTGCCTATCCCGACTGGGATCATATGCGTGAGTGTATGTGTGTATAGATAGATAAGACATTTATTTCCATCACAGTACACACTTACAAAGATTTAGTACAGAAAGAGACAAACACAAAAGCAACGATAGAGTTTTACAATACAACAAAGAAGGAAATAAGGAACAAAAAAACAATAAATAGCAAAGAAAGTAGATAACATAAGCACAGAAACATAGAGCGTAATAACATAAAGAAATAGAACACACATTATAATAACAATAATTAAAAAAAAAAAACAAAGTAAGTGTGCGCTGCAGGAAACGAGGTTGCAGCTCAGTATAAAGTTTTACCGTAGGTGGCAAAACACTGATTTTCAGCTGCCGCCTACGAGGTAGTACCGGGCGCGAGTGCAGCAATACGATTGCAAACCAGAAGTGTGAATGTGTATGAGAGTGAACAAGAAATGAAAAGCTTTGTAGATTAAAGTGTGCAAATAAAAAATGAAGGTAGATAAATACGTAGTAAGTAAAAGTGTAAGCTTGGGGATACCTCGAACGGTGTCTTTGAAAGCGGTAATATTGTAATTTGACTTAGTATGTTTATAAACTCTCGGTAAATTGTGAACTGTCCTATTTTTTCACATTGACGAACTATTTTATAATTTTAATACAACCTAAACGGACCGACCCTAAAAAAGCTTTACCTAACCTTATCCGACCTAACTTATCCAAACATGCAGGCAGCCGTTACAGTTTCGTACATTTATGATTTTACTAGGCAAATTGTAATATCGCGCGAGATTGTAATTTTACTAGTGAAATTGTAATATTTACGGTTTTACAATTTTCAGATGACGTATGTATGTATAGTACAAGAAATAAGAAGCTTTTTAAATTAAACTGTGCAAATAAAAAATGAAGGTAGATAAATACGTAGTAAGTAAAGTGTAAGCTTGGGGATTACGGAGATGTGTTCTTTCATCGCCCCGAGCGGTGTCTTTGAAGGCGGTAATGAGTTTCTTATGTAATTCCCGTGGATTTTAGCTCCTGTAGAGATTCCTCATTTATCCTCGTGTACATTACATGCATAATATACTCGCAATTTTTTCATACTTGAGAATTAAAGGCATTTTCTGGGTTAACTGGCTCCATCGTCGTCGACTTATCTATGACCTTGGTCTTAGGTCTGCCGACGATTCTATTCCCTTCGATTTTGCCTAGTAACCCTTTATCACAAAAATGTTTACTGCCTACCCTCATAATTGTCAATTTATTTGGTTAAGCCCCATCATATGCTTTTGTTCAATTAAAAAGGGATCAGAACATAAAAGTGCTTTTTCATCAGTAGTCAGTACCGAGAAAGTAATTATAAAATTAAATGAAAATATTTTGTGTTGCCGAGAGAAACATGGTTATTTTTCACAGGCCTTTCTTGAAATAACTTTGAGTATATAGGTATATGAAACCTTTATTTCTGACAAGAACAAGGCTTCTGTATACGTCATTTCAAGTTTCTCATTGTTTATTTTTGGTTTTGTGTGCGTAAATAAATTATATTGTATTCTTTTATATTGTATTTACTTTTCAAAAAGTTTTAATTCCCCTCGCTTCAATACTTTGATGAACAACCGCTGGTTCTGTCCACCCTCGGTAGTCAGATTAAAAGTTGCATTTGTCAGCGAGTTTGTAATTAATTAACTGAACAAAACATGGACATCAAGGGTCAGTTACCCTCTTCTACAAAGGAACGTCAAATGATATTTTTAACCCCCGACGCAAAAAGAGGGGTGTTATAAGTTTGACCGCTATGTGTGTGTGTGTGTGTCTGTGTGTCTGTCTGTGGCACCGTAGCTCTCAAACGGGTGAACCGATTTGGATGCGTTTTTTTTTATTTACAAGCAGGTTTTTTGGCGATGGTTCTTAGATACGTTTTATCAAAATCGGTTCAGCCGTTTCAAGGTCATCAGCTCTTTTGTTAGCTGCGGTAGGGTTCTTAGACTCTTAATGTGTATTTACTTTACTTTCAAACATACATGTGACTTAAAACTTGAAACACTCATGTATGCTTAATAACTATGCAGGATTATGGAGCTCTTGGTCTGATGCTGCAGCCAGGATATCCAGAACACTAGCACACTCTTAAAAAAATAATAGCAGATATGTCGTGTTTGGACTCGTTTTGTTCAGTATTTGATTCTGCATACAATGCAATGGTGGCAACACGGTGAGCTGATGCTGCGGCCAGGATATCCAGAACACTAGCACATCCTTGAAAAAATAATAGCAGATATGTCGTGTTTGGACTCGTTTTGTTCAGTATTTGATTCTGCATACAATGCAATGGTGGCAACACGGTGAGCTGATGCTGCGGCCAGGATATCCAGAATACTAGCACATCCTTGAAAAAATAATAGCAGATATGTCGTGTTTGGACTCGTTTTGATCAGTATTTGATTCTGCATACAATGCAATGGTGGCAACACGGTGAGCTAATGCTGCGGCCAGGATATCCAGAACACTAGCACATCCTTGAAAAAATAATAGCAGATATGTCGTGTTTGGACTCGTTTTGTTCAGTATTTGATTCTGCATACAATGCAATGGTGGCAACACGGTGAGCTGATGCTGCGGCCAGGATATCCAGAATACTAGCACATCCTTGAAAAAATAATAGCAGATATGTCGTGTTTGGACTCGTTTTGATCAGTATTTGATTCTGCATACAATGCAATGGTGGCAACACCGTGAGCTGATGCTGCGGCCAGGATATCCAGCACACTAGTACACTCTTAATTATTTTGAAAATAAGTTAAAAATTTTGAAATAAAAATTAAATTAAAAATTTAAACCCCCCCCCCCCCGCAAAAAAGTAAAGCGGACATTTAAAAAGTAAAAAATAATACCTTTCGTTGAGCCATCAAATTCATTTCAGAAATACCTATATATATTTTAATTATCGAAATCGATGGATGGCACGATAGGGTTTGCTCATTAAAATGGCGCTATAATGTCGCGTCGGGGTACCGCTTTAGTGAATCAGTGAATAGTCAATCAAATGAAGGGTCAACGAAAGGTATTATATTTTACTTTTTAAATGTCCGCTTTACTTTTTTGCGGGGGGGGTTTTTAAATTTTTAATTTAATTTTTGTTGTGTTTGGTTCTTGTATATAATAATATTATAAAGAGGAAAGATTTGACTGTTTGTTTATTTGCATTGAAAAGGCTCCGAAAAATTCTTTCACCATAAGAATGCTACATTATCCCTGAATAACATACGCTACATCATTTTCCAGAATTCCCACGGGAACGAATTATAAATACAATAGCTTAAAATAAAAATGTAAGTTATAAAACACATTACATGGTGTTATAAAAGTCAATCCCATACATTTCAGAACTTACTGTCTGTCAATCTTAGTAATCTCTAACAGAATATGATTTTATCTAAGCCTCTTGCAGTTGTTTTTTATAAAGTCCTACCTTTTGAGTCATTTGTATTGGTCACGAAATTTAGAAATAACGAAGTTTCTTACATTTCGACAGAACCTTGACCCTGCCACAACCAATGAAGTTAGTTTTCTAACCTAGTGCATCTATAGTGCTTTTATTTTATTTTATTTTCAAGTTCGGCAAATTTCGTATTTCTAATAACTTGATTTTTAAATGACAAAAATGAGACAGACATTGTTTGTTGAGAGACATGAGGAAAAAAGTAGCATTGTGCCGTCTGTTGGTGGTGGCGTTGCTAGTTAAGGCCTATAATCAGATGTATGGATTCGCGTTAGTTCTCAATTTTACTACCTAAAAAATATTGTCACCATCGTATAGTTACTTATAATCGTCATTCCAAAGCCATTCATTATATAATAAGTTAAACAGGACATTAAATATATACCACCATAATTCCTTTCATTGTAAGAAAATTGTTAATAATTACCTTCGGACCTTGTCCTACGACGAAACAGAAAATTTAATGCTAATTTTAAGATAATCTTAAGTATTCTTAAGTAAATTTAAACTTATCTGTAGATAGACCTCAGTTACTATGAACTATTTTATTGTTGTTTTTTTTTCCCCTTTTGTAATATGAAATAAGTCACCAAGTTTTATTTAGCGCATAAGAAGCCCGAGATACAGGTTTTTCATACCTAGATCAGGCATATTGTTAGTACAGTTAGCACTATAGAAATTTAAGTTAACAGCATTATTTTTATATGTATGAACTTTTTGCTAAATAAACATTTTTTATTATTTTTTATTATCAGGATTACCATCTAACTCAAAAAAAATTTGAAATTTTGTATAGATTTTTTTACACAGGGATATAGTCGGGGTGTGTATGGTCATAACATCTTAGTGCTCCAAAACCATCATCCTCCCTACTAGAGTGGTGCACCTTTCTGACCAGCAGACGAATCTCTGGCGTACCTACACAACCCTTAAAGTTTATTTATGTGATATTGACGACTTTGCTGTTCTCTATATTAATGCTGATTAAAACACTCTGAGATCTGCAAAATCATGAAAATCGTGGACGCCATTTTATCATTGAATTGAACAGCGGAAGTTGAATAGCTATAAAGTGACATAAGGTAGTTATTTATCAAACAATGGCGAGCCCCTGGCAAAGTAGCTTCAAAGAGAACAGACAGAATTCTTTTCAAAGAAAAGAAACGTACCATCTACGTAATTAAAAAAGTTAAAAGTCTCGCTCCAAATTTTTGGGTTTGTCGTAATAACATTTGAGGTACATGTAATATGGTAATTTTTTAATGCAAATCCCGTTGGACATAAATATTCATGCGCTTTGACGTTGCAATTAGACAGATGGACTTCCGAGTATTATGTTAATGCCTCTCTGAAAGACTTCAGCACGATACTGAAATATCGGGGACAATGCTCGTAGTAGCTATAATATTTAATCCCTACTAAATTATAAATGCCAAAGTAACTCTGTTTGTCGGTTACGCTTTCACGCCTAAACTACTGAACAAGTTTTTATAAAATTTGATACAGCGGTAGATTAGACGTTGGGAAAGAATATAGGCTACATTTTATCCCACTGCTGGGCACGATATAACGGGAAGCTAGTAGTATGTATTTATTTCTCTCTACAAAAGTATTATATAAGTTGGTTAAAATCAAAGCAGCTTTATTTCATAGAACATTCAAGATGTTACTTACAATAAATCAAAGTAGTGGAGTAAAGGAATAGGCAAGAAAATCCGAAAAATGCTTTTAAAAAATCTCATTATATAATTTTTTATTTTCTAATTTGCCCTTTGTTTAGTTTTTATTTTACA
Organism: Aproaerema taeniolella; assembly: GCA_949987775.1. Lineage (NCBI taxonomy): Eukaryota > Metazoa > Arthropoda > Insecta > Lepidoptera > Gelechiidae > Aproaerema > Aproaerema taeniolella. The sequence continues at coordinate 19,002,456 of OX465245.1, forward strand.
TTAATATTATATCATATTATGATACATAAAAAAGTATAAGAATTTTTTTATCAGCATTTTGACGAAGCTAGGAGCGTTAATCTACGCTCATGTAAGTACGCCTCATAGACATAAGACAAGACAGAAATATACACCCTAACACAAAAAGTTCCAAAAAGTTTGCCTCGACCGGGAATCGTACCTACTATTAAATATTTGCTATCTCAAGATCAAACTTTGTACACATGACAACACATCAGTCTACACGTGCCGACCTTGACGTAGTCGCTCTAATGTTTGTTTTTAATAGCGCAGCCTTTCGTATTGCAAATACATAACCTGATGTGCGTTTGTTAAATATTAAGACGTTAAATATGAAATTACACTCAAATTAAATATGTTTTTTAGGAAAACTGATTTTTCATTTAATTTTTTTTGGATTTTTCTCAGGATCGCGGAATTATGTGGACAGCTATAAGCTAATTATGGATTTGTCTCCATAATATGGCCAGGTTTAAAAAAAAGGTGTTCGATAAAAGAAATTATGATCAAAATAATGCATTTTTATACTTTAACCCTTATTACTTCTTACATTTGGCACAAAACCTAGCAATAAAAACACTCAATTTCAGTGAAGGTGAGTAGAAATACTACGAATTCGCAGTGTATTCTGAGGTCTGCCGGTGAAAAATGTCGGTATAAAATGCAGTCGACAGACTCCCAAATTGCAATGGCTGCCACCGATTCAAATGCAGATGTTTTGATGGAGGGACCGAAGGGGAGTACCCTCCCAGACGCAAGTATTGATTTTTGAGGCTCCCCATCCTGTGGGGCTGTTATTATTTAATATAAATGCTGCCCAAATTGCAATTTTCGGTTGAAGGTTGAGGGTTGCTTCCTTGTAATGTTCCTATACAAGTTTTGGATTAATTGCTGCTGTAATTAAGTAGATACCTGACTCGCCAGAAGTTACTTTCTTGAAGTATTCTAAGGCCTGTATTATATAACGCAACTCAGACTCTGATCTATACTTGAGTAGCAGTCATCTTTGTCATTTTGATAGTGAGGCAAAGAGACTATCAATACTTAAGGCGACTACAGCACCTAAATTACGATTTTATTATGCGTAGATAAATCGAAGAAAAAAAATACTACGGTAATATTCAGGACATGAACTAGATAAGTAGTTTGCTGAAAACATGATTCAGCACTTTTGGTTCGATAGAAAAAGCTCACAAAATCACGTGTCTGTCACGTGAGCCTGATCGAAAATCCGTAAGGCGGAGGGGTGTTTAATAAATATAGGAAATTAAAACTGCATAAGTCAAGATGTCGCGGAGGGGTGTTTGATAAATATAGGAAATTAAAACTGCAGAAGTCAAGATGTCATCCGGTGTCAGCATAGAAAAAAATCAATTAAATATTAATGCACAATGTTAATGTTCAAAATTTCACTACTGCAGGCACTCCCGGAGTGCAACCCGTTGTTTTTTTTTCCTATGTCACCTTTCAGTGCTTCAACAGTCTCTATGCATGAAATTAAGCCGAAATTAAGTTTTTTTTTCAAATCTTTATTTTTATAGAGAACTTGGTACTCAGAAAAGCGACCATGTCGTCCTGGTTAGTTCATACAAATCTTACTTTCTAGTACTTCAGCCTATTCTTACAAGCTTGTACACACAGCTGAGATATCCGGAGTTTGGAGAGAAATAAAACCACGTTGTAGGTTGGATATGAACTGATTTATTGGGAAATTGGTGGCTCTTATATATAGTAGTTTGACAATGTCACGGTCGGTCATCTGTTAATAGAAACAATTGGAATTTTAGCTGATTAAATCTGAGATTTATAAGTATAAACAAAGAATCATGTTACAAAGGTCTTCTCTCCATAAAAGGCAATGTTTAAACAATATAAGTGCATGATTCTACAATACGTCATACGTCATTCATGGTTGCTTACGTCACAGGTATTTAAGGCGTCTCTTACACTTTAAGGGTGTTCACACACTACACAGAAGCACATCATACATACATGTTGACCTAGAAGTCACCCTTATCTCTCACATATAGCGCCTATCCTCATAGGGCAAATGGGTAACCTGATGTTTGTACAATGCCCTGGCATCATCCAAGAATGGCATTGTTCCAACCTCCAACTTCTGTAAATATTGAAAACTAGCATCCCGCTCGGGACTTCGTACGAATTCGGGAAAATTATGTAGCCTATGTTACTCAGGGATAATGTAGCATCCTAATGGTGAAAGAATTTTTGAAATCGGTCCAGTAGTTTTTGAGTTTATTCGTTACATACAAAAATACAAATCTTTCCTCTTTATTATAATATTAGTATAGATTAGGCTTCTAAAGACTTCGTTCCGAACAAACTTCATCAGAATATGGTAGACGTCTTAAATGTTTCCACACTCACAACTATTAGGAGAAAAGGATTTACACATAAGAAACGCAAACTTATTCAGTAGAATATGTCCAGAACGAAGCCTGAACGCAACTACCAATTCATCTCTATTCATACAGCATATATCAAACTAGGACCCCGATTCTGTAACTTCAGTTGTGTGTCGATGGAATGGAGGCTATTATATCTATTCAGGTGGCAAATTGAGAACTATTTAATTTTCATATACTTGCTGACAGACACCCAGACCAGCAGCGCCACCGCCAACCGAAGGTAAAGTTGCAAACTACTTAGCAACTGAAAATTCAGTTGGCGGTGGCGCCACCAGTCAAAGCAGCCGTCATTAGATGTATGAAATTTGGACAGTTCTCAATTTCGCCATCTGAACGGATAAAATGGCGACCATTTCATCGACACACGACTAAAGTTACAGAATGGGCTAACCCCGGGGAAAAGGATACTCAAAAGGTAATGTAATCTTGCCATTTTATTACAAAACTACACATATCTGCAATATTCACTTACACTTTATCTACTTTAGTCTTTAGTAAAGCCGAAACTCTATTTAAATGCAAATTTTAAAGCTGTTACACCTTATATACAGACTTAATTTCGTTCAAAAGTCGCATCGTGATTTATATTGGGTTTATCGAGACAAATTTATACGCTCAAGTTGGCTGATACTATCGCTAAGAGATGAACGATAACATGATGAAATGAGCTAGTTCATTTACTTTTAATCATCTTTTAGTTCTTAATTCGTATGTAACAATACAAAAAGTGAGTAAGAAATATGGAATGAGACAGGACAAATATCTTGTTCCGAAGATGATTAACGATTTGCCAAGGGAACTGCAGGAAGTGTATGTGGATGGAGGCAAGTGTAGGAACAGAATGAAAAAGTATTACACATATTGTCAGTAACAAATATTGTAAAGGTAGTCATATGAACGACTCGCCTGTTACCCGGATAAACCGATATGGTTTTCGTGGAACAGTTTTTATTATAATATCTTAAGTGATTTCTGATAAATAAATAAATAAAAAACACAAAGTTGTGGGTTGATCGCATTGTAAACACTCATGTCTATGATCCTTTTCGGTATAGTTAGAAGGTCATGTGGTTTTGAACAAGCACTCGTGCGAAAGAGGCCTCAGTCCCATAAAAAAACAACTTTTTTAACTTTTTAATGTTTTAAAAGCTTATGTTTGTATCACTGACGTACTCAAGTTTGTACAGTGATTTGTCAACTGAATAAAATCGTTTGTTCAGAAATGTGTTTAAACGTGGGAACGAAATATTTATTAAATATATATATATATATAATTAAACAAGCGCTAATAAATTTTACTGATGCACAAAGATATAGCTCTACATCAGTATATCCCTCTTTTGTTCACACTTTCTCGCAACTAGTGTGGCAAGTTTACAAAGTCGATAGGCTTTTGCTTCACAACTCTCGTGTGTACTGGAGTGAATTGAACAATAAAATAATTTTATCTTGTTTTATTCTTAACCGTTTCTTTGGCGTAACAAAAGGGTTATCTTATATCTTGTTGCTTTAAGTATTAAAGCTTTCTTAGGTTTTTGGGAACTTTACTAATGCTAGCATACGCAAGTCATAAATTTTGTCATATGCATCTCGATCTTACCTCTCGTGTAACGCTTGAATTACACGGTTAGTATATTACTTGGCGTAATTGTGTTTTTAATATTTTCTACTTTTAAATTCAATAATTATTTCGAACCCTCTCAATTTTGCAAAGAAAAAGCTGCAATGGTTTAAAAGTCCACAGTACTTTTCCAAACACTCTGTACACGAGATCTGATTCTGACATGATTTCCAGTGAAGTGTTCTCCACACTAATTTACACTCATGACCTGCCGCTCGCTACCGAAGGACTGAAGTATCATCCAACAGGATTGAATTACAGCAAAACCCACGATTTTACCGATTCCAGAAATTAATACGTAGGAAAACCGAGTAAGCTTCACACAGTTCTTTTATTCGTTTTAACTTGAAACCAGACCTATTGAAACCAACCTCATTCAATATGAATTAGGTTTATAAAGACTATGTGTTAATAATTGAAAGTCTTTACTACATTTTTTACCACGTTTTAATAGTATTTACAATAAAGATCAACAACTTTTTTAGCATAAAACAAATTAAAATAATTAAACGTAAAATCAAAAGATAGCCATTTCTTCAGTATTTCTTCTAGTATATATAAGGTTGCCATAGCAACGCGTCAACATTGGTTTTGACGCATGCGTAAAAATGGTCTTCTTGAGAAGAGCGCCTAAACATCTTCCCCCCCCTCGAGCACTTGAGGGTCTCGAGAAGCGTCTTCTTCATCCGACGACGAGGGTAATAAGGGACAAATCTTGTTCATAGCACGGCGCACAGTGCCCTTGCTGGTAGCAACATCTGCTACCCTGGTGACTCCATCCTGACCAGGAATAAGCTTTTGTATACGTCCCATAGGCCAATGAAGTGGAGGAGAACTTGCATCTTTGAGTATAACCATGTCACCTTCCTTGAGTCCTCTTTGTTCAATTTTCCACTTAAGGCGCTGTTGTAACTCGCAAAGGTATTCATGGCGCCAACGTTGCCAAAAGCATTGTCGCATCCTTTCAATATGCTGATAGCGGTTGAGTCGGTTTATGTTCATTTCTAGTAGAGTTGGCGATGGAAACGAGGTAAGTGCTCTACCAATCAGGAAGTGGCCAGGAGTTAAAGGATTAAGATCAGTAGGATCAGAAGAAAGGGGAGTCAAGGGTCTAGAATTAAGAATAGCTTCAATTTGAGTGAACAACGTAGACAACTCTTCAAAAGTGAAGTGTTGTTTACCTAAAGTTCGGGTCATGTGGAATTTGGCTGACTTAACGCCAGCTTCCCAAAGTCCGCCAAAGTGCGGGGCGTAAGCGGGTGAAAATCTAAAGATGATTGCCTCATTTGAACCAAAAGAAGAGATCTCTGCACTGTTCGATTTAAGAAAGTTTGCTAGCTCATTATTTGCCCCTACAAAATTTGTGCCGTTGTCACAATAAACTTCATTAGGCTTACCTCGACGCGAAATAAATCCACGGAAACAGAGAATAAAGATATCCGTGGATAGATCACTGGCAAGCTCTAGATGCAAAGCTTTGGTCGCAAAACAAACAAAGAGACACAAATAACATTTAGTTATTCGAGATCCCCGGCCTTTACGATCTGTTATATAAAATGGACCGGCAAAGTCGACACCAGTCACCTGAAACGGAGGAGCTGGTGTGACTCTAGAGGCAGGTAAGTTACCCATTATTGGACTAATAGTGTTAGCCTTAATTCTCCTGCACAAAACGCAGTTATTTACGGTTGTTCTAGCTAAAATCCTACCCTTTAAGGGCCAAAAACGATCTCTGACACTATTTAAGAGCAATTGTGGACCGCAATGTAAGTTAATATTGTGCGTATGTCTAAAAATTAACTTGGTAAAATTGTGATTAGAGTCCAGCAAAGCAGGATGTTTTTTCGTAAAAACTTCAGACGTGTTTTGAATCCTACCACCCACGCGCAAAATGCCGATTTCATCGATATATGGAGTGAGAGACAAGATTCGAGAATTCTTGGATAAACTTTGGTTTTTACCTAAGATTGACACTTCATTAGGAAAACATTCTAATTGGTGTAGTCCAACTAATTTATTCAGTGAATCGTCCAATTCTTCACAAGTCAGCGATCCAAGTTTTTTGGCCTGTGGGTGGTGCACATTCCAAATAAAACGTAACACGTAAGCGAAAGTTCTTTGTAGAGTCAACAGTTTAGAAAACTTGTCAAAGTTTACTACTTCTTTGGATTTTGTGGTTGTATTAGTTGTAGTATAAGCAAAATGTGTTGAAATATCATTGTGAACAAAAGCTTTAGACCTTCTCTCAGGTACCTCGACGGACGGAATTTCAAGTTTTGGCCAATCAACAGGATCCCGTTGCAAAAAGGTAGGTCCATTCCACCATAAGTTAGTTTTTTTTAGTTTTTTTGGCTCCAAACCTCGCGACGCTATGTCCGCCGGGTTGTCTTGACCTGGAACATGCCTCCATGCTGTAGTAGATGTGAGGTCTTGTATTTCACTCACTCGATTTGCAACAAAGGTTTGTAATTCACAAGGTTGTGTTGAGATCCAACAAAGCACAATCGTAGAATCTGTCCAATGGAAGACATTTGAGAAGCAGCAACGAAGAGCTTTACTAACCTTGGCGTATAAGCGAGCGGCTAGTTGTGCTGCACAAAGCTCCAAACGAGGAATAGTAATTTGTTTTAATGGTGCCACCTTAGTTTTGGCGCAAAGAAGTCTGGTTATGATGTTTCCAAAAGAATTAATTGATCTAATATAGATACATGCAGCGTACGCAAGTTCAGAAGCATCTGAGAATGAATGAAGCTCTAAAGATATAGCTTTATCAATAATGACGCATCTCGGAATCTGAATGCTAGCGAGCTGGTTTAGACTGGACACAAAATCAGTCCATAATTTCTCAATGCTTGCTGGGACAGGATCATCCCAGTCTAATTTAGTAAGCCATAGTTTCTGAAGAATAACTTCAGGAGTAATTGTGCAAAGGCTCAATAATCCTAAGGGATCAAACAATTTTGCTGAATTTGACAAAATTGAACGTTTTGTTATTTGACCCGGCACTTCAATCTTGACCGGGAATTCAAACATGTCTGACGCTGGGTTCCATTTTAGACCTAATGCACTTGACTGTGCACAATGGTCTAAACCTTTCGGCAACATCGTAATATCTTCGAAAATAGATGGTGCATTTATACGAAATTTACGTAATGGAAAACATGCGGAATTTAATGTTTTCGTGACTTCGGAAACTATATGATGCAATTCTTTCTTCGTTTGAGCTCCCGATATAAAATCATCAACATAAAAATCTTCTTTGATCAATTTCGATATCGTAGGATCCTGGCAGTCCTTTGATAATTGAAGTAAACACCTCGTACTCAAATATGGGGCTGACGCTGTACCGTATGTGACAGTATTTAGTCGTAACACCTTTAAAGGCGATGCTTGTTCTTCACGCCATAATATTAGCTGTAAATTGCGTTGTTCTTCGTGAATTAATATTTGACGGTACATTTTTTCAACGTCACCCGTAACAACATATCTGTGCTGACGAAATCTAGTCAAAATTGAGACCAAGTCATCTTGCACAACAGGACCTATGTATTGAATGTCATTAAGAGATTTACCTGAAATTGTTTTAGCCGAAGCATCGAACACTACTCTCAATTTAGTAGTCTCACGTTGTTCTCTTACGACCGCGTGATGCGGTAGATAATAACCTGATAAAGGTTTCGATATTTCGGTTAAATGCCCTAAAGACTCGTATTCATTAATGAATTTGCAATATTCTTGTTTGAAGTACGGTTTTGCATTCATTTTCTTTTCAATTTGAAGAAAACGCTTCTTAGCAGTTTCATATGAGTCTCCCAACGCTTCAGGTGGTTCACGAAGTGGAATTTGCACGGAAAATCGACCATTCTCTTCACGACGTGTGGTTTGAGAGAACAATTCCTCGCAATAGTCACGATCCTTCGATTCAAGTTTAGAAGGGGATAAATCATCCAGCTCCCAAAACTTTGTCAACTGTTGTCTTATTTCATGGCTGAACAGACATTGAACTTGATTTTTATGATGTGTGTTCCCCCCCGTGGGACCAGACACGATCCAACCTAATGTTGTTTCTTGCAGGGTGGGCTTATTTAAACCTAGTCTTATTCTGCCTTCGCTGATCAATTCCCAAAATATATCGGCTCCAAGAAGCAGATCAATTTCCGCTGGCTGGTGGAAATTCGGGTCAGCTAGTTTAATATTGGAAGGAATGTTCAACTTGTGCACCGGTATTGGAGCTAACGGCAAGTTGTCAGCGATGCGTGGCAAAACAAAACATTTAACTGAAGAACAGAAAGAATTGTGCAAAGATTTTATATTTACGTTGCAGTAGCGAGTAATATTTACAGCATTGTTGTTAAGCCCAGACACACACTGGTCTGTGACCTGTTCTTTGATAGACGCCATTTGCTGCAACGCAGACTCACTTATGAACGAGGTCTGGCTTCCACTGTCCAGTAACGCCCGCAAAATCGTTTTCTTGTCATTGTTGGTCACTTCCACCAAAGCAGTAGACAAAAGAGTTTGGTGTGAAGAAACCGCAGACATGCTCACTGACGATGAACCTGGGTTAGGCTTTACTTCGTCTTTTTTGTCATTATTTTCAGAAGATACTTGAGAAATAGGTGTCTGTTGTGGTACTGCTTGTTGTAGTCCTTCTCTGTGAATAATTGTGTTGTGTTTCTTTTTACAGATTCTGCAGCCACCTAACCTGCAATTAAAAGACTTGTGGCCGCCACGCAAACAACCACTACACAGCTGCCATTGATGGACCTTCGCTATTCGCTCTTCGATTGGCAATGACTTAAACTTGTCACATTCATGCAGTTTGTGTGGTTGTGAACAAATTTTGCAATTATAGATGTTGCTATCTAAAGAAGCGGTAGTTCCAGAAGCAGCCACGAATGACTTTGACTTATTAGAAGTTTGGCGCTTTTCGTTAGTACGGAAAGGTGAGGATAACTGACCTGCATTAACTGTCTCCAAAACATCTGCCCGAAGACGTAAGAAAGAGTAGAAATCTTCAAGTGAAGGCGACTCTTCAGAGCTTCGAAACTCTTCCCATTTCCGCAAAGTCTGAAGGCCAAGTTTAGCTGACGCTATGTATACGATCAGCGTGTCCCAATACTGAGTTTTCTCTCCTAAGTTATTTAGGGCGCTTAAGTTTTTTAACAAAGTATCAATCAAATTTCGAATTCCCGTATCTGACTCCTTATTCATTTTATCGATTGAAAACAGACATTTAAGATGTTCATTAATGTGGAGACGTTTCTTGTCGTATCTCTCACATAGAAGCGACCAAGCAACAGAATAGTTTTTGGCTGAAATCAGAACGGAACTGATGACGCCACGTGCTGAACCTTCAAGATAGGAATTTAAGTAATGAAGTTTGTTAACGTCATCAATTCGTTCATTTTTGTGTATTAGAGACAAGAACATGTCGCGAAATTCCAACCACTTACTAGCGCTGCCGTCAAAGGAAGGGATTTTAATAGGAGGCAGTTTTATGTTGTTAAAATGGTTAGGGCAACTGCTATAACTTGAGTTAGAACCCTCTTCCTTTTCCGACTTTTTCCATATGTCTAAAAGCTCTTGAGCCTGGGCGGATAACTCGAATATCCTATTCTCTGTTTTTTCCCTCTCTAAAAGTTGATCGCCCCCATCGCCTTCCTCTAATAGTTCTATTTCGGATTGAATTTCATTAAAAGATCCTGTCATTTGTTGCAAGCTATTTAAACGTATAGACAACTCATTAACTTGTCTTTTAGTTACTTTATCGGGTGTGATGTCTTTTAACGAATCGATGTATTTTTCAAATAATGTAACGCGACTTCGCAATGAAGCTCTTTGCTTCGATAACTTTTTAAAGTCACTCATCTTGAAGGAACAAAATACTTGATAAAAATATAAAAAAAAAACTCTTTCAAATAACTAAGTTGTCAAACAGTGAAAAGATCTCTCATTTAAAATGACATTAGTTGCGCAAACAAATTAAAATGGCGCAGAACTAAAACCATGACAAAATCAAGGCAAAATAACAAAGGAAATATGTCAATGAACATAAGTATGTTAATAAATGTACAACTATAACTCAAAAACTCACTTAGTAAAATATAAATTAGGGAAATCTCACCTTTTATGTCATAGAATAGTTATCTCGGTTTAAGAAAAAATTAAAATGAAATTAAAGAACGTTTGTAGAGCTATCAATTGGTTATTCACAAAAGTCAAAGCCAGAAAATAGAAATAAAGAGGTTCAACTTTCCTGTGGTTAGAAGCGTTGTTGCAGCTCATCGCATAGCAGGAACTCTTTATTTGATACAAGGAGCATTGTTTCAGCCAAATGTAGGAATAAGCGTTGTTTCAGCTTTTCGTAGGCATCAGCGTTGTTTCAGCGTATCACGTCGCAGGTCACCAAATGTTAATAATTGAAAGTCTTTACTACATTTTTTACCACGTTTTAATAGTATTTACAATAAAGATCAACAACTTTTTTAGCATAAAACAAATTAAAATAATTAAACGTAAAATCAAAAGATAGCCATTTCTTCAGTATTTCTTCTAGTATATATAAGGTTGCCATAGCAACGCGTCAACATTGGTTTTGACGCATGCGTAAAAATGGTCTTCTTGAGAAGAGCGCCTAAACACTATGTTTAATGTACGCAACATAGAATTATATTTTAGTATTTTTATTTGTATTAATTGTAAACTCATATAGAGATTGTAAAGCGAACAATCCTTACTTCCTTATTAATATTATAAATGCGAAAGTAACTATGTCTGTTCGTCTTTCATGCCTAAACTACTGAACCAATTTTGATGAAATTTGGTACAGAGATAGATTAGAGCCTGGGAAAGGATATAGGTTATATTTTATCCCACAGTGGACTACATTTTAACCTGTAGTCCACGCGGGCGGAGCCGCGGGCAGAAAGCTAGTGCTAAATAAGTAATAACAATATTAAAAGTATGTAGTATTCTTCTTTTTCCTGTATTTTAGTTAGTTTCTATTTCTTGTTTTATTTGTTTACATTGTGTTTTGCATTGTCACAGCGGTCATGTCATTAGTCTGTCATATAGCCGTTGACATTGAATTCTATGTCTTTGGTTACTCTCTGCCTTTGGTTGATGGCATCATTCCTTGTCGTTGGCGTCTAAACCATTGACATAGAATGATGGTTCAACCGTGATTCATATTGTCTTTGGTATTTGCCACCTATTCTTGTCAATCTTGACTTCTATTTGAATTTGAAATCAAAATTGGAAATCGTGAGTCTCGCGAACGATTTTCTGTTTACCTTTTGACGGCTGAATTTTAAAAGGTCAGTCTTCCTTCATCTCTCACGTGGGATAGAAGGACAGGACAGCTACCTTACTGTCTCAAGGCCTCCCTGGGCCGCAGCACGGCCCAGGGACTTTGCCCAGGCGCGAACCCTACGCTACAACAATACTCGACCCTATAGTGGTAGGCGCGTGTGACCTACGCTACAACAATACTCGACCCTAAAGTGGTAGGCGCGTGTGACCTACGCTACAATAGTACTCAACACCTAGTATTTTCTCTAAAGTGGTAGGCGCGTGTGAATTCACACCACAGTTCCCTCTTTTACCACTGTACCTCGCGTGGGGCTCTCAAAAACTCCAGCCTCCTCGTACCTCCGGCTGGAAGCCGTGAGGGCAGTCCTATCCTGCCTCCGGCGAGGAGCCGCGAGGGCAGCCTTCTCTTGCTTCCGGCGTGGGCCGTGAGATCTGCTGCAGACACCACCTCGAGCGCAGAGTAACCGGCATAACACGATCAAGACCTCGCTCTCCTGGCTTCAGCTACGTCGTCCTACTTAAGTCAAACTCTTGTTTTCCCTCAGCTACCTATAACTCGCCAGTGACGTTAGGGAGGCAGGACCCAAATTTGTAATATTAGGCTCTATATATAATACATCTGTTCTCTTGTATCTACTCTCTTTCTCTACTACCTCTAACCTTTCACTCGACCTTTCCCTACCTACGTCTAGGGTCTTATATCTATAGGACCCTCGACGTAGCCTACCTCGACTACTGTTCACTAGGTCCTTACGGCTCTGCTGTAAGGCTTAGTGTAACATTACATTTGGCGCCCAACGGCTTCTCACCCCTGGTTCTCAAAATTCTAAAACACCACTTCTTCTAGTGGCAATAAAAGACATATCAACACTATACACTTTTTTAGGACTCTTTATTAGGACACTTTTATTTATCTTAGGCTCTCTCTATCATCACTCAATTAGATACCTCTTCTATAAAGGTACTCGCTTTCCCTCCTCAGAGGACCGACCCTCTTTCCCTCCTCAGAGGACCGACCCTCTTTCCCTCCTCAGAGGACCGACCCTCTTTCCCTCCTCAGAGGACCGAACCTCTTTCCCTCCTCAGAGGACCGACCCTCTTTGGTAATGTAGTATTCTTCTCTTCCTGTATTTTAGTTAGTTTCTATTTCTTGTTTTATTTGTTTACATTGTATTTTGCATTGTCACAGCGGTCATGTCATTAGTCTGTCATATAGCCGTTGACATTGAATTCTATGTCTTTGGTTACTCTCTGCCTTTGGTTGATGGCATCATTCCTTGTCGTTGGCGTCTAAACCATTGACATAGAATGATGGTTCAACCGTGATTCATATTGTCTTTGGTATTTGCCACCTATTCTTGTCAATCTTGACTTCTATTTGAATTTGAAATCAAAATTGGAAATCGTGAGTCTCGCGAACGATTTTCTGTTTACCTTTTGACGGCTGAATTTTAAAAGGTCAGTCTTCCTTCATCTCTCACGTGGGATAGAAGGACAGGACAGCTACCTTACTGTCTCAAGGCCTCCCTGGGCCGCAGCACGGCCCAGGGACTTTGCCCAGGCGCGAACCCTACGCTACAACAATACTCGACCCTATAGTGGTAGGCGCGTGTGACCTACGCTACAACAATACTCGACCCTAAAGTGGTAGGCGCGTGTGACCTACGCTACAATAGTACTCAACACCTAGTATTTTCTCTAAAGTGGTAGGCGCGTGTGAATTCACACCACAGTTCCCTCTTTTACCACTGTACCTCGCGTGGGGCTCTCAAAAACTCCAGCCTCCTCGTACCTCCGGCTGGAAGCCGTGAGGGCAGTCCTATCCTGCCTCCGGCGAGGAGCCGTGAGGGCAGTCCTATCCTGCCTCCGGCGAGGAGCCGCGAGGGCAGCCTTCTCTTGCTTCCGGCGTGGGCCGTGAGATCTGCTGCAGACACCACCTCGAGCGCAGAGTAACCGGCATAACACGATCAAGACCTCGTTCTCCTGGCTTCAGCTACGTCGTCCTACTTAAGTCAAACTCTTGTTTTCCCTCAGCTACCTATAACTCGCCAGTGACGTTAGGGAGGCAGGACCCAAATTTGTAATATTAGGCTCTATATATAATACATCTGTTCTCTTGTATCTACTCTCTTTCTCTACTACCTCTAACCTTTCACTCGACCTTTGGTTGAACCATCATTCTATGTCAATGGTTTAGACGCCAACGACAAGGAATGATGCCATCAACCAAAGGCAGAGAGTAACCAAAGACATAGAATTCAATGTCAACGGCTATATGACAGACTAATGACATGACCGCTGTGACAATGCAAAACACAATGTAAACAAATAAAACAAGAAATAGAAACTAACTAAAATACAGGAAAAAGAAGAATACTACAAGTAATAAGACAAGGGCACGGATATTAAGTCTGTGGCTGCACTATTAACTACACAATAACAAAGAAAAACAGATTTTCCCAAGAAACCCATATAAAATTCTGAGCGTAACTAATCGCTCAAGATGTTTCAAAAGGGCTTTTGTTTTCAGTTTTCGGTCTACGTTCCTTGGGGAATATATTTGGCCTTTTTATATTTCGAAAACGGCACGGCAAAACTGTATTACCTTTGCCTTCTAGGTACTAGTGATACCAGCAGCTGGGAACGTTAAGAAGCAATGGTAATACAAATTCTGATATGACGTGCCGTTCGAATCATAAAAAGACCCAATGCCTTCAATCAGGAGTGCATGGTCTGGAGGAGATGGGATAGACTAGCAAGATCGATGGTGGCGTATTGCTCATGTCCTCAGAGGCAAACTTCGCGTGCTTTAGGAGCTTTTGCACAGCGTGACATACCCGGAGGAGTACTGTAAAATGACTAAAGTGCTCTTAGCCCAGTAGTGCAAGCTATTTCACAAATTAAAAAAATCAAAAAACCCGACTGCGTAAAAAGTAAACCAAACTTTATAATAAAAAAAAGTTTTATTAAAAACTTAAAACAAAAACCAAGTAAGTCCAGTAGTCGAGACTTTTGTTATTAAATATTATTGGATAACTATACCTTTGATATAGTTTCGTGATTCAAAAAGAAAATATTCTATTAGGGAACAATCAACAATCGGGACCATTAATTAAGAAGCCGGATTTTTAATTTTTTGCGTCGTGGATTTAGCGACACAGGAGCTTATAATTAAAGCCTGTTTAGTTTAGTGTGCCGATTCACATCCATAATTTACGCAAAATTTAAGTCATCCAATATGAATAAGATTCTCTGTTCTAAGAAATTAACCTCACAAAAGTACTCTTAAGAAGATTCACCTTAGAATAAGTACCTAAGATGTTACATTTGTAGACGTACCTGATTATTTAAAGGTTTATTTGCTACATCAACATTTATCGTAGCCAAGCTCTACAAGCTACGACGTAGTAACTTGTTTTACTTATTGTATTCAAGATTTGGAATATATTTTTATGTGGAACTAGCATTCCGCCCGGGACTTCGTCCCCGTGGAAATTGGGGAAAATTATGTAGCCTATGTTACTGAAGAATAATGTAGCATTCTAATAGTGAAAGAATTTTTAAATCGGTCCAGTGGTTTCGGAGCTTACTCAATGCAAACAAACAAACAAATATTTATAATATTTATAGAACACGTTGTACATAGATAGATGGAGATCCAAATAAAATCAGTCCTAATTCGACCTTTCGCCGCTAACACAATCATTTCGAGCAAAAGACCAATATCAAGGGGTAATAAAAGAAACTATAGTATACCGCGTTCGTTCATCGTCATGAAGCACTTCAGTTTTATTGACAGTAAAACTTGCGCCGATGTCTGAGGCAATCTGTCTTGCCCTCCCGCTACCCTCTGCATTAGGGACACACGGCCTGAAACATTCTTCTTATCGTGTAGGTATATTCAAGCTTGTGGTAAACTTGGCTAACCCTGGTGTCAGAGTTTTCAAACCGCACAATTGTCTCTGACTTAGTTTTAACGACTATAGTCAATCGACAACAGCTGGTACCGACAGCTTAACGTTCCCTCAGAAGCACGGAAACGCTCGTGATAAATTGACACTTTGGTCACTCATCAGGTTCCCTGCTTTTTTTTTATATTATAAGATGGGTTAACTCTTGACCTTAATCTTGACCATAAGGTCAAAGATGAGGTCGACGATGGAGCGAGTTAACCCAGAAAATGCCTATAAAGGCACTGGTACTCCCACGCACCAACGGAACACAGCAAGCTGTTTGGCGTCGGACTTCGGTAGGAGGGTGGTCGCGAACCAGACGGCCCTTTACAGAGCCTACCACACCGCATGAGACCATAGGACGACACCTCAGATTCAGAAAAAAATTAAGTGTCGTTGCCTGGGATGGATTACTAGGAGGCAGGTCTCATTTGTGTTTCCTTAGTCGCCTCTTACGACACCCACGGAAAGAGATGGGGTGGTGTTATTCTCAACCGATCACACACGGTTGCTTCTGTGTGTGTTGCTTAATATCACTGATCGGTTGAGATCAGCAAGCGCCACTGGACTACGAACCTGAAACATGTTGTCAACTGTTATTCTCGGGGACCCTGACTACCTAGATTTTAGGTATGTTTGCCTTACAATAGGTGGAGTGAAAGCAGATTTGACAAGTGTTGCTTAGGTATTGGGGTCTAGCGGTACATAAACTTAATTATATCTTACAAGATGACGATCAAAGGCCGTGGCAGAAAATCATTGTTTTACTCTTTACATCAAGAACCCATCTCATTACGTCGTGCGTACTGGTTAGCGCCGTCTGTTTCCGTACTACAGGGTCATACTACTTGTTGCAAACTAGATTATTACAAAATACAAAAAATACAAAAAATAAAAAATAAAAAATAGTTTATTCAGATAATGTTACAATTTAAAAACATGAAATTAGAAATGACAATAACAATTGTAACATTTTGCACGATTATTTTAAAAGATTTGCCTTGATTCCCACACGAGGCCAGGCCTGTTTCGTGGGTAGTCAAATGTGCCGATTACCAGTCCAATTCGCGCGTATTTTTAAACAATTACGAAAATATATTGTTTGTATATACACTAAAAAAATATTTTTTCAAAACAAATTATAATTATAAAGATAATAAAATTAAGCAATCAAGATTAAAAAAGAGAAAAGAAAAATATTATATGGAAGTGACATGCAGTGAAAGTTTGTATGTGTAAGTGTATGTGTGTGTGTGGGTGTGTGTGTGTGGGTGTGCGGGTGTGTGTTTGTGTGTGTGTATGTGGGTGTGCGGGTGTGTGTTGTGTGATGTATGCTGTGTGGTTGGTGTCGCCCCCACAAGGGCGAAACCTATCAGAAATTTTGCCGGTTGACTTGAAGGCACGATAGCTTAGGTGGTTAAAGCACTAGGAGGTCTAACCCTGGGGTCGTGAGTTCAAGTCCCATTCCCGCCGAACATTTTTCTGTCCCTAAACATTGTTTGTGAATTTTCCTCACGTGGGTAAGCGTTTAAAAAAATACTAAATAGTTCTTAAAATTTCACCACTGATTTAATGCTGTAAATGACTGTGTGTAGCGCACTTTACGGCGTCTTTAACTAGGCTACGAAAAAATGACAAACAGAGAATCGTCGATACGACAGCCGTCTGTATTGAAGTAATCCGTCCGCTTTATTAGACGCAGAAAAGAATTACTTTCGACACAAACGATTGTGTATTGAGCGCCTTTGGAATTACCAAGCTTTGTATTGGATAATGAAATCTGAATTATTTTTGCACGCTCACAGTAAATGGTTTCTTTTTTATTCATCGAGGATGGCAACTTTCGTTCGCAATTGCGGAGTGCCTTTTCAAAAGGGGATATCTACATTGTATCTTAGACGGCCGGTTTGGTCGAGTGGTAGTGACGCTGCCTCTTGATCGACGGGTCCTGGGTTCGATTCCTAGTCGGGGCAAACATTCGTGTGAAAAGCAGGTGTTTGTTCTCAGGTCATGGGTGTTCGTGTCGGTCTTTATGTATGTTTCAAGGGACCCTCGACACAAGGAAAAACCTTGGTGTGGGCCTTTGAATGTGTAATGTTTATGTATTTATTTATTATTTATTTTTCACAAAATGGGAAAACTTTTTAATGGAGTTTTTTTAACGCTGCACAACAAAGGACCACGCTAAGGTTTATCCTTGTGTCGTGAGCGCCTTGAACCATAGACAAAGACATCCATAACTCGAGAACAAATATCTGCTTTTTACAAAAATATTTTCCTCAAATGAGAATCGAACCCAGGACCAGTCGATCAAAGGGCAGGGTCACTGACACTTGACCAAAGTGACCGTAATTTACAGACTATATTTTATTCTGTTTGATTTATAAAAAGGCTTCTATTTTCACCAAACGTTGCGTCAAGTGGTTTAAGAATCACATGATGCACTGCCAACCCTGACAGGCATATAAAAGCGTGATGGTTTTGTATGTTGTTGTGTGTAATTTTCAGCTGAAAGTATTTTTGGACAACTATTTCTTTGTAGTTTTAAGTGTCCAAAAAAGATTTTGCCATAGTATGTACATACATACATACGCTCAAACCTAAAATCCCTATTGGGGTAGGCAGAGCATCAATAGTTTTAAAATCACATAATGCCACGTTTGACGTAAACTCAAATGAAATATAAAGTAAGTGGTGAGAGGTTGTCAGCCTTTCGCCCACAATACAGCAATACCCTCGCGACCCACTGAATTTTACAGTAAGCCTGGGAAAAGTAGACAGCTGGCACATTCTATGTTTTTCTTCTACTCCTAGTCCAGCATGGAAGATAACGTATGATGCTTAGAATTAATTTCTTAAAAATATAGCGAACACAATCCTGAATATTGAAGGAGAAACTAGAAAGATGGTGCACTCAAGCCTACTCAAAGATTAAACAATGAAATGCTCCTAAGCGGCGAGTGTAAGGCAATTCGTAATATATGACTCCGAAATTTACTTCCACTGAAGTTGAAATGTGCTTGTGAAGTTAAAATTTACTATTTCATTTGAAATTTGCTTTCTGTACGAGTTCTTTGTTGGTTTTAAAACGTAGAGGAATAAAGTAAAATGAGTGCAAAACCGCAGTTGGATACTAAATAAAACTCTAGCTAGCCAAGGGATTGTAAAAGTAAAAGAAACTGACTTAGTTTTATTTACTGTACGTGAAGACGGAAAAGTAGGTAGCCAAATAAGTAGTAAAATGAGAGAGAATTTGTGGAAAATGAATACCTACTTAGTACAAAAATGATACATTAAGGTATAGTCCACTGCTATACAGGGCTTTAGGTAAATCTCTTTCAACCTCTCGGGTGGTTAATCAGTCCATGAAGCTGAAAAACTTCCCCAAGGAACATAGGTCAAAATACAAAAAAAAAATTGAGTTCCCATACAAACTTCATCAGCATATAGCGCATTTTGTATGGGAGATCAAAAAATTTTTTTCATATGTTCCTATGTTCCTTGGGGAAGTTGTTCAGTTTTATGGATTGATTAACCACCTGAGAGGTTGAAAGAGAGATTCTTAAAGCCCTGTATGTATGTACGCCAATGCGATACTTGTGAATGATCTCAAAAGTTATAAAAGTCTTTTATGTCCCGCTCTGCCAAGGAATGAAATTCCCCGCCTGCGACTGTATTATCGAGTTCATCGAATCTTTTTAAAGTTCGAGTGAATAGGCCTCTTCTAGGTAAGCTTGCTACATCCTCGACTGCATCTTCGCCCTTGTGCTTGTATTTATAAAAAAAAAACATTGTCGTTTTGAACTAACACACAAACGCTCACGCCCATAATCTCTAATGGGGTAGGCAGAGCATCAGTTCTTCTAGAACCACTAGATGCCATGTTTGACACATATTGTGAAGGTTATGGATGGAACAACTTGCATAATGGTGAGAGATGGTCAGCAGGTGGTTTGAACTAACATTGTGGATATATTAATTGTTTCTTCTAATTATTTTATTGCGTTTTGTAAAGTGTATTAATAGTAATTATTTAAAAGCTAGCTTTCCGCCCACGGCTCCGCCCGCGTGTTCTACAGGTTATATCGTGCCCAGTTATGGAATAAAATATCCTTTCCCAAGGTCTAATTTATCTCTGTACCTAATTTCATCAAAATCGGTTCTGTAGTTTAGGCGTGAAAGCGTAACAGACAGTCAGAGTTTTTTCGCATTTATAATATGAGTAGGGAAGTTGGGATAAACAATTTTCAATTTCAATGTTTTGTCAAGAAATTTAATGTCTCTACATTTGTAGGTACAGAGGCCTGCGCATCAGGTTACTCAATTTTCATTGCAAAACCGCTCTTATCACAACAGCACAGAGTGCACGCGTGTGGTAACCTGAGTTGCAGCCGTTCGTACATTCGTCGAAGGGGTAGGGTATCGTCAGACATTTTTTTCGAAAACTTTGCTTTGTATTATAAAGTTTAATAGCTTTAGCAACTAGCTAAGCCCTAGGAAGTGCTATTTTATAGGATGAGGGAAATGGCTGCAACGTACGTCTGTCTGCACAGTATACATTTTAAATCAAAGAGGGGTAACTACTCAAAGTAATTTAATGAAAGTCTATCAAAGCTAGCACGGCCCAGCGACAAATTCTTGCGTTACACCACTGGTGAATTTAGTCGACTACAGGGTCAGATAGCGGTGAAACTTCGCTTAGATTGCGCGAGGGAGGGCCCTGCGCAGTCTTGCCCGCCCTCTGGCGTTGTCATTTTGACATAATAAACCGCAAGCACATTGTGCTTTTGCTAATCTATGACTTTTCAATGGCAGTTATTTTAGACCATTTTATCCGTTCGGGTGGTGAAATTTCATACAGATGGCTGCTGCTTTGACTATCAGTGCTAGTGCCAAGTGGACGTTAATTTGTAAATTATCTATCTGCAAGTCTCTGGTAGTGGCGCTGCTGGTCAAGACAGCGGCTGTCGTGAAATATATACAAATTTCCTTATTTCTCAATTTCGCCATCTGAATGGATAGAACTATCGTCATTTCACTTCACTGGCACTGAATTAAATAGCCTGTTCTTCTTTTGTAAAAAGGGTGACTATAAATAACTTAGCGAAATCTTAGGGGACTAATTGGGCCTTTTTATAATTCGGACGGCACGGCACGGCAATCCAAAATTTGAATTATCATTTCCTCCTATGTTCTCAGCTTCTAGTATTACAATTATATAGGAGGCAATGGTAATTCAATTTTGCCGTGCCGTTTTCGAATTATAAAAAGGTCCATTGTCCCCATGAAACTAATCATCTTTTCTTGAAGAAATTGTCACGCAAGTTAAATGGAAAGGTGAAATACCTACTTCCCTTCTATCGCTACTCATATTACAAATACGAAAGTAAGAGTTACTGTTACGCTTCCATGCCTAAACTACTGATCTCTGAACCGATGTTGATGATATTTGGTACAGAGTTAGATTAGATCTTAAGAAAGGACATAGGCTACATTTTATCCCAGAGCTGGGCATTATATAACCTGTAGACCACGCGGGCGGAGCCACGTGCGGGAAGCTAGTTTTTTTAATATTTCAACCATAATGGGTTGTTGGGGGAAAGTTGTCTACTTTAGTGGATTTATTCACCCAATGGGCCTTTTTATTATTCAAACGGCACGGCACGGCATGTCAAAATTTGAATTAGAGTTGCCACGAATAGTGATTTGGCCGAATACCGAATACCGGATATTCGGCAACGCTGTCGGCCGAAGCGCCGAACATTCGGCACAAAATAAATTTTTGTCGAGCGCATAGGTAATCAAGAATTAGACAAGCCGTAACCTGCCTCCCTCGTTGCGGTGCATACGGCAGCGCGGGCGGGTACTATTTGTTTCAATTACGAGTAAATCACGTCACGGCACGCTTTGTCAGATCATTAAAAATATAAATAATACATAAAATAAATTACTAGATATTTTGCAGAGAAGTTCGTCCGTTAGTTTTTTTACAATTGTTTGTTCGTCAAAAGATTTATAAAATGACACCAGTTAGTAAAAACTCGCCCATATGAAGAAAAGCGTGATCGTTTGCTACCAACAAATGCTGAAAAGCTTATTTTTATCTATCACAACTTACCACTGATCCATTTTACTTAAGTGTTGTAATTTGGTAATGAATAGATTACAATCTTGAATATTATGACGTGTCTAATATTCAAGATTATAATCTATTTTTTTCATGATTTGGTATTCGGCCGAATAGTACGTATTATACGGCCGAATACCGAATAACAAAAAAGTGTCCGAATAGGCCGAATACCGAATAGTTGCCAAATATTCGTGACATCTCTAATTTGAATTACCATTGCCCCCTATATTCCCAGCTTCTAGTATCACTTGTACATAGAAGGCAATGGTAATACAATTTTGCCGTGCCATTTTCGAATTATAAAAAGGCCCAATAGAGTGCGTCAGGACTGCTGGTCAGATCTGTGTGCTGTCCCGTCAGGACGATGGCAGTAGTCGCGTCGCATCGATCGACACCTGTAGACTGTAGCCAGGAGCCACACGACGCAGCAATTTTATATGTTTAGTTTAGGTTTCTCATTATAGAGCTATTATGTCAAAACACAAATGTCTTCTTCTTCTTTCATGTCGATATGGCATAACTCATATTTTTAACCGACTTCCAAAAAAGAGGAGGTTCTATGTTTGACTGTATGTAACTTTTTTTTATGTATGTTCACCGATTTCTCCGCTATTTGTGGACGGATTTTCAAAATCCTTTTTTTGTTTAAAAGAGTATACGCCAGAGGTGGTCCCATTGTCACCACGTCGGGATCTGATTATGAAATCCCATGGAAATCGAGGGAAACCCTTGAATTAAATAGTCACTTACATTGTTTCTCATATTCTTTGTATTATTTACACTAAAAATGGAAAAAAAAACTTTTAAAGAAAAAAAAAATAAACTGTGTCGAGGCGGCCAATCAAGCTTATTTTGCTTGGCACCGACTTCAAACAGATCAGTAGGTACTACGTAGGACATTAAATGATTTTGTCTTTATTTTTCAGGTTTTTGAAGTCGGTGTAATTTTTTTTCTTAAAAAGTTTATTTATTGTGGCCCAGTATTTAGCCAAATCAAAGCACTGTCAGTAACGGCGATAAGTTCTTTCTGAGTGCAGGTGTTTGGGCATGCACAGCATGAAGTGTTACGGATAATGTAGCATTCTAATTATATAACAGGTTTTACAATGTTGCGGTGACATAATTACATACATAACATAAGCTCCCGGTGACATAATACATACATAACCATATCTTTTTCCTACTGACCATATCTTTTTCCTACTAAGATGCTGTATGCATCCTGCGAATTGCTAACTGTCCGACAGCTACTCATATTTAACACTATACTAAAACAACACAAGGCACTTGCATACCTCCCTAACACTACTAGTAAAAGACGAAAGGACAACATTTGCAAAGTAAGCTCGTCTTCAAAATTCCTTTAAGCAATAAGTTTTCCACCTTCCTCGGTCCATTTTTGTATATAACAAATTAAACAAATCAGTATGTATCTACGATAAGAATTTATTCGAATGTAAGAAGCTAGTCTATGATTATTTACAGCAGTTTTCCTATGACGAAACCGAAAATTGTATGTTAATTGTAAAATAAATAGTACCTAAATATTGTCATTAATTAATTAGTTTTAATGTTATATTACTATTGTTAGAATATAGACACATATGCACGCATCTTATATGCATTAGTCATATAGTAGGTATTTGTATTCAGAAACAAATTGCATTTAGATTGTGTACCAGCCCATCGTATATTGCCTGAAACACAGGTTTCACCTAGTTCAGGCGAATACCTAGTTAATTAGTTAAGTTTGCTTTTATTTTTAATATTTTTGTAGTCTCTGATGCTAATCATGTTTATTATTATTTAATGCTTGTTTTTTTTTATTTATAATTTTAATTTTTAAATCTGAAAGATTTAATATAATAATGTAAGCTTTGTGTGTGCAGAAATAAACGATTCATTCATTCATCATGTATGCCTTTTTGTAAATGAATAAACAATTTATTTATTTATTTATAAGCGCCTTTGTCCCATTAGTGGGCAGAGACCACAGATAGCCAATTACTTACATCTTAAATTTTCAGTTACGTTGTTAAACTGTCGCATTCAACGGCGTCAAACGCAGGATCTAACAATGCATGTATAAGTGCATCTCAACGTGGCATCGATCGTATCCGCACAGCCAAGGGTGGCTGGGCAAGGGCTGCCAACTGTACCTATTGAAAATTCAGATACAACGTTTTTTTAAAATACCCAAGAAACGTGTTTCTCTTTCCGTGGGTGTCGTAATAGGCGACTAAGGAAACACAAATGAGACCTGCCTCCTAGTAATCCATCCCAGGCAACGACACCTCAGCTTGTTGTCAATCTGAGGTGGCGTCCTGTTTCATGCGGTGTGGTAGGCTCTGTAAAGGGCCCTCTAGTTCGCGACCACCCCCCTACCGAAGTCCGAAAACAGCTTGCTGTGTTCCGTCGGTGCGTAGGAGTACCAGTGCCTTACTAGCTTTCCGCCCGCAGCTCCGTCCGCGTGGACTACAGGTTATATCGTGCCCAGCTGCGAGATGAAATGTAGCCTATGTCCTTTCCCAAGGTCTAATATGTCCTTCCCCAAATTTCATAAAAATCGGTTCGGTAGTGTAGGCGTGAAAGCGTAACAGACGGGAGTTTGCACAGACAGACGGAGTTACTTTCGCATTTATAATATTATTTTTAACCGTGTGGTGATCGGTTAAGAATAACACCACCCCATCTCTTTCCGTGGGTGTCGTAAGAGGCGACTAAGGAAACACAAATGAGACCTGCCTCCTAGTAATCCATCCCAGGCAACGACACTTCATTTTTTTCTGAATCTGAGGTGTCGTCCTATGGTCTCATGCGGTGTGGTAGGCTCTGTAAAGGGCCGTCTGGTTCGCGACCACCCTCCTACGCCAAACAGCTTGCTGTGTTCCGTCGGTGCGTGAGAGTACCAGTGCCTTTATAGGCATTTTCTGGGTTAACTCGCTCCATCGTCGACCTTATCTTTGACCTTATGGTCAAGATTGAGGTCAAGAGTTAACCCATCTTATAATAAAAAATATAAAAAAAATATAGTAGAAATGATGAGGTAGCTTTTCGCCGACTTGTTTGTATGCCTAAAGTCTCAGTTCCCCGTAGGAATTTTGCAAAATACTATAATCAATCAGTCAGCCAGCTAGTTAGTCACAGATTTTGCTAACCCTGCAATGCGTGGCGACTGGGCAAATAAAACAAAATGCACCCCCACCCCTACCGTCTAGTCGGCAGACAACAAAGGGTGGTCACACCGAACTGTTACCCTATTCGTCCAAACGAAAACCAGCTCTATTTCAACGATGTTAAGGTGCCAATAAGATGAAAACTACCGTGTGCTGTGCACGTACCTAGGAAGAGATGTATTAAGCGGAGTTTTGAAGTTAATTGTGTTACAAATTACATGATTTTGAGGGCTGCTTCGAAATATTTGTCTTTGTCGACTATTTTTATTGATTTTTAATTATTTTCGTCATGTGTTTGTTTTGGATTTATTACAGCGCTGATCATCCGCCAAGACAAAAAAATAAACACAGAGAGTAGCTCAAATTACCTCCTCTTACTTTTCCTACAGACGTAAACATTGTATGTATGTCTTTTCCTAACATTTGGTCTCGTTTCTCATTCGGGGCACGCTTGACCATAAACCAAGAGTTGGCAGGTTAAGTCATTACAGTGGAGCGACTGCCATCTGACCCTATTAACAAGGTAACCTGACCGGGTTTCATTCAGTCTTTTGAATGTGACGATTTTCTGACGATGTTTTCCCTCACCGTAAGAGCATCGGTTAGTGTGCAAAAACTCAGAAAATGAGTCATTTTTATATGGCACTAGGGATCGAACTCGTTACCTATCGCTTACAAGTCCGACCCGCTAGTCATTATAAATAACCGACGCTGACTACAAAATTAAAGATACCTAGCTTTCCGCCTGCGGCTCCGCCCGCGGGGACTACAGGTTATATCATGCCCAGCTGTGGGATGAAATGTAGCCCATGTCCCAGGGTCTAGTCTATCTCTGTACCAAATTTCATCAAAATCGGTTCTGTAGTTAAGGCGTGAAAGCGTACAGATGGACACAGAGTTCCTTTCGCATTTATAATACTTATTAGTAGGGAAGTAAGGATTTTTTCATTCTACAGAATTGTAAGGGTCAGCTCACACCGCGACGCGACGCGACACGACGTTTCGGATAGAGCCACTCAAAATTGAACTTTATTTATTAAGTACAAATGAGAATTTAGAACACGTCGCACCACGCAGCGCCGCACCTCGCCGCTCGCCGCCGCGCGCCGCAGCGTTCTCACAATGAAATGTTTATATTTTCATGTAATAAATAACGTAGCTCTATTTGCAACGCGTCGCGGTGTGAGCTGACCCTTAAATGGAAAATATTCCGTTTCGCCGCTGTCCATCGCCGTAGCCGGTGTATCTTTCTCAGTTAGTAATTAAAAATCTTGAAAGTCAATTAAAGTTTCTCCGCTGAGGAGACCTCCTTTCCTTTCTGCTTGTGATAAAAATAAATCCGCGAAATCAAACATTGATTAGGTACATAGAGAGATTGCTCTTAGCGATAACTGCTTTTGGGAATAAAGGATTCTATTAATTAATTGTATATTAATTGTGCGTGGAGTAAAGGATTCTGTATCTACATCTATCTTTGCGCACCTTTTAATTTAATGTAAAACTTTTTTGTGGCTGTGTGCAATAAAGAATCAGGTATTTTCCAGGCTAGCTCCGAAAAAATCTAATAGATGGCAGGCTTTTAGCATGGAACGCTTGCACCCATATTCTTAGAAGTTAACTCGAGATTTCCTCGACTCCACTCTACCTCTGGCAAGGATTTTGACGTTTTTATTTGACACTTCCGTCCTCGACCTTACAATTTTCCTCAGTGGAGTCGAGGATGATTTGAGTAATCAATTGTCAAAGTTAAGGTACCTCGCGACCTACCTTAAGATTTTATTAACGCTTTATTCGATGCTTGAGCTTGTTGTATGCTACTTTTTCATATGAAAAATGAATTATTTTGAAGATTTCGTGGATTATATTTATGATAATATATCGTTAAAGATTAATATCGAATAAAAATATACGCTAGCTAGTGCCATCTATCGTCTAGTAGCTGTATGCCATGTTCAAGGAATCTTGAGGTGACAACTAAGAATACCAAATTCGAGTTCGTTTCGAGGATTTCCTTAGCTGAAGTTGAGTGGAGGAAGTTTCGAGTTAACTTCTTAGAATACGGGTGTTAGACTTAGAAACTCCTGTATTTTCTAGTTAAAAAAAATAATTATGTAACTCCATCGTAACTCAGCCTTGGAACATTTTGTTAGGAAAACAAACGAAAGAAAAATTTACTGGATGCTCCGATGAATATACAAAGGCTGTATACCTAAAAGCTAGCTCTCACTTGCATGGAAGCGAAAAAAAAACGACACCTTGTCTTTGTTTGATTTGATAGATGTTGTTTTTCTGTGTACTACGTTCTGTAGTGATCTTGACTGCACACGAAGACTAGGCTACGAATATTCCTGGAAAATACCATTTAACTTATTTTTTATATGTCTATGAAAATACCTCATTGGCCATAGAGAAAACTTTTTTTATGACACTAGCCAACGTCAGTGTTAAACAGCACCATCTATGGGATTTTTTCGGAAGCTGGCCTGGAAAATACCTATATCTATCTATCTATGGTTGGAAGCTGATGTATCTAACGTGCCCACCAAAGCTCGCTCGCCCCCCCCCCCCAACCCAATCCCGCCCAACGCTCGTGATAAATTGTCACTTAGATCACCCATCAGGTTTTTCTGCCTTTGTTAACGTTCCTTAACGTCACTGATCGGCTCTGATCTACTAGGCTATGAGCGCTTCCTCTGGCAGTTACGTTGGACCTTGGAAAGGCAAGCCCAATTTATATATTATTTCTAAAGACGCCTCATCTATTCTATCGGCGAGTAGTCGAACTACACCATCTATCGGTAAGTAGTCGAACGAATGTAACTATTATCATTAGTGGCAACACTGAGCGACGATGTCCGGTGACCATAGACATTGAAAAAAATTAAATAGTGCTGGCGAATCCTTTTATAACCTTCTTCTTATACGATCTTCTCCTCTTCTCCGGTCGAGCGAGACTGATGAACAGGGTTGGATATCGTAGTATAAATATACTAATTGTAAAATTATTTCATGAACATTCTACATAGAATAAAAAGAAGAAATATACTGAAGTCAACGGCTGCATGAATTAAGATTCCTTTGCCTCTCTCGAAAGGGGTTTTCACTTATTTTTTCTATGTCTATGGATTTTCAAAGTCTTTGGCGGGAACTCGGCGTGGCAGTTGCTTTGTCAATTAAATTTTCATTTTCTGCGTGGAAAAGTTGTTTAAGTATAATAATGATAGTGTATTATACAGTAATTTGACTGTTCAGTGATAAAAAATTCAAGTGATAACAATATTAACAATGCTTCTGCTCCGTTTGGTACCGATAAAGATCCTCGCAGTTGTGCTTCTCGCCACCATTTTCGTAAAACAGACGCTAACGTTATTCGGTTTTAGGCAGAACATGAAAAGCTTAGGGCTTAGGTTAAGTTATAGAAAGAAGATTTTTCACTGAAGACATGGCTTTATGGCTATAGTTTCCTTTGCCTCTCCCAAAAGGGATAAATTAAAAAAAACTGACTGTACAGTCAACGCAAAGTCAACGGCACATTAGGTTACTACAAACTGTCAAATTTCCCCAATGAATAGTAAACTCTATTGCTTTGAGATAAAATAAATTTGACAGTTTTGGATAGCATGATGTGCTGTTGTGTTGTCCCTGTACTGTACTCGTTCGAAGCAGGGTTGGAAATCGTAGTATATACTACTAAATATAACTATTGGTACCAGAACTTCATTAAGTGTAGTATGTAGTATTGTAATGCCAGTATACTACGCGAAAATACCAAAATTTTTATCGACCAGTGGAAGGGTATTTTTAATGTATTTTTTACAATTTCCTGTCTTTTTGACAGAATAGGAGTTGTTATGTGTTTTTTTCTATGAGTGTGAGTGAGATGACGATTACTTATATGCACTTTCTTGTGTATGCTCTTACAATTTTCTTGAATAATATGCTAAAATAAGGTAAAACAAACAGGTTTTTTTATATCGCTGTTTCTATCTTACTTTAACTCAATAAAATAGGCTAGAAATTAAATTATATGATACTTTTGTGATTATTTTTTATTATTTCAATCGTTTTTTTCTGCATAACAAACATAATTTATTTTAAAGTCGTTGAAAATCGAAATGTAGTATTATTTTCTGTCAAGTAGTATAATTTTGATCTCCAAGTAGTATAATTTTCTGACGGTCTGATTCCAACTCTGGTTCGAAGTCGCCACGTAGCTCTTTTTTTCAAGACCTCTTTCTTTTTATAAAATGCGTTGACTTCGTTGTCATTGCATTGTCATTCACAACAAAAACTGTGCATTTCGACTTAGACTCTACATTGAAACTGTGTTTAATTTTTCTTTGTTACCCGACTATTCAACATTTGTGTTTAATGCAGTATTTGCAGTAAGTATCACGCATTCTCTTTGTAAGTAGATTGGTATTCTTCTATCTCGCAATCGTTCCTTTTTATAAAATCTATTTCTGTTACCTACAGTGATAAAAAAATAACCCTGAATTAACCTTCAAAATTAATGGCAAATCGGGTTGTAGTACACCAGAACCTTGTTGGTTAAACGACGAGGTGCACTGCTATTATATATCGGGTGAGGATGATAAGGAATGACTCATTTTCAGACTCTAAAATTAGTCTTAAACCAATGTCAACGGATTTTTTTTACCTTAAAATTTATTCTGACTTTCAGTGTTTCTGCCATGGGGATGTGTTCAGATAAGGTGTCAGGAATAACTAAGTCCCGTTGGCTGCGCCTTTTCCGACACACCGACCGAAAAATACCATGATAAGGTGAGATTTCTTATGTGAATAACAGCATGACTCTGTCACCTTCGCCTCATTTCTATTTTGTATGTAGGTATTGTAGGGGCGTTTTATAAGTAAAAACCGCAGGCTTGATATACACAGGTTTTTATTCATTTAACAGAGTAATACTCTTGAATTGTTTACATATCTGAACACTGTATTAATTACTTGCTATGACACTTGACGGTCCGTAATGGAATGACGCCTGGTCCTGGATAGCTGTCGACGCGCTTCCTTTTTTTATTTATCGAACATCCTAGTTCAATTTCAAATTTAAATCAATACTTGATGACAGTACTCCGATCAGCCATTAACCTCTGTGATGCGCAGTCCCAACATGGTGAAGACTACATATCACAGCAGTACTTACTGCACTCTGCTTAACAACATATTTTGTGTAGATTCAGAACTTTAAATAAGTGAAAATTTAGGATGTGAATTGGCCTATTAAACTAATCAACTTTCGTACAAGTTGAGCAATCAAATTGCCTTAGTATAATAATAAATAAAGATTTTTATTTCTCTTATCAATCAAATGAAACAATTTTTGTATGAATGAAATTAACTCATTATTGGTGACATAGACTGAAACTGGTAGCCGTGATAAGCGGCTAGCCTGTAATGCAAATACAAATAGCCTTTATTTCCAAATAATTTTTTTCCATGCTACAAATTCACTATAACATTACACATATTCATTAAATACAGTCCACCTTAGCTAGTTAAATACAGCTAGCCTGTAATACAGTCCACCAAAATGAGGAGAGGAAACTTTTTTTACATATTTCGACATTGGTCCTAGGAAAAAGTTGTTTAGCATACTCACAAAGACACATTAAATCCGAATTATAGCATGCCACTCAGACTCTGATCTATACTTAAGTAGCAGTCGTCTTTGTCATTATGAAAGTGAGAGAAATAGACAATCAATACTTCAGTATAGATCAAGACTTGAGTCTCCTTCTGTATCTATGTAACACACTATATAACTGGTCACTACAACACAACAACAACTGACAAGAACAGATAGCAAAAATTAGATAACGAGGGGTTTCAGGGTCAGCTACCGATTCATTAAAATTATTATTTACTTATTCAATTATTATCAATTGTCAGAATAGTGACATTTTTATCAAATACTGTTCCGCGTAAAAATATGTAACTGTCCAGAATTGTTGAATTGTTCAATTACTTAGTTTCTAGCAAATGACTACAAGCAAGATAGAGTTCTTTATTTAATTCAAGTGTAGTGTTATTATAAAGCCTCATATACAGATGCCGTGTGATTTTAGTTTGAATTCCATTGTAATACATTTTGCTTCATAAGGAGTCCAGCTATACGAGCTGTATTCTAAGTGACTTTTTACTAAAGCATCATAGAGCTTTCACCACATTGCTTAAGCTTAAGCATTTATAATATTAGTAACAATGATATTTTACTCCAGATATTATACAAAATTAAAACGAAAAAATGAATTCATTGAATAAAATGTTGCCATTGAAAGATTTTCTTGCTCATATTGTGTCTACCTTTATATTATAATGTCGTTCTTCTTATTGTGTAGGTATAGTCAAGTGTGTGGCGAACTTGGCTAACCCTGGTGTCAGAATATTCAAACCGCATAATGGCCTCTGACTTAGTTTCAACGACTGTAGTCAATCGACATAATGTAATATACCTAATTGATTAGTGGGATAGAAGCAAACATTAAAACTTTCTTTCCCAATTACAGGAATTGAAAAATCGATGCAATTCCTGGGCAGATGGCTGAAGAATGCTGCTTCCAGATCTCAAGATGATGTCCACAACAAAACCCGGTAAATCTTAAATGTAAAATTATGTGTAAGAGAGCCAATCCATTGTATGATCACTGTGGAGTCCATGACGACTTAATTCATTTGATGCTGGAGTGTCCCTGAACAGCTCTTAGAAGAATCATGTTCGTTCAGGGATTGTATGGTGGAGATATCAATTATGTATGGATTGTACAGTCCACAGTACATCGGGTTACAACAAACTGTCAAATTTCCCCAATGGATAGTAACCTCTAATGCTTGGAGATAATATTGAAAATTGATCGAAGAAAATTGTCAGTTTTGGATAGCATTCAATTCAATTCAATTCTTTATTGCCTTCATGTGTAGCATGATGTGCTGTTGACCCTGTACAATGATAACTGTATTATAACTTATATATTAAGTTAACAGTAATAGGAAGTTTACAAAGGCGAACTTATCCCACGAGGGGATTTCTTCCAGTCAACCAATTATATTTTGGCAGAAAGGTTGTTTCCAGCTGTGACCGAGTTTTTTTGCTTTTTAACCTATTGGTATCTCGCTTGTTCTGTTACAATTCCTGTAAAACTTTTACTTTAGGCTGGTTTAGTGGTTTAAGTATTATGATATGTATGCCCTCTGAGGGGCCAAGTCGGAAAATGTGGTTTTGAGTTCATACACTTTCAGCAGGTCTCTTAAAAGAAATGTAGGCGAAGGGAAAAATTTGTAGGTGTTATAGGTAGGACGCTACAACTCACTGAATGTGGTCCCTCACACGAGCCCTGTGGGATGTCATGTTACTGAATCTGGGCAAACGAATAATTTGTAGGGCTAATAACAGCTCTTGTTAATTAATAAACACAAAGTAAAAAAAAAAAAAAAATTGTGGACATTCAGTTCGCACGGTCTCAAAAATTAACTTTGATGTTACAAAATATTCCGTAAAGTTATATTTATGAGACATGTTTTAAGAGTCAGCACATATTTTGTAGATTCTACCCTGTGAATATTAGAGCGTTAATTACCTGCCCTTAAAAATTGCCAGCCTTTAATTGTGGTCCCTCACACCGCATGCTTCATAAACTTTGATTAAATGTAGACAATTATGAGCAGTCTTTAAAACAAACACATTACAGAAAAACTGTAGTTATTTTGTAGATTCAAATGTTACAAAAAAAAACCTAAGTTATTTACTTTTCTTGGAAAAACAACGATGTAGGTATATATTTCTCATGTAGGTATATACATATTTTAGGACGCATTCGAAAATAAAATTAAATCCAATAAGTTTGCGAATTTGTTATAATGAATGTTGGTGATCGATTAAATTAAGCGATTTATTTAATGTAATATTTATTTAATACTAGCTGATGCCCGCAACTTCGTCTGCGTGTTGTATGTATTTTTATAGACCGAGTTTGTACTTTGACACAACTACAGTTACATGAATTGCCGTTTTTTATTGAAGCAACTATTTCGTTCATATTTTCGTTATATGAACGAATAGCAACTATTTCGTTCATATAAGGAAAAGCACTTTCTAAAAATATTTTTTATTTGAAAACTTGGCTAACTATGTCATATAAGGTTGATACTTAATACATTACTTTGGATCTGAAAACAAAGGTCAAACATAGTTGTTTCCTCTATCGCTTATATTTTCTATACCATTGTTACTGCTTTTGATAGATTAAGGTCCGTATTATAGAACGCAACTCAGACTCTGATCTACATATACTTAAGTAGCAGTCGTTTTTGATTTTTTGATACTGAGAGAGATAGACAATCAACACTTAACATGAGTCAGTGGTGCCTCTAAAACATCTTGTTGTCTTAACAATCCCACAAAAAGTGGTTAATTAATATTGTATTTCGCGTTTCTGTGAAAAACGTAAGGATTTTGTACTTATAAAAAATCAATTTTGATAAAATAAAAATATGTGGAGTAAAAAATTTACGAAAATTGTATGTTGAAAGACCTATTACTTAGGTAAGTACAATAAATGGCACACGAATTCCTTAATGCTAATTACGGACTTATTTTTGATTTTCAGTGGAATAGAAGTTTCTGAAACAGGTCACACCTATGTCAGTATCTAAGACAGCCCCCGTGCATTTGAGATTTCAGCTAGCACGCTGCTTTTATTGTGCTTTGCGATAATTGTGTAAAAATGATTCAATAAAAAATTAAATTTAAGATAGAAATGACTAAGCTTTTCCCTTCAATGGACATTTGTAGAAATAAGCAAAGGTATCAGTGCTTGATCCAAACTAAGAAACTTATTGGAATAGTAATATTATAATATTTATCCATGGCTTATATACGCAATGCTACGCTTGATGTAAACTAAAATCAATAAATCAATAAATAGCCCTTATTTCATGTCAGAACATCAAAGCCATAGATCAAACCTATATAGACCATATTCATAGTGGTTTAAATAAAACAAACGTCAATTGTCAGTTTCTATTGAGTTTCCCGCCTTTAAAAATAAGAAATGCATTGAAAACACCGGCTGTACGGCCATAGATTCCTTTGCTTAAAAATAAAAATAAGTCGTTTTATTGTTTTCAAAAAGTGATATCCTGGAGATTGAATAATGTCATTTAGTTTCTCCGACAGGGCCGAATTAAGATTTGAAGACTAAATACTTATTAACACTGTATTAAGTATTTAGTTTTGGTTCGTTAAAAAAGTGCAGAATAGCCGAACTATTAATGGGGAAGCTGACAAAAGTTTCGATATTTTAGATATTATACGTCTATAATCCTCGTTGGGGTAACATAAGTCACATAACTTTACATGTCATGAAAATTTAAAAAATGGCACATTGTTTATGAGTATATAATACGTTGTCTAAATTTTGCAATGCACGGACGGCCCCAACTCAGGTTACCACACGCGTGCACTCTGTGCAGTTGTGATAAGAGCGGTTTTGCAATGAAAATGGAGTAACCTGATGCGCTGGCCTCTGTACCAACAATACAATGTATTTGGTTGGCAGCTGGCACATTCCAAATTTTTTGTTCAGTGCCAGTTCAGCACAGAAGTTTTTGTTTTATTTTTGGATATTTGTGGGTCAGTTACAATAATTTTAATTTCTTCCGACTCACTTATATTCGACGATAGCTCTTAAAAATAACATCTATCTAATTATAGAGCAGCACCCTCAGATTTTCTTTATAAAGTACTTTTTTAAAGGTGAATTTATGAAGTTAGAAAAAGGTTATTATTACCTCATAAATCTCAATCCGGTCCTTTTATCAAATGCTACGTACTCATAGACATAGAAAAAATAAGTTAAATATCAACACTATCTAGGGATATTGCTTAATTTTTCATACAAAAAGGTGTGTTTGAGAAGCTATAAAAGCATACTCGAGACACATGGAGGGATATAATTTTAAGATGAGCAAGTGTTAAACCTGAATTTTCAATTCTCGTCAATGAATTTTGTTTAAATTGTTTTTTTTTTAAACGTGACGTAAACGAAAACAAAAATGCTCTTTTTTCTGCTTTTTGTATGAAAATGGTGGAATTAGCGCATTTTTTTTTTTTCATTTTAGTCACGTTGTCACAAATTTCAAGAAAAATTAAATTCATTGATAAAAATTAAAAATTCATGTTTAGCACTTGCTCATCTGAAAATTATATCCCTCCATGTGTCTCGAGTATGCTTTTATAGCTTCTCAAACAGACCACTTTTGTATGAAAAATCATGCAATATCTCTAGATATTGCATGATTTTTCATACAAAAGAGGTCAAAAGTATTTGATGTATATTTTTCTATGTTTGGCGTAAATAATAGAAAGAACTTGAGAAACATTGTAAGTGCCTATTCCATTCAAGGGTTGCCCTTGATTTTGATGGGATTCCATCAGATCCTGACTTGGTGACAATAAGACCACTTCTGGAGTATACTCTTTCAAACAAAAAAAAAGAATTTTGAAAATCGGTCCAAATGGCGGAGAAATCGGTGAACATACATAAAATAAAGATATACAATGGTTTAAGATTTCGTAGTCTTCCTTTCATTTAATTTACCAAGTCTGTTAGAAAGATTTCATCCTTATAATTGACCCTAACGATCGACGCAATAAAAGTACAGGGTATTTTTACAGATTTTAGTCGGTTCGATTCCCGGTTGGGGCAAGCGAATTTTCGAAAATTCTTGAATGCAGTTTTCTTTCTTTTCAAAAATAAAGGAATGTTTTCTTTGAGTACAATTTTCTATCTACAGTATTAAGAGTACTTTCCCTTCAGGTGGTATTACAAAATTCCACCCTTCTTCCAGTCGAACATAAAACCTCCTACTTTTTGGAAGTCGGTTAAAAAGTAATTCAAGTGATACAGTGTATGTGCTCCGATCCAGCGGCAGTGCTTTTCGCCGCCATAGTTCTTCGTAAACAAAACACTATCGGCTTACGGAGAATGAGAGAAGTAAAGAAATATAAATTGAAGACATAGCTAAGAAATACATATATTAAAGACCTGTATGGCTGTATGGATGCAGATTCCTTTGCCTTTCTCGAAAGAGATAAATTTAAAAAACAACATGTCCTTGCTTTTAGCCCATGTATATGTCAAAAATACGTTGATCTCTATGGTATGAGTAAAATGTTCTGAAAAACACCTAGCTTTGAATTTTTTCAGGGGTTTTTGTTGTTGGTTTTATATTTACTGACTAAATTTCGAGATTTTATGTAGCCTAAATGTTGACCGGGGATATAAGGTACCCCTATGCAAAATTTCATTTAAATCGGTCCAACAGTTACGGAGATTAGCCCGTGCAAACAGACAAACAGACAAACAGACAAACAGACAAACAGACAAACAGACAAACAGAGAAACAAAAAAATCTAAAAAAATCGGGATTTGTTTTATTTCTCTTCTTACATCCCCCTGACTCGGTTTTAAGCATTTTTTTTCTATGTACAGAAATTCGACCTCTACAGTTTTATTATATGTATAGATACTTAATCAATTATTTTTTAATCATGAAAAGGAATAGGCTTTTTAATAACATCAATTAAAATCTTTTTTAGATCAACTAAGTACGATGTGTAGCACTAATAAAGCAACTTGATAGTCCTAAATAAATAAATAAATAAACGCTACACACTCAAAGGCCCACACTAAGGTTTTCCCTTGTGTCGTGGGTCCCTTGGAACACACATAAAGACAAACAAAAACACCCATGACCCGAGAACAAACATCTGCTTTTTACACAAATGTTTGCCCCGACTGGGGATCGAACCCAGGACCCGCCGATCAAGAGGCAGCGTCACTACCACTCGACCAAACCGGCCGTCATAAATAATCTTATTTATGCAATTATCAATATTATGCAATAATCTTATTCTGCATCTGCACAATGTCCCAATTGAGAGGCTAAGTGCGGAAAACGCCCGACAAACATACATACAGTCCTAAATAAGCTTACGATAGAATTTCACCTTGCTTCGGTATTAATAAAGTAACTTGTTAAATTCAACAAATTGATCTTGATATACGTCCAATCATTTTAGCTTTGTTGTTAAAATAATAGGATGATTGTTATTTTTATTGTTTTCTTAAATGAATCAATCATAATTTTTCCAATCAAGCAAAATTTCAACTTGATTGGCCATTTTTTTTTCAGTGCTAGACAGATCGCTACAACAACAGTACATAAAATCTCTATTTGCATATTCTTGTCTTGTTATTCCTTAGCATTAGTAATATGCATGCATTAGAGCAAACTGGGCTGGGCTCAAACTTTCTTCTGTACCTTGACATGCTGTGTCAGCATTGGTTGTCCGTAAGTGACTATTTTTTGTTGTTTTTTTATTTTTTAGCTGTTTCTATTCACATCCAATTGAAATCGTTGACCCAGGTATGTTCTGCGACAGTTCAAGATGGAACAACTCATTAATTTTATTTTTTTATTTACGAAAATCCTTTTTCCTCCCCCCGGGGATTTAAATTATTATTTTTACTAACTGCTAGCTTCTCGTCCGACACTTCGTTCCTGTGGTAGTTTTATGATTGAATTATACACATAAACCTTCATTTTGAATCACTTTGTGCATTGGTGAAAACCGCAAGAAAATCCTTTCAGTCGTTTTGGAGTTTATTGCGTTCAGACAGACAGAAGCAACAGAGGACTTTTTTAAAAAATATAGAATGATTGATTATGTTAGTGAAATGACAAAGAAAAAATAATTAAGAATTATTAATTAGATATCCAAATTATCTCAGAAGGAAGTCCTGAAGAATTTGTTTAATTAGAACCCTTCCTTCTGTACAGGTGCCTTAACCACTGCAGACGTAGAGACTCCTGGCGAGATGCACCTAACTTGTGACTCATGACGGAGAACGATGGAGATCTGATCATCAGAAGCACCAGTTGCTTCAGGGATCCGACGGCGCTGACCACGCAACCAAACCTAGGCAGAACGGATTCACAAAGGTAAAAAAAATATTTTTAACAATAAATTGACCCGACTTCGAAAAGGGTGAAATAAGTTTTTAAAGCTATATTCACGAGTAAATTGTAGTTACGAGTAAAACAGTCAATAGGAGAATTCATAGCGGGATATGCTAAATAGAGAACAACTTCGTTTTTGCTTCGTTTACATTGATGACCTTATCATCCACATACATATGTGACCGTAAAATACAGTTTTTTTAATTTTTTACTTTAATTTACAACTAAACCGGTTTCGATAAAAAATTTATGCGATCAATCTGGAAGTAGATGCTTCCGAAGTTTTGAGGTAACAAACATAAGAAATAAAATAAAACAACGATGCTAAAGAAGTTTTCACTTCAAAAATAAAAATACACCCGAATTAAGAACCTCCTCCTTTTTTTTAAGTCGTTTAACAATATCTTAAAAGAAAAATAATATTTTTCCATGCTGAACTGAGAGTGAAAGAAAAACTGAAAATGTGCCAGCTCCTTACTCTTCCCAGTTAATTGTAAAAGGCAGGGATGCGAGGGTTTTGTTGTATCATGGGCGAAAGGTGGACAACCTCTCACCATTATACAACATGTTTCATCTTATAACCATCCAATCGCCTACTCTCCCCAGGCAATGTTGGGTTTCGTTATGCGAAATAGTAAAGTGTTCCGTTCTCCCAAGACAAAGATTCTTTTATACAACAGCTACGTTAGAAGTATTTTAGAATATTGTAGCGTTGTTTGGAGACTACACTACGCAGTGCATTCTCTGAGACTCGAGCGCATTCAGAAACGTTTTTTATGGCACCTCTTTTTTTCAGTTGGACTATCGGGAAAAAAAATCTCTTACGAGAAAAGACTAAACAAATTCAACATATTAGCACTCACAGCGCGTAGAAAACTATTGGATCTAATATTTTTATACAAACTGCTCCGTAATGAAATAGATTGTCCCCAACTTCTCAGCCAAATTAACTTTAGGATACCGGTCAATTACCCCAGATCCAGCGTCGCTCCTTTCAGTGCTCCTTTTAGAAGGACTGTCCTTGGCGTCAACTCTCCTGTTCCGCGTCTTAGTAACCTAGCAAATAAGTACCACCAAGCAATTGATTTCTTTGAGGACTCTTTGCCACAATTCCGTAAGAAAGTCATGCAGCAGCTTAGAAACATTTAAAACTTTGTTAATTTTGTAAAAGAATGTACTGTTATTATTGTAACACACAAACGTGTTCTTAATATCGAATGTGGTATTTGCCTTTAATTGTGTACTCGTTTAGTTTTTAGTTCGAAGATTGTATGTTTACTTATGTATTAGCGATGTAAGCGTTGGCAAATCTTTAAAAAATAAATAAATAAATAAATAAAATACTGTAAAAGGCAGTAAGTGGGATGTGAGGGTTTTGTTGTATCATGGTCGAAAGGTTGACAACCTCTCACCATTAATACAAAATGTGTCAACTGATAACCATCCAATTTATGTCAAACGTGGCATCTAGTGCTTCTAAAACCACTCATGCTCTGCCTACCCTTCAAGTCAAGCGGCGAAATTTCTCATTCCCTTACTAAGCGCTTGACTTGAAGTACGATAGCTCAGTTGGTTAGAGCACCAAGAGGTCTAATCCTGGGGTCGTGGGTTCAAGTCCCATTCGCGCCGAACATTTTCTTTCCCTAAAAATTATTTATAAACCAAATTGTGTTAATATGTTTTGTTTTGTGCAACATTCTTAAAGTTGGTCATTTTGCTTTTTCAGGAGAATTTTGCAACGGACCTTCAGACCTCTACTACTCTCGTGATGACCATGATCAGAGCTGTGACTACAACCAGACAGAAACTGCTTCATTCTTTGGATAATTAGTGCTTAACCTTTTCTAGACTTTGTTATATCCCGAAATCTGTTTTTTGGGCGAATTGTTGCATCTTTCATTCATATACAATAATTAGCACACAAACTGATGTAATTGGTAATTTGTTGCGTTGATTAACTCTTATTATACAGGGCTTTAGGTAAATCACTTTCAACCTCTCGGGTGGTAAATCAGTCCATGAAACTGAATAACTTTCCCAAGGAACATAGGTCAAAATACGAAAAAAAATTATGAACTCTTATACAAAATACGCTATATGCTGATGAAGTTTGTATGGGAAGTCAATAGTACATTGTTACTTTAGGGGTGAAAATAAGTCTTTCACCCTAGGTAAACACTGTGCTTTTCATTACGAATACGAAGAAAATAACAACATCAATAAGCTGAACTCATTGCATTCATACAAATCTCTACAATCAAAATATTAAAACTCGAAAAAACAAATGAAGATCGGAATGCCACTTTCCCGCCTATATGTTTTTTTTTCTATGGCTGGCCAGATATTCAGCCATTATTTTGCATTTTCATCATTGAAAAAAATGTTAAATATTTTGCCAAAATCTATGTTACTTTAAAGAAATACTGACCTAAAAGTATATTATTATAAAGTAATTAAAAATATATTCTTCAATGAATACTTCACTTTTGTTATTTCAATTTTACATCGCGCTGTAATAGAGTGGCTGTATAGGATGTCGGAACATGTTTTTTAATACTTAATTTGACAGCTGTCAGTTGAAAGCGATTTTCCCTAGGCCTGAAAAGTATTACTTTCAAGCCCCTCCTTAGGCAACTTCTGACCTACTTTCAGAGTATGAGTAATGAAAAATATTTTTTTTTCGTATTTTGACCTATTATTGAGGGAACGTTGTTCAGTTTCATGGACTGATTAACCACCCGAGAGGTTGAAAGAGATTTACCTAAAGCCCTGTATATGCCTAATTTATCTTTTTTAAGGCAGTTAAGGTTATCATTAAAATTGGCATGTAGAAAGGATATAAATGGAATCAATCAACAAAATTTTTAAATAGACCCTACCAGAATCACTATATGCATGTCCTTCTCGGAAGAAAGTCATATCAGGATTGTAGGAAGGGGATTTTTTACATGGCTAGATCATGACAAAATTTTAACTTCA
The DNA here is from genome assembly GCA_949987775.1 of Aproaerema taeniolella. Classification (NCBI taxonomy): domain Eukaryota; kingdom Metazoa; phylum Arthropoda; class Insecta; order Lepidoptera; family Gelechiidae; genus Aproaerema; species Aproaerema taeniolella. The sequence goes on from OX465245.1 coordinate 19,043,126, forward strand.
GATGTTGCTGTTGCTTCAGAATTTGAAAGATTTTTTACTGACATTCCCGTCTCTACTACTCAGTCACTAGACTCATCTCCCGCTTTCGCTGAATCATTGCTCAAACAGAATGTAGACGAAAGTAAGGTTCCTTTCAGTTTTTCACATGTTAGAACTGTCGACATTCTTAAAACTTTTAAGATGTTAAATATAAAAAAGGCTGCGGACCTTGATGGTCGAACTATCACCTTTACTTTTCAGTAAAGGTGATAAATTCCATAATATATTGTACTAGTTTTCCGCCAGCGGCTCCGCCCGAGTCCTAATTAAAAAAAAAGTATCCTATAAACCTCACGGAGCCCGAGACCTTTCCAACGAATGCAAAACCGTGGAAATCGGTTCGTGCGTTCTGGAGTTATAGCGTCAGGAAGGAAAACCCGACTTATTTTTATATAGTAGATTGCTCCACACCTAGCGTTTATTTTTAATAATTGTGTTGATGATGGTGTGTTTCCTGATTTGATGAAACATAGTAAAGTAATTACTCTATTTAAAGCTGGGAGTACATCAGACCCCACCAACTTAAGACCAATTTCAATACTACCAGCCCTTAGCAAGATATTTGAAAAAATTATCCTTAATCAAATAACCACTCATTTCTACGGTAACAACCTTATGAATATAAATCAATTTAGATTCACAACCGATGCTGGTGTTGAGCTCATTCGTCATATTTTTGCGGCCTGGGAGGACTCGCAGGATGCTCTTGGAGTCTTCTGTGATTTGTCCAAGGCTTTCGATTGTGTTCATTAGAAACTGATCAGAAAATTACATGATTATGGCATTAGAGGAGACGCACTTAAGCTTCTGGAATCTTACCTGAGTAATAGGATCCAGAAGGTTGAGGTTAACTGCACTAGGTTACCTGGGTCCACAGTCTGGTATCATTAATATAAACGAGAAACAGGAATGGTCCTAGGATTGAGCCCACAGGGTTCAATCCTAGGACCATTCCTGTTTCTCGTTTATATTAATGATCTACCATCTCTTGTTAAAGACGCCCATGAGATCGTACTATTTGCAGATGACACATCACTCATATTTAAAGTGAAGAGGTACGACTCTGATTATGACGATGTGAATACTGCGATCTCAAAGGTAGTTGAATGGTTTACTGTAAATAACCTTCTTTTGAACGAGAAAAAAACCAAATTTGTTAAATTTACCTTGCCCAAAGTTAAACAGGTAAATACCAATGTACAGGTTAGGAATGAAAAACTGGACATTGTGGAATCTACTGTATTCTTAGGAATAACTCTTGATGCAAAGCTTCAATGGGGTCCTCATATTGATAAGTTAGCGAGCAGACTCAGTTCAGCAGCCTACGCAGTTAAAAAAATCCGTCAATTATCGGACGTTGAAACCGCGAGAACCGTATATTTCAGTTACTTCCACAGCCTAATGTCATATGGCATTTTACTGTGGGGTAATGCTGCGGATATCAATAAGATCTTTGTTCTGCAGAAAAGGGCTGTTCGCGCGATTTATCAAATGAGACCTAGAATGTCTCTTAGACAAATGTTCAAAGAAATATATATATTGACTTTTGCATCCCAATATATATGTGACAATCTTTTATATGTGAAGAAAAATGAACATTTGTTTAAGAAAAATAGCGATAGGCACAATGTAAATACTAGGACCAAGCATATGTACTACACTGGATGTACTAGACAGTCGTCTCCACAAGGACACGAACTCTTTTATGGGTCAATGTATACGGTTCTATAATAAGATTCCCATGTGTATTCAAAATTTACCTTTGGATAAATTTAAGACAGTGATTAAACAAAAACTTTGCAAAAAGGGCTATTACTAAATTTCTGATTATCTATCAGACAGGCAGCCATGGGAATGAACTGCTCAGCTCTAGAGTTATTTCAGATTTAGTTAAAACTAGTAAATAAGACAATGTGTAATGCGATTTAAAAGATCAACCTCAGAGTTTCTTGCCTGTTCTTCTCTGAGGAAGACTGCACCTTTGCGAATAGGCGTAGAGTCAGTAGGGTCAAAAGAACGAATGCGTATGTATGTATTTAAATCGTTTAATGTATGTTTGTATGTATTTCATTGTAATCTTGATTTGTTTTAAGTGACATCCTGAATGTCCTATAAAATAAAGATTTTTCTATTCTATTCTATTCTAATCTGAAGCTACTCTGAGCAACAGTTGACATACATTTATATTTTAAAAGATATGAAGGATTTTCCATCATAGCGGGTCCCTGAGACCACCAGGCATGCCGAGGGTTAAAGTGGTGGGCGGGTGGTCGAGAGACTTGAATCCCTTGACTACCCTCCTATCCAGGCCTCACCCGCTCGCCCGACCTCGTGACGGCCAAAAAGGCCCTTCCCTATTATGGCTCACGCGGGAGGGTGCGAGCGCGCCCCGTTGAGATTGGCCATGTGGCCAAGACCAGCGATTCGGCTCCTCCTCTCCCAGCGCTCTCAACTTCCCATGGCACTGTCATTCTCCCGATCGGGAGCTGCCAGGGGAAGCCGATAGGATCATCCCGGCACGGGTGGGGCGTGGACCCACCGTGCACACCGCTACAGTAGGGTTGGTGTTGCAATCTTTTTTTCCCCAAAAATCTAGGTTCGTTGTCTTTTTCCCAAACAATCTAGGTTTTTGCAATCTTTCTCCCAAATAATCTAGGTTCCCCCATTCCCCTTTTCCCCGTCGTCGCCGTCGTTGTTGTGGTCGTAGTCGCCGTCGTGGTCGCACACCCAACGCCGCGGTCGCCGGCAGGTGATGCTCGTTCTACTTCTCTGTTGTGTCGTCCGTCGTTGATAGCCCGAAGGAGTTAAATGGGCAGTATCGATGAAAAAAAAAAACGAAATTATTTGATGTGGTTGCTCACCCCATATGACTTTAAATTAACTAGCGAAACTTTAGAGGATGATTCTTCCTATGAAACTGAAACTGAAACTTACCTCATAGCTCATAAGAAATTAAAAAAAAAATAACGATTTGTCATGGCGATTTTTCAAAATTTTTCGATTTTTTCGTTTGTGTCAAACGTGGCATCAAGTGGTTTTCTAGAACCACTGATGCTCTGCCTACCCCGTTAGGGAATACAGGTTTGAGCGTATATATGTAAATGTATGTATGACCATGAGCTGATACGTAGCTCTAGTTGTATAAAGAGGTGAACATTTTCTTTTTCATCTTTAGATCTATGTTCCTCGCGGAATGTCGTTCAGTTCCGTGGGGTGATTCACATCCTTAATCTTCGCCAACTAATTTAAAGTCACCTTAAATAATATTTTAAAAAAAGGAATCTCCAAAAAATCTAGATTTATTGTTGTTGCTTATGTATAAGCACAAAAAAATGGCAGTGCTGCAAATAGCCGCGCGACATAGGTTTGTTGCTAGAGATAATTAGTCCATGGTTTGTTGTAAAGTTTGCATTGGTATTCTGTTGTTATCTGTATAAAATATTGAAAAAAAAATTGATTAAGTACTTGAAAAAAGTTACGACTTCGTTGTTGTTGTCTGCCTGCATGGACTAAAGTCCATGCTGCCTGAAATGTTTTACAAAAGTCTTGAAAAAAAGTAAGTTATCTAGGCAGGTTTGTCTTTTGATTTTATAAAAGAAAAGAATTGAAAAAAGAAAGTTATGACATTCATTGGTGTGATTACCAGCCTGAAGTATAAATAATGACAGTGTAAAAAAAAATGTTACGTTTGTTTGTTGTTGCTGTTGTTTGTGTTGTTGTCGTTGTCGTTGTCGTTAAGTATTGATTAATGGTACCAAAAAAGTCTTACGATATTGTATTGTTGTCTGCATTAATAGTAGATTATTGCACCGAGCGCAAAGTGAGTGCATTAGTTACTCACTTAAGCAAGGTGTGTAATCTACTTTTCTTTCAACTACCAATCTACCCTCGCGTTATAAAATATACCTATTCAAAAAAAAACTCAAGTTAATCAAAACAAAGTTTAATTCATCTCCTTAAACATTTACCTAAAACTTAAAATTATTAAACGTGTAGTTATTAAAAGTCAAATTTGCACTTTTACTTGAAACATTTATTCTAGTATTTGTTTGGTTTATTTGTGAGTAATAATCGTCATCATCAGAATCAGACGATACAGGTAGACGCGGGCTCAATTTCAAATCATTTCCATGAGAAGTAGACGGACGTGGTGATGTTGATCGGTGCAAATGAATTGATTCCGTTATCTTTTCAGTGATTTTACTTTTATTTTGGACTGATTCCTCTACATTATCTTCTGCTACTTGGTTCGATTTCCATCCGCCATGACGCTTGAGCGTAATCAAATTGGCACCGGAATTTGTTTTCGTGTTTATAAGTTAAATTACAGGATTTGGTTATGTCTTTCGATGTCGTCAATTGTGATATTCATTCATTCAGAGTTTCTGCAAGCACCGTTTATACCAAAAATGAGAGCAAATTGAAAAAAAAAAGATTAAAATTCGACGTTACACACAAAATTAACACATAATTGATAGGCATTAAATTATAATATTAAAAACTTGCACTGAACAGTGTTTATATCGGTCATAATGATGTTTAGATTATATACTTAAAACTTACCTTTGTAGCTAAATATTTATTGTCAGATGTTTCATTCAAAAATGTTTCTATATCCTGAGCTACGAAAATTTTCGACTTTTTACTCGTATAGCCGCTTCATAAGCGAAGTTAATTTAGAGTATTCTTCTATCTATATCCACGTTGTGCTTGGTATTAACTGTTTTTTATATTTATTTAATATATACAGGGCTTTAGGTAAATCTCTTTCAACCTTTCGGGCGGTTAATCAGTCCATGAAACTGAATAACTTCCCCAAGGAACATAGGTCAAAATAGGAAAAAAAAAATTGAGTTCCGATACAAACTTCATCAGCATAAAGCGCATTTTGTATGGGAGATCAAAATTTGCTTAACTACTGCTCCAGTTGCTCTGCAACACTTAGGTGCAACTCTGGTTCAGACGTTTCCGTTGGTGATTCTGTTGATGATGTAGATGTCACGCGGTATTTCAGTCTTTTCAAAACGTCAACAACTGTCTCAGATATTTGTTCATTAGTTGGTTTTATAAAAGTATTATCTTATTTTGATGAAAAAAAAATCTTCGGAATCGTGTAGGTAGTGTAGAGTTCCCACTACTTTTGCAAGTTTTCTCTCTTTTATTTGTTTTCTTAGATTGTTCGCTAATTTCATGCTCAGAGTCGGTGTTTTCTTTAATTTTTTTCAACATGAAACGCATCGCTGTGTCGGCTGTAAGAAGTGTGGCTTCACGTCGGCAAAGTACGTTCACGGTAATTTTTACAACTTCTAAGCTGCGGTGGATTTCAGTAAGAGAGTCAATTTCTCGTTGAGTAAATGGGAATTTCATGTCAATCATAACTTTGCGTACAGAATCTTTTAACTTCAAAAATACCTCAACCATATCAGACATGGTTGACCAGCGTGTACGACAGTCAAGTTGTAATTCCTGCTGAAGTCCTAGCTCCTTCTTGACGTAACCTTTAAGGCATCCCTTTTTAAAGTTGAGTTCCGAAACGATCTCACGAGAGTTCGCACTGTTTCTATCAAGTCTTTTAAGTGTGCTATTGGTTCGGCCTACACTGACGATATTTCAATTTCAAAACGATCATCATGACCGGCGTCATTCTGGTCTTCATGATCCGAATCATATGTCTCTTCATTTCCAATATGTACAGGCACTTCTGGTACTTCCTGTATTTTGTAAAAAGTATAAATGACCGCTAATTGGATGTAGTGTGCGAGCAAAGCTGATGAAAGCCTTCAAAGTATCGACCCATTTTAATCATAAGGCTTGCACCATCAGTCGTTTGACTCACCACTTCTTCTTGCAGGGCAATTTCGAACGTTAATAAGTGATCTGACAACAGTTTCAAAGCCGCTCCAGCTGGCATTGATCCATTGATCTTAACAAGGCCAAGATTTTTGAACCCAAAGCCGCCAAAAGCTGCATTGTGGAGATTTATGTTCATGTATCGTTTCATTCTTAGTGACGTCCACTCATCTAACGATATAGCAAAAGCATGTCCGGCCGCCTTTAATTCAGAAATTTGTTTTATCATAGATTTCTTGACAAGATCTGCATGTTTGATCACGATTGAAGAAACTGTAGCAGGCGAGTCAGGTAACACATATTCACTTTTTTTTTAAGAACCGCCTTAAATCCTCGCTAGTGCAAAACAATTTGTTGCTGATTTCGTCTAATTCTGCTATTCTACTTATTATTACTTCTCTGGAATCTTCTGATGGAAAGAAATCTCATTCTTGTTTTTTTAGTCGGAACAGGTAGATTATTACTGGCTGCACTAGAACTAGCTGTACTAGTGTTTGTCGTATTTGAGCTTGATGTATTTTCAGTAGTCTGATTATTAATGTGGTGTGCTGCACGTAAATGAGTATGCAGTGCGGTAGTTGCACCCCCTCCAGTTTTTAAAATTTTCATAAAAAGTCGACATTTTGCAGACTGGCCATCGTTGGCTCGAAGAAAGTGATTCCACAGTGTGGACTGCGTTCGCTTATTGGAATTCTAACACCTCTGAGAATTTGGATTGGTCTTGTACGGTGATTTTGTACTTGGACTGTCATCGTTGCCATATTATATAGGCTTCTCAGCACCTCCACGTATCGCCAATCGACTTGGCAACGCTGCAAGGACTCCAGAACGGCCCAGGTCTCGACTGAGTCGAAGGATTTCTCGTAGTCCACAAAAGCTAGACACAGTGGCTGGTCATACTCTTCGCACTTCTAAAGGATATACTCCACTTATTTCTTCAAAATCTGAGTCACTGTCACTATCGGTGTCAGAGTCACTGTCTAAATTGACTATAAAGGGCTTATCTAAATATCCGCCTTTTCTTCTATATTCCTCTTCAATTTTATGCACGAGTGCACTATGTTTTTGCCATACTGAGGCGTCAATAGAACTGAACGCTTCAGTTATTAGTTGTGACATATTTTCAATTTTGTGCTCCATGTTCACCTCTGCTACTTTCCTTTTGGAACTCCATACCATCTCAATTGGATTCAGGTCACAATGATACGCTGGTAGTCGTAAGCATTTATGGCCATGTTGCGCTAATAAATTGTCAACCTCATACACAGGGTCAGGTTTGTTTCGTTTGACAATTCCAATAACTGTGGTTTGGTCAATTCCGATGAGAAACGAGGCTATTATCGGTCAACCACTTTGGAATTTCAGGTTTGTTTGTGTTTGTAGTTGGTGTTTTATTCATTTGAATGCATTGTCCATTATTATCAAGGATGGTTATTCAAGATTGGGTAGTAATTTTTCAGTTAACCATTTTCTGAAGTTTGTGCCAAATCATTTTTCTCGTACTAGGGATGCCAAAAATCTCGTACTTTCTACACAAAATCTCTTATGGATATATACGAGGGGTGGCTGATAAGTAATCTACCTAACTATGAAAGAAAAGACTTTGATGGCTAGTTTATTTTTTATTTTTCTATATAGTCTCCTGCAAGTGAAATACACTTATGACATTTGCAAATAAGTGACATCATGCCGTTATAATAGTAATTTTTATTTTGCTCGTCAAAGTGGTCAGTCACAGCCTCCTTCATTTCTTCGTCCGTCGAAAATCTGCGACCCCTCAATTTTTTCTTTAAATCTTTTATTCTATTTCTGCAGCTGCGAAGAACATTGCTTTCTTTAGAGGCTGCCTCAATACTTCAGGGTGTTTTAGCATTTCATACAAGGTGTTTGGTAGAACGTTGAAAATACGAAAATGGTGGTTAATTGGGGTCATCTGCTACCCACTTGGCCCAAATTATTTGACCTTGGCCCCACCGTTTTTTTTTACTTTTTCTTAATTTTACAGAAAATTACCAGTTTTTTAACTTTAAATTCGAACATCTACTTGCGATGGGTAAAACAGGCAGGATGTTGTTTTGTATTCATATCTAATAGTAGCAAACTCTCATAAAATTATTGTTTGGTACAGATGTTAGTAGGAGAAAAAGTTATGAGTCTTTAAAGGTACAAAAAAGATGTAAAAGAATACTTAGAGCATAACTTTGACTTGCATTAAAAAAACTAAAAGCGATCGAGAACTTAGGATTACATCAAAACATCTCTGCTGTATGAGCTTTCTAACGGTATGTAATTTACGTTTACTAAAACAAAAAGTCAGGACTTATTTGACAATTTTATCAAGTAGGAGGTTTTTGACGAAACAGAAAATTAAAATGTTTTGCGAAATTTTAAATTGTAAAGTTGTCAGAAAATGTAGCAATCAATTTAAATGAGAGGAGTATCTAAATTTCCCCTTTCAAAGGGCCTTTGTCTGTTACCAGACACTGCACGGACTCCTTTGTTGTGAGATTTCTAGGAAAACTAAACCATTTACATTTTGTTACCTGGGGTAGGGAGCACTAAGCAGGTAAATATTTTGTCTCACTCGTGCGCAGTCATAAGGCTTGATTTTTTCTCTTTCGCTCCCGGCGGGGCCCGTTGAAGAGGCCAAAACGATGATTTTGAATAATTTGAATCAGATGTAAGAAATTGAAGTTCTTCTCTCATTTTAATTGATTTAAATTTTTTTTGTAAAGTTGTTAAAAATGTAGCAATCAATTTAAATGAGAGAAGTTCTTAAATTAACCATTCAAAGGGCCTTTTTCTGTTACCTAAATGTCAGTGGGTAATAAAACAATTAAATTACATTTAAATTAATTTATTCAATTAAGTAATTGCTCAAATTAACGCTCTCCATTTTCCATGCACGCGCGACATCTGCGTCTTATTTCAACGGTTGTGGTCCGCATCTCTCCCCTCATCGAATGCAGCATTAATTCTGTTGATTAATTCTTCACGTGTTTCTACTTCCGTGAAGTAGACAAGTTCTTTGGTTCTTCCCCACACGTAAAAGTCGAGTGGAGTGAGGTCGGGTGATCGCGAATGCCATGGGATTGGTCCCCCTCTGGCAATCCACGAATTGGGGAAACAATTGTTAAGTAGCTCGCGTACGCTCAGACTCCAGTGAGCTGGGCAGCCATCATGCTGGAGCACGATAGGCCTGTCTTCATCAAATGCTTCTTGTAGCAATGGTGGTAGATCGTTGATCAAAAACTCTAAATAATTGCTCCCATTAAAATGTTCGGGCAAAAAATGGGGCCCTATGAGCCTGTTTCCAATCACTCTGGCCCAAACATTGACTGAAATTCTTCTTTGGAACCCTCTTCGTCTCTTCGTATGTGGGTTTTGACCTTTAGGGGCCCAATGATGCAAATTATGCAAGTTGGAAATCCCTTCTTTATCGAACTTAGATTCGTCCGTCCACAGTGTGCTCCGCAAAAAGTTGACATCTTCTACATCACTATGCAGCAAATGGCGACAGAACTGCATTCGCCTCCCAAAGTCATTATTTTCAAGATCTGTAACAAACCAAAAACGTCTTAGAACAATAAAAAAAAATATTGTTCTCAAGACGTGTTTGGTTTTTTTAGATCTTTAAGAATTAACCCATTAAGTTCTTAATGGGTTAATTAAGATCTAAAACTACATTCACAAAAGGCAATGCAATGCAGCGCCGTGCAAAGATCAGTTAAGTCACGACTGATTCAAATTATTAAAAATCATTGTTTTGGCCTCTTCGACGGGCCCCGCTGGGAGCGAAAGAGAAAAAACATGACTTATGACTGCGCAGACAAAATGTTTACCTCCTTAGTGCTCCCGACCCCAGGTAACGAAATGTAAGTGGTTTAGTTTTCGCAACAAAGGAGTCTGTGCGGTGACTGGTAACAGACAAAGGCCCTTTGAATGGGTAATTTAGATACTCTTCTCATTAAAATTGATTGCTACATTTTTTGACAACTTTACAGTTTTAAATTTCGCAAAACATTTTAATTTTATGTTTCGTCAAAAACCTCCTACTTGATAAAATTGTCAAATAAGTCCTGACTTTTTGTTTTAGTAAACGTGAATTACATACCGTTAGAAAGCTCATACAGCAGAGATGTTTTGATGTAATCCTAAGTTCTCGATCGCTTTTAGTTTTTTTTAAATGCAAGTCAAAGTTATACTCTTAAGTATTTTTTTACATCTTTTTGTACCTTTAAAGACTCGAAACATCTGTACCAAACAATAGTTTTATGACATCTCTCTGCTACTATTAGACATTTATACAAAATAACATCCTGCCTGTTTTACCCACCGCAAGTAAAGATATTCGAATTTAAAGTTTAAAAACTGGTAATTTTCTGTAAAATTAAGAAAAAGTAAAAAAAAGGTGGGGCCAAGGTCAAATAATTTGGGCCAAGTGGGTAGGAGATGACCCCAACTAACCACCATTTTCGTATGTTCAACGTTCTAGAATTTCTGCTTGTGAATAACCACTTTTTCACGATTGAATGTCGTGAATAAAGGCAATGACCATTCCAAAAAACAGAAGTATAGCTTGTGGAAAGGATCACACAGTTTTTCTAAAATTGATACTGCACGATTTTTCACCTCAGCTTTTACTTTGTGAGTTGGGTTTGTCGTAAAATCAATAAAGAATTAGCGCAGCGCTTCCTAGCTCTAGGATTCTTTCGACTACTGCAGTCAACGAAAGCCATCTTGTTTGAGATGGTTTCAATATTTTATATGGGTCAACTTCAACAAATGTTTGAATATTGCGAAAAGCAAACTGTTTCTTGTCACTGTTTTTAAAGAAGTTATATAAATGTCACGAGCAAGCTGTACTACAGATTCTGGAATTTCTTTACAAGCCTGGCTTGCGCATAAGTGGGCTGAATGACAAACACATTTTGAAATTATGATCCTTGGTAAATCTTGCAATAAACGAGTTTTGACTGAATCTCTGTTGCCCATCATTACATTGCATCCGTCGGATCCAAAGCCAATCATATTTGTTAATGGAATATAACGGTTATTAAATGAATCTATTAGCGCTCTGTAAATGTTTTCCTAGAGTTGCAATTGTTTTTGAGTTTTTCGTTATTAGTTCAAAGTTCGTGTTTTAACACTCAGATTATTTTGAAATATGACGTCACGAAATTAAGAACCCCTCCCCCTTGTCACACAACGTCATACTTCATCGACCCCCTCCCTCCCCCTTAACGTGTGACGTAATTTATGGATGGCCCCTAATGCGGTATCGGTTTCGTCTTCGTTCATTTTTTAATATGAAAATATGAACTGAAACTTGAGTGTAGACTGAGTATCGGCCGAAGGCGACTTATTGGAGTTGAATAATAAATAACACAAATCGTTAGCCGCTAAAATTATGAAAAACCAATATCTTTTAGGTTATTCTGCCAACCTGTTAAAAAGAAAAAAAACGTGCGTTCAAAAATTTATTTGTCACACAAAAAAAGGCGGTTGCAAAGCTCTGATTCGTTGCATGGACAAATTATTTTATGAATGAAACGGACATTTGGAGAAAACACAGTTTGTTTGAAACTTATGTTTTTAATATGAAAGCAATAGGGCACAAAAAATGTTTTGCACGAAACTGATTATGCAAAAATGAAGTATTTTAACAACCTATACAAATTGGTGTTGCCAGCTTATTTTTACGAAAAATGTGACAAATCACAGTTTGAATGTTTGCTCCTCTAAATCAGGTCGGCAAAATTTGAGGGGTAAATTTTTTTCTTTATACCTTCAACAATGTAGCAAAAAATGTTTCACAAAAATTATTTTAGTGGAACCGGGTTCCGAGTCTCCGAGGTTTTGACGTTTTGTGGTCTTACGGCACTTCACTAGTGAAAACCCAAAAAATTACACAACCCAAAAAATTACCCACATTGAAAAACCCACAAAATTAAAATTAAAAAATAGATTAAAAAGCACATAAACGCTTCGATATCATAAAAAGGACCAGATTGCATGAAGCAGACCTGGTTTACAGGCAGTTTGTTTCTCAATGGAGAATCAATGGAGGAAGCTTGCGGAATACACTGGTGAATTTTGTTTAAATATGAAGTGTTGTGCGGGGCATCAGTCGGATGGAGAAGCTGGAAAGAAACTGGGTACCACTTTGGCGTTATCTGGTGTGCCTGTTAGAGGACGTATTTGCGGATTTTTTTTGATAATTTCACTGACAGGAAGTGTACATTTCAGTGGAGATGCGATAATGCCTTCTGCGACATCTTGATCCATTTTGTTTGCAGTGCATGTTTTAATTGAAGCTGTTACAAGACCTCGAGAACTAGGTAACCTCTCCATGTCGAAATTTTGATTCTTCTCCCAATTTTTTTGTCTTTAGTTGAAAAAAAGTTTTTTATAACCATAAATAGAAACATTCAGCGGACAAAACGATCTGTGAAAGTTGTTGGGATCAGTGTCTTTTAATGCGCTTTAAAATAGGCCTTTTGCGACTGAGTATAATCTACTCTAAAACGGGCGTATATTTGCCTGATTCAATGACTTATTAAGCATTTGATAATGGGGCAAAATAAACAAATTTTTAGCAAAACAAACGCTTGCGTTTATTGCTTATTATAATTGTATTTAATGGTCAAGGTCGTACGGTATTGGCAACAATATTGAAAAGGTAACAAACCCAAACTGTTCAGTGAAAAACAAACCTTATTGCAAGTCTGTTCAGCACATATTTAAATGAAAATAATTGGGCTTTTTTGGTCACACCAATTAATTAAATTTTCCTGGAGCAGATTTTATGTGTTTTTAAGTATCAGATTATTTATACATCAATGGTTTTTTAATGAAAAAAATAAAAATATTTATTCCACCGCGAAAGCTCGAGAAATGAGAGTGTTTTTTAACAGTGAGTACCAAGTACTAAGCTATGTTAATAACTTTTTAAATTATAGTGAACAATTTTTCACCTTTCAGTTATGTGTTATTACCTAAATTGTTATTACATATTTATTAAACAGGATTAAGAACTGAAGAACTCAAAAATGGTATCACTCAATAATGATCGACCAAACTGGATTAAACGGAATGATCAATTCTTCTCTATGTTTTCCGAAAAATGCATGGATAGAATGATCTGGCTGATAAAGACCCTGCCAGCTACGCCACCGACGAACTTAGACGGAACACCCATGTCTATTCTAGAAGTATGTCTTCTTAGAAATCACATATCTATCTCTGTTTAGCCTTTGTATTCCTTTTCCAATACTATTTCTTCTTTGCAGTTTTTCCTGTCTATGGACGAGGAAGACTTCTGCGTGATGATAAAACGTTGTCCCGCGTGTACAAGCAGGGTTCTTTTTGAAGCACATGATCGGCATTTGGAGAGAAAAGCTCGCCAGTCAGCCAACATGATTGCCCAAAAGAATGATAATGACTTGGAAATAGACATGTTGTTTGTGTAGTTTTGTTGGACGAATCAGTCAAGAGACTGGCAGCAGAAAATTTGTGTGTAGAAGGTTATAGATTTTCTCTTGCGAGAGTAACTAAGCCTTAAAGAGTCAGCTCTTTTAGCCAATGAAAATAGTTGTATTATATCGTATGTATTTAATTAAATTGACTAAAGTTAAGAGAGATTTATTCTTTTCAAGTATTTATTTATTAATTACATTTTTAGGCCCAGAAGCCGAAGCTCCCTAAGGGCCTTACAATTAAATAACATATTTCATTGTTATTATTATCCACAAGGGGATTGAAATTATAACATAAAGTAATCATTATTTGCACTATCAAAGGCATTCTACTAAATGAAAAAAAGTATGCGCATTAAAAGTATTCAACTTTTTATTTAAGTAAAATCTAATTATTATTTTAACATATCATGAAACTTTTACTGATTCATATACCAATCAATAACAATTTTAGACATTAACAAATATAAAAAACAACAATATACATCACGAAGTATTAACTTAAAAAAATCTTATGTAGGTTTTTTTACAAAATCTTTGCTACAAATTATAAAATACATCGTAAATTATATTAATACCTAAAAATAAAACTATATTAAATGCAGATAAGCCAAAAAAGACAAGGAGTTACAAAAATAAACAATATTGTATGTACAAAAAGTATATGTAAGAGAAAGAAGGTACAAATATAATCAAGTCGATAAATGAGTTTTAAAAATGAAAAAGAAATCAAAGTATTAGAGCTAGCTGATATGCATCACAAGCAAATTGAGATCTTAAATTAACTTACTTATTCTAAATACAAACTGTTATAGCCTCTAATTTTTGGATATTTGAGATCATTCATTAGTTCCACTATTCACTTTCATCACAACTTGAGTCACTGTCTTTTTCACTCGGAAGTTCACACTTGGCTCCACTTATTTTTAAAATTTCCATCATTTGTTGGTCATTTTTTTTATAAGCCAAATGATACGCAGTCTGGCCTGCAAAGTTTACGGCTTCTAAATTGATGTTTGGCCTGCCACACAACCATTTGGCGATTTTGTAATTTTTTTCCTGGACACAGCAGTGCGGTGGAGTGAAACCACCGCATCTTTCATGGCCGTTGACATCAGCCCCAAGCTCCAAGATGATTTCCATCATCTCTTCTGCATAATATTCTTTGCTCTTCACAATAATATGAGTGCACTGATAACCGTTATAGTTATGTGCATTTACAATGGTTGGGATTGGGCAATCTAGTGATCTTGCTGCTCTGTGAAGAAGAGATATAGAGTTTGCTTCACATACCTCGTGGAAGAAGTTCTCTCCCAAATGATTTCTGTGACTTAGCATTTCAATCAGCTTGTCGTATATCATCTTTAATATTCCTTTTTTAAACAAACTTGTGCCGATCCCGAGTAAAAATGAATCATTGAACCGGAGAACCCGATATTTATTATGTTTCTTATCAGGAACCAATATTACTTAGCCACGGGGCCATTAAATTGCGATAAATGGTCGGGTAAAACCGAAGCCGTGTTTCCCAATTTATTTCTGTCGCTCTTATCGGGAATTTCTGAAGTACACAGGAACATGTAACACTTTAATATTTAGTCTTCTCACTTATGTCATGTTTTTAAATCACTAAATAGTCCAGCGCAGTTAATAAACATCTCTTGTATTAATTAACTAATTATGGTATCTCTTCCTAAAATCCTTCTATCGATAACACATGCTCAATTACTTTATAAATGAACATATACTGCTTTAATGCGATAACACTCGAGTGTCTCATCCTCCGCATTTTTAGAACAGTATTCTGAACAGATATTGTTCCTTCTTTTGTT
The DNA here is from genome assembly GCA_949987775.1 of Aproaerema taeniolella. NCBI lineage: Eukaryota > Metazoa > Arthropoda > Insecta > Lepidoptera > Gelechiidae > Aproaerema > Aproaerema taeniolella. Next base: position 19,058,325 of record OX465245.1, read on the forward strand.
AACTGTTCTAGCGCGTTATCGATAGCGCAGAATGTTCCTGTTCTACCAACCCCCGCTGAACAATGAACAACAATTGGCCCTGGCTTTTGGCTATTGTCACACGCGGCTTTCATCTCCATCAATTCTTCCCATTCATCATTGACTTGTGTCCGAAGACTTATAAAATCTTCTAGGCCAGCAGGAGTACCAAAGTCAGGCCAGTTGGTGTACCAAAAGTGGGTTATCAGCCGTGATTCTCCGCAGGTGACATCTGTCAGTTCAAGTTGAGTCATTTGAAAGCCAGACTTTTCTTCGATTTTTATAGTCTCTATGACATACCGTCCAAAAATAATTTTGAATCCTTCTTCAGCGACCCAATATTGATAACAAACGGCATCATTATCATCTGTGTTGGTTAATGACACGATAATACGTGAATTCTGCTCCCAAATGAGCTTCCACATGTCACCAGCGGTGTTTTCTAACGGGCCTTGACAGCATATAATTTTTTTTTCTTCTTTAAACCCGTCAACGTAATTTCCATGAATGTAATTTGACTTGCTGTCCTTTTGTGTGACTACGATTCTCCGTGAGTCCCTCGTCGATTTATAAATTCGATTTCCGTGTGAGGGCAAAATTACCCGAGAGTGGTCCCAGCATGGGATCCCGGGATAACGGTTCTTCTGTTGGTTTTCTTTTCTTAAAAACTTTTCAATGGTACCTTGAATGTTGACAGCGTTTAGCTCCTCAAACTCCTGACTGATGAGGTGCCTGAAGTTCGGTTGACTTAATTTTTTCTTAAATTCGCTGATGGTAAGTGATTTGAAGTAGTAACCGGCCATTGTTTTACCAATTCTTATTCACGGATTTATTCACGAAAAATAAAGATCACAAGCTAGTGCATATGACAACTGTCAGATTGAAAGTGAGACCATCTTTGTTCCTAGCGTTTTTATATCCCGACTAATCAGTACTGTTTTTTGGATTTTTTCCAAGAATAGTTTTAAGTATTTAAGTTATTAATTTAAGTATTAATTTAAGTATCAGTTTACACGCGACTACGCAGAAAACTGCGATTAACTACACTGATAACGAAACTACATCGTAAAATAAATACACCTATAAAATATTAAACAACCCAAGCCATGTTAATTTAATTAAATAGGAAGAGATACCTGTATCGATAATTTCGGAAATCCTTGAAAATCGTTTTGACGAACAAAAATAAAAGCGGAGTGGATATTAATAATGCATTTTCGCAGTAAAAATTCAAGAATAGTCTTCAAACGTTTGGCACGCGTTTTGTCATTTTTCAGTTTGTGTTAAATTTGACTCTAAAAATTTCAGGAACGCGTATAATGAGCATTGCCTATATAAAGTACTTGCCGCTCTAAAAGCATTCAGCATAGTAACCATCACAACGACCTTGATAAAGATGAAATTTCTTATCGCTCTCCAATTTCCCAAACAATTATTTTTAGTTTGAGATATATTCCGTGAAAGAGCTTATCTCTCTCTACCAATACAAAGAGATGTCGTGACCCTAGATAGCTTAATTGTCACGCCTTCTTATTATGTTATCTTAATTAGGCGTGGTACACGGAAAAAAGAAAAATGTAAAACTTACAGTTTAAAATGTAACTTAGCGGCTCCGTAAACCAAACTGTAAAAATTAATATTTAAAAAGTAAATTGGAAAGATGTTATTTCAAACTGTAATTTTTACAGTTTGGTTTACGGAGGGCAGCTTTTACTATATAAAATGCAATCATTGCATTTTTCTTTTTTCCGTGTATTAAAATTATATTATAAACAAATTATAGCCAATGAATAACAAGGGTTCCGCTTCATAACGAATTTATTGAAATGAACGTTGTATTGCTAATGAATCTCATTTGGATGATTTTGAAACTACAATACACGCATCGTTTTTAAAACATAAATAGTATCATCGTCATTAAAACTGTGTACTTTTTTTTGTATCTTATATCTTATGTTATGCTTATTCTCACTATGTATATTTTGTATTTATGGCCCTTAGGGAGCACTTGCTCTAGGGTCAATAAATTTAATAATTAAATAAATCTATGTACGTAATTATGATTAACGCTTGTGGTTTACACGATACCAGCATGAAAATCATAAGTGCAATTACCTTTCATGGTTATTGTAACGCGCTTTATTTTCCTTATAAGCCCAGTTCAAATTAATAAAACTCATCACTGTCTGTTCAGCCAGCCTTCAGTAAATACCTGAAACGTGTATTAATATGTTTTCAAAAAATTTTTGCAACCTCAAGTATGAAGATTTCAAAAAACCTTGACGAAACAAGTGACTTTGAAAGGATGAACAAGCAAGAACACGATGAAGTTTTTCAAGAACCAGTAGAAGGGACATTTAAAGCAGCTTTGAGTTCCGAAAACAAGCATTTAAACAGTTATAGAAGCCTCACGTGTTTTGATCACTCAAGAGTGATCCTGCCTAAGGAAAAAAAGCATGGTGATTATATTAATGCGAATTATCTTGACGGCTACGACCAAGCCAAAGAATTTGTGTGCATGGAGGCTCCCCAGCGTCATACTGTGTATGATTTTTGGCGCGCAGTATGGATGAATCACACGCGGATTATTGTGATGCTATGTGAAAAGACAATTTACAATAAAGAGTATTATGATGCGTACTGGTGTGACTTGGAGGGATATATAAAGTGCAAAAAATTCAAAATAACTACAAAAAAGATTGAAGTTCAGCCGAATTATGTCAAAACAACGCTCGAAGTGACTGATGGAACCAAGGCGAAACTACAAGTGTTGCATTTTGCATTCACCACGTGGCCTGATTCGGATTTGCCGGCCAGTGTTCAGGATTTTTTGGACTTTATCTTAGTTATAAAACAAAATCAGAAAGAAATCAACACCCAGTTAGCCGAAAAAGGTTACAAGTTACCTAATTGACCAATTGTGGTCCATTCTAAAGAAGGTACAGGCAGGTCAGGTGCTTTCTGTGCTCTTTGTCATGAAATAACACGATTTGATAAGACTGGTACCATTTCTTTTGCGTCTACAGTCTACCAATACCAAATTCGAACACAAAGATTTAACGTTTTAAATAATTTTTTGTATTATCTATTTTGTTATAGAGTTTTAGCGTCTTATGTTAATTCAGTTAAACACCCAAGGGATAAATTACAAAAAGTAACTGCTTTTTATTCTTCACTTGTCTTTAAAGGATGGACTGTCCCAAATTTTTTTAGTTTATTCAATAGTCAAACATAGAAATATTATTTATATGATCTTAAACTTAAGTAACTTAACTATTAGGGGTCTATGTACGTACATGCTATTAATAAATTGTAATATTACTTAATATAAGGAAAAGTATTTTTAGTAAAATTAAATTTTAAAGTCATACATGTTTATCATTTTATTAAAGAGGAAAACTGTTGGGATTCACAGATCGAATCCATTTTCCCTGTCATGCTTTTGTTGCGAACCCAAATGATACTTATCGCATAATTTAAATCGGCAGTTATTTATGTTGTAACATCTATTAGATAAGTATCTATGAATCCTTCAAGGTATCACTTGATGACATCTTCAGATAATTTTTTTTAATGAGAAACCGGTAACTTTTAATTATATTATTTTAATTGTACTGGTAATACTGTATAGATTTAATAAATTCATTATTATAATTCATAATTGAATAAGCTATATAATTTGAATTTTATTCACCTATCATGTCTTATCAATATCGCTATTGTAAACGATCAGGCCGTGATAAAAATTCTGCGTTTATTTTAGCTAAGTTCCCAAATTTCAAGTTGGAGAGGTTGCATAGGAAATGAAGAAAAACTTGGTACGGTCGGCCGCCATCTTTGTGAGTTTGTGACATCACAGGTATGCGTGTCCCCACTTCCTCCTCTTAAAACAGTCAGTTTCGTGTTCTATATAGCACAAGGAAGACATGCATACCAGTTTTAGGTATATAGAAAAGAGTGCTACGGAAAATCTCAAGTTGCTCTTTGACATTATCCGTAGCACTCTTTGACCTTTTATAACTTCTACCACCACCGACATAATGTCACACAGTGTGATTTATTTGATTTGATAGTCGAAAGTTGAGTTTCTCTTAGACTTAAACTCTCAGGTTTATGGATTGTATATTGTAGAGTTGTTAACAACCCTATTGCATCTCTAAATCCACGATCTAATATGAACACATCATATTCTCTAAAATAAGACCTCATTGCTGAATCTGGGTTTTCAAAGAGTGCCTTCATTATATCTGCATCTGATTGCGTCGCTGCATAAGTTCCTAATACCTCAATGAAGTGCCCATCACATGCTACCATAAGAAATGGCTTAACCAAGTTTTGAAACTTATGTAAAGTCCAGATCTTTTTTTGAAAGAAGCAATTAGATGATTTCTGAATGTATTATGTACCATCACAGATCACAATAAGGTTGTTTTCTTCGGTGCCAAAAAGCCCTTGTGGTATCAAAAGATTGCGGTCACTGTGTGCTGCTTTCGATAAATGGTTGAGTCCCAAATGTATTGGAAAATAATGTTGTGTTTAACAATTTCTTACATTTTTTTATATATTTGCAGACAGTGCCCTTTCCCTTTGTTTCCCCTGGCACTACTGCGTGGCACTACCGGTTGTGCCATGGTTAATTATTTTTTCCCATGACACAACTGTTCTCATTGGGTGATTGAATTCATATAAAAAAATTGCCCGTGGATCAACCGCTTACCGATGGCACTACTAGAGAATAAATCTACGTATTAACACGTTGTACGCTTTATGAAAAATCGAGCATTTCCATTCAGACCAAGGGGCTCACTGGTAAGCCTTATCGTACTGAACCGTTTGAGCCGTGAGGGTCACCCGTGAGCCGCATGAGAGGTTCGACGTAAACAGTTCTTACAAACCACAGACTGCAGTTGTGAAACAAAACGTATATGAAAGTGAGCCGCGTGACCCTGTAGTCGATACGGACGGCGTGGTTTTCAAATCCAATAGTAACTTGTAATTTTATCAAGGTTTTTGTGAAGCTGCTAGGGTTGTTCTTAACGATACGGTATAAATATTATTTTGATGTAAATAGAAATAACACTATAAAATAATAATCAAATATTTATTAAAATACAAATTTAAAACTTTAAGAATAAAAATTATTTGTGAATCTTGATAAAACAAGGCAAATAAAGGAAAGGCCAAACCCTCCTTTTTTCCAAGCAGTCTTTCATTCTCTTCGGTCTCTGGTTAGGCACAGGATTGTTTTGGACTTTGCAAAGATTCATCATTATAAATCTTCGGAAATCTAACATTTGTATGTTTTTTTAGTGACTGACTTGTACAGAGTCAAAGCATTTACCATCGCAGTATTAGTAACAAATCAACAGCCAGCTTCTTATACCATTTCACTGATTTTCGTAACGGGGAGAAGTATGCTGCCATCTGATCTGATAAGTCGACTGCTCCTTTGGCTTTGTTGAAGTTAATTATGATCTGCGGTTTCATGACAACAGTGCCCTGACGTTTTCTAATCATTACAAATCGATCTGAGTGTTTGGTCGACAATATCAACACATCTCTTTTGTCTCTCCATTTCATGGCAGTAATACCGTCGTGACTCTCTCTGGCAACATATTCTCCTTTCTTGAGTTTAGCACTTACAACTTTCTTGGGTAGGTGCTTCATATTCTTTCGGATTGTTCCCAATAAATGGGTTTCGTTATCTAGCAAATCTCTGGCCAATGTACTGGTATACCAGTTATCGGTGTAAAGAGTATGACCTTTATTTAGAAGACTGCTGAGCAAATCCATGACAACATTATACGGAGTAGTATTTGTGATTTCGTTGTTTTTCCTGTGTAAATACTTATTTTATAAGTGTATCCCGGCACACAGCACAACTTAAATTCTTTAATTCCATATTTATGTCGTTTTTGTTTATTGAACTGTCGAAATACAATCCTGCCACGAAACGGAACAACACTTTCCTCTAAACATAGGTCTTCGCCGGGTGTATACAGGTAGAGTACCAAACTAGAAAGTTAAGGCTACGAAAAATTATTGAAGAGCTACGTTGTTGATAAAACCGTAGACCAGGAATTTGATCACTAGTTTAATTCATTATTAAAAAAGCTATTGATTTTTAATCTTGCAGACCATAAATTATCTACTAACCCTTTACAGTCTTGCCTTGAAACCCCACTCTTAATTTTAATTTTATGTCTTTTTCTTATAGTGAGAGTTCTTTTTGAATGTTTTACATGACATCACTGCAACTACGGTTGGGTTCCAAATTCGTCTGTGGACCAATAAAGTTCTATATTGGGCAAAGGATGCAAGCCCATTAGAATAATCACCCTTAAATAGGCTCTAATTTCTTCAGTAGTTACAGGTACCCAGTGTTTAGATCTTTTTTGAACAGCATAATTATTAGTATTGTTAACAAGTAACTCAATAGCTTCAGAAGGAAATAGATCATCAGGTTGAGTGAGGTGTGTATTAGGGTGGGTCAAAATTTTTTTTTCTTGATTCCTGTATTCTAATAGCGACAGAAGGGTGCAAAATGGACTAGAAATGACATGTTTTGAATATTGTTTTGTAATCCGGAGGCAGTTAATCACATTCGCATATGATTAACTGCCTCCGAATTTACTTCTAAGTTTTTGAAATTATGGTTATAGGAGGTAACTTCTAGAGCTTTAGTTATTAATTATACTCAGGATTTAAAATATTTTATAACGCCGTTTGACCGAAAATATTGTCATTTTGCTAAATAAGGTCAATAAACCTCTTGTCGTTAGCTATTTGAGGTGTGAGGGGGGGTCACCGATTGCACTTAGCGCGACACATTTCTTGCGTCAGTAACACGGAAGCTTATGAAGTCGTAGGTTGTTTTTTGCTCGTTGTTGAAATTTTGAAATGTCCCGTTTGGTGAAATTTGTGACTTGAAAGAAAATATATTACCTTCTTATGAGGATATAATGAAGTTTTACGCCACTACATATCGCCACTACAAGTCAAGCTAGGAAATATTTGAAAAGGAAATTCCAACAGCAAGAATATTTGCGCAAATATCAGGAAGTACGTAAAACTAGGCATCTTCTGTGCCACTTGATGCACTTTCTACTTATTTTTATTCCAGTGAGTCTAATCACAGCAACAGCGAGCTCGCACTGCATGCAAAAACTGATCCAGCTCCGCGGACTGGACTGCCACCGTTTTTTTTTTAAAATCCGTTTCCATGGATTATTGTACTTGTGACAGATATGGAGTATCAAACAGAGCAGGAGCAGTGTCTGATACTATAGCCTGTCTATTCACATTCATGGTCAGTATTCCATCTCCTGTCACCTGCCTTACCACTGTCTTACCCTTTTTGTCACTTTCTGTCATGTCACCTGTCCCTCTACTCTCTTTCTCTGACTCCCTATCGCATGTCTCTCTACTCTCCTGCTCAGACTCCCTGACGCATGTCCTTCTACTCTCTTGCTCTTACTCTCTGACGCATGTTCTTCTACTCTCTTGCTCTTATTCCCTGTCGCATGTCCCTCTACCCTCTTGCTCTTACTCCCTGACGCATGTTCTTCTACTCTCTTGCTCTTATTCCCTGTCGCATGTCCCTCTACCCTCTTGCTCTTTCTCTTACTCCCTGTCGCATGTTCTTCTACTCTCTTGCTCTTACTCCCTGTCGCATGTCCCTCTACCCTCTTGCTCTTGCTCTTACTCCCTGACGCATGTCCTTCTACTCTCTTGCTCTTACTCCCAGACGCATGTTCTTCTACTCTCTTGCTCTTATTCCCTGTCGCATGTCCCTCTACCCTCTTGCTCTTGCTCTTACTCCCTGTCGCATGTTCTTCTACTCTCTTGATCTTACTCCCTGTCGCATGTCCCTCTACCCTCTTGCTCTGACTCCCTGTTGCCTGCCCTTTCACTCTTTTGGTCTCTTTGAGATTCTGCATACCTCTCTTCTTTCTCACTATGAATATGTTTTGTTGCTTTTTTAGTTCTTTCAGTAGAATGCTTTGTATAATGTCTGGGATGTTTATCTTTCGCAGTGAGAACATATTCGTCGACTTCGTCAACTCCAAGCAATACGTTTTGTAGTTCTGCGTCGCTATAATAGTTTTGTATTTTGTCAAGGCCATAATTGATATCATCATAAGGTACATCTAAATATTCGCCATCTTCGTCGTCTTCTGAAGAATCTTGCACCATCCTGAGAAGAGCGTGTTCTATCTCGTGATCTCTGAGCGCTTTTATCCTCATTTTATTCTTATTCTGAAACAAGAATAAAAAATTTAAGTTGCAAAAAGGCAAGGGCATAATATTCACCCACCAGTTACTGATCTAAAAGGGAAAGGAGTCAAAAAATTCCCACCTACTTGCACCGTTACTTTTTTTCACATTTGGAGCACGTAAATGATAAATCTACACATAATTGACACAATCAATTAAAAATCTTGTAAAATAACTCATAAAATTCTACTTACCGAATTTTTTGAAGACATTGTTGCCGTTTTTATCTCAAGACTTCTTTTTTTTTTCATGACATAAAAAGTGCGTTCGGATACGCGATGCAGTTAATTTAAATCGGTAGCGTAGTATATTGACATATTATTTTGACATATTGTAGGAAGTTAAGAACAGCTTGCCTTGTAAGGGAGCCTAAGAACCAGCGTGGGAAATACACCACTACTTTTTATTTACCAAAAAATTTTAATAGCGTATGTAGAAAAATGGTTGTCTTTTAAATACAAAGTTTCAAAGTTGTAATATTTTTTTTACTATTTTTTTTTGTTAAATGTTTTTACGAAAAAATGTCCTATTATCACGATAAAATGATAGACATAATGGTTCATAATACGACAGAGTTCATTCATCCCTACATTAATTAAAGTAAGTTTGTTTCGCCTACACTTATCGTTGCCTCACTTATGCGCTCTCTTAATTCGTTTTCACTATTGGGCTCACTAGTGTACACTCTCCGTTTGATCTCGCTCCACAAAAAAAAATCCACTGGGCTCCGAACTCCTCGTTTAGGTACTGGCGCACAGCACTGTGATAGTGAGGTGGTGCACCGTCCTGCTGGAACCACATTCCTCGTAATCTTGCTAGAGGAACGTCGTCCAGCATCGCGGAAATCATAGTCCTAAGCAGCTCAAGGTAACTGAATCCTGTCAGGCGACCTTCAATGAAATAGGGGCCGACAATGTTGTCGTTCAGTATTCCAGCCCAGACGTTCACACTGAACCTGTGTTGGTACGAATGTTGTCGCGTAAGCTTCGGGTTGCGTAACGACCACCAGTGTTCATTGTGTTGGTTGAATAGGCCGATCCTTGTAAACATACATTCGTCCGTAAACAACACGTTCACACCTTCGTTTGCCAACACCCACTCACAAAATGCAATTCTAGGTGCTCGATCCACTGTCGTTAACTCTTGAGTCTTCCTGTAATGATAGGGGTGCATCCCAGCACAGTTTATTATTTTCCAGGCACAATACTGGCTGATACCGAAGTGTCGCGCTGCGTCATTGGTAATTCTTCGCGGGTCCTCTTCGAAATGCGCCAAGACGTCATCGTAGAGGTCTTGCGAATAGGCTGGTCTACCTCGCCCTTGGGCATGAGATGGTGTACGAAACGAACCGTGATCGAGTAACCGTTGATAAACACTTTCCATTGTACTGAAGCTCGGCTGTCGAGCGTCTGGGTAGCGGTCACGATACATTCGCAACGCGGCACTAACATTTTCACCCGATAAAAAATACGCTCGCAACATAAGCGTGTATTCGCGAGAAGAAAACTGAAAGCCATTGTGGTGACTTGTGACAACAGATGCGTGAGCCGACGACTACCGACGGCGCGCGGGCGCCCTCTGCACTCGGCTCGGGTGAGGTCGGCCAGCCAATTGGGAGCGTCGTAGTACTGGAGCTGTTTTTGTCAATGGATGTTTGACGTATTTGAGCGAGGGATGATAAGCGCGCAAACCCCTAGTTTATTGAAAAAGTAAGCGACTAATTATTACGATTTAACGAGGATAAAAATGGGAAACTTTTTTTTTTACCGTGGGAATGTAATCTGTAAGTGATACTGAATACGCATTTTTTTTTATTTTTTTTTTTGTAATTAATATGTCGCAGTGGTGTATATGTCGCAGTAAGATACATAAAGCCGTTATATAGTTATATCCCTAGGGATATAATTATATACCGTAACATAGTTATACGATATATCCCCGTGCCTTATAAACTGTCTCTCACACAGTCATATTACGCACTATGATTGGTTTCCCCCCTAACTGCTCACACGTAGACGTTTCAAGATCCTCTGACTGTAAAGAGCTAACTATTCACACAGAGCTACGGAAAACTAGAAGTTAAATGAAATTTAACAAAATAAACAACAACGCAATCTCATATTACGTTCAAAACTTCTAAATCAAAAAGCAGAATCATTAGATTAGTTTCTGCAGTTCATCTATTCCTAATGTTGCATTATGGATATCTTCTTGCAGATATCTTAGACGCCATATGCAAACTGTAGAACTATTTCAGAACTATTTTTTGACAATAATTCCTACAGGAAAGAGTTAGCGGATATCGAGATTTTGTGATGAGTATGCTGGGATGACGTCAGCCCAGCATACTCACCGAGATACCCTCATATCTCTGGTTTCCCTGAAGCATTATTTTTGAGATTTCGCACAGAGTCAGAACTATTTCAGAACTATTTTTTGAGATCAACAGCATGTCGCTAGCTTCAGCCGTTCTTGGTGAGGATTCTGGAGTGACGTCATCTCAGCAGCCTCACCGACACCTATCTATAACTGGAAAAGTATTGAGGTACTAATTATTTCATTGTAGCACTATTTATCACTACTTCCGGAACTATTTATTGGCATATGTGAAAACGTTAAACTCCATGATGAGGCTTCTGGGGTTATGGTCACGTTTCTCTGACCAAATCGTATGCTCGCAAATGGTAAACAGATGAGACATCCGCTTTAGAAGCTTTTCAACTCGATTATCACTTTTTGCGGGTCAGTGTACGCAATTGGAATAGTACTTCAATACTTGTCCTTCAGATACTTAAAATTGGTGCTGTTCAGGTGCTTGGTTGGCTTGCTGTACTTCTCTAAGTTTTTTATGCTGTGGTTCACTTGGTAAACGCCCTGGCTGAACTTGAAGCACGTGGTTGGTACGGAGCTCAGCCCCATGTAGTTTTGTTGGTAAATCAGCGTGCAGCAGGGATAAAAATAGGGTTGAAAACCAAAAAACACTCAAGACGACTAAAAATCTCGAATCTGTTGGAAGATACACTTACTGGCCTTCCTAACGGTAAGCAAGCTGCAATCTTTTGTGGTTTGGTAATTAATGACTTGATTTTGGGCAGAGCTGCTTCGCATACTATCATCGAAACCATAATGGAAGTCAGGATGACATAGCAAATTGCAACCATCCCCCAGAATTTCATTTGTCGAAAATGATAGCATTAACACGGGGAATAACTTTACTAATAGTTACAATGGAACAAAGTACTAATAATTAACTTACATTCAATGCAAGAGCAAATATACGTAAGCAAGCGTCACAATATTCGCTTTAAGACTATAGGTGATATTTGTATGGAGCTTGGGTCTGATCATTGTACAGTACTCCATGAGTCGTCATTAATACTAATGATGACATTAGTAGCGTCTATTTTTCATGAAATACATTAGTTTTATTGTAGAAAAATATTTAAGATTGATTATTATTGCCATACTAAATGAGGGTGGAATGAAATGACAGATGACAAACTAAGTGATAGCTGACATTATTTTCAGGTTAGATTAGATAGTACCCAAAATATTTACGCTTAATGCCATATACCTACCGAGAGGTGTATTTTAGTTACGTTTTGTTAACACTGGACTGGTGTGTGTATGTAATAAAATAAAAGTAAATGAGAGTGACATTATCATCAAACTAATCTCTGGAAATAAATGGTCGTTTATTCTAAGAACGAACCTGTTGCATGAAGCTTCTTGCCTGTTACTATTCCTTGGTGTTACTGCGCCTGATTTGCGACTAGTTTAGCCTGCTTCGGATTGACGGTATCAATAAACTGAAAAGGATTTACCATCAAATGGGAACTACAAGGCTACTGCAATAGGTGCACGGAGACATCGCCATAGTCCTTTTTGCGCAATCGCAATACCTACTGATGTAAAAACAAATGATTGTTAAATACATCGAATTGGTAGCTATTCAACAATGCATGCATTCCACAAACTCTGGTTCGTTAATCTTCAGAACGGGTGTACGAAACAATACTGAATGAAAACGATGAATAATGAATGACTAAATCAAAAGGGAGCTGGAGTACAGTGTTAGGAGAGACCTATAAAGCTTTAGGTCTCATATCTATGAGACCGAAGAATATCTTTTTCATGCTCATTTGATCACTTTTAATACTGCTGTTTTAGATGTTTAAAATAATAGTTTGTTACTTAATATATATGAACTTATCAGGTAAAGTAAATAAAACACATTTGTTAGAATACTTTTTTATTATTTACTCATTTTCTATGTCATCTCTACCTAAAATTACATCAAGAAATGATGCTGGTGCAGCAATATTTTGTTGGTGTCGTGCCCAGCCCAAGCTGGGCACCAGCCACCACAGCACAGCAGCACCAGCCCAAGTCGTGCCATACCAAACAATAGTCATTACGTGGGCACAACAACCAACTGTCCTTCTACCGCAGACGCAGCTGCAATAATATTGAGATATCTTTTCTTCCCAGGACTCTCCTTCAGGGAAAATAGTTATGTATGTATAATACATTATAAAATTCTTGCTCTGATGACGGGGCATACTCAGTCATGAAATTTTATGAACTGTAACATTTTCATAATAAATTTTGCATATCTCAATAAAGTGAAAACAAAACCTTTTTCCAACAAATATATACTATTACTACGCATACTTTTACGGTTCAAATAACTCAGTTCGAATTATTTATATAAGCAAAGTAAAATCACAGTATAAGTGGGTAGTCATAAAATAACAACTTATTTTTCAGATAAGATTATTGAGCATAAATAGAAATAAATTAATAGTTAGAGCATACACTGTTAATTCAATAAAGTAGTTTAAAATAAAACTTACAAAAGTATCGAAAACTCCGCGTCACGCTATACTCGTCATTCGCTCACGATACGTCGTCGATCACGGGAGCGCAAAGCGATACGTCCACACCTTTGCAGCGCTCAGCGCGGACTGCCGACTCGAGGCTTGCGTCCAGTAATATATAACGGCGAGATTGCAAAATTCGATAGTCTTTAAATATTCTTTTTGACACTAAATAGATGTTTAAATTTTTTTTTTAAATCAGTAGACCTCGAACTGATGTATATTTCTGTGTTTTTTGTTTTATGTTTGAGTGTTCAATTTAGCCAAATTAATCAGTAATTCCAAGCGCATTTTGCTTGAAAATGTCCTGACTTTAATATTTATTTACACACATACTTTATATGAAAGTGGTACAAACTGATACATACATTTTATACTGCACTTTTACAACAATACATTGTATTTTTTTCATATTATTTAAAGGCCAACACAACCCCGTAAATAGTGTTATTCAAAACCTCTTACAGCAAAAAACACTTTTCTGTCGCAAGTTCTAGGTCGATATTTCAAAACTAAAAATAAAATATAAAAAAGTAGATCATACATTTGATAATAAACGAAATGATTATAAAAATAATGTGTTTAAACTTATGAAATTATGCGTTTTTAGCAGTAAAGTGACGTTCATAAGATTGTGTACATCAGCGAAATCGGCAAAATTTCGTGTACGGACTCTTAACTCGCATCTCACCACTATCTTCACATTCACTTCGCATTCGAACAACAATGACCTTGAATCTGCATTCTGTAAATATAACTCCCTTCACCTCGCATTATGTAAACTGCGAAGTGAAGTAAGCTTCGAACGCTCTTTCGTCTCATAGTGTTGGCCACATTTATGACTATAAGCTTCTTCTGGGTGAGCTTGCTACATCCTCGACCGCATCTTTGCCCTTGGGCTAGATTGTGGTCAAGAGCGAACCCTTCATTAATAATAAAAAAAAAGTCAGTCGATCTTAATCGAGATTTTGTTTTTGGTGTAATTTGTAAGTTTCTGTGCAATAACTACTACTCGGTAAATGGTTTATTATATATAAGAGTACTTAATTTTAAATAATAGTTGTTTTAATAATGTTTTAATCAAAATGAATAGATTGGCTGTATGAGCAGAGAAGCTTTCGTCTTCGTCTAATAAAAAAAGTTTGTTTTCAAACTTTTCAAGTGGTTCACAAGTGGTTTTGTGTTTTGTTACATTTTGCTTTGTATTACGTTGAATAATACAAATTTCTTATTAAAAAGTGAATATGAGGTAAGTTGGCTACCTAACATAGATATTCGTGCTTTTTCCAGCGAGCGTTCCTCTCACCCTTCATCCGCTCAAATAGAGGCTTTGTTAGACTTCCTCGAGAGAAACCCTGACTTGGCAAAGGGTTATTCAAAGTGTCTAAACAGTTTAGGAGGAACAATTAAAACATCAAAACAAAAATAAGCATGCCTGTTATTTTTATTCGTCAGAATGATGTAACGGGTGATTTTTTAAGAGCTTGAGAACTTTTATAAAAAAAAAACGCATAAAATTTGCAAAATCTCATCGGTTCTTTATTTGAAACGTTAGATTGGTCCATGACATTTACTTTTTGAAGATAATTTCATTTAAATGTTGACCGTGGCTGCGTCTTAGGTGGTCCATTCGGAAAGTCCAATTTTTGGCAACTTTTTCGAGCATTTCGGCCGGAATAGCCCGAATTTCTTCGGAAATGTTGTCTTCCAAAGCTGGAATAGTTGCTGGCTTATTTCTGTAGACTTTAGACTTGACGTAGCCCCACAAAAAATAGTCTAAAGACGTCAAATCGCATGATCTTGGTGGCCAACTTACCGGTCCATTTCTTGAGATGAATTGTTCTCCGAAGTTTTCCCTCAAAATGGCCATAGAATCGCGAGCTGTGTGGCATGTAGCGCCATCTTGTTGAAACCACATGTCAACAAAGTTCAGTTCTTCCATTTTTGGCAACAAAAAGTTTGTTAGCATCGAACGATAGCGATCGCCATTCACCGTAACGTTGCGTCCAACAGCATCTTTGAAAAAATACGGTCCAATGATTCCACCAGCGTACAAACCACACCAAACAGTGCATTTTTCGGGATGCAAGGGCAGTTCTTGAACGGCTTCTGGTTGCTCTTCACTCCAAATGCGGCAATTTTGCTTATTTACGTAGCCATTCAACCAGAAATGAGCCTCATCGCTGAACAAAATTTGTCGATAAAAAAGCGGATTTTCTGCCAACTTTTCTAGGGCCCATTCACTGAAAATTCGACGTTGTGGCAGATCGTTCGGCTTCAGTTCTTGCAGGAGCTGTATTTTATACGGTTTTACACCAAGATCTTTGCGTAAAATCTTCCATGTGGTCGAATAACACAAACCCAATTGCTGCGAACGGCGACGAATCGACATTTCACGGTCTTCAGCAACACTCTCAGAAACAGACACAATATTCTCTTCTGTACGCACTGTACGCATTCGTGTGGTTGGTTTAATGTCTAATAAAGTAAACTGAGTGCGAAACTTGGTCACAATCGCATTAATTGTTTGCTCACTTGGTCGATTATGTAGACCATAAATCGGGCGTAAAGCGCGAAACACATTTCGAACCGAACACTGATTTTGGTAATAAAATTCAATGATTTGCAAGCGTTGCTCGTTAGTAAGTCTATTCATGATGAAATGTCAAAGCATACTGAGCATCTTTCTCTTTGACACCATGTCTGAAATCCCGCGTGATCTGTCAAATACTAATGCATGAAAATCCTAACCTCAAAAAAATCACCCGTTATTTAACAGAGGCCCAATGAAAAGGCCATAGAAACACTTCAAATGAAAAAAACACTAGATCAGTTGATAAGCTTAGTATCGAGCCTCTTCCTGCCTTTCATCTTCGGTCATTGTAAACGCAGGAAGGCCTACCCGGTTGCATATTTTGTGTAGAACACTTCATGCTATTATAATTTTCGCAACTTTGTCCGGATGATAGTCTAGGACTCTGTGAACTAACAAGCACCTGAAACGGCCCTTTAACAGACCAATTGCTCGTTCAACAGAGTTGCGCTCAGTTGCGTGGAGTCTATTGTAGAGAGCTTCTGGAGTGTTTTCCTCGGCATTGCTGATGGGTGTCATGAGGAAGGCACGCTGAGCATATCCAGAATCACCTAAAATAATATAAGTAACTTTTATTCCAATTCATCATTTGTTATTGTTATTATGAGATTTAAGTATGACAATGACTAAAAAACTTACTATTAAAAGGGCTTCTTCCCCAGAATTTGTTACTTCCTCTAAATAATCTCCTCTAAAAATTAAACTATCATGTGTGGCTCCACCCTGTGTCGCATCAACATGTAGAATGTTGAGATCAGCATCCGTTATCTAAACAATATTTAAAGTAGGTAAATCAATAGGCCAAATATAGCCAAAATAAGGAACAGGATTTTAGGTTTAATTTACCAATTGCACATTCCTGGCGTGGTAGCCCTTCCTACAGTAGGAGCGCTCTTCATTTTCTGCCGGTTTCTTTAGAGCGACTCTGCCATGAATGCAGCCGATGACCGCCTGGATTTTGAACTTTTCATAAAATCTGTAATGTATCACCACTTTAGCATTTTTATCCATAATTATTTTATCTTGAGGTCGAAATCAAGGACATAAAAGAACTGACAAACCTTTCCTTCAAGATTTGCCTTTCTTGAACATTTTGCGGAAATCTTACTTTTGGACTATGTTTGGTTTATTCAGCGCGTCTACAACCTCCTTAATGCAGCGAGAGGCAGACGGCTGAGACAAATATGTCCTTACATTTTCCTTTATTATTTTCTGATAGCTGCCATTGGCCAGGAAAGACAATGTGTATAATATCTGTGAAACAGTGTAATAAAATAAATTAAATTAATCTGACAGACATTGTAATAAAGTGTCTATCATGTCATAGCAGCATAGTAGTTTTTTAAATAAGTAAGTTTCAAACCCTTATACGAGTTGAAAGCCCCTTTCCTCGACGTTTTGTACACTTTATATTAGGAAATAACTCGAGCTCCAATTTGTCAATCAACTCTTTGTTCAGTCTGTACACTTTCACGTAGTGTACAGACTGTCATCTCGGGTCAATAATGATAAAGCTCGGATTTCGTATGCTTGCCGATGCATCTCATAGTTATCTAAAGAATGTACCTCTTCTAAAAACATTCTAGCCATTTTCAATTATCACCACACAAACACCAAAATAATAATAAAAAAACAATAGTTTTATATACTTATACAATTCTAATTAAATTGTGTTCATAAAATTGTCTTAAATCTTATTAGTAAAGTTTTTAATGGAATTAATAGTGTTTCGACTCCGCTTTCACTTGGCTTTCACACGATGGAGCCCAATTTTTAATTTGACAGTTGAATTCGTGTTCGAATGCGAAGTGAGCTGCGAAGTGATGGTGGAATTCTCTTACCGAATACCGATTCATATGTCATCTCATACATTAAACGTCAAAATCTCCCAACTGATTTAGTTCAACTCGCCGCCGCTCTCACAGGGGTGTCGCTAGTGTACCTTCGATTGATCTCCGAATTTATAGAATGCCCATTTGGAAATTCACGTCGGATTCAGATTCGAGTTTTGACATTTAGCTTTACAGAATTGCACAGCAGTGCTAAAATCTGGGAAATTGTAACCAGCAATTAAAAATGTTTTTTCTATAGATCTTTGCGTTAGTATAAACATTATTCATTTTGTACAACTTTAGAGTTGCAGCGCGGCTGTCAAAAAAATGTCAAAATCTGTCAAAACAGTTTTTTTGCGATTTACCGGTAAACTACGCGTCTGGCGGTAAAAAGTGTTATATAACAAAAAACCGCAATAAAAAGACAAATAAAATGAGTTTTGTTGAGTTCCGATCGGTTTGGTAGTTTTTTGCGCAAAATTTTTCATTTTTCAGTTTTTGCTGTGGTTTGCAAAAAGTTTAAATGCGATCGAGCTAAAATTTGGTACAGATGTTAGAAGATGTAATATCTACCTTCAGTCCAAATTTCATGTATCTTTACATGTATAATATATAACAAAAGTTATTGAATTTCGAAAAAATGGCTAAAAACATGATTTTTTGCGGATTGCGCAAAAGCTACCAAACCGATCGGAACTCAACAAATCTCATTTTGTTTGTCTTTTTTTGCGGTTTTTTGTTAAATAACACTTTTAACCGCCAGACGCATAGTTTACCGGTAAATCGCAAAAAACCTGTTTTGACAGTTTTGGATTATAATATGAATGAACAAAAGCTTACCTCATTAAACAAAAAAAAAAAAAAATTATATGTATAGTTAATCAAAGAAAGAGAAAAAGGAAAAAATAATATTTGAGAAAAGATAACATAATGTCAATATTTAAAATAAATGTAAATCTATAAGTATGCTACATACTATAACAATGTCAAAAATAAATAAATAACATTCCCAATGGAACAATGTCAAAAGATTATTAAAAAATCCAAAGTAGGTATGTCAATCTATTCAATGTATTAAATGTAAAAAGGTATTACTTGAATGTATCTACAAGAAACATAGACCGAACATTTTAGGCAAGCCAACGAATTTTATTACTACGAAATTTTTATCAACTGTTTGTGACATATTTATTAATTTAGGTATAACGTCTTATTGTATCGATAGTTACGGCGATATTAAGACAAAAACAAAGTGAATTGCTGTTATGAGCTGAACAACTAGGTATCTGTTTAATAAACATTTTAATGCGATAACAGAGATGCTGTACAGCAACAAATCCGAACGAAATGTATCTGACCTTGACGCATGTTCTATTCTTAAGATATTTATCAAATACACCAGTCGATTTCATTACAAAAAAGTAATTTTGTATTCATTTCATATTGCTTACATCTACAGCCACGATTTCTGAGGACGTTTTAGGTTAAGGTATCACATCCCTAACTGATTACTCATTGATGAGTCATTATTGTTTCATCGATGGCAACCTTAATTAAAATGGGTTACTTACGTCAGTTCTAAAGCCGTTTGAACGATATTTGATTCACCGAACACGATTCATCTATATCATTACTGTACGGAGATTTATTGCATCGAAGTAATCTTACACCTATGTAACGTTTCACCTAATTTTCATTACTCGAATTTTGTTTCCTTTACGTAACTTCACACCTATTATAAAGTTTCGCCAAATTTTGATTCATCAAATTCTGTTTGCTCTAAGTAATTTTTGATATAATATCAAGTACAACATGTCGTTTATTTTAAAATGATCGCAAACACTTTCTACACATTAACGAGAATAATGCATGGAGTAGAATTTGAGTAGAATGGGTAAAAAAGGAGCCAAAGTAGGTTCAAACAGGAGAAAATAAACACAAATCAACATTTTAATAAATTTTTATTTTCGTTGTCTTTTAATCAATTATTTATTCAGAACGTAAATTATTTTACATTGGTTTAAGTTAAAAAAAAGAAAAATGATCACAACTTTGTTAATCTTACTTTATAAATGTCTAACAAACTTCGATATTTTTAAAAATTCTAAATAAGCATAATGTAACGTAGAAAAATTAATCAAAGTAATGTGAATCAACTAACTTTAACAATCTTACTGTGTAAGAGTCTACACAATTTCCACAAATTATTAATAATATAAGTACAAAGTAACAGATAACTACAGTTCAATATGATTTGCTAAGCTTCTCAAAAACGTTATCACTTTCATGTTGTTGCGGTTTTGGCAGATTTTTGATATGGAAGTCGATAATTTCTTTCATTTTTTTCTAGGCGGCGTTCTATCGACTGCAGCTTGAGCTTTTTCAATTGCATGGTTTGTCACCATTTGCTCTTTCCTCAACATGCGAATAGTGCCATAAACACCAAGTCGACTGTTGTCTAACAGGCTGTTCCAACGACGATGCCAGGCCTCAACACTGTTTTGTGTGCGAGGCAGTCCAAGTTCGTTCAGTTGGTGAATAGACCATAATTGTGTTAAATTTATCAAATTTAACAAATCTCGAAACAGTTAGCTTAATTTTTTAACACAGAACTAGCTAATCACAACCAGCGATTACACAAATTAACGTTATTATTAATTAAACAACGAGATATCTTAAATCAGTCAATCTTATAGGCTAATTAAACTGAAAAATACTTTAAGACATTATTGTGAAACTTAAAAAAAACAGTTTTGGTCTTTTGTTAAACACAAGTATATGTACATTGCACTTAGTACAACGCGCGCGAGATCGACTAGAGCAGTCAGACAACTTGCATTTTCGGGGGGGCTTTTAATGTGTCAAATACAGGCCAGTGATTATAGCCATCAAAGCGTTTGTCAACTACTGGCATAGGAGCTGGTTTGTACTAAGACGTTGACGGCATTTTAGCAAGCTCCAAGTCATTTCTGGCCCCTTTTCTAGATGGTGCACCCAGCAAATATACCAAAATAGATAGACAAAAACTCAATAAGTCCATGGTCTCCGATTTACGTAAATTGTTTCTTTTGGCATCATCCCTGTACTCGAACCATGTATTTACAACGACGAGGTCAAAAAGGTGGATAATGACTTTAAGAGTCTTTCCTTGTCTTAAACCAGGTCCTGTATGTTTCCATCATCTGATCGCACAGATCGATGCCGCCCATATTTTGATTGTATTTTGCAACTATGCATGGGTAAGTTATGTCTTTGTAGGATCTGGTCTTCTTATCCCATTGTGATACTGTGGAACTTGGATCCCCATCATGTATTGTTGACAGCATCAAAACGCTCTTGTTATCCTTCCATTTAACAATACATAGTTTCCCATCTGGGCTGCAAATTTCCTCCCATTTTCCCCTCTGCAATTCAGTATCTTTCTTAAGAGTATATAAAGCTTTCTTAAATCTATTGGTCATTAGTGTTCAAGTGCCATCAAGGTGTCTGTCGCTAAGTTCTCTGAGCAAGGGGATCGTAGTGAAGTAGCGATCAAAGTACAGGCTTCCACCAGGTGGCAGAGTCCTTGCTAAACGCAACATGACCCCGGACCCAAACCGAAGAATCTATCTGATAAGTCCGTTGTAGTAGCCCCTTGATAAATTTCAAAATCAAGGACTAGGCCCTGTGGTGTTGTGATTACGACGATATATAATTCTATTAAACCCATTTCACAGCCAGAAACGTTTCATGTACATGAAAAAAAATTCCATCCCCAAATGTTCACCTTTTGCTTTTACATATCCCCAACCGTGTAATACAGGGCTTTAGGTAAATCACTTTCAACCTCTCGGGTGGTTAATCAGTCCATGAAACTGAACAACTTTCCCCCAATAATAGTACAAAATGCGCTATATGCTGATGAAGTACAATGGGAGCACTGCAGCAAGTTCGATGATACGCTTTAGTCCTTTGCATTTGTACAGTTTTAAAGCCTTTGCTTTTTGCCATATAGCTCTTCACCAGTGGTAAAAGCAGCCTTTTAATTGAATGTCGTTGAAAACTTCGATATTGCATTAATGGCTGCCAATTCAAAGTCGCAATAAAAAAATGCTAGGTGACCACTCTGGCAGCGCGGACTTTATAAGGTTTCGTATGTTTTTAGGAGTAAAGTTTCGTATGTTTTTAGGGTTCCGTTCCCAAAGAGAAAAAACGGGACCCTATTACTAAGGCTCCGCTCTCCGTCCGTCCGTCTGTCACCAGGCTGTATCTCATGAACCGTGACAGTTGAAATTTTCGCAGATGAGGTATTTCTTTGTGCCCTATAACAACAAATACTAAAAACCAGAATAAAATAATATTTAAAAGGGCTCCCATATAAAAAACGTGATTTTTTTGCTCGTTTCTACAAGAAAGTCTATCCGAGGCTGTATCTCATGAACCGTGATAGTTAGACAGCTTTCACAGATGATGCATTTCGGTTTCTACTATAAAAACAAATACTAAAAAGAAGAATAAATTAAATATTAACGGGGGCTCTCATATGTACAAAAAACGTGATCTTTTTAACAAGTCATTTACTTATTTTATTACATTGACATCTAATCAACAACCGTTGCCTAGCAATACGTCAGAGACTAACAAATGAGTTTCCTTTGACTTAGGGATTCGCAATGATTAGCGAAAATGGAATATTTAAAAAAAATTAAATTAAATTGCAATTTTAAGGTATTAATAAAAGTTTTTAATTAATTTCAAAATCTGTAATTACGTACATCCCTAAAGGCTCCAACAGGTTTATTTTTACATACATTTGAAATAGAGCTGAGCATGAATATATTTTTTAAATTTTTGGATAATCTTTTTATTGAGTATTTGTATGTAAGTATGTATGACAGTCCTTTATTATGAAACACTCTGTATACACATTTATATATGTATTTAAAGTATGTGTATAATCAGTTACCACGCCCTACGCCTGCATGATGCCATCAAGCAGAATATAATTGTCATTATTAAAACTCGTTGTACAGCAACAAACCTGACGCCGCCGGGATACGTGTAGGTGGTAATTAATTTATGTCAAACTCGATAATTGGCAAATGCAAACTGATTAAATACGTAATACACAGATTACACTGTAAGTATTGGTTCTCACTGTTGGTAAAAATAGTATTTTATGGATTAACAGTTCCTATTATTTTTAAGGGGGCTCCCATACAAAAAAAGTGATTTTTTTTGCTCGTTTTTATAAAAAGTCTGTCCGAGGCTGTATCTCATGAACTGTGATAGTTAGGCCGCTTCCTGACTTGGCGGTGCGGTATCGGTATGCAGTAATTTATATTATACCGCGACCTTACTAACGTCGCTCAGATCTCCTCACTAGGCGGTATACTGTCGGTATGCTTTCGGTATAAAACAGTAGGATCTTGGCAGAATCGTTTGTGCCGTCGCGTCGCGAGAATGTCGTCGTTAGATGAAGAAGATGCTTTAGCGTGTTACGCGTATTTGCGATTGCGTAAAAAAAGAAAGAAGTATTGGGTACATCCCTACATTGCCAAAAATATAAATTGCAGACTTTTTGTTGCGGCACAACAACTTTCAATAGATGATGCAAAATTTCAGGCGATGTACAAGATGTCGAAACAAACTTATCGTGAACTTCTGGGACTTATTGCATCCGTGATCACAAAACAAACTACTAGATTAAGGGAATGTGTTAGTGCCGAAGAGAGATTGCTTATAACTTTGAGGTAAGTGCTTGCACAAATATAAATAAAAGTAAATATTATTTAAGTCATTTATTGGTCAAATTCAGAAAACAACGAATTATCATTTATGGAGCCGGAAGATATATCAGCATTAAATTGTGACTGAGCAGAAAAATTTATAGGCATGGCTTGATTTTGATATACTGGTGAAGATTCAGATTGGTAGTTCATTTGAGCAGGAGGTTCTCTTCGATAGTTGATCGATGCTGGAGGTTCATTATGATAATTAATTGGTGTTGGTGCCGGAGTGCCTACAGATGAAATTGGAGAATATACGGTATAATATGATTCTCTTGATGTACAGGGAGTGGAGTCTCTTGAAGAAGTTACTGACGGCGTGTTCTTAATGTCATCTATAAGTTGCAAAACTTTGATTTTGAAAGAACGGATTTGTTGGGCATTCATATCTGTAAACTCGGGTAGTAGTAAGCTTTGAAAGAAAAGGTTCATTTGCTTTTCGGTTTTATTTAAGATTACTTCTTCCGCCTTATTGGTTTTATTTTTTTTAAAGTTAATCATTGCGGCGTCTACTTCCAAAGCTGTCGTCTTGCGGCGGCGTACTCCGTGTACATGTACAGGTGCGGAGGCCTCAGAAGACATAGATTGATCCTGTAAAGCAGGTGGCTGATGCTGCTCTGATGATTCAGTTGGGCCCTCGTTTGAAACTTGCTCTGTGTCCGCCTCGTTAGTCATCTCTGTATCCGGGGTTGGTGGTATGTTACCACGATTATCTGAATCATTTAATGGTTTAACGTAAGGTAAAATGAACGTTAAATGTTCGCTCAGATAATAGGGCTTTTTAGTTTTTGAGCCACTTGGTTGCGCTTTGGTACTTCTGAGAAATGTAGACCTTATGTTGCGCCATTTTTCCTTACATTCAGAGACTGAAACAATATATAAATTAATCAGATGTTTATAAAATGTATCTAACACAAACAAAACATTTTTTACAGATATCTTGCTACCGGAAGTACATTCACAGCACTGGCTTTATAATTTGCAAGAGGGGTTAGCACTATATCCGACATAATAGCTGAAACGACTGAAGCAATTTGGTTGATACTACGAACAGAAAACATGGCAATTCCAACCACAGAAAAATGGAAAGACATATCTAATCGTTTCTATGAACTTTGGAATATCCCTAATTGCTTGGGAGCCATGGATGGTAAACACGTGCGAATTCAAAAACTGCCTAACAGCGGATCTACAAATTACAATTATAAAGGCTATCATTCGATCATCTTATTTGCAGTATGTGATGCTGATGGCTTATTTACCATGATTGATACAGACTATGCTGGACGAAATAGTGATGGCGGAGTATTTCAAGCTTCGTCCATCAGTTACTGGTTGCAAAGAAATGGTTTGAATATGCCTACATCATCTCCACTTCCGCATGATGATACACAACAAGAAGTGCCTTATTTCTTTGTTGCCGATAATGCTTTCCCTTTAAAACGCAATATCATGCGGCCTTATCCTATGACAGGTATAAACAATATCAAAAGAATCTATAATTACAGACTGTCAAGAGCACGTAAAACTATTGAGTGTGCATTTGGGATGATGACTCAAAAGTTTCAAGTACTTTTAACTCCAATTCGTTGTTTAAATTACGCTACAGTGAATAACATAATAAAATCTGTTTGTGTTCTACATAATTTTATACGATCACGAGATGGAGTACAATATTCTGCCACTGAGTCCACAGATTATGAGGGTGCTCAACATTTTTCTTTCAACATTGAAAGAGATGAAATTTCCGTCAACGCCAGATCAGTAGGACCAACTGTACGAAAATATTTGACTAACTACTTTGTTTTACCTAGAGCAGCACTTCCATGGCAGTACAATCATTGTATTTAATAATTACAATAAATGAATACCTACTCACCAGTCAATTTTATTTTATGAGCAATTTCTGCCCACGCTTTTTCTGTCAGATCCTTTCTTGAGTATTCAGGTAACTTATAGTTATATAAAAGTGGATATTTTTCCACTTCGGTCACCAAAGTAATACACGTGGTTCTTTCCGCCGCCATTTTGTTTACCAAATACACGCGGTGTGCGCTCGGCATGCAGGCTTTTACTGGCTGCCCGACCCGCGACGCGGTATGCCGCTCGCTTACCGCCCCGCTCCCGCGCAGCCCGCGCCAATCAGGAAGCGTGCATTCAAATATAGGCGCTCGGTAAGCTTTCGGTACCGATGCGGTATACCGAAACGAAATCGTACCGATACCGCACCGCCAAGTCAGGAAGCGGTCTTACAAAGTTGAAATTTTCACAGATGATGTATTTCAGTTTCTGCTATAACAACCAAATAGAAGAATAAATTAGGGGGCACGTTTGTTGTAAAACGTGATTTTTTTTACCGCTTTTATAGAGTTAATGGTTTTTATAGAGTCCGACTCGCACTTGGCCGGTTTTATAGGTAATGGTACGGAACGGAACCCTTCGTGCGCGAGTCTGACTCGCACTTGCCCATTTCATTTGATTTTTGTTTGGTAAATCATGGGGACATTTGTAATTTCTCCAGTGCTACCGATGTCACAATGTATGCTGCACCTCGAGCACGAACTTCCAAAGTATTCGTAACGTAAAGGTATCGTATCAACTTTGCGATTACACAGTAAGGCGATAGTAAGCAGCACGAAGCATTTTCGTCGTCGTATCGAGAGCTCGATACGATGGCGAAGGTGACGTCATTCTAACGTAAACAGGGATGTCCCGGGCGAACGAACAAATTCAGCATTTTGAATGAACGGAGCGTTCAGAAACTATACGAGGAAGTATAGTCACTTTAAATTTAAGATTTTTATAAGAATATCAAGTTAAATTTCAAAAAATAAATAAAATAAGTTAATTTATTACTAATTTATGTTAACATACAAAGTTTCAAAATTAAAGTTATTCTTCATTTACAAACATACTTGAAAATAGTTTAGCTTGATTGTCACTTTTGAACGTTTGTTTAGATTCGGCTCGGCGTCAAATAAGTTTGCTCTAGTTTTCTTGTTAAGTTTTATTTTGTTTTAAATATTAAATTAGTGAGTTGTGCAGTGAAAAACCTTAATTGGAAATGAGGACAAGTCACCTGCAGTACGTAATGTTAGTGGAATTTATGGAAAGGTAAGAAAAACCTACTTTTATCAATGTTATAATCGTCTTGTTTTAGTACGATAACTTTTCTTAGTTTTGATGCAAAGTTTGTTTTAAATTAAACGGAGATTAATAGAAACGGAGATCTATCCAAACCATCCGGGGGTCCTCGAGGTCGTCACTTTATCCAGATGAAATCGAAAGAGTTGACGGCAAAATTGAATAGCGATGGGACAGGGAACTCTCGGCCAGAGGAGAAATGGCGCAAGGTATGTGCGCTCAAGTGGTTTATTTAAGTGGTCGCTCTAACAATTACGCCCTTTGTTTTTTATACCATAGCCGTAATTTTTTTTTCTTTAAATTTTAGTTAATGAATGATATTTTGATTTGTGAAGGTTTGGAGCAACTTAAAAAATAACACAAAAAAAAGCTAGCAAAAATAAATAAGGCTGCTAGAGGTACTGGTGGAGGCCCAGCACTTCAGTTATCATTAACCGACTTGGAGAATCGTGTCATGCAGATAGTAGGAGTGCAGGCAGCTACATGCATGAAATCTGTGGAGGAAGCTGGTTTCCAACAGTTTTGGACGCACATTATTGACACATCAAATAAGTGAAATCATTAGCAAATTGTGAATATGGGAATTAAATCACTTTCATGTAAAGATTTCATTACTTTTGTTTTTGAATGTTTTGTTTTGTCAGATAGAAACATCAACATAGAATTTATTCTCGCCATCGTTAAACATACAACACATTACCTATATACTACCTTCTGCCATCAAAACAATGCAAATTTTAGTTGAATAGACATTAGATAATTGAAATGTCTATTTTCAGAGTGAAAACGAAAATACAGGGTGGGCCTTAAAGATGTTGGCAGTTTGAAAATTAAATAATAAAAAAACTACAAATCGTACAACATTTTTATAAGTAATTTAAAAAAATAAAAAATTTGGAAATTTTATGACTTAAAAATAATGTTATTCAGGTGACGTCCCTCTTTTGTACGGCACTCTTGAAGGCGAAGGAGCAGATTCTGGTTAACTCTGCGAAACGTTATTCTCGGGATATTGTTGATTTAGCGGATAATGTTCCTTTTGAGCTGCTCTAAATTGTTCGGATTATTCTCGTAGACTACGGATTTAAGGTAACCCCACAGAAAATAGTCACATGGGGACAGATCGGGGCTGCGTGGTGGCCACTCAATATCACCCCTATTGGAAATGAGTTTTCCGGGGAAAACATTTTTCAGCAGCTCTATTGACACATTAGCCGTATGACATGTGGCCCCATCTTGCTGGAACCACATCCTCGAGGTATCGCCTCGATATTCCTGTAAAGCCGGTACCAAGAACTCTCTAATCATTTCGCAATAATTATGGGCTCTACTAACAGTCACCGCTCGCCCTCTTTCGTCCTCAAAAAAGTATGGCCCAATGACACCCGTTGATGTTATTGCGGCCCACACGACGAGCTTAGGACTGTGAAGTGGACGATGATGTAAGCGCTGTGGATTAGTCTCGGACCAGAACCGACAATTTTGTTTGTTCACGTGACCATTTAAATCGAAATTCGCCTCGTCACTGAACATTACGTTGTTAAAGTTATTAAACCGGTCGAGCATTTGATTGGAAAAATTAAGTAGGTTGCGGTATACCGCTCCATGGCGACTAAATTTCCGTGAAGCCGCGCACACAGCGTCATACCCCCCCGCTCCTCCTCGCCACGCGTTTCCAAGAAATCAAGGATTCAAATCGCCAACACTTTTATGGCCCACCCGTTATTTCTGCCATACAAATTGAGAAAACCAGAGAGTTGCAAGTAAATAACCCAGTATGGGAGGGAGTTGGTGATGGTAAGTTATTTATGATTTCTAATAAATTAAAAATGTTATGTAGGTAATTCTGGAAAACTTAACTGTTTATTCTTAACCCCCGGCAAAAAAGAGGGATGTTATAAGTTTAACGTATCTGTCTGTGGTATCGTAGCTCCCAAACGGATGAACCGATTTTGGTTTAGTTTTTTTGTGTCATAGATAATTTTATCCCGAGTGTTCTTAGCCATGTTTCATGAAAATCTGTTCAGCAGTTTAAAAGTTTTAAGCAATGTTTTTATGCAAATTTATAGATTTTAAATTTAATTTACAGAGGATTGGAACACACCAGGAACCAGTAGCCAAGAGACAGCGCCTCTTCCATTTGACAACAGGCAACATGCTGTTCCTCCTCCTCCATCCCCTCCAGTGGTTATAATATCAGACGAAACATGGAATCCCCAGCCCCAAAGAAGAAAAAAATAGACAGTAACATAGCCAAAATTTTCATAGAATCGGATAAGCTTGCGAGAGGGTATGCTGGAGAGCGTGATTTAGCTTATGAAAGATTAGAGACAGAAAGATTGCGACTGCATGATTATGAAGTTCGCGAAAGGGTGAGACAGAGAGATCAGGAGCTCAATCTACAGCAGGGATTCTTAAAGTGAGGTCCACGGACCCCTTAGGGGTCCGTAGTATGTATATCGGGGGTCCGCAGTAGGTCAGTCTGTTAACATATTTATTAGGAAAATGTGTTGTAAAAGCATTTTTTATTATATGAATAAGGTTTTTCTTCCATTTTCAAAAAAAAATGTGACAGGGGTACGTGGAATTGTTTCAAGTTGTGAAACTGGTCCGTGACTGCAGAAAGTTTAACAAACCCTGATCTACAGGCTCAGCGGTTTGAGTTTTTGAAAGAAGCAATGAATGTGATTGTTAGTTATTTTGAAAGGGAAAAAAGTACTTGAGAGAAAAACAAAAAGGTAGATTACAAAATATTTAATAATAAATGATAATGAATAAAATGTTGTATATTAAAATGTTAATTGTGTAAAAAATGTATATAAAATATGTATAAGTATTATTGTTAAAAATATAGATTTTAAACAATATGAAAATTTTAGACTGAATAAACTTTAAAATTATGAGTGGAGTCTATTAATTCGTTCCACTATCATGTTCCTAAGTGCCCTCCCCCTTTCTAAGTCGTCATCAGCTTCATTTTCTTCATAATTAATAGACCTCAAAAATACAGGTCGCTCTGTAGTCTGGTCTTCAGGTTTAGGCACATTGAAATCGATGGCTAGATTGTGCAAGACACTGCATGCCGTAATTATTTTTGCACACTTTTCAGGGGCATAGTGCAGGTTGCGATTTTTACACAAACATCGCCAACGATTTTTAGGCGCCCAAACGTATTCTTGATGGTAACCCTGGCCTTCCCATGCACAGAAGTGTATTTTGCTTCTGGGCTTCCTTCAACTGCATCTGGGATAGGGGTCATCATCCAGAGTCGCTGGGGGTAGGCTGAATCACCGAAAAAACATTAAAAAATTCATTAAGTAATTTGATTGTTTAGGGTGTCCAAAATAGGTTGGTTTTAAATAGCATGGGTTGTAAAATTAAAGTTCTTATGGTATTATTAGGTACTTCAATACTTTAAGTTGTTTATATTTACCTAATAACCAGACTTGTTCATCATTCCGATGCAAATTTCGCATGAAATCATTCACCAAACTATTTTCCCAAATAAAGGCATCGTGAGTCGCCCCCCCAAATTTAGCATTAACGTTAAAAATCTTGCAGTCACTATCACATATCTGAAAATAAATTAAGAGCGGCACTTTATTAATATTATTCGTTATTTCATAACTTACATCAACATAACTACAAAAATATCTAAGCAGGGACAACATATCATTTGTACATTTAATGAGTGAAAATGTTTTCGGCAATAAAATAAATGTTCGATGTCCTTTTTGGGTTTAAAAATGTGAAAATGACTGCCATCAATACACGCTATGACTCCTGGAATACCGTACTTTGTATAAAATCTAAAAAAAAGTTTATTTAAGCTTTACGTACCTATTATTGGACAATCATATAAGTTCATTAAATTTTAAGAACTTACTTATTTTTTATCACTTCTCTTTCGGCTCTCGTTTCCGGGAATTTTATAAAGTATTTTTTTATGGTAGGTGTATTTAACGCATTTGTGACTTCTTTCACATATTTGCTCACGGTTGTTTGCGCTAAATACTTTGCCATTCCCACGAGCCTTTGGTAGGATCCCGTGGCGTAAAAAGAAAGCGCACAAAGAACCTGAAAAAAAATTTATGTTAGCACGCGCTTAGAATTTTCATTTGTAGAGATCGACAAAAAATCTTGGAAAGCGCATTAATCGTGATTAAATTTATTTAGATTTAAGTACTTAAGTAATAAATTCACATTATGTTCTAAGCGTATCCTTTTCGTTCACCTTAATGTGGTACTTTTTCGCATAGGAATGTAAATGATTCCTTACTGAGGCGAAATCTCTTCTTAAATTCAGTTTCAGAAATATTTGTAAAGTTTGTAAGCTTTCTCTGTCTAGATCTCCGGCTTATTTCTCTGTAAATGAACATGTAATGAAATTCGTGACCATTGATAAGTCTTTTAATCAAATGAAACAAGTTAGCATTAAAAAAGTATCCTTACTTAGGTATCTACTTATTTATTAGAGTATAGAGTTTACAATTATTTTAATTAACTACATATTTTCATATAAATTATTTTTAACTCACCTAGTTTCTCTTCCAACATTTTCAGTAAGTCTCGCGGCAAGATAGTAATATAAAGCATTAAGTACGTTGAATTCTAGGTGCCCTTAACATTTTTCTTGATGTTTTTAGCACAAAAAAACTTTAAAATTATGATAAAAACCGATTTTAAAACCTCAACGCAATCTTTCTCACGGCAAAATTCCAAGTGAAAAATGTTTCGTAAGTTTACGATAGCCAGCCTTCGTAAGTGACGATACCGTACGTCAAAATTAGGTTCGTGCTTCCATTTTATAGTATAAACAAATCAAATTACGTTTGCGCAGCGATACGATGACGATACGAAAGTATCACTTTTTGCTTCGCGCCGCCTAATTTAGTTCTTTTTATTCCGATAGGGGCGCTGTACAATTCCCATAAAAATTGCTAACGTTAACGATACGAATACTTTTTCGCAAGTGATTCGTTCTAAGCGTGCTGTATAGTTCAGCAAAAGGAGGAGGGCAACTGGTAAACGTAGCGTCTCCAAAACATTCGCGGATTTGATGAATTCGTTTTCTGCAGTCCGGAGAACAGAATACTAAAATACGAGACCCTTCGTATTAGTAGTCCGCTAAAATAAAGTTTGAATGTTCGACTGGTGTCTGAACTTCTTCAAATTCTATATACATTGTTTTTGACACACCCATTGCTTTGTTTCTTTTATCGTGCAGGCAATGCTGCACACTGGAAAGTGAAGGTAAGGGTGCGACTAAATTTAAGCATTTATCTGAAAATGCGTCACAGGCTTCGTCGTATGTCTGAGTAACTGGCTTAGTTGATTTTGTTAACTCTTTCTTCAAATTGTCCATCTCTCTTGCAATTACATTCCTTGCCACTATTTTTTCGCATACATGTCGCCTTTGTTATTTTTTATTATTTGGCCATCTTAAAAAATAAATGAATAATTAAATTGTAACTATTCAAAAAAGAAATTATATAGATAGATGGATAAAACCTTTATACACAACAAAATAACACACAATGCAATACACAATAAACACAATGCATATATACATATACATTTATATGCATATATTTTTGTGTAATTACACATTACAGCGCACGTGTTAGGAATCAGTACTATTTTATCGTGCCATTGTATAGCTGTAAGCAACTATCGAAAGCGGCTTATCAATCACACACGGCAAAGATTAATTAAATAACTCT
Source organism: Aproaerema taeniolella (assembly GCA_949987775.1). Taxonomy (NCBI): domain Eukaryota; kingdom Metazoa; phylum Arthropoda; class Insecta; order Lepidoptera; family Gelechiidae; genus Aproaerema; species Aproaerema taeniolella. The sequence goes on from OX465245.1 coordinate 19,090,560, forward strand.
ATCATATACAAAAATAACACCACTCACTCATAGACCCACACTAATGTTTCTCGTGTCGTAGGTCACTAGCATGACACTCACTTGAGACACTCATTAGCATAAACACAAACATGCCCCGAAAACAAACAAACATTTGTTTTTTACACAAATGATTGCCCCTGCTGACTCGAACCCAGTACCTGCCGATCAAGAGGCAATACCCGTTACCACTTAACCAGACCGACCGCCATAAGCACATTTTCACCGAAACTGAACGTAAGCACAGTATTACGAGTATAGTAAGACTGTGACGTAAGTATACGTGCAAAGTTTCGTGTTTTTAGAAAAATAAATGCCTCTAGTATCATTTTCTGCACTTTTATCATATTATACATATAGAGGGTGTCCCAGAAATGGTGAATCAAACTGCTATGGGAGGTATGTCCTATAGGATGTCCGAAAACGGGAAAAATCATCAAGTCTACACTTGGAGTACACTTAATTTAATAGTTTTTTCTGAACGAAAAAAAAATTCTTGCTATTTCAACCAGCTGTGGTATAAAAAAAATTATGGAACTTGTTCGGCAATCTACTCCGAAAAGTTGCCTTTTAATGAGGATTCTAAAATAGTCCGAATCAGTGAATTTACTTTACAAGATTTGGAGAAAATTAATTGTGAGCAACGATGAAATTGGTTCAATTTCAAAATTACAGTTTTTTAAACAATTATTTGCCACTTTAATAATAATAGAGGTTGCTCAAAATAAGTGTAAACATGTTTTGAGAGCAAAAAGCTAAGGTTTCAGTGTAAGATAAACTTAAGAATACACATAAGTGATTTAAATCAACTTTAATTAACATTCACAGTTTAAAACAATTAATAATTAAAACAATCGCAATCCCTACAAAAGGTGCTCAAACTGACGTCCTCCCGTGCGTATGTACAATCTGCATATTCTTAAAAAATTTTGCTTTAGGCGTCGCAAGCTCATTGAAGAGATTTCTTGTGCGGCCTGGTTAATGCACCTTCTGAATTCATCCAATGACGAATTTAGTGTGTTCGGTCTAGAGTAGACTTTTAAGGCAGTCTCAATAAAAGAAATCCAGTGGATTAAGGTCTGGCGACCTCGCTAGCCATAAAATGGACCCCAGTAGGCCAATCCACCGTCCAGGAAACACTTCGTTTCCCCGGACAGCCGTCATTTTGAAACCACATACTTTGCAAGAAGTCTTTTTTTCTTCTCCTAATAGTCCCGGCAGAGTGTCTCTCAATAGCTGTAAATAACTTTCTGTATTCATAGACGGAGATCCCAGGGCCGCCAGACCTTACTTATTTTCTCATTAACCAAATGTGTGGGAAATAGTAGTACTAGTACGTACTAGTAACGTATGAATACCAGCTAACCTGGGCCGACGGCCAATTTTCAGCTACCAAGTTCTGAAGGTACTTCCAAAAATTACTTGTCTTGAAGTCTGGCTGCTGATATCTTATACAATATAATTCATTTAATATAAAAAATAATGATCAACACCGCCAGACACTCTCCGTTAGCTGTAATTTCCGCCAGACGCTTTACAGTTCGTAAGTAAATTATGCGATTATACCTACAATCCGAGCCGTGATTTTTGTATATGATGTTCAGAGAACTATAACAATACTTTTTATAGCATTGAGACTTCAAGACAAGTGAGCAATTTTTGGAAGTACCTTCAGAACCTGGGAGCTAAAAATTGGCCGTCGGCCCAGGCTAGCTGGTATTCATATGTTAATAGTACATATTAGCACTACTCTTTCCCATACTTTTAGTTAATGAGAAAATAAGTAAGGTCTGGCGGCCCTGGGATCTTGATCTATCAGTGTAGCAGGCTTCGACTGGACCCACAATTTTGCCATTAAGAATACCAGTCCATAGGTTGATTTTGAACTGGAATTGTGATCGCTCTTCTCTCGCTAAATGTGGGTTTGATAACTGCCAGCTTTATAGATTGTGAAGATTGGTGTAGCCATCTTTCTTGCAGGCTGATTCGTCGCTCCACAAAACTCGGTTGAAAAAAAGTGGTTCTTCATTGTGTAACTGCAAGATTCTTTGGCAAAAAGCTACACGCAGTGCATAGTCTCGACTTAATAAAGATTGTACTTTTTGTACATGGTGCGGATGGTATTTTAACTTTTTTAGTATTCGGGTGCATAGAAGGAGCCTCCCCGTGTGGTGAACATGACAAGCTTACATGAGCGCCCGGCGCACCCTGGACACACCGCTCCAAGACTGACTCAGCGAAGACAGTATTGGAGCGACGTGACTAATCCTTCTGCCACAATGGCCCAAAACGGCTCTTCTCAGAGCCAAACCAAAAGGCACTTATCAGCGCCAACCCAAAAAGGCTCTTATAAGAGCCACCTCAATAGACCTGCACTATACGTTACATCCTTAAACGTTGAGGGATTTTCCAAGGAAAAGTCCTCACTACTTTCAGACTTCTGCCGCGAAAGTCATTGTGATGTCCTGTGCATTCAGGAAACACACCGAGATCACACACAGCAAAGACCAACAATAGCTGGTATGACACTAGTGGCAGAGATCCCCCATCCAAAATACGGCAGCGCGGTTTTCGTTAAGTCAGATATCGCACCTATCTCCACGTCCTGCAACAATACAAATGACATCGAAACCATATCAGTAGACATAAAAAACTGCACTATAACCTCAATATACAAACCCCCAAACACCCCTTTCACTTTCAACCAAACAAGCAATTTTAACGATAGTCAAGTAAATATAATAATTGGTGATTTTAACAGTCACAGTACGTCGTGGGGCTATAGTGATTCGAATGCCGATGGCGATGCGGTCGAAGAATGGGCTGAAGCGAAAGGGTTAACCCTTATTCATGATGCCAAACTTCCATCATCGTTCAATAGTGCTCGGTGGCGTCGTGGCTATAACCCCGATCTAATCTTTGCGAGCAACAACATAAGCTCACTTTGCAAAAAGGAAGTCGAAAGCCCCATCCCTCACACTCAACATAGACCCATTTCTTGTAAAATATCTGCTGCCATAAAACCTAACATAGTCCCTTACCGACCCCGTTTTAATTTCAAGAAGGCTGACTGGAAAGCTTTTTCGGAAGACATAGATTCAAAACTAGCAGATCTGGTACCTATTCCGGAGAACTATGATAAGTTTATTAAAATCATCCGTATCGCCTCACGTAAAACTATTCCACGAGGTTGTCGAACCTCATACATACCCGGCCTAAACAAAAACTACTCCAAACTACTCACATCATATCAATCCAGCTTTGAAAAAGACCCCTTCTCTGCGGATACCCTGGCTCTAGGGGAGGAGCTTACAAATCAGGTGGGAGAACATCGCCGTGAGACATGGATGAATCTCGTTTCCAGTGTCGACATGAAGCACAACAGCAAACAGGCATGGAGAACTCTCAGGAAACTCACGGACGACCCACCTAGCGCATCCAATCCAGGCCCAGTGACCGCAAACCAAGTTGCCCATCAGCTTCTATTAAACGGGAAACCTTCCCACCGTATTCACCGACAACCTAAACTTCCTCCAACTTCTTCCCCTAACAATATTACTAAACCTTTCACCATCACCGAAATGGTTAACAGCATAAAGGGTTTGAGGAGTGGCAAGGCAGCAGGGATTGATGACCTCACGACGGAACAAATTAAAAACCTCGGACCTGTGGCAGTCTCGTGGCTTTTGGCGCTTTTCAACTCGTGTCTGGAAACTTTAAAGTTACCGAAGCCGTGGAGAAAGTCGAAAGTCGTGGCACTCCTGAAGCCAGGGAAGTGTCCCAATGATGCGAAAAACTACCGTCCCATCTCGCTGCTTTGCCACACCTTCAAACTTTTTGAAAGAATTCTTCTGAATCGCTTAACAACAGTGCTCGAACCTCAACTTATTCCCGAACAAGCAGGATTCCGACCGGGGAAATCGTGTACTGGCCAGACGCTCGCTCTCACCCAGTTTATCGAGGATGGATTTGAGCGGCAGCAAGTCACAGGTGCCGTTTTTGTTGACTTGTCTGCCGCGTACGACACCGTCAACATAAAGCGACTTCTTGCTAAAGTCCACGACACCACCAAGGACTCAGGCTTTGTCCAGATATTGCGCGAGATTCTCGGGAATCGTCGCTTTCAAGTGCATCTCAACAATGGTAAAAGTCGCTGGCGAAACCTAAAAAACGGTCTTCCCCAAGGAAGTGTTCTTGCCCCAACCCTTTTTAATATTTACACGAATGACCAGCCCATACTGCAAAACACGAGACACTTCTTATATGCCGATGACCTTGCGCTCGCTGCTCAATCGCCTCGCTTCGAAGACGCTGAAAAAGTGCTAACGTCTGCTTTGGAAACCCTCGACCAATATTACGTCCAAAATGGCCTACGGCCAAATCCATCAAAGACGCAGTCTTGTGCTTTCCACCTGCGGAACCGTGAAGCAAATCGAGCGCTCAGGATACCGTGGCGGGGCGTTGACATTGAGCACTGCCCACATCCACGCTATCTAGGGATTACTTTAGACCGATCCCTAACCTATAAACCGCACTGCCAGAACGTAAAACAAAAAATCGGTTCTAGGAACAACCTCTTAAGGCGCCTTACAACATCTTCCTGGGGTGCAGCCCCGCATGTTCTCAGAACAACAGGTCTTGCTTTGTCGTTCAGCACAGGCGAGTATGCATGTCCAGTGTGGCATCGCTCTGCACACGCAAAAGACGTTGACATTGCACTTAATGAGACCTGCAGAATTATAACGGGCTGCCTCAAACCCACCCCTCTTAATCTGCTATACCCACTCGCGGGCATCGCACCACCGCATGTGCGCCGACAGGTAGCCTGTGAAACGGAGAAACTGTCACAGGAAACCGACCACAGGCACCCTTTGTACGACCACTCTGCAGCCCCAGTGCGCCTTAAAAGCCGTAAAAGCTTTATAAGGGCCACTAGCAGTGTAGCAGTTCACCCTAAAGAGGCCAAGAAGCATCTCTGGAGCTTAAACTGCCCCGTCCCTCCCGACTTCCTGCAACCAGCGGAGAAATTGCCAGCAGGCCATGACCTGCAGTGGACTGCCTGGAAAACACTTAACCGTCTTCGGACAGGTGTGGGTCGCTGCAGGTCTAACCTGGTCAAGTGGGGCTACTCCACCGAGTCGGAGTGTGATTGCGGTGCTCCATCACAGGACATGGTCCATCTATTGTCCTGTCCTCTGTGCCCTACCAACTGCACTAGGGAGGATTTAATGGAGGTAACAGATGCTGCCCTTTCTCTGGTTGCTTTCTGGACCGATAAAATATAGTTGTATCTACAATATGTATATATTTACGAAAGTTAATTTATTTATTTGCGGCCATTGAAACGAAGAAGAAGAAGTATTCGTTGTGCTGTAGATTTTGGTATACCAGTTCTTCTTTCAATACCTCGCACTGACGTGGACGGATCTTCAGTTACTTGTCCTACAACAACATCAACGTTATATCCCTGAGGTCCTCCATCAATAGTGCACAACTCTTACTCACACGACCAGGAAGTCGGTCCTGTGAGTAAGAGTTGTGCACTCTTAAAAATACTCCATAAGCTGGGTGCTGACGGTTTGGATATCGCCCCTTAGTGTTTCGAAGGGAGGCCCGTGCCCCTCAGTGGGGACGAATATGGGCTGGTAAAAAAAAAATGTTGATTGATTAAAAATATTATCTACTTATGAAACATTTTGTCTTTCAAGCGAATTTGGATACAAACTTTTTATATTCAACTTGTAACCTTTTCTTATAATATCATTACTTTCATGTTTATAAAAATCTTTTGAATACAGAAAACAAGCTACTTTCCTTTCACCCGTTTCGAAATCTGGATACACAAAGGTTTTGAGGGTATCTTTTAGGTTTAACCAGTTTTTCCGTATGTTTTTAAATAATAGGTTGGGGAAAAAGTCTTTTCGCATTTTATATGAAAATTCAAAACATTTTTTAATAAGGTTTATTTACATTTAACTAAAGTATGTAGGTGCCATTTTGTTCGATAACTTTTTGCCATCTTGTAGGTAGAGACATGATCCCATTACTATAGAAATTTTGGGACTTCTGATCAAAAAACAGTCCTCTTGTGATGTTAACCTGACACTGCCTTAAGAATTCTGAAGAGACCGAAACAGGTGGAAATCTGAAGGTGCAAGGTCAGGACTATACGGCGGATGCATTAACACCTCAAGTCTTCGAAGTGATGGGTCGGGCCTTGAAGAAATTCCTGGTGAAGAGAGGTAGCAAGGCAACTTTGAGAATATATGAGGAGTTGCACCTTCCTTCAATTTCGGCCTTTTTAAAACCTGGATTTTAACTGTTCCTTCCTTATCTACGATTTGTTCAGCTCTTATAATATAACATCTTTAGGTGAAAAATGCTGCGAACACACCACGGAACTCTGACTTGGCAACCAATCTTTTCGGGGTATGGCTCGCAACCAGGATTTTCGTAAATCTTCATCACGGGGTATCAAAAAAGTAGACACAAGTCCTGTCTGCTGTATAGTCCTATCGTAATTAGAAGTACACCCAGGTACACAGCAGCGACGCGTAATTTTCACAAAAAAATAAAAGTCAAATTATTGCGCCATTCAAACATGTTTGTTTGGCTAATTATGCCATATTATAACATATATATTTTTACTTACCTCGATGCGCAAACACATACTAGGTGTATTTATACTATTTCATTATCTTTAGCTTCACAGTATACGTGCTTTAAAAACAAATAAAATCACAACGCAAACGTAACAAGGAAGCATTTCGAACTCTAAATTAGGGACTTTACGAAATTTAAAGGCTATTCGGCTGCTAGCAAAATGATTTAGACTTTCTGTGGGTGCGCATCTTTTGATTAGAGATAAATAACAGGAAAATTCTTATTACAAGGAATTATAATTTTTGAGACCAATAATTCTTAAATTTAATCTTAACCTATTTAACACTAGCACTTTTACACTTGAAGTACGTAACACACACACGGGATCACTGGATCTGAAGTACGTTGATGATGATACAGTTTGTATGAGTCGGATGAGTTGCATAGTCATCAGTTATCCTGAACCAAATAGCAGTAGCTTCATAGTACATTTCCAACTGCAGTAACATTTTCCAACGTAATCGACACACCAATCAGGGTATCATGAAGGTTCCATTGCTCTTCCTGGTGGGAATGAACGATTTATTCGATCAAAAAGTCTCGGAAATAGTCCCAGGCTCTTGAAACAATGCAGGCGAAATAAGCCATTGTTACTGTGTGGCGCGGCGAATGTGTATGGAGTGAAGTCACTTAATGCATCGTATGCTTTTTATTCTAGCCAAAACGATCAACGACCCCAGGCTCTTTGTTTACTTTTCGCCCTCTACAAGGTTAGGCCTTTTTTGAGTATTCAGGCAATAAATTAGCCAATAATCCGAGCTATGAACCGCTTTTTGACTTTGCATAAAGTGAATTTTAGTCGCGCATAAATGTCGGCAAAGGAGAGTCTCAAAGATGATTTATATTTGTAGAGATGGTCTATTCTTGTAGCTTTTCGAAGAATGAACAAAAATACATCACAAATGTCACAAAGAAGTGTATACAGTCTATTGTAAGTATGACATCTCTGCCCTACAAAAATGAAATTTTACGTAACGCGGGAATTAAGTTCAAATCGATGCTGTTTGATAAATAGACTAGCTATTCAAAACTTTGATATATTATTGAAATTGTATTTTAGGGAACTTTACGTTACTTCTATTTTTATAACGTTATGTGAAGGCATTCCAGAAATATATTGAAATTTGTGTTAGCGTTAAGTATTTCTTTATTTATTTGACCTTAAAACACCACTATAATGTCGTTAAGGATATCTTAGCGGCATTTTAGGGATCCATTGTCAATTTATTTTACTGTACTATAAAAGTCTAGTTTAGTTTTTATAAATGCTAGTCTAAAATGCCGCTAAGTCGTTTAACGGCGTTTCAGCTGAGCATTCTTTGTTGTCTGGTCACGAAACCACACCATAACTTAAATGATACTAAATTAATTTAACGGCACTTAAGATAAGTATTATATATTTAAATGTATAGAGTTGTTTTTTGTATTATATTTCCACTTTTTTGCAATGCTTAATTGCAGTTAATTCTTAAACCTTTTTACATAACGGCATTTAAGCTTGGTAAACACTATAAGTTAACTGAGATAATCCAACAAAATGTATTTAAAGTGTAAAAATAAAAGAGCTCATTTTTAAGTTCTCGTTTGCTTTTTATTTAAAAATCAAATAATCCTTAATTTTTTAAGCATTGTTTAAGTAGACTATTTATTATCAACCATAAAAATACTTTTAAGGTACTTAATCAAAGTAGTATCACAACCAAACCTACCTTAGCGAGGTAGATAAAAATAATTAAACATATTGAAGTTTACGTTTACATAGAATAGAATAGAAAAAATATTTATTTTATAGGACATTCAGGATGCCACTTAAAACAAGTCAAGATTACATGAAATACATACAAACATACATTAAACGATTTAAATACACACATACGCATTCGTTCTTTTGACCCTAAAAGGTACTGACTCTACGCCTATTCATAGACAAAAGAGAACACTATGTTCAACACTTCAAAGCCTACAAATATATTATTTTTGTAAGACAGGCATCAGGCAAGTATAAGGCATTTATTGTTTTAAAACAAAACTTAACAAACAATAAACTCTCAAAAATATTATAAAGTAAATCACAAGTCTAAAACTAAAAATCTTCTTCTAAACTAAACAAAAAAGTCTTGACCCTTCAAAAATATTAAAAAGTTAATCACAAGTTTCTAAAAATCTTCTTCTAAATTAAACAAAAAAATCTTGACCTCTCAAAAACTAACATAGGTCTACTTTCGTAAGAATCTCTTTTTTACTTAATTACTATTCATATAGTAATTAAGTAAAAAAGACGAAAGTAGACCTATGTTAGTTTTACGAAAGTAGACCTATATTACTATTCATATATCAAACTTAAGTAGAATAATTTTCTTATAACTTAATCTTAAGCATCAGCTTTAAAAAATATACCTATCAAAATCAGTCTTGACAATTTTTTTTATATTTCTTGCATCACTTGTCCCTTTTTTATTTCCTTCGACGTCTGTTGTAGGTGAATTTTATTTTCGTATAATTTTTGCTGCTATTAATTTTTATGTTTTGTATTATTGTAATTTTTTCAGTTTTCGTTTTTGGGGCTAAATAAAGATTTGTGTGGTTTTTACAATCGATGTATGTGTCATCTTCTATGAGAACAGCAAAGATACCAAAAATGAGAATAGCAAAGATAACATTGGCAATATTTACATGCACTAAAAGTATCTATTTTGCAATTAACATAATCACATGTTCATTGACCATAATTGTCTCATTCTTTTTTTCATTTGGTAATATTTTCTCTGTAGATAAACTGCAATTATTCGCATTTCGGTCATTTTCTTTATTTTCTTATTTAATGGTAATATGAGGATGATGTTTTTAGCTGTCATTAGAATGAGGAGGATAATGTTTTTGGCAAATCATGTCGTGTCGAAATGAACTGAGCACAATAAACAAAAACATTTTTCACAACAGCTTAAAGCAGGTAGCTTACAATGTTCATATTCGCAGTGCTGTAAAGAGTTCATTTCTTTAGAAATTGACTTTGCAGGCAAAGACACATGATTGTCTGTTATTAAAGTTTCATCAGAATGCTGGCTACTCTGGCACGTAATCTTTGCTACTGTTATCTGACACTGCATAAGGATCTGCTTCCACTGTGCCAACAAGATTAATGTCGTCTTCACCTGCCACAGACAATCGAAGTTCTTCATAGCAGAACAGAAAATCTGCAGAAACTTGGTACTCTTCAACAAGATCCAGTCCTGTGTTTACTATTTGACGTTCGATTTTAATATTTTCACATGCAACTTGTTCTCTTTCCGGTGTAATTTTTTTGTAGGGTTTGTGAGAATTCTTTGCTTCGGTCACCTAAGACTCAATATTTTTAAAATTATACAGTACGGAGTATGTCTACAGAATCCAGAGTGTTACTATACTCGTTCTGGTAATCAAAAATCAAAAAATTTGAAATCATGTGACCTAGTAAAAATAGTTATTACCGGTTTTTTCGTTTTGCGCATAATTATGTCTTTTCTGTGTACATTTTCTGAAAACAATAACAAATTTATGAATGGCTGAGTATTAATTCATATAAAATTTGTCACGAGCGTGTCTGTCTAGTCCAGTACGTAGTAATTAATACGTTTGACACTATAAAAACAAAGCAAATATCTCGAGACAGAAGCATTTAAATAATAAGCTCATTTAAACATTAAATAAATAAACAATCACTTGATTTCATAAGACCGATTTGACGGTAACCCAATCAATAAACCTACCTAGCATCCTTTCACTACATCGTTCATTTTGCATCACACATCAAATTTAAATAGGTACCTACCTATATCTTCGTACAAAATATATCAGTATGATAAGGGTTCCTTGTCGACTATTGCATCCTAAAAATGATGAACTTTTCTACATAGAATATGATAATAACAATATGCCTCAACTACCTACATAAGGATTCTTATTTTATGATTGGTGTAAGTAAATAAGCTAATAGTTTTAAGGTAATAATAATTTAGATATTACATCAATACATTCCATCTAGAAGGTTTTAAACGAGAACTCCATTCCCTTAAAGATTACCACAAGACATAGTTTGATTTTTTGAATAGTCCTGAATAAAATTTTAATAATAAAACAATACAATACTTACGTTATATTTGGCGCCAATAATTACGTCGCGTGGGGCGGGAAGATGGCTCTTGTTGAATCTCCTGGTTGTTGAAATTCCTGCGCCAGACTGAATTTGTTTCGGTTATCCCCCCGCACAATACCTGCACCGCCACTGCACCGCCCAGCTCGCACCGTAAGCGAGAAAACTTACCGGCGTTTTAGAGTAGTAATGTGAGATAGTGGCATTTTAGTTTTGACTTTCTTTTTAAATATTCACAGAATAGTCAAATATTGTCGCTAATGATAAGTCCATAAATTTATCATTCTAATAAAATAATCGGTAAATAAAATTCTAAATTGCTGTTAAGGTCCTTTAGTCACATTCTTGTGCAGTATTTTCACATAGCGGCATTATAGTCTGGGATCGCTAATCTTCAAGTTACTGAACTTGACATAACTAAAAGACGGTTAAAGTATTTGAGTTACATTATAGCTTACACAACTCGGATAATGGCATTCAAGCTATGCATTTAGAAGTAAAATTGTTCAAAACGTTCAAGTTATTTAATTTTTACGGCATTTTAGCTATGTAATTTTAGATAGCCGCATTATAGCTATGAGCAATCATGTAAAACAGTCACTTAACGGCATTTATTCATTAATTATCTCAGAAACTAGATAAGATAGAAAAATATGGGTCAGATGGGTCGATAGAGAATCGTTTTGTTAGTAGGATGCCATCAAAAAATGAAAATCGAAAAAATGTGGGTTAACGGCGTTATAGCTAATGCAAGGCAGATCTGATAACATATCAAGTTTTTGAAGAAGATATCCTTTCAATAGTCAAAATAATATCTGAAAACGTAAAAATAGTAACAATCATTATTTGTAACAAAAGGGACTGGAAAATGAAAACTTTAACTACTTTAAAATCTTATCTACGATTTCTTATGCGATAATACATTGATTTAGCTCTATGTATATCCTTATACACTATCATGAACTACATATATTTAAAAATGATATTAAAACCATATTCAAATTCGCATAACTTGTGTTGTTTTTTTACTTTTTAGCCAAACAAAGTTTACCCGTTTCTCTAAATTAAAAAAAAAAACTTTTTTCCTGACCATATTCATGGCCAGTAATCAGTGCGTTGACCGCTGGCGAAAATAAACGCCTCTGCAAACGCATAAATTTAACCCTCGATGCATGTCCAATGACGTAAATCGATGTTTAGATTTTCCCGACTATGAATCATTTTTCAGTGCTTTAGTGACTCAGTAAACGAATTGATAGTTACCGTTTGTTCACATAAAAGATAACTGTTTTAGCTATTAGGTTATGAAGATATTTAAAAACAAAAATGTCACTTATCACATACCATGCTTGAGACTCTTGGTCTGCGGCTCATAGTCTTCATCTCCAGAATTCGACTCTGATTAGAGAGGAATTTTGCACTGTGCTCCATTTCTCTTCAACACCTCCATCATCTTCTCGTCTCTGTTGATAAAACGCTATGTGGAACGGCGTCATATATTCGTTATTCATCGCCTGCCGGTTGATATTCGGCTGCTGACACAACCATTCTACCAGCTCATAATTTCTTATCTTGACTCCAAGGTGCAAAGGAGTATTGCCATTTTCCAATTCCTTTCCATTGAGGTCAGCGCCCCAAAGCGCCAGAAATTTCATCTTCTCCACAGCGTCTTGGGGTTCCAAGGCAACAATGTGGACGCACTGTTGCTTCTTTTCATTATAGTCCATTAAGCAGTCTCTGTTGTCATCATTTATTCCATCACGAAGAAACATTAGATAGCTGACATCTCCACTACGGCACAGATAGTGGGCCAAATTCTACCCTTCTTCATACTTGGCCTACTATTGGCCTACTACTGCCTACTACTGTATTCTATTTCTTTTATATACCTTCAACCTTGAATAATGCATTCCAAAATGAGAAACCCTGATGATTATAATTATGTAGGTAGGTACCAATGTATATGCATTTAAATTTGGTATTTACAATTAATTCATTTATTTCATAGATTCGTGAGTCAATGTTATACCACAAAACATAAGAAAACTGGTGTTTTTCGTTAGACAAGGCTGTATGTGATTCGGTCTCTTTGCCGTTTCCCAAAAGATCAAAAGATAAAAAAGTTAAAGTGGTTGGGTAGGTAAAATATTATTGCATTTTATTTTTACAAGTATATTATATATCCGTATTGTAAATAATAAAGTAGCTTAGTGTACTTTTCTTTACGTAATCTTACTTTTCTTTCGAACGCATCATTCAAGGCATAAATCAGACAGGTATTCTTCAGAGGTGGGTGCTCGACTTCTTCGCATCTTTTGTTTATTTTTCGAGCTTATTATCAATCTTGGTTTGTAAATGTACTTACCCTAAGTCTCGTCGCCACTTTAGACGTCCACTCGTCACTGGGGTAAGTATTTGAACACAATAAAATACAAATTATTTATTTACACTTGTAGCCACGATCGCACGCCCGCTCGGTTCCCGATGACAGCTGTCAAGTCAGTGTTGCCCTCACGGCTTGAGCTCGCGTCTACAGAATTATAATGCCAAATCATCACAAGTAGTATTCCTAGAACAGAATTTAAAATTTTTACAAAATATATAAAGTAAAATTAAAAAATAAATAAACAATTGTGTTTATAAAAACGAACGTCAATAAAATCCAATAAGATAAAAATTAATATTTAATGAATAGGAAGGAAGCAAAAATGAATTACAGATTCTTTACGCAACAAACAATAAATATACTCCCACAATAAATTAATCAATTTTTTTAACGTAATTCTGTACTTACTTAAAAATTATCCCAGATGATCAGAGAAAAGACAGTTTAAATTTTAAGTGGTTTTTATATAAAAAAAAGATAAAAGTAAAACAACCTAAAGAGACAGACAAGTTGGCGTTACTTTGATGTCCTTCCTGCCTTGTCATTGGTCAGCAGGATCCTTTCTGCGTGAAACAGAATGTTAATTCTTGAGAGCTGTCACGATAAGTCGATGAGACAAGACAACTGTCAACGTCAGTTCGATCGTCCCCGACCCGACGGGGCCACAAAATCCAAGAATTGATTGATTGACCCGACAGAGCATGCGTAACTGCGCAGGCGCACAACTCGTTAATAATAATTTCGGTGCAATGTATCCAAAATCGGGTGGTAATAATGAAATGTTTGCGTGATCTTCCAAAAATAACAAAATGTCACCCGTCGAAATCTCCAGCCGCCGATGTTTATAGTCCAAATACCTCTCCAATGCAGTGAGTACTTGCCGGTTTGTTGTGATGGTGAGGTTATGTTGTTGTTGAACTGTAGATACTTGATGTTTTGAACTCATAGGTTTGGCTTTTAACCACAAAATTAATTAAAAATTCGACAGAGCCCTCTATTGTTATGTTGTCGATCTGGGGTTGCCAATATTCTAATCTCAAATTGCTTCATTGCTTTGCACTTTCTAATCTTCTAATCCTTTGAGTTTTTCAATAAAATATTTTTTTTAAGAATTCAGATTTCGTATAGAATTTTAGGGTTTGTGTGTTTACTGGGGAAAAATTTAGAATCGGGGCGCACGAATTAAGGGTTGTTTGGGGGGGAGGGGAACCCCCCCTTGAAGGGGGGGGTGAGCAAACTCCCCGTTTTTTTAAAAAAAAATTTTGAATATTTTGAGGTTATGTGGTATTTTTTGACAAAATCGCTTCCGCTTATTAAAAAAAAAAGGTCGTCCGGGAGAAGTCAAGGTCGTCAAAAATCAAGGTAACCAAAGGTCAGGGTCACCAAAGGTCAAAGTCACCAAACCTAACCTACAGCGTGTTTTGTGACGGTCGCCGGCTGCTGCCGCAGCACGCTCGCTCGGCTCCCTCTGTGTTGTGATCACAGTTCTAACCTAACCTAACCTCCTCGTGGACTTTCTGGGTTGTGTTTGTTTTTGTTGTGGCTGCGCCCCCCCCGTCCCCCCGCTTCGGTGTTCTGCTTCTGCTCCGGCGCTTCGGGAAGTGCAGCCCCCGCCCGCCGTAACAGAATGCAGGCACTGTGTGAGCCGAAGCGGCTGAGGCTGGTCGCCGCAGGCCTCCCTCCGCGCCTCCGTTTTTACAAAAACACTCTAGGGGTAGGAGCGACAAGACCACGTGGGATTTGAGGTTGATAGTGACAGTTCTGTCACTGTATTCGGAAAATGATATCTGGGACAGTAACTGGTTCAAGACTGATTTAGTGTTTAGTAGTGTTTTTAATTTCTTTTATTACTATTGATTTAGTGATACATATTTCTGTTCGGTGTTTCCTTTTTACTAGTTTTAAGGGTTGGGAATTAAAAACTAAATAAATGAAACACACATATTGTTAATAAAAAATATGTTTATTTCGGTTTATACACATATTTTACTGCTTTTAACAATTCTTTGAATGGATCTTTTTTATTGCGTATGTTGTCCCGCCTCCACTGGTACTCCACAATTACATCCGCAAAGTTTTGCGGATGATTATAATTATTTTTATAGAAAAATATCTTTACAACTCTCCATTGTGATTCAATTCGTTGAGTGTGGGTACCATCTTGTGGGTTTACGAATGGGCTCTCCGGGTCGCTGTGGTTCACTTTCTTATGAATATATCCATTAAGGCTCAGACAATCATACGCACGCCAGTAATCTGTGTGGATTGTGGTACCCTTTTCTACATGTTTCTCAATTAAGGGTACCAGGCCCTCAGACGTTCTCAAATTATCAGGGCAGACTTCCAGTCTGAGGTCCTCGCTGCCATCTTCAATCATACCCAGCACCCAATGGCCTTCAACGCGCCTTCCTATACCAAGAATTATTTTTAAAGTTAATTTAAATATCATTTTGAAACATGTATACAAAATAATCAAAATTAAGTATTCTTTATATACCTTTAATGTTTTTTCTCTTTCCAAACTTCGACTCGTCAATTTGGACGATCTTGCCGGGGCCTCCAATCTTGCCTCTGAACTGCTCTTTTTCTAATTGGTAAATTATAACAGTTTCTCGGCAGTAATTGTACCAATCCGATATGGTAACATGGCTTAAACATGTTTGTTTTTCTTCTTTTAAAAAGTCTTCAAGTATAACTTGATCATGTGACCACATATGGGCAAAGCAGTACATGAGGTAAAATACATGTGGTAGTTCAATTTTTATGTTCTCGAACAAAGTCCCCACTGAGCGATAAATCTTGGCCCGCTGACGGCAAGATGCTTTACTGCATACAAATGCCCCAACATTTTTGTGGTGGAGTAATCAACCCGCATGTTCTGGATTCGGTGGATCCGGCATTTTTTCTCAGCAACAATGAGCCCTTGCTCTTCAGCAAAGCGCACACATTGCTCCCTCGTACCGAGCTGCCGAATAATTCTAGCCAAATTGTACATCTCTATCACCTCACACGAGTACAGATGACGATGCACATAGGGCTCATCGGGCTGGAACTCCGGTTCCAGCCCGATGAGCCTGAAAAGAAATGTGTGTTAATAATATGTACCTATGATAAAATTTGGAGCACGAGTGAATTTATTGTGTGTTTACACTCAATTATATGCTTACCTCACGCAACGGAGTCCGGCGTTGTACGGGAAGGTCAGGCGCTGAACTAGGCCCAGGCTGAGGCTCAAATGCATCAGCCACGGCACTCGATGCAGACCTGACCTATAAACAAATATATTATGTTTAAAACATGCTAAGTAAAATACATGATATTACATTTTTGAAGAACTTGACCAATTGTTTCCGAGTACTCCCACCTTCCGTGCTTGCTTCGCTCGCACCTGCTCTGTTATGGGTTCTGCGGTAAAGTCGTGGTAAAGTAGAACATAAATAAATTCTTACCTCTCGCACAGGCGTTGAATGACGGGGAGGCACAGACACACTCACAGCGGAGCCGAGTGGCTCATTTGAGTCCAACACTCGGGTACCACTTAACGCACTACGGGGCACAAAAGGAGCGCGCGGCTCATCAGAGTCCAAAACACGCATCACTTTTGCTTCCGGGGGCGCAAACAGGGCTTCTTCTGAAGGCAATGCTTCGGGCGAAGACGGGGCTTCGGGCGAAGACAGGGCTTTCGGTGAAGACTCCATGGCAGTTCAACTGACGTTCTCAAGCGGATTACAACAAGTGCTCTCAACGCGAGAACAGGCAGCGAACTGAAGCTACTGCTGATTGTTGTTTGACGCCATTTTGAGACACTAATGTTGCCACTTAATTGCATCACAAAATTACCGATTTAAATTTACGCCCTTAATATCACTCAATAAATGTATGATTACACCATTTTTCCCGATATTACTAATACGAAATTGTGAATAACATATAATATGTAATAAATAAATACATTTAATCGTGATTTAACCTTACATATGATCAAAAAAATTACTTCTGTAATTTCCAAATTCATTAAAAATTTAATTACTGGCAACACTAACATGACGCTCATTTATGCGTTTCGTTAATGGTGTTAATATAAATTAAGGTATAATTTTTTTAATGAACAAATAAAAGTATTTAATGGTCAAAAAGCATAATGAGCATAATATTATTACATTATTCGTTAATTATTGCACTGAACAGCATTAAACAGCGTTAAAAGTCACGTATGCTAATGATTTACGTCACTATTTGTAGTGCAGAAACGAAACGCTTAGTTGAATGGGTGAAAACTAACCTAAAATGGTGTCATTTATCTGGATTTTCAAAAATTAATATCTCCACTTCTACTTATTTGCTCGCGTTAAAATTGGTGTCGTTTGAAAGAGGAGACCACCCTCTACACAGTGCAACCCTTTATAACCCCAGATTCGTGCGCCCCGATTCAAAAGCCAACCCGACGTTAGAGTTGTAATAAAGTGGATGGAATGCCAGAAAACAGGGTCTGCATGCGCTAATATGCCAGCATATATATCTTAAATAAATCGGTTCCACTAAGACGTCTTGCTGATTCTAAACTAACCTAACCTAACCTAAAAACGAAAAAAAAATTGATAAGTCATGACCTATTTTCATTTGGAGCATGGCACTTAGCGTGTTAAGGGGGTATTAGTACGTTTTGAGCCATATTTGTCCTAACCTAAGTATGATTTTTTTTTCAGGGAACTTTTACGATTTTTGTACCAAAATCCCAAAATTTTCCAATTAAGTGCTAATAACGCAAAGTTTAAGTGGAAATGTCTATTTTTTTATGTACTTTATAATATGTGCTTAATAGTATCAAATCATTTTAAAGCACCGTTTTTACTTAAAAAAATACTTTAAGACTATTAAAACTTAAAATAAAAAAAATAATAATAAAAAAATTGGTATTTATTGACATTAAAAAAAGTTAGTAAAATAGCTATAGGTGTTTAGACAATTTTAAAAACATGCTGAGTTATTGTTCTTTCTTTTAAGGTACTATTGACCTAGAAATCTTTAAAATTTTCGAAGTTAGGGTGCCTGAACCAGTTGAAGTCCGTAATATCGATTTTTAGGAAGAGAAAAAAATATATTACAATGTTTTTTTTTAATTCTGATGCTCAAAATGGCTTCCGCCATTGCGTGTACATTTACGACAACGATTTCTCACTTCTGTCGTCGTGATTTTCAGCTGCATTTCTTGTTTCATAATTGTGAAAGCTGTTTCAATCCTTTGAACTAATTCTTCCTTCGTGGATATTTCGGTAGTGTATACGAGCTCCTTTGCCCGTCCCCACACAAATAAATCTACCGGAGTCAGGTCGGGCGATCGTGCGGGCCAAAAGATGGGCCCATCTCTGCATGCATATACAGCTGTCTGGAAAACAGTTGTTGAGATGTTTTCTGACAAGTAATGACCAATGTGCTGGACATCCATCTTATTGAAAGATGATTGGCCTGTCCGTATCTAGTATGGGTACTTCGGCTTTATACAGGAGTTCTGGTAAATGGTTTTACAGAAAATGCAGATAATTCTCGGCGTTTAAATTATCCGTCCGATTATTCCGACATTTCTTGAAAATTTTGCTTGAAAAGACACCTAAAACAAGAATGAATTCTAATTAGTGTTCTGTAAAAGATATGTTGAACGTTGGTAATTAAATTGATAAACATTCCACGTGTTTTTGCATCAAGAGCACCAACACCTTAGCACCCTCTTGTATATGTTTATTTGTATTAGGGAGACATATACAGCCGCGTTTATCTTGTATATCAACGCCCCTGTATATGTCTCCCTAATACAAAAAATAAACAGAAACTCAGATACATGTTTTTACCACATTGAAGATTTGAACAAAGCTGTTCAAAAATCTAATAACTTCTTTTTTGGAAAACGGAAGTACAACAAAGGTAAACATCTAATTACCTTTGTTGTACTTCCGTTTTCCAAAAAAGAATGCCCAAAAATGTATGGACAAGAAACCCAGCGTCGATTAATAAAAAACATATCCGGTACAAAAGGGCATATATTGTTGATAGTCAATATGAAGTTCTTTTTTTTAGAAATTATCCCCATGACTAGCTATGACTTTTTTTAAACTATTAATATTTATGACATTTTTCATACAAAAACGTATGTTGATACAATAAAATCTTAAATATATATAAATGAATAATATAATATGTAATAATATATATAATAAGGATGATATAGAAAAAGTCACATGTCAAAAAATAAGATTTAATTAAAAAAAAATGCTCTTACATATTTTCAATTAAAACTAAATCTAGAAAACCAGCAGGTTGTGGCATGGAGTCTTCATGCCTAGCATAGGCGAGAAAATATAGCATGCTGATAACATGAGCACAACTTCCTAACGTGCGACGTCCATGAATGCACGTGCAGTGGTGTTCTGGAATTGCGTTTCGTCCTTCACTTCTTGGAGTATATAGAATATACGTATAATACGTTTTTGATCTGACATGTCGCGAGTTTATGCGGCCTCTTATTAAAACTTTCTCTTGTAAACCTGCAACTGCTATGCGCTCCGGATATCTGAATACTTCTATATTGTACACTCCTTCACCTCGAATATGTTCCCAGCAGTACGACCGCGCAAGTTTTAAATTGTATGTCCCCACGGCGAACAATACCAGCTCCTCATGAGTCAGTCTCGGAAAATCTTCGAGATCAGGGTGATTAGCGCTTAGTCTCGTGAAAGCTACCCTTTGTCGGTTTATATTATGTTCATCTACAAAGTCTGCAAGTAAGTTCGGTTTATTCATTTTGTCATTAATTATTTGCACAAATGCTTCTGAGTAGGGACTATCTGTGTATGGTTCCTGATTTGCATTGATCAGAGCTGCTGCGATTCTAAAATCAGTTATGGCATTGGTCGCCGTTTTGTTAAAGTAGGTATTTCTGAATATTTTGAAATCCCGTTTAAAACGCCCATTTATCGTCTCCATCACCCAACGGACCATTGTTATTAACCGAGACTTATTAGCACTATGAGTGCTTAACTGAGTTTCGTTTCGTTGTTTGGAGGGTGGAATGTGTGGAACGTAGCCGCATGCTTCCAATTCTGGCACTGCATCTCTAAATCCTCTATCCAAAACGAATACATCACCTTCCTCTAGAAACCACCGGATTGGTGCTTCTTCCAGGTCATCATTGTGGTTATTAAGTATCAGCTTCATAATAGTCGCATCCGATGTGGTAGCAGCATAAGGACCGGTCACATCTATGATGTGTCCATCCGCACAGACCAACATGAAAGGCTTAATAAGATTTTTGAACTTATGTAAGCTATAGCTGAGCCTTTGAAATAAAAAGTTTGAACTTTTCTGAATATATAAATATGTCCCATCACAAATGACTATCGCTTTAGTTTGATCAGGTGTACCAAAAATGTGGTTAGGTATTATTTTATTTCTCATAATTATTTCTTCTCGGGTGATAAGATTAAAACCCAAATGTAGTGGCACATAATCGTTATTTAAGCATTCTCTAGCCAATTTAATTTTTCTTTCCAGTGTTTGCCTTGTTATGGCAAAAACAGATGCTAGTCTGACACCGGGTTCACCGGTTCTTATTTTACATAGATATGCCGCTAAGTCGGTATTGGGTGTTTTAGAGCTTTCTTGAAGCGATGGCGCTTTTGTCGTAAAATGTCTAAAAATTGAATATGATTTACACCAGTCCAAAAATGAAGAGTATCTTCGTCAATTTCATTTAGGTTTTCGAAATCAAGCGAAACTTTTTGTTCTAGGGCCTGTGTGTAGATTTGAATTATATCTCTGACATGTTCAGCTTTGAAATCTGTTTGGCGACGTGTCACATTTGTTGCAAAATCTTCCCAGGTGGTGTTACTTAAATGATGACGACAAATGCGAGATAGGCTTGATATATATAATTCGTAATAACTGAGGAGATACGCTTTGAGTGTGTTGGCGTAATTCTAAATTATGACAGTTGTCAAACATACACCTTCTAGCACTATTTGGTGTACGTGTTAATCCAGTAACGACAATGGTTTGCGGTTCCGGCACTGGCCGGGCTTGTTCTGGCGGAGCGTGGCGTATTGCATAATCAATTCTTTGCCAACAAGGATGGCACATTGCTCGTGAACCATCAAAGGCGATCTGTAACCAAGAAAAAACTTTGTCAGATTTTTAAATATAAATCATATTCTTATTCATAGTATTATTCAATGCCTCAATACTATATGTATTTACACGTAAAGATGTAAGTGCTAGTAGAACCTCGATAGGTTAAAGTCCATTGGAAACACAAAATATTGAAAGTTGTAGAGGTTTTAAGTTATCAAGGGTATGTGTTAGGGATAGGTTAATATAGAGGTAGGTTATACGTAATGATCATTGATAATGTACTCTCATGTATCCCAAACTGAGCCGCAACTCCTTTCCTTTTCAATCCACTTCTTCTATAGCTTTTAAATCAACGTATGTAAGTGTTGTTAGTTTTCTTTCTGAACTCATTTTAAGGCAGTTTTATCACACAGTAGGTAAAGCGATGTTTCCAGGACAATGATCAAAAACTTACGATCCAAGTAAGCCGTTGTCTTAAAGCTTTAAAGAATTTCGAAGAAGCAAACAAACAATAGATTGTTTACTAGTGAACACTTGCAAGCAATAAATACCGAAACCTTTTGTTTTGCACACTCTTTCAAAATGACTCATTGACAAACAATGTTATGTTATAGATGTTGTGGAAACATTTCTTTAAGTTACTGAGGGCCAATACAGAGACTACTTATGTATTTTAAGTTATAGAGGTTTTGGGCTCTGATGGGAAGGGAACATATTATTTTTTGAAGTTAAAGAAGTTTTCAAGTTACCGAGGTTCGAGTTATCGAGGTTCTACCGATTTCCAAACATGGTGTGCAGCACAAAATATTACTGTACCGATATTCGTTCGCACTTTGAGAAGTAAATGATTTGCAGTAGTGATTAGTGTATATTGCAGAGCTTATATACAATAATAATATAAACAGCGTTCGGACAATTACACACAGCGTCTCTGCCATTATATAAGTTTGGATGCGGCTTTATTTGGTTGAGTATTTAGCGCTGGACAGATACTTATCTGATGATTATTCTCAATATTCTTTTGCAATCGTACTAATCAAAAGGGTAACTGGATAACAAAACAAACATGTCTGTTTTAAATACCAATC
This sequence comes from Aproaerema taeniolella, assembly GCA_949987775.1. Taxonomy (NCBI): domain Eukaryota; kingdom Metazoa; phylum Arthropoda; class Insecta; order Lepidoptera; family Gelechiidae; genus Aproaerema; species Aproaerema taeniolella. The sequence continues at coordinate 19,112,965 of OX465245.1, forward strand.
AGACCTATTTGATTTTTTTTTCGTCATAATCAACATTCTCATTTACATTTTTACATAATAATAATCACGTTGAAATGATAGTAGTAAAATCGGTACATACCTCTTGTTGCTGATTCATATTACGAAATAGGTGCTCCACAAAATCTCGGCGAGTGTCTAAAAACTCTGCAGACATGATATGACGCTGTCTTTGTGTCAGTGAACGGCCACAGTTAACACAGCGGTGATTATCACCCATATTGTCCAATCACAAAGATAATCAGTGTCCACAATCAATAGCCAAGGTCAAACGCAAGAAGAAGAATCGGTGTCCATTAGAAGAAGCAAGTAGTTGTTAAAAACGGGTCAGAAAAAATGTCGCACGCACAGATCACAACGAAAGCTAACGAAGGACTGCGCGGTCCGCGCGTGCGTGTGCTTTGTTTTTATTCATTTACCTGCTACGTATATCTGTCTCTCTCTCGCTTTGCCTGTTGACACGTTTTCTTTTGTTAGACGCTTGCAATTATGCCACTTCGTGTAAGCGATAACAAATAAGGAGGTTATTTTCTGCGAAACTAACATTTTACACTATTATTTTATTAAATGCTCTAGCAGATCCCTGATCTGATAACCGAATATCACTACATATTTATGCGCCAGAGCTGATGGCGGAGCGCGGGGCCGATATTTTTGTATCAACATACTTTTTTGTATGAAAAATGTCAAAAATATTAATAATTTAAAAAAAATCATAACTAGTCATGGGGATGATTTATAAAAAAAAGAACTTCATATTTACCATCCACAATATACGCTCTTTTATACCGGATATTTTTTATTTTTATCGACGCTGGGTTTTTTTTGGGCATCCTCCTTTGGACTCGTCAATTGGAACAACTTCACTCTGACCACCAATTTTTCCCAAATATTCTTGTTTTTCTATTCGGTATACGACAATATACTCTCTGCAATAGTTTAACCAATCCTCATATGGTGGCCTGGGATAAACAAGTTTGTTTTTCCATTTTTAAGGGATCTTCATTGATTGTTTGTTCGTAGATCCAATGATCTGCGAAGGCATAAATAAAAAGAAAACATGGCGTAGATAAATTTTTACATTTTCAAAAAATGTGCCCTAATAGCTTTTTTTGCTGCAGACTCATGAGCCCAAATTTTCGTTTTTGGGGAGAAAATACTCCTTCATGTGTAATTCCACTTGAAGTGGATGGAATGGCTAAAGTTTGGTTGTCCTGTCCTCGATTGGACTGTTTCCGAAAGTGATGATGAATGGACCGCTTGTAATGAGGTATGTGTATTAGTAGCCTTATCTTCTGAAACGTCTTGTGTGGGTAAAGTTTGTAAATTTTGTAAAGGATCTTCTTCTTCTGAGATATTTGCATTGACGCCAGGAGGAGATGCTCTGGTTCTAAATGGAGAGATATCCTCCGGTAAGTATTCTTTGTGAGTGGTTTCAGGCGGTTGAGTCCCTTGTGTTATCTTGTTGAGTATTTCGTTATCCGGCTGTACAAACACACAAGATGAATTTGGCCAAGATACTTGAGATGAGTGCCCTCGTGACAGTAGTGACAAATTTGCACTTTCGTTAAAAGATCGATTTCTAGGAACAAGCTCTGGCGTGTATTCTCTGGGAGTCGTGTCCGACAACGAGTGCATGTGGGGGTCTAATAGCTTGTTGGGCAATTTCAGCGTCTGGTCGTACAGAACTTATAGGGTGTTCGGTATCTATCAGGGCATCTGTGTGATGAAGATTAGGGCGATCTGTGACATGAGGTGGTCCAAAATCGATATCATCGAAAATGTCCCTGTTGAAAGGAAATCTTCCTGTACATCGAAAACCGGCTTGAATGTTTCGGGGCGTGAATGCCAATGGAAATTATGTAACTACTATCACTGTGGAGGAGCCGTGGAAAAAGAATAAGGAGTACCTTGTCGATAGCGATCCCGGGGTGCTACTCTGGAGATTTGACGTATATCACTGCAATCCAATATCGGCCCGGGCCAGGGCACATTCACATTTCACCACGGTTCTCATACAAGTTTGCGTTTTAATTTTTTTTTGTTTGAGGAGGATGCGATGGAGTTTACGCGAGACGCGTGCCGGTATTTTATTTTATAATTTTTGATAAGTTTTGATTGGAGTTTTAATCGCGATGAGCACGTAGCGGCGTTCAGTTCGGCTCACGACGGACAAGTGACGAATAACAGGTGGTAGCGGAAACGGATGAGATGGGAAGTATATAGGAAGTAGAATGAGTGTTTTGAAAGTTTAGTGTTGCTAGTTTCTTTAATTAAGTGTAGATTTAGGGAAATTAGTTTTATTGAAATTAAGTAGATTAAATATTTAAGATTAATTATAAAGCGGCGTGTACACATTGGAATATTGTAAATTGTCGTGGTTTGACCAGGATTACTTCGCATCCATGCGTTGCACGCAGTATTAACTGCTTTTTAGGGTTCCGTAGTAATCTACGAACCCTTATAGTTTCGCCATGTCCGTCTGTCCGTTGGTACTACAGAGCTGAAATTTGGCATGATGATAAATATAAATCACGCCAACAGATCTAAAACATAAAATTTTTGAAACAATTTTTTTTTGGGTATTTCCCATACACGTAAAAGGGCGATGGATTGTTTTTCTCGCCGATACCATCGAATGGAATGTCATATGATAGCTTTTTAAAAGATAGAAAGGGTTTACTGAGAATTTTTTTCGATTCAGCACTCCGTTTGCAAAAAAAATATTTTTAAATTGAATTTTTTTGTTAAAAACAAGTGTCCAGGGGAACACTACCAGCTAAACGGTTATTTCTAAAAATGTGAAAAAATTCACGGTGATAGAATATACAACGAAATAAAAAAAAACTATCACACATAAGTTAGCCCTTCAAGCTTGCGAGTAATAGTCGACCAAGTGCCAAACGTTGTTGGGATTAATAAGAATATATGTACTAATATTAGATACTTGGTACTTACTACAGAGCTGAAATTTGGCATGGTCATACATATTGATTGCGCTGACAGATCCAAAAAATAAAATGGTGGGACAATAAAAAATTTCGGATGTGTCCCGTACATGGGGCGATGGATTTTTTTTCTCGCTGATATCATCGAGTGGATTATCATAGGATAGCTTTTTAAAAGATAGAAGGGGTTTACTACAAACGTTTTTCAATTCAGCAATCCGTTTGGGAAACATTAATTTTTATAATGAAAAAAATGTGGAATAATTCACGAGGGTGGCATTTACGATGATGTGTACCCTAATCCAAAATGGCTGCCATACAAGGTTCCACGATATGAGTGAGGCGAGTTTGAAAGCCAAGCTGTAACATATTGACATTTCAGGTGTCGTTGAATACTTTTTTGGGGGTGCTAATTACGAAAATGACATCAAAATTTGACACCATCGCCACGCGACCTGCTTTAGCAGCAGCTCGATATTATTATATTATTCCAAACAATAATATTGTGGCTAAAAAAAAATTAAAAAATTCGCATACAATACTTCGATTCTGTTGTATTTAGACCAAAACTATAGTTATTTCTGAAACTTCAAACTCTTACATTTATTTTTGATACAAAAGTATTTGGAGATTTTAACAACGACAGTGACAATATGCTCGTAGAATTAAGAAGCCAGCTGCATATTTGAACTATGCTGCTACGGAACCCTATAATGCGCGTGGCCCGATACGCTCTTGTTTAAGAGGTCCATGCACTGATCGATCCAAAGGCTGTAATTTGTGAGAGCAGTGAGGGGGAAATGAAAGTACGACGATCCCATTGGCTTCACAGTAGCTTAACGCCGCTATGTGATGGATGATTGTCGAGTGAAAGAAATACTTTGCTTTCAGGAGTGGAACGCGTTGGTGCTGAGTTTGTTTTAGAAATTTTCGGAACTGTTGTTCGTTCATCCAGCCAGATGCATTTCCACCACTCACACTGCCAGGAGGACTATCTCTTACAAAATGCCCATGGTATCTCAATCTAGGAAATACAAAATAAGGCGCCATTGCGTTTCCTAGAGCATTTACTGTCATCGCCACAGTAACTAGAGTGCCCTGTTCGGCAGAAGTTATGGCTCCCACTTGTTTGATTCCCTTTCTTGCAACTATCCGGTCCGGTTTTAGACAGTTGTCACGCCCTTCTCGTCCATGTTATAAATGTCTTTTGCTTCGAACCCTTCTCGCGTATAAACCAACTCTAAATTATTAAAAAATGCTTCGATATTGAGTTTATTAAAACTTGTCGCCCTAGCTAAGCTTGGCAATTGAGTGATTCCTTTTTAAACGCCGCAAACCAGTCGGGTCCAGACATACGATCTCGGTCCCATGACTTTGGTCTTGGAAGATAATAAGTCACTGCTAAATCACATGCCAGCCGTCGCACTTTTGGTGTAAGGCCAAAGTAAATATCATCTGTTCGTATCAAATATCCTGATATTTCTTCCTCTTGGGGTGAAGACCCTCATGGAAGGGTTGAAACTTTTACAATCCACACACACAATCTTATTTATATCCCCATCCGCTGCAGCTGCTTCTTTTTTGCGTTTGTAACGCATTAATGAAACATTACATAGGTTAAACATTACATAGGCAGCCGCATGAATAAAACGTCCTTGCAGAATTTCAGCATAAGCTTGCTCGTACAGCAATAGATCTTTCGACCCCCTGTCCGTTGTCCTTTCTCTCTTGCGTGGCATCTTTAACAAATAAAAATACTTAAATTGCAATCCAAAAAAATTCGGCAGCCCGTTCAACACTCCCGCACAGCTCAAAGCTCGCGACCGACTACCGAACTTGTACAAACACGTCACGGGCAAGGCCGGTGCGCACGCACACACCTGTACGTTGCTTAGCAACCGAAATATTGTTATGTTATGTTACTATTACCACGTGTTTCTTTTGTACCCGGTCTCCCCTAGTATCAAAACTTCTTAAAATTAATCTTAACTTAGCACAGCACATTTTGAGCACGAGAAATCATTCGATGCAAGGAAAGTGGATGATGAACACCATGCGTCGGATGATCTGCAACGTCATCGATGATCTTGAACCAAATCACTGCAGCTTGGTAATCTCAGGAAACCGCCGTCAAGCCTTCCAAAGTGACCGATACTCCGGTCAGGGTTTGATGAAGTACAGTTCTCCTTTAGGTTGGATTGGACGATGAGAGTAACCAAAAAGTCGGGTTAGTAGTCCGAGGCCTTAAGTATGATGCAGTATAAGAAGGCCATTGTCTCCTGATTAAATGCAGCGGCGAAAGCTTATAGAATGAAGTCATTTTCATCGTGCCTTGAGGTATATATTTCAGCCGGCAGAATCAACGACCCCAGGATCTTTGTTTATTTTTTACCCTCTATCGAAGGCAAGATTTTTAGATGGTATCCCAGTAATAAATTAGCCGCCAACCTCGAGCTACGAACTCTGTATTTGGTGAATTTTAATCGAGCTTGAATGTCGGCAAAAAACTCTCAAAGATGAATTATTTTTAGACAGATCGCGTATTCCTTAAGCTTTTTGAATAATGAACAAAAATATGCAACAAATGTATGTATGTAAACACTTTATTGCACATAATAAAAAGTACAAAACAAAAGAGTATGGGAAAAAGCCTATGTATAATAATAATTCAATACATTATTACAGTTGTTTTACAGCAATAAAGCTGTTATAACAAAGGTATCCTTACTAAGAAAGTTGCTCATGTCGAAACTTAAAAACTCTTGGTCTCGAAGTGCTGATTTGTAAAACAACAGGGTAAACAATTTTGAATAATTATTTTCAGAGCAAATTAACGTGGTATTCAATAAAACCGCGTCAATCCGACTAATGCGACCTTATCTTTCCCCTTAACCTCGGCCGTACGATAGCTACACAAGCGCATTGTGAGGTGCTCTTAAGAATGAAGTCTTGATTATTGTCGATGCATACAATAAATTCGAAATGAATGTTCAACCCGATGCGAAACAAAATTATAAAATGTACAGGTTAGCCAAAAGCGACTACGCAGGCGAAAACATGTCGGGCCACACCTTGAACTTGAGATGACCTTTAGCAGGCAGATAGAGTCAATGCTGGTAGGCCTTTCCAAAAGGTTGGTCTAGATTTTGCAGGTCCGATAATAATTAAGCAGTCTAGGATCAGAAGGTCGATAGAAACAAAAGCGTATGTTTGTGTATTCGTTTGTTTCGTAACTAAAGCTATTCATTTAGAGCTAGCTTCCGACTTAAAAACAGAAACGTTTTTAGCTTGTTTAAAAAGGTTCATTTCTCGTAGAGGTGTCCCAACCGACATTTATAGCGACAATGCGTCAACTTTTAAAAGCGCGAGTAGTCAATTAAACGATTTATACAAACTGCAAAGTTCAAACGCGCATCGGGCGAAACTTCATGATTTTTCAGCTCAGAAAGGAATAACATTTCATTTTGTTCCTTGCTATTCCCCAACATTCGCAGGGTTAGCTGAAGCAGGCGTCAAAAGCATGAAGTTCCACCTGAAAAGGGTTGTACAAAAGGTACTTACCTACGAAGAATTAAATACAGTTCTTTGTCAAATAGAGTCAATTTTAAACAGCAGACCTCTAATGCCTCTGTCAAGTGAAGCAAATGATTATTCTCGTCTTACACCTGGTCATTTTCTTATAGGTACAGCATTAAACGCATACCCAGAACCTGTAGAACCTGTTGTTATTAATAGATTGAAGTTCTGGAAGCAGTGTACTAGTATCACTAACTCTTTTTGGAAAGTGTGGAGTAAACAATACCTTAACATTTTACAAACACGTTCTAAATGGACAGATGTCCAACCCAATGTTCAAGTAGGTTCTCTTGTATTACTCAAAGACGACAATACAGCCCCTATGCAGTGGCCACTTGCTAGAGTCGTTCGAACATTCCCTGGTAATGATAACAGAGTTAGAGTAGTAGAATTAAGAACTGCTAATGGCAGAACTCATAAACGATCAATTGTTAAAATATGCCCACTTCCAATAGATTAACTTTGGCATTTATTTGAGTTTACTTTTGTATAAGATGGTCTGATTTGATAAACTGTTCTCCATAAAAATTAAATTTAATATATTTTAGTACATTAAGTTACTATAAGGTTCAAAAGGTAGTAATACCTAAAGTTTATTGCTTATGTAAAAGCATTTAATTTACTAATAACATAAGAACTAGGTAGTCAATTAGAATTTCCTATTTTTTTATGTTTGGGAAGATCTATCTGTTATGTTCCTTCTTTTTTTTTTTCTAAACCAATTATACGTGTGTAATAAGTGAACTTAAATCGAGTTGAATTGAAATTAATTGAAATAAAGGATTGAAAACAAATCTTACTCTTAACACCAATTACCTAAATCTAGATTAATCTGAACCGTAACCATCATCTCCTCTAAGTCGGGCCAATCATTATGTGAGGCAGGTCGGTTCTTGTGTATTTGTCTGATTCGAGCTTCTTAGAGACCTCCTCCTGCTCGCCCATGAATTTAATCAGTTGTGATGGAAGAGGGCTGATTGCAAGGAGAGACCCTCCAGTCGCAATGAGTTTGTTCACTAAGCTGTAGGTTGTCATCTCTGCGTATGATGTTAGCATAGATATCTGTGACTGAATGACAGGGGCTATATTGTCGTTCTCATCAGTATTAGCATGGATCAATCTAAATACAGCTTTTCTGGTGTCTGGTCTGCTAACACAGAATTCGCTTACGAGTCCCAGGCTTTCGGTTGTTGCGACAGTGATTTTGTCTGCAGTCGCCAGTCTGAGAGATGCAGCAATTGCATTTCTTCTCTTGCACTGCCACTCACTAAAACCCTTTTTTGATGCAACTTCTTTACACATGGCATAAGCCCCTAATACGGCGTGGGTGCAGAGAGTGACAGTGTCGATTAACGATGAGTGGGAAGCATATTTTACCCGCTCATACCCTTCAGTCTTAAAAAGGCGGGTCCACGACGGCAGGTACTTTGAATTCTGGAAATCCTCGAATAGGGCAGATGGATCAACTCCACTCACATGGATGAGACAGCTTACATAGTAAGCGACATGCAGTGTTGGCGCGCTCACGTCTCGATTAAGGATGTTTTCGAGATTTTCTGATATGTCTGACCAAATTCTCCCGTCAGCCCTGTACCCTGCCTGGATGATGCTGGCAGCTGCAGCCTTGTCCGCTGGGATGAATAGAGTTTTAGTCTCGGCATGCATTTTCAGTGTTATCGCTCTGATGTCGGGTTTTCCAAGAATTGCCGCTAGGAGACCAGGGTGGGTCCTACACTTGGGCTCTGTTGTGCCTTTAATAACCCCTGCATAGTCTTCGATGATATAGTAGACCTCCTCCCTCTTCTTCTTGGGGACTGCTATTGAAAACTCAACTCCATTAGGCAGAGTGATGTCCACCTTGACGACTTCATGTACTCTTCTCTTTTCATCGCCCTCATCTTCAGTTTGGGTTGCCAACGTTTGTACATTCTTAGCTTCTATAATATTATAGACTGCCATTGTTGATAGGTTGTCTCGAGGAGATAATTCTAGGGCTCTAATAGTTAAAGTATTTGTGTTTATAATAATAAGTGACGAAATATGTAAATTTCACGTGTCCTGGTTGGTTACCGTACTGTATGACGTCACGTGTGACGTAGTGTAGTAAGCGTTCACTTGACAGAGGCATTAGAGGTCTGCTGTTTAAAATTGACTCTATTTGACAAAGAACTGTATTTAATTCTTCGTAGGTAAGTACCTTTTGTACAACCCTTTTCAGGTGGAACTTCATGCTTTTGACGCCTGCTTCAGCTAACCCTGCGAATGTTGGGGAATAGCAAGGAACAAAATGAAATGTTATTCCTTTCTGAGCTGAAAAATCAGTGGACCTCAACCTTTCCTCTTTTATGATAATGCACTGGCGATCGAGTGTCGCTGCATCCGTATCACGAAAAAAGTTGCAATGTTTCGTTAGAATGCCCTTTTGAGCGGCACGCTTTCGTAACAGAGCAGCCAGTGCCCTAGCGCCTTTGTCACTGTCCGAGTCGGACATTGTGATAAAACAAACACTTTTGAGTTTACTTTCGAACTAAATTACACTTATTAAAGTAGTTGAAATGTATCTTTAAACAGATTTTGCGACTAACTACGCAACACAAGTAAAATTGTACGATACAAAATGGCGTCAACAACAACAACCAACAAGACAACGTAATAGAAGTGTTTTTTTTTTTAACTTTCGGTGGTGCCCTCTATTGACAAGCGGCAGAAATAATTTCAAAGTCCGAAGTCTTTTGTCGATCCGCGCCAATTTTTAAACTAACCAATAAATCGATTGGTAGGTGCAGGAACGTTTTTGATTTGGCCAATGGGAGTGTCCGAAAGAGACGGCGTGTCCTGGTTGGTTACCGTACTGTATGACGTCACGTGTGACGTAGTGTAGTAAGCGCTCCAGCGCCTCAGGTGGTGAGTAGCTGGAACTTGTCCCTGTAGTGACGTGTCGTGGAGCGCGCCAATGGGAAGGCGCGTAAGCGATGACGTAGCAGCAACCTAGCGCTTCAGGCCACAGTAGTGAATAGCTGGAACTGCCTTGTGACGTCACGCCATATCGCACCAATGGGGTAATTGTACGTGTCTTGCTGCTACCGGAACCGGAAATAAATGGCGGAACACGTAGTATGAAATATGACGAGCACTTTTTGATGATGTAGGATGCCTAAAATTATGCTTAATTTTTAGGCACTTTGGTATTGCCTACTTTTCCTGCGCATATGATGGCGAAATGTTGATACACGGCGATAGCGTCCGGCGAGATTTGCTGACGACGAAGTAGTTCGCGGGCGAGTCCAAAAGAAGCACCCAATTGTCACAACAGTTTTATCTGAACAACAAATTGTCTGCACGGCACAAATTCACTCGCGGGCCCTTGCTTTCAAGCGAAGGACCATGTTTAATTGTGTAAAGTTCGATAGGTAGCTGGTAGAACAAAAACCCGGAGTTATCTTGAATCGCGTGTATTTTCACCATTACAGAAAAAGACAAAGTGACAGAGTTGCCATACTTATAATAAAATAATTACTAAAATGTTGGGGATACCAACAACGGCTTGAAATCAGATTAAGGTTATGGTTATAATTTCAGTTGATATTGATTGTCTCGATACTAGTAGATACCATCACTAGGATAGTTATAATTTTATAATGTTAACAATTACCATAAATTCTCTCCGTGTAGTATAATGGACTTTGAACTTGTTTGCCCTTCATCCTTTATTTCATACTTACAGAATTTTTCGAGACATGACGGTTTTTTTGATTTTCCATTTTAGTGTAAATGGTATGGTCAGTATCTGAAATTAGACATCAGATTATAAGTGAAGTTCCCGCATTGGTCGCAAAGAAATCTGGTGGTGGATGTGCTTTAGGTGTTCTACCTAGTTGGAAACCCGAAAAAACTTGTTTTTTCAAGAATTTTTTATGAACATATCGACGTTCTAATTAGCAAATTATCTAACTCAATTTTCGAGAATTATTTTTTTATCGTAAAAAAAACTTATTAAATTCGATTAAACTTATTTTTTAATGTAAAAACTAGTTTGATGTCTAATATAGATACAATATTTTGGATTAGATTAACTAATTAATTAACACTCGCATTACTGTTGTCTGGTAATGTTAAAAAAACCGCCCGCAAATTCTAGTTCTATAAAAATAGTTATACGGCGATGAGCAAGATGTAACTCTAGTTTAGATTATTCAAAAAAAAATAAAAAAATATATGTTTAGTGGTTAGATGAATGTAATTTTGATTTTTGACATAATGGCGACTTCATTGCGATTGCGATTTAAAAAATATTTACAACTTAAATAATTGGTCTAAAAAAATCGAAATATTTTTTTCATAAATCTTATTCCTTCGATTAATACAGAGAGAATATACCTAAGAAAGTTGTGTAAAAATTTGAAACCGATGGGTCAAGTCCAAAAGCTAAAAAAAAATATCTTTTGAAAACCCCGACTAGATACAACCCACCCAAAAGACAAAATGCCTATAATGTTATTCCTTTTAAATTAGTAGTGAGGAGAAATGAAAATATTTGATAATGATATAAAAGTTACCAGTTACGATTATTCACTGAATGCAAGTGAGAATACACCAAAAGATTGGAAGAAAACCACAGGAAAATTCTTACAAGCAATGTAATGGCTCAACTCCTTAGAATTAACATTACCTTTAACCTACCTTGCTAAGGTCACAATGGTAGAATTGATCTTACCACTAAACACTATCACTGGGCACTTGGAAACACTTGGGATCACTGAATCTCCGCTACTTCGATGAGCATATAGTTGTCATGGTTCGGATGCTCTGCGGTGTCATCAATAACTTTGAACCATATGGCAGTATTTTGATAAAAGTCAAAAGTCAAAAAAAAGTCAAAAGTGTTTATTTCATTGAACATATAAAATGATACTTGAACACGTCAATATTATGAATTACATTAGCACTTTTGACTTTGCGCCTATTCGCAAAGGTGCAGTCTTCCTCAGGAGAAGAATAGGCAAGAAACTCCGAGGGTCGCTCTTTTTAAGTCAATCATATAAATTTTCTTACTTTTAATTTTAATTGACTTAATATCTGAATAACTCTGGAGCTGAGCAATTTATTCCCATGGTTGCTTGTCTAACAGATAATCCGAAATTCTATAATAGCCCTTTTTACAAAGTTTTTGTTTAATTATCGTCTTAAATTTTTCTAAAGGTAGGTTTTGAATACACATGGGAATCTTATTGTAGAAGCGTATACATTGACCCATAAAAGAGTTTGTTACTTTGTAGAGACGGCTGTTTAGTATATCCAAGTTATGTTTGCTTCTAGTGTTTACATTGTGCCTATCACAATTTTTCTTAAACAAATGTTCATTTTTCTTTACATACAAAAGATTATTAAATATATACTGGGACGCAAATGTCAAAATATCTATTTCCTTAAATCGATTTCTAAGAGACATTCTAGGTCTCATTTGATAAATCGCGCGAACAGCCCTTTTCTGCAGGACAAATATCTTATTAATGTCGGCAGCATTACCCCACAGCAAAATGCCATATGACATTAGGCTGTGGAAGTAACTGAAATATACGGTTCTCGCGGTTTCTACGTCCGATAATTGACGGATTTTTTTAACCGCGTAAGCTGCTGAACTGAGTCTGTTCGCTAACTTATCAATATGAGGACCCCATTGAAGCTTTGCGTCAATAGTGATACCTAAGAATACAGTAGATTCTACAACTTCCAGTTTTTCATTTTTAACCTGTACATTGGTATTAAACTGTTTAACGTTAGGCAAGGTAAATTTAACACATTTGGTTTTTTTCTCGTTCAAGAGTAGGTTATTTGCAGTGAACCATTCAACTACCTTTGAGATCGCAATATTCACGTCGTCATAATTAGTGTCATATCTTTTCACTTTAAATAAAAGTGATGTGTCATCTGCAAATAATACGATCTCATAGGCCTCTTTAACAAGAAAAGGCAAATCATTAATGTACAGGAGAAACAAGAATGGTCCTAAAATTGAACCCTGCGGGACGCCCATACAGACTGTGGACCCAGGTGATCTAGTGCCGTTAACCTCAACCTTCTGGATCCTATTACACAAATAAGATTCCAGAAGCCTAAGTGCATTTCCTCTTATGCCATAGTGATGTAATTTTCTGATTAGAGTCTCATAGTGAACACAGTCAAAAGCCTTGGACAAATCACAGAAGACTCCAAGAGCATCATGTGAATCCTCCCAGGCCTCAAAAATGTGACGAATAAGCTCAACACCGGCATCGGTTGTTGAACGACCCCGTGTGAATCCAAATTGATTAATATTCATAAGTTTATTAGCATAGAAGTGAGTAGTTAATTGACCAAGGATAATTTTTTCAAAAATTTTGCTGAGTACTGGTAGTATTGAAATAGGTCTAAAGTTGGTGGGGTCAGATGTACTACCAGCTTTAAACAGAGGAATTACTTTACTATGTTTCATCAAATCAGGAAACACACCACCATCGACACAACTATTGAAAATAAACACTAAATGTGGAGCAATACAATCTATTATACAATTTATTACTTTTACTGTAATAAATTGTATAATAGATTGTATTGCTCCACATTTAGATAGTCTATAGTCTTGGGACACCGCCGAGATGCCCTCGTGAGTGATGCGCACTCCGAGGAGACTGTTATGGCGCCTCCAGTTCACTTCTAAAAGTTGACCATCAGGTCGACGAAGAACTCTGTCACTGATTCCCAGGCTCTGGGCACAATGCAAGTAATGTATGCCATCGTCGCTATGCAGCTCCCGATTGAATACCTCGGCGAATGCTTTCGGAATGAAGACATTATAATGCAACGTGCGGTTTTATTCCTGCCCAAAGGAATCAAGGAACGCATGATTTGTTTATTTTTCGTCATCTACAAGGGCGGGACCCGACTTGGTAACAAAGTAATAAATTAGCCAGTAACCCGAGCTTTGAAGCGTTTAAGCTACTCTATATGAGGGGAATTTTAGCCACGCTTAAATTCCTGCAAACGAACGTCTCAAAGAAGAATTAAATTTTGTACAGATGGTGCATTCTTGTAGCTTTTTAGAGATTGAACAAAACTATATAACAAATGCCACAAATAAAGTCAGTACGGTTCATAAAAACTTAATAAAGATAATGTCTAATTACTTGGTACACATGTTAAATTTTAGAAACAAAGGTATCTTTTTACAGTTCAGATAATAAACTATAACATAAAAACATTGACAGTTTTTACTAGCAAACAAAGAGGAAACCATGAGTACTCTATGATTATATCTAGGAAATTTCTTTTTAGGTAAAACAGCTCTATGTATTTATTTGCAACCAATCCTAAGTCGGTGCGTACCGAACAGGTGGTTTCGACACTCTGGCCTAAGCGAGTTTGTATGCCTGTACTCGTTGTAGTCGTAGTAGTCTCGCTTTCGTCTGTCTTTTCGTTAAGTATGTAGGCTGGTTTCAGCCTGTCGATGGATATAACAGTTGTTCGTAGCGGTAGTTGGATCTTGAAATACTTCTCTTTTTTCTCGAGTACTTCGTATGGTCCGTCGTACGGTGATGTCAGTGGTTTTTTCACTGTGTCGTTTTTTATAAAAACGTGAGAACATGTTCGTAGATCCTTATGAACGAAAGTACTGTGGTTCGTTTTATTTTCGTAAGTAGGCGAAACGTTCGCCATTGCGGTGACTAACTCTTTTACATAGTCGGCGTCGTTCGTGACTGGTTCCGTAGGAAGAGTAAAATCGGACAGAATCCTGAGTTGCGTTCCGTAAGTGAGTAGGCAAGGACTCATTTTGCTATCTCTGCGTAATGTAGTCCTTAAGCCTAGTAACACTGTATGTATGTCGCTAGACCAGTTGATCGTGTTACCCCTAGCCGTTAATGCAGCTTTTTTTAGGGTTCTATGCAGGCGTTCGACTTGGCCATTCGCTTGAGGGTGATAAGGCGTCGTCCTTATGCGTTGTATACCGAATCGTTTCAGTAGGCAGTTGAAAAGATGCGATTCAAACTGACGTCCCTGGTCCGTTGTAATGCGTAGCGGACATCCGAATCTCGTGATCCAGGTCTCCAACGGTGTTACATAACAATACTAAAATCGTAATTATTAGTATTCCATAACTGTCACTTAACTGTTTCGCTACCATTGCTTGATTTATAACCAAATTTTCTTTACTTTCTTTAGTTGTTTGATTTCCCATAATAACAGCAAAAATCGCAATTTTTTTTTACTAGGTATGTCACTGAATTAAAATTTAAACTATTTCAAGTTAATATTCTTCGACGTCTCTGAATTAAATGATGTTACCCATTGTTTCGATTTCTCTTAATATATACTTGATTTAACTGAGTATGCTTATTTATTTATCCTTCAAAAATACAATAAATGCACGTACTTACTTACTAAGCTAGTTCCTATTTTATTTCTTTATTGCATAAATCTTACTGGTTTCCTACTTATTCTACCACTACGCGTAATTTTTGCGTTAGGGCTGTCACAAACTTTTTCTTTTTCTGACTATTATTTTCTGTTTTTAATATTTTCATCTATTAATTCATTTGCTGGTTCATTCCTCGTCCGATGGTCACAGGAGACACGATGATGGACTTCCCGTTCTTGGACCCTCTGCTGGTTGTTCTGTGGAATTTCCACATCGAGGAGGTCCAGTGGATGTTGAATGTCCTGCCCTGGAGGGTGGTGGACCGTCCCGTCAGAACTGGTCGAAGTATTTTTTCTGTAAGTACCTAGATGACTCATTGGTAACGTCCACCAATTCCTAGAGAACACCAGAGCTTCGATGAGTGTTTCTGTCAAAAATTCTACGGTTTCTGGATAGTTATAATTGTAAACAAAGTTACGTATAGCGTCTTATCACGTGTTTTGTAAATAAGCTCTCGGCTCCAGAATGTCTGTTGAATTAGTTTATCTAATTTAAAAAAGCTAGTGGGCGTTTGATAGACAAGATTAGCAATTTATTTATTCAATAAAATGCTCATACTTTTTCATCTTTCTACATCTAATTCTTCCCTTGTCAGCTAATGCAGCGATTTAGACCCAACTTGCTACTCAAAAAACTCGTCCGAAAAAAATTTTTGCGGCTAAGATTTTTACGCTCATAAAATTCAATGATAAAGAGTGATGCTTCGACTTGTAAATTTCAACTTCGAGTAGATTCCTAGTTAATAAGTATTTCGAGATTTGCCTTGGTTTTTTACTATATTTGTTCTTCATTAGCTGTTATTATAATTCATCAAAAGTAATGTATAGTTGAGCTCAAAACGCTCAAAAATGTATGCAAATCATCTATAGCGATTCAAAAAAATTCACGTGTAAAAATAAAATTCAATTTGATTGAAAAATTCCATTAAATTCGGTTTGAATTATTGTCATGCCGTCATATCAAGTAGCTCAAATGGTACCAGACAAAATTATCAATTATCACTGGACTTAGCAACATCAATAATCATGTAGTTTTCATGGGTCGGATGATCTCCATCGTCGTCGATGATCTTGAACCATACGGCAGTTTCCTGATAATCCTGAGAAACCGCCGAGATACCTTCGTGGGTCAATGATAGTCCGAAAAGAGTGTTATTACGTTTCCAATGCTCTTCCAGGTAGAAATGGACTCAGGAACAGAGTCTCAGGCCCTTGGTACGATGCAATGGAAGTAGGCCATTGTTACTATGCTTCTTCCGAATATATGGCGCGGCGAATGTTTATAGAATGAAGATACTCCGATGCAACGTTTGTTTTTATTCATCCGATGCAATTTTTCACCTTCTACAAGGTTAGGCATCAATATACAGGGTGTTTAGCAGAATGTTGTCCAGAAGAAAATGGCGGATAGGTCATCTGCTATGTACCCAGCCCAAAAAACCTATAGATTTTTTTTTATTACTGAATTTCACGATTTTAAAAACTTTGAACACCTGTCACTTTATGTAGGATAGACAAAACTGGCAATACTTTTTTTGTTTTTGTCGTGACTGAATGAATCTACCAACATTCATCCAAAATTATTGTTGTACCAACATTCATAAAAACAGCTAGGAAAAAAGTTTTGAGCCTTCATAACAAAAAGAGGTAAATCATGTTTTTAGTTTTTCTTTCCACTGTATTAAAAAAAACTAAGAGTGATTGAAGACTTAGAATTTCATAAAAACATCCTTGGTGTATGGGCTTTCAAACGGTCAATTTTTATTCGCCAATTTTTATCAAAAATGGGAGTTTCGATGAAAATCATGTTTTGCAAAATTTAGCTTGTAATCTCGTTAGAAATTAAATGAACTATGGAAATTGATGTAAATTCGCATATTTTTACCAAAAATGTGAGTTTTGATGAAATTCCAGTTTTGTGAAATTCATCATGTTTTGCAAAATTTTGCATATTGTCTTGGTAAAACTTAAAGAATGATGGTAAGTTAGCTAAATTCTGGAATTAATTACAAAGGAAACCTACTATGTCAACTCAATGGAAAAGATTGGCTGGAGAGAAAGAACTGCCATAACATTTTCTTTGTGTGTCGTTAACCTGAGAAAAAACCACGTCGAGCTGCATCCACCCTAAAGACAAGCTTATACATGAAAATTCACAACTCTTCTTTATACAATCAGAAAAGTTTAGGAAGTGGGCTACTGATTATAGCTTAGCTTTTGAAGGAGGAGTTGTGAATATTGCAGAAATCATGTAGCAGCTTCTCTTTAGGGTGGATGCAGCTCGACGTGGTTTTTGCCAATAAAATCCAAGAAATTGAATTTATAAACTTTATTGCGACCAGAACGGTACAGATATATTTTCAAAGGGAGAGAGGCAGTGTGGCCAACTTATAGAGTAGGATTCCTACATGTTCCCAACAAGGAAAACAATGTTTATCAACATACATAGTTGAGGGTGGGGTAGTTACCCTACCCTCAACTACCCTACCCGCAATTGCGAAGATCTAAAGGAGAACTGTAATAAACAAACATTAAAGTTACAAAAGTTATTTAGTGATAAATGTCAACTTAAATTAATCATTCTTGTATTCTTAACTTTGATACACTTTCAATATAAAGTCAAAATTTAAAGAAAAAACAAAACCCTTGGTGTCCGGTCCGGGATTACCCGCAGCATGTGGGGTAATTGCGGACGGCGTATGGGGTAATCACGAACATAGCCTAACTGGCACAGAAATCACAGACTAATCCTCTGAACGTGCTTTCACCACTAGTACAATTTTCGTGGGCCCAGCGTTTACATTTATAGCATAATATCCAGTCTTCGCTTGTACCGTAGGAGAGCTAGGAGGTATTATATCGAGAACACGGTTTAGGTTTTGTTTCCGTTGTCTGAAATGTTTCTTTCTCAATTTCCATATAACTAGCATTATATTTTTCTTTTGCTGACAGATCGTTTACAAGTCTCTTTTTTGTGACAATTTTCTCTTTTTTTTCTTTTAAATTCTTCAAACTTTTCATTATTTAATTTAAGTTTTTCCTTATACCGTTTTTGCCTTTCTGCAGCACTTAAAGGCATGATATCTGAAAGAGCTCGAAAATAGCGTTAGTAAAACAAAAGTTAACAAGCTAGTCGTGTGGTTTTACAATAAAAACACCCGTAATTATGCATACCAGTTCAAACCAGTGGACACATTACGGAAAAACTCTGCAAATTATATAAAAACCCTCACCAAACGTCTGCCAAGCATGGTGAGTATGGCATTAACATCTCATGTTATGAGAGATTCTCCAGCAGTGTGGACGTATATGGGCCGATGATGAAGCGAGCAATTTGTTACATACAGTAAGTAACATCAAAACTAATGATCATAGTTATTTGAATTGACTTAATAAAACCATCGGTATCTATTGCTTTTGCACAGGAAAATGCCCAATCTTCACTTTTTATGTTGTTGGTCCAAATCGTTACTATTAAATGCGTTTTTATTGTAAAATTTCGAAAAATCAATGAAAAGTCTCTTTACTCACGAAAGATTGTCTCTTGAGTCACCCTAAATGTGACTCAGTGGAAGTGTGACCCAGGAGAAATTTAAGATTCAAATCGTTTTTACAAGATAAATATAAGAAATCCAGCAAAACTTGCTTGGCTAATACAGATTATAAATCATATTAATATCGATATTTTCGTTACTAGAACTATTTTTATTGCTTTTAGAATACCAAAGAGGCATTTTTTTCATTATTATTTAATTATGAAAGATTTAAGATATTGAAGTTTTGAATGTAAATGAAATCTCAGTTATGATTCATTAAAAAGTTTATTGAAAGAAACTACAAGAATTTCTCAAAGTGACGACCTTGTGCGGCTATGCACGCCTTACATCGCCCTACTTGATAAATGATCGTTTTACTCGACGTGCATAACCTTCCGAATTTATCTCCTCCATTGCCATCCGGATTCTCTGCCGAAGATCTTGTTCGGTAGTTACTGGGCTTGCGTAGACAATGTCTTGTAAGCAACCCCAATAAAACAAATCTAGATCTAGCGGTTAAGATCTAGCGATCTTGGTGGTCAGAGAATAGGGCCTAAGCGCCCGATCCATCTTGGGTAATTTTCATTTAAGAATGTTCGGACTCTAGTTGCAAAGTGTGCCGGGCACCCGTCATTCTGTAGCCACATGTGTTGTCTTGTTTGTAGTGGAACCTCCTCCAAAAGTTCATAAAGACGGTTTTCTAAAAAATCATGGTACATTTCACCAGTAAGGTTGCCCGGTAGCTCATAAGGATCAATCACCTGTCCATTCAAGATGCCAGTCCATAAGGTGATTTTGAACTGGCACTGGGACTTATACTCTCTCGTCATGTGAGGGTTTTCCACCTGCCAACTATGCAAGTTGTGAATATTCATGTAGACATTTTTTCAGCACGTCGACTCATCGCTTATGGGGATGCTTTAAATCTACTGCGCATCTAAGTCGCGCAATGAGCGTGGTGGGTAGAGCAACTTTAGAGAATGGTCCTGAACGAAGTGAGCAACATTAGGGAGCTTCAAGTAAATATATGTTACGGTCATCGGGAGGGGAGGGATCATCAAACGTGACAGAAATAGATTACCTGCTGCACGTACGACGAGACCCTGATGGTCTTCCCATTCGGCGAGCGCCGGTTGGCAGTTGACAATCCTTTCAAACGCCAGAGACAGCAGATCCCTTGGAGGATATGCAACCGTCACACACTCGTAGTTCTTGCGCTTAATCCATAAAGTCGGTACAATCACATACGGGGAAATTGCTGGGAGATCTTCATTAGTTTATTTGCACTGATATGTTCAATAGAACGCAACACGATGATAAGGAGTCACTTGAATGAGAGAGTTACTTATACAGATGCAATCAGAAATGTAGATAATCATGTCAGGGGTCTCAGTGATATCACTGTATTTGGACGTGCTATGTGTATCCGTGCCACATCACTGACCTAACGTTAACAAGAGCTACAAATAATCGTCGTCATTAACTACTTTTCTTTAGCGCGCAATGCCATGATTTCGAGGATGTTGGTGGCCGTGTGGAGGGTTTAGTGCAGCCTGCGAAGAAGATGGTTCTCCGTGGCTTGGGTGGCTCTCTCAATAATGTCATGATCCGAAACTAAAGTACGAGACCGGTTTGGGCTAGGTGGGTAACTCTGGTTCAAGCATGGCGAATGTCCATAACTTTTGTGATTATATGAAGGAGTGGACTTGGAACTGGTACCCATTCTTGTCGCTGGTGGAAGACTGACAGCACACGTGGCGCTCAAGATTTATACAAGTTGGTCGATTGAAGATGATTATCTTCACTAGGTTAGTTTTCGATCTCGCAAGTTAGGGTGATAGAAATATTTTGATCCATTCCGAGTGTTCGTTATAGTTTTTTAAATTGTCACTAAATAATTTTACGATTCGAGGTCACCCGATTGCGCATTAAAAATATGGAGAAAATCGCATTAAAATTACGAAATATTGAATTGTTTTTAATATCCACTGCACAATAAATAAGTCATGTAGTAACTTTGGGTTTAGATTTACATATTTTACAGTTAAAATAATCCATATAGATTAAAGAGTAATCTATACATTGGGAAATCGCTTCGTCTTGATTTTTTTTCAACCACAGAAACGGATAATATTCTTCCGAAACCGTTAGCACACCCGCTATCTCAAATTTTGCCTTCCAGCCTTTTGTACTTCTACCAATAAGTAGAAAGATCAGGTTCCAAAATAATTTCAATGATTTCCCTGGGATAGACTTCTCATTCCTTCGGTATAAAACACCCAAACTTGCAGCACATTTTTTAAAACTTCGAAACAACTTGCGGCTGATGACTGTATCACTTGATCTACTTGTTACAAATATGGTTGTTATGGACGAAAAATGGTTTATATACTCGTGAAGTTTATTAACATTCGTACTTGTATGCGTCACCAACACATAATAGTTGAAATCAGGTTCTATATTATTGTCATCTGATTTTTAAACCATGAAAATCCATCAAACTCCGAGGACTCTGCTGAAACGCCGTTGTAAAAGCCAAAGACACTTGTTTGATAAGTTTCCTGATTTATGATGACCCAGAGCAACTTGGTTGTCAAAGTTGCCTCAAGCAGAATCTGACATTCCCGTGGCACAATCACTTCGAGATCACTTCGAGATTGATTCTGGTCAGACATCCTCACTTGAGGTTTCCAGAGAAAATCGTAATTTGTTTGAATCGATGTATGATCGATGTGTCTCTTGCAACTACGTCCGTAGATTGTGGCCGGCATACAGTCTAATACGAAATTAGCGAAAAAGTGAAGCGCAGCATTGAACGGGTTTTCTCGAAGCATTTATATTTGAAACCTGACTAATGAGATACGAAGAGCCGTACATATTTGTTTTGTACCTTTCCGGCTTCGGCGGAAGAAAAGTTTTACAACTTAATTTAATTCTAAAACGGGTCTAAATTCGCGTACATACTGGGTGTAAACAAACCTCCTAGCTATATTCAAAATCCTGAACCAGTATCACTCAAAGAAGACATTTATAAAAAAAATAATATTTTTTAATATTTTTTCCATGGGAATAATTCATTCTTTGCCTAAACGTAGACATTACACCTACACCAGGCACGCGAGGGGTGCGGGTAGCGCTCGCGGGGTGCGCCCGAGTGGTGTCTACTTTAGAAAAAAAATCCCCCTCCCCCCAAAAAAAATAAAAAAATAAAAGTGTTCAGTAAGTGATACTGGTTCAGGATTTTCAATAAAGCTCGGAGGTTCTGTTATACTTTACATCTTCAAAATACTTTACTTGAATCCAATTTGATTACTAAACAGAATTGTTTAAATTGAAAATGATTAAAATTATTGCCTTAAAAAAATAGTTTTTCCATAAAAAAATTGTGCAGTTATCTGGTAGACAAATACATATGAATTGTTGTCAGATGATAATAACTTAGTGTTATAATCGCTTCAAAATTTCGTCCAAATGTTAATATCAAGTATCTTATTTCTTATCATAATCAAAATTAGTCAACTTTAATTGTTCATCAATCGTAAAGTAATAAATATTGCATAATTTTTTGTGACTAAAATAACTTCACTAAAAGAATTTACAATCATTATATTTTATCATTCACTTATTGCTTATTGAGTAAACAAGTTTATCTTTGCTATAAAACAAGGTTATCAATTAATTAATATATGACCTTATAATAAATACGGCAATATCCAATAACTGTCGATAACTCAGAATATCCAAAATATATTTATTTCAAAAATATATATCACTACATAACATTTTTCTTTTCCTGAGAAGTTTTTGAGACCGTTGCGACTTCCCAAAATATAAATACATATGCGTCTCTTCTGAGTTTGCTGGAGGAAGGTGGGGGGGCTGCGAAGAGCTGTACATATTTGTCTTGTACCTTTCCGGCTTCGGCGGAAGAAAAGTTCCCGGTCGATTCATGTTGGACCTGCAATTATATAAAAATTATCAATTTTGATTTACTTTAATCTTTAAATCGAATTCCGCGGGCAAAACTTGACATTCATACACATGATGATCAAATTAATAAAACACGAAAATTGTTTTATGGCCAAATTTTTATGAGATTCTTTATAAGCAGGAGTCCACGATGATATTTAATGAATCATTGTATCCAAGCAAACATAGCATCCAAAATTTGGGCAAAATTAACTAAATTCCAAAAATTCTGAAGAAAAGGTTTTCTGGTATTTTTTTCAGCACATCTGATTTTAAAATAGTCCAAAATTGTTTGCATAAAACACACTTCACTTACTGCTTTGACTGTTGTGCAGGTTTTTTTCTGGTACAGGTGGCGCCCTTCATAAAATCGCATCGACTTTAGAGGCCGTAGGTTTCGGTGGGACAGGTGGTGGCACGTCGATTTCTTATTCGAACAATTCTACAAATATCCAAGGAAAATAAGCACAAATTCACATTTACTTTCTCTTTCACTCAACTTCCGCAGATTGTAAGAATACTATATGAAAAGTTGAAAAATTATATAAAATTTCCAATTAGGTTTCCTAAGTTAGAGATTTTACTTACGTGTAATAGGTGCCAGGTACTCAGCGAAAGACTGCTTGAGGTATTTATAGTCTTGAAAAAATCTTTGTTGTACGTTTTTATTTTATTTTATACTTGATATTAACATCTTTGACCTTATGGTCAAGATTGAGGTCAATAGTTAGCCCATCTTATAATAAAAAAATAAAAAAAAAGTCTGAGAGTGCAAGTGTGTTCCAAAATTCCTTCCATGTGTATATTGTGTATGCTGATAATTGCGTGTATTCCTCTATCTTCTTCTTCTTCCTAGTGCTTAGTCTCGTTTCTCATTCGGGGTACGCTTGACCATGATCCATGGTTTGGCAGGTCAAGTCATCAAGTCATTACAGTGGAGCGACTGCCATCTGACCTCCGTGACCCTGCTAACAGGTCATGGTTACACATGCAGTCTCCTGAATGTGCAAGTTTCCTCACTATGTTTTCCCTCACCGTTAGCGTGTATTCCTCTATCACGTGATCAAATTTA
Source organism: Aproaerema taeniolella (assembly GCA_949987775.1). Taxonomy (NCBI): domain Eukaryota; kingdom Metazoa; phylum Arthropoda; class Insecta; order Lepidoptera; family Gelechiidae; genus Aproaerema; species Aproaerema taeniolella. Next base: position 19,136,535 of record OX465245.1, read on the forward strand.
AATGTATATGTCCTTGTGTCAATTGCCTATTTGACTTCTGGTACATTTACATATAATTCGATTGGATAGTTACTTGCTTTATATAGTCAGCAGTTTGTTACTGCTGTTCTATTTTTGTATTTGATGTCTGTTGCCATTGTTTGAATTGATTTTCGGTTAACTTGCATTGGTCCATGAAACATGCATTGCTGTGTACTAATGAGCAAAACTTAAATGATGAACCCGGTGTCAGTCCTGTTAGTCGTTCGTAGTTGATGTACATTTGTATTAGTGCACATCAACCCATAATCATTTTTTTGCACGTACTTGGTGGTCCATAAAAAAAAAGATTGTTTTATTTTCGTGTTAATCCGTAGAAGTGTCGTTTAGTTAGTGTTGCAAATCTTAGTATATTTATGGAATTCATTCTAAGTATTCCTACTAATTTTCTTATTTGCTTTTCGATGTATTCTTGGTTTATTATTTATGGATTTTCGTTTTTTTGCAGTTCTTTGCATCTTTCTATTCGTTGTTCTGTCGTTTCTTGAAATACCAGGATTCGGGATATTAATACTGCTGTTTTGATTTTGTCTGCGAATTTTTTTGTGAATTGCAGGGCAATCCCTTCAGGCGTCAAGCATAATATTCTTTGAGCGTTGGCTTCATCGAAAGCTCTAGACTTATTGGTTATTTGCTTAACTATTATTGTCTGTTTCGTCTTGATTGAGTGTTTCTGGCGTTATGAAGTTCTCTTTGTTGAACGTTAGCAAGTGCGTGACTTTGTTGATGCTCCACTCGTCCTCATTCTGCATTAGATACATTTTCATTGGCTTGAAGATCGTTTTCCACCAGTCTGGCGTGAATTTCACGAGATGTTGTGCCTTGTTGCTCAAGCATATTATTTCCCCTTTCCGTATCGTCAGCTTCAAAGTGTTAATTTTGCGGTCAGTTTTGCTTAGTATATCCAAGCGAATGAGCGGCACATTGATAATTTCTTTCATCACTTTTGGTGAGAATATTCCGAAGTGTCTTACGATTAGCCTCGGAAATAAGATACTCATGTAGACAAGTAACACATGTAATTTTCTTAATGGTATGGTACAGGTGTGCTCCCTAATAGTTTGCCCAAGTCGAGTATGGTATCCCCACTTTTTGTTGGTGCTGATGTACATGATATGGTAGTGGTCTTGTCTCGTTCCGACTCGCTTACTATTGACTTTCCAAGGACTTCTGACAGTGCGGCATAGTCGATATTTTCTTTTTTCAGTAATTGAACAATGGATTGTGTCAATGCACTCGCCGTCACTGTCTCGTCCATGTTCAGCTTCAAAGGTTTCCATGCTTACTTGGCTGCCGGCGCGCTCGGTGTATCTTCTGGTATTGGTCTCTTCGGTATGCTGTTCGGTGGAATCTCCATCCGGCTCGCTTGATAATCTCCTACTCTTCGTCGCATTCGATGTGTTCGGACGATTGTGGTGGATGGTCCGGCGATTGCGGGAGTTTGCGACACAAATGGGCTGCTAATCAGTAGGTGTCGATTGGGCATTCTAGATCACTTTGTTCTGAATCATAGTTCGCTTCGCTTCGCTATCTTCGCTATCTACGTGATCTATGATTTAGAACAAAGTGATCTAGAATATCCAATCGACGGACAATGATTCTATGCTTAAAACGATTTGTGGTTTGAAAAACCTGTTGGATAAATCCTGTCGCAAGACTTATATACCAACTTACTTACCTAGTTTTCCATGATCGTCGATTGTGTTGTTCATTATCCACATATATTTCTGTTGTCTTATTTATTATACAATATACACTTACACTACAGATTTATACTCCTGTACGTTTTTCACTGAACATAATACCTACTGGCGATGATACGATTTTGCGAGCTACGATTTCACGTTTTATATCACATACAGCGTACTAGGTACATTTTCAAGGTCTTCATTAAGAAGGGTTTCTTCTGAGCGTCAAAACTTTTTCCTAACAAAAGTACTGTTGAGGCTTTTTGCACAGCCAGAAAAGGTCTACATTAAGAATGGTTTCTGAGCGTCAAAACTTTATCCTAACAAAAGTATTGTTGAGGCCTTTTGCACGGCCAGAAAAAGTCTTCATTAAGAAGGGTTTCTGAGCGTATAAATTCATCTTGTAGAAATGCTTCAACGGTCAGGTTGTTCAAGTTAATGTGGAACCCGTAGTATTGTACTATGTTCCTTGTACGCCTGTACTAGACTGAAGTTTATTTAATTTTCTTCCCTATTTATACTCCTGCATGCAACTGGTTTAACTTTTGTCAGCTGCCGTCATTAATGTATTGTGTTGTTTATTCGTATTACGAGTCAGGTGTGTTTCGCTTGTTGTATTTTTCCCTTATGTCATGGTCAGGTATTACTTATGATTTATTTATTTCGGCCCTTTTAAGTAAATGTCAATGTCGTAATTTTTAATTGGATCCTGGCCTTTGTGTTTTCCTGTAATTATTTAAATTTTGTTTTTAAATTGTGGGTCGTTATGGTATGAGGCGCATAGCTTTACTTGACCACGGAACATGGTTGAGATGATTTCCGCTAATAATTTCAACTTTGATGGGTCCATCGTTGTCGAGAACTAATATGTTATATACAAAAGCGCCAATCATTTCCCTGAAATATAAAATATTAAATCAATATCTAGACTAGAGCCTGCGGTCTTACAAGATCCGGTTCTAATATACTCACTCTTTGGACACTTGAAAACGTAGTAAAATCCAAAATCGTTAACACGGCAAATTAGCCTAGTTGGTATGTTGTAGGTTTGTACAACCGGACTAGTATAATTAAATTAAGCAAATAATTGTTCAGCTAGTGTCAAAAGAAGGCTTGAGGTCCACACCCTCAGCTGATGCTTCTGAACTATTAGATCTCGAGCCTGAAGATTTTCTAGCCGAAGATGCGGGTTGCGCTTAAGCTTCAGTAGGTTTTCGCCTACGATTGTCATTTGGGTTAAAATATTTTATGTACACCAGGGGGCTACTGAAGGAAACTTTCTTCTGACCAGTTTTTGCAGAAATGGCAAGTTTTCAACTAACGTGTTTTTTTATTGGCTATCTTTTACTATTGGGTCATGTACTAGTGAGCTGATTCATATCCTTGTCATTTAAATGTAAACTGAATGTTTACATCAGGTGGCGCCGTAATGAGCTTGGGGATCCTCTAGCTGGAGATGCTGGTCGAACTGGGGCTTCAGTAGGTTTTTGCCTACGATTTTCATTTGGGTTGAAATACTTTATGTTCACCAGGGGGTTACTGAAGGAAACTTTCTTCTGATCGGTTCTTGCAGTGTCCAAGAGCTGACTCTTGGCCTGTGAATCAAATACGCGTTCAATAAATATACACTCGGCGTCAAAAAAATCGCACCTTTGGAAAATTTTACTTCAAAGAACTTTTAACCTTGTTAGAAAAATCAATGATAAGGGGAATGTTTGGTATCATTTAGAAGGTAACAAAAAGGACTAATTAAATTTTTGTTTATAATTTTTTAAATCTTTTTATTTAACTAAAAAAAAATAAAGATATGCAAAACAATAAAGAAGAGTAATTACTCTAAAAAACTTACAATAAGTTGCCTAAAACTAACTTAAAACTTAGTGTTACCCCCCCCCTCCCTTGCCCTGATGACGGTTTCCATACGCTCCCTCATGGATCTGACCAATTTTAGGAGCTCTTCTTGAGGGATACTAACAGCCTACTCGTCGTTTCAGATGGTCCCAAAGGTACTCTATCGGGTTCAGGTCTGGACTTCTCGCTGGCCACTGCATGACAGAGATCCCAACCGCTTGAAGATAGTCGCGCACTATTGCTGCAGTGTGAGCGCGAGCGTTACTGTGCATTAATGTAAAGCCATCGCCAATAAAACCGGCATAGGGGACCACATGCTCTTCCAGGATCACTGTGGTGTACCGATGAGCAGTCGGGACCTTTTCCCGCGAGCATCTCCAGTCCGGGAGACGCAAACAAGTTCAGTTTTGCCGTCTGCCGGCATGCCGCCCCAGAACATACAGAAACCGCCCCCATATTCCAAAGTGTCCTCAATGCAGGCTTGAGCAAAACGTTCTGCCTTCGGTATACTCTTCTGCATCTATCATTACAAAACAGGCACAACCTCGTCTCGTCTGACAAGAGAACAGCTCTCCATTGGTCAAGGGTCCAATCGACATGCTCGCGAGCAAACTGCGATCGAGCTCGCCGATGCGCTGTGCTCAACTTTGGACCCGTAGCAGCCCTGTGAGCGGCTATCTTCTTCTCCCTCAGTCTTTGTCTAACCGTAGAGACGCTCACAGTTGTTCTCCAAGCTGCCTGGAGCTGTTGCCGTAGGTCAACAGCATTGGAGAACCGATTTCTCAGTGACATAGAAACGATGAATCGGTCGTTTCTCTCCGATGTGCAACGACGTCTACCAGAACCACGCCTTTGGACGTAGCCACCAGTCTCCAAGAACCGCTGGTACACTCTTCGAACCGAAAAACGGCTCAAGTTCAATTGGCGAGCGACATCACACTGCCGCATCCCTGATTACAGCAGGGAAATCACTTGGGCGGCTTCAGCAGCAGTGGTATCCATCTCAAAGTTTTTTTTTCTTGTGAGAGATCTTCCTGTGTTGCATAGCAAATGACCTCGGCGGAGATTTGTTCGCCTGTTTAGTGGTGAGCTGTGTTTCATTGGCATGTCGTGTTTCAGGCATCTGCACAGAATAACCGTGACTTTGCAAAGTTCCTACAGCATTTATGAAGCCCCGAGCTAATATAAATATATCGCCATTTCTGAAAAATCAGTTGAAAATCCCGTCACCGTGATCAGTCTTGTTATTTAAAATATTATTCATGATTTGAGCATCAGAAGTACGAGCTGCGTGCGGCCCAGACACGTCTATAATATGGCCATCACAACGATTAAAAAAAGCTTGAAAAGGTTTCTATATTTATAATTGCTATAAGATTCTCTTTCTAAGAACTTAACGAAATTTCTAGTCCACTTTGCTGACTACACTATGAAGTTATTTAGAGTGAAACTACTTTGCTTCAAGAGATATGATCAAATTATCACAGTTTGACGGAGCAATTTTTACAGGTGCGCACTAAAAGATTTAGAGCAAACAACAGGAAAATTCTTTATCACAATCTAATATTGTCCTCATATCAAAACTTCTTAAAATTAATCTTAACTTAGCACAGCACACTTTGAACACAAAAAATCACTCGATGCAAGGAACCTGGATGATGGAGTCGTGCTCATGCGTCGGATGATCTGCAACGTCATTGATGATTTTCAAAACCGCTATCTTGCCTTCCAAAGTGATCGATGCACCATCCAGGGTTTGGTGAATGTTATAGTGCTCCTCCAGGGTGGATTGAACGATCACAGAAACCAAAAAGTCGGGGTAGTAGTGCCAGTCTTTAGGTGTGATGCAGCTCAAGTGGGCCATTGTCTCTCGATTGAATGCGGCGGCAAAAGGTTGCAGAATCAAGTCATTCTTGTTCCTCGAGCCTATATATACCCGCCGAGAGAATCAACGACCCCAGGATCTTTATTCATTTTTCGCCCTCTACCGAAGGTTAGACCGTTTGATGGTACCCAGTACCCAGGTAATAAAGGGGTTCGAACATTTTTGTATGAAGCCTGGCTTGCCTAAAGTTGCAAGTACATACAAGTACATAAAAAGTCACGTTTTGATGTACATGTATGAAACATATGCCAATCGACAGAGAAAATAATTACAAACAACAAATTCTGATTGACAAAATGTCGTAAGTGATATACTTTCTGAGTAATTTCAGTTTGAAAATGAAAATATAATTAAAAGAAATTCGCCTTTTAAATTGATTTAGAAGTCCACTATCATCATTTTAAAGAATCCCGCGCGGATTAGCGGATTCTCGTAATACTAAAACAAAAGGATAAAATGTAAAAAATATGTAACATATGTTTTCGGTGAAATCAGCATCAAACAAAATGCTTACAAGCCTGAGTCATCCATCAGTACTTAAAATATCCCATAGAACTAATATGGCGCGAAGGGTATGGGGTGAGGGGATAAGTGTCACGAGCCGCATCTCTTCCCATCCCCCTCTTTACCATTGTCAAACAAGCACAGAGCTGTTCTTTACCGCGCCAGCGCTCTTGACCACAATCTAGCATAAAAGCGGAGATGCGGTCGAGGATGTAGCAAGCTCACCCAGAAAAAGCCTATTCACTCGAACTTTTTAAGATATTCATGAACTCCGAAATACAGACGCAGGCAGGGAATTCTATTCCTTCGCAGTGTGCAATATAAAAGATGATGAAAAGCGCTCAGTGCGAATCCGCGGGATTTCAACAAGATAAGGGTCGGGGTACCACGGGGTACCGGGGTACCCGGGGTACCATAACAGTGTTTCTGGATGTCCAATAAAAAAGGGGGCAGGCGGCATGAGCTCATGCAGCTCCTGTGCACACTCTCCGAAGTATATCTTGTAAAAAACACATAGGCAAGCAACCTTGCGTCTATGAGCTAGGCTTTATAGTTTCTTCTTCACCAGCTTCTGGTCACCGATGAGTCTTCTTACTCTGCGATGTGGCTAGCTGGTATTTGGCTAAACCATCCCAAAGGTGGCTGCCATACTCCATGCACAATCGTACCTGTGCCTTATATAGGGACAGCAGTTGATTGGACGTAAAATATCGCTTAACCTTATTAAGGATGCCCAGCTTTTTGGCCACGGTTCTGGGTTTTGAACTTGATGGAGGTGCCGAAGTTGAGGTTGGCAGACCACTTCCTACCAAGAAGTTCAAGCTCACCGGTTAAAGGAACAGATGTACCTCGAAAAGTAGGAGTCAAGTTAAGTGGACTTTTTTCCTACTTTTCGTTTTAATAAAGAATGAGTAGACAGCATGCTTAGAGAAGCTTTGTCACTGCGCTTATGTTAGACGGGCAGGTTGACTCAGTCAGTTTGTCACTGTGACTTGCACCTTGCACAAGCGTTCTCGTTGCTGTAGAATAAGTTTAAGTTGTTATCTTTTGTGAAGATTTTGTTGTTGACATTATTGTTATTTCTTGACATTTACGCGATGTTACCTCTACCAGTGGGGCCACAAGGATTATTTAGTCTTGGTATCCTGTAGTGGATCAGATGGGACAAGAGGATTTATCAGTACTTATTGCTCCACTCATTATGTTGAAGTGCTAGCCATTTCTCAGTTCTTATGCTTCATTGATATGAAGTCAAAATAAAAGTCAGTGTCTTAACCAAACTGGGGAAAGTCTCAAGATTATTAAGTGATCCCCACCGGGAGTCGATTCCGGAACTTTCTCCATGGCCGCGGCGCGGAAAGCGGCCTGCAAGGGTCATAGTTCATAGTTATTTATTGATAAAATTACAAATAATTTTACATGTCATTTCACAGCATTATGTATAAAATATTATTACATTTGTAATAAATTAATATTTGTTATAAATTAATGTTTCATTCCAGTCGAGCGATGTCTCTGCGTTTAAGTTAACGTAGTGACTTTCAACCCTATTTTTAACACTAGACTGTAAACTTGTCCCACCGTAGAAGGTCTAGGGCAAGATTGTAGTCAAGAGCACACCAATAGGTATGACTTGCTTTTTTTATTGATTATGATCATGGTGACAGTAAGTGACAAACTGACTAGTAAAAAACAGCCCTGTGTTTGGTTCCCTTCCCTTCACCCCACACCACACCCTTCGCGCCGCATTAACGTGATATTTTTCTTGATGAAAGATCCAGGTTTGTAATGAAAGAGTGGATTTTGGATTTTGTTCGATGTGGATTTAACCAAAAACATATTTTATGAATTTTATTCTACTATTTTAGTATAACAAGAATCCAATTTAATGCTAGTCGTAACGCGGGATGCTTTAAAATGATAATAATGGACTTTTAAATCAATTTAAAAGGCGATTTTCTTTTAGTTATATTTTACATTTTCAAACTGAAATTACTCATCAGAAAGTATATCACTTACGACATTTTGTCAATCAGTATTTGTTGTTTGTAATTATTTTCTCTGTCGATTGGCATATGTTTCATACATGTACATCAAAACACGACTTTTTATGTACTTGTAACTTTAGGCATGCCACCGAGGTTCGATGCTCTTTGCCGATAACCTCGAGCTACGGGCTCCAAATTCGGTGAATTTTAATTGGACATGAATTTCGGCAAAAAGCTGTCTCAAAGATGAATTATTTTTACACAGATGATATATTCTTCTAGCTTTTTTAAACAATGAACAAAAATATGCAACAAATGATGCGAAAAAACCTATATAATTATAACAGGTCTTTATCTATGAAATTGCCGATTTTTTCTCAAGCTTTATTTTATTCATAATTTATTTGATTGAACAGCTATTACTAAAATAATTTTTCATTTTAAACCTTGGCCATATAACGGAGATATTGAGTCAAATTAATATATAATCACTTTAAATTTTTTTTGCTGAAAAAGAAGCTCAAATATAGCTCGTTTCATCCGTTGCCCGTTTCATTGCTTATTTTTTCTGTACCGTTGTTACAGTTACTACTTTCAATAAACTAAGTATGATGAAAATTAACTTAATGTTGTCCAAACCTTCCCACAAAATTTTGATAAAGGAATAAAATACAATTTTAACTGAGACAGTATAAGTGCCATCGTTGAAAACATTAAATATCTAGGCATTTAAGTTAAAAATTGAATTTTTAAGTTCCTGCATTGTAATTAAATTAAATATTTAAGATTTTTGTTAAATTATGTGAAATGGAACAAACAAAAATGCGTGGAACGGAGTATACACTTTGGATCTTATAAGAGCGAGCGAGACAATAATACAAAGTGTCAATGTCAATAAACAATAAATAATAACAATCGATACAATTTTGCTTTAGTAGATTCCAGCAAAGAGAATATAAACACTAGGATTCCAGTACCTATTCTAGATTTACGGATTCCTGTATGTTACACTGACTTAGTTATTCACATCAAATAATGAATACGTAGTATAAGTGTATGTAGTGTTTCTGTGTCGGAATTTCGGGTAGAAAGTTGGATGGCTGAGGGCTAGCGTGAAACAGAAGGCTGCAAGACAGCATTACTAACGTTGGGTGATGACTATTGACTTTTAATATTGTTTTAATTGAGATGTCGCAGGAGGGGCAGCTTATCGGACTTTCGATACTAACCGTTTTTAGGTTATGATATGAACAAATAGAATTAATAAATAATACATCAAATCAACTACATACAAGTTTATGGTACCTCATATTTCATTGATACAAATAAAACACATAATTATTCAAATTCCTCATTTTCTACATCTTCCCTTACTAAAATATTATCAAGGAATGGAGCAGGTGGTGATATATTATCTTGGTGCCGAGCCCATCCCAGGTACCAAATTAGTGTCATCATATGTGCACAACTTCCCATAGTTCTTTTACCAATTATACAGCTGCAATAATAGGCGCAGATTCGATCTTGCCAATCACCTATTTCATTAGTGTTCAATAAAATATAGGTGATATAGATTTTACTGTTTTGATGGCGAGACTTAATCCTACCTCTGATTAAAAGTGTTTCATGTGATGAGATACCTGGGATATTAAACAATATTAAATTCATCACTGACTTCAACCACAAATGTGCCATTAGCTCGAATATGTTCCCCATAATATGAGCGTGCCTGTTTAATTTGATAGGTTCCTAAACTAAATAGAATCAAATCAGACATTTTCATAACGGGGAACATATTCAGCTGTGGTATTTGTGCATCAATTAACACAAAATTGGCTCGGCGCCTATTAAGTTGATGCTCAGCCACAAAATCAGATAAATGGTTTGGTGCAGTAATTCGAGATAAAGCCCTGTTTAATATTGACTGAGCATCAGGCTGGTCGGTTACAGCAGGATAGAAATGATTTATAAAAGGACCCGCAATTTTAAAATCATCCATTAAATGCCTAGCGGCCAAATTAAAATATTTAATTCTGAATAACTTAAAATCACGCTTCAACCGACCGTTTACAATTTCTATGACCCACCTGCATAATGTGACCGTTCTTGATTTATTTGCTTTCCATGTTGATAATTGAGTCTCACCTTGCTCAAGGGTCTCTGGCTTATATACTCTATAGCTCAAAGAAGTAAGCAAGTCGATGGCATCACGGAAGCCAGGGTCCAATATAAAAACATAATTTGGTTCAAAAAACTGTCTAACTAGAGATTGGTGATTATGAAATACTTTTTTTCATTATATCCGCATCTGATGTTGTGGCAGCATATGGCCCAAATATGTCCTATATATATCCATCAGATGACACAATCAAAAATGGCTTCACAAGATATAATCAGGAGTTTTCTTCGTTGATTTGTAATTTTAGTATTAAATTTCTTGATTTTTACTAGACTTAAAGTTGAATCTGGTTGCCGTAGCAGCTGAACTTTAAACCGTTTCATCCTGCCATACAATCTGAATGCGGTATCGCTCTATTGCTGGTTGCATTATCTCAAGTACTTGGTTTCTATTGGACTGTAAAAAAGTAAAATTTGTCAGGTTATAATCAGTAAAAGCTTGAATCTTTTGGTTACTGCTTATCGTTAAACCATGCTTTTCATAAGAGAAATAAAATAAATACTATGATTGTTATGATATGTCAACAACTGTCTGTGAATAACTGAATTCTAGCTTATTTGTTCTCACTTACTGGGTTATAGCTTCATGACCCACTATATCTAATTGCCTTTATAATGCATTTATTTATGGTTTTACTTATCATTCAATTTAATAATCTAAACACTTACATATTCTGTCCTTAAGTTGGTTCTTGCTGGTTATATAAGCACTTGTCACTCACCACTCACTCGCCCAAAACTACACTGGCTTCTTATTTCGTGATTACCAGTCTTGATATAGTCCATCTCTTTCCCATATAATGTTCCATGCCCAGATTGCTCTTCCCGGATATAACAACTCTAGGTTTGCTATAGCCTTAGTTCCGTCTGGAAATTGCACGTCGAGCCAATCCTCTATAATCGCCTTGCCTCCCGGCGTTAACTTATTTGGGCATAGCGTAAATTGTCCTGTGAACCCGTTTATTGACGTTGTTATTATTTCTCTCCCGTGTTGTCCTCCGGTGAACCTTATCGGCTGCTGCACTACTCCAGTTCTTCTTGCGAATTCCTTCATTCGCTTTTCGATCCTATGTATGTATGAGAAACTTTCCATTATGGTATTTGTTGACGCTTAAAAATCTGTCCTTGCGCACGGTGGTCAATCTTCTTATTAACGCAGTGATTTAAATAACGCACGAAAACTGCAAGTAAAATTATCAGGAAAGCGATCACTACTATAAAAATGTACCAGTCAATGTTGTTAACGCTTTGCACCACTGGATTTTCTTGTTTTATAAAATTATTTTTCCCGAGTTGTGCGTAAATATCGCTAATTTTATTCGAAGCACTCGGTACGGCTATCGGCGGTGGAATGGTTGTAGCCTGATTCCCCATCTCCTCTCAAAATGGGATGATTATTTGTTTACATTCTTTGTCACTTGATATATTGGCGCCTAACGCCCGGCGATCGCGAGACTAAAGACGCTCGGACACCAAATACGGCATGGCAGGGTCGCCATGTGATATCGGAAGGTTGGAGCACAAATGAAACAACCGAGATCGGAGTTAGAATTAATTATGTTTTCCTAAGAGTACATAGTGACATACCTTGACTACCCTACATGTGAAAGTTGAACTAAACTCAAATTCCGCGATATTTCTATCGATCGCAGTGATCTTCTCTGGAATAAGTGGCAAATGTTGCATTCGCTCAAGCTGGTCTTTCATTTGCATTAACGATATTATTTGGCTACGGATGAGGTCTTTTTGAAACTGCACCTGTTCAGGTGATAGGTTCTTATTGGACTGCAACAAATAAGAAAATTCGTTTAGGTATAGGTAATGAAGCTATGAATACGGTGGTAACTCTGTATCCTGCTTCAAATGCTGGATTATTTTCAAATACAAGATCTTTACGATATAACTACAGAATGGCTACGGACTAGAATATAGAAATTCAAAATCTCTGGTCTATGGTTGCTATCAAATTTACCTAATAAAATACATTCAGAACAGTAAAGATAAAAGTTGAATAGTCACTTGCTGATTCATTTTCACTTGTAATAGAAAACACTGTTACAGACAAGATAATTCGATATGGGTCGAATTTCAAATGAAGCGGATGAAGTTGAAGCAGTTTGTATGATAGAGACGTATCCTTGAACTTGACTTTTATTTGTCTTATTTAATAGAATTCTGTCTTCCTTATGTGTGCTTTTTACATATCTTCATTATGCTAAACAACCGATGTCGCACGAATAATTTAATACTTGTACGTACATGTGATGTCATCGTACGAAAAATAGCGTTAATCATTTGAAGCATAAGGTGTGTGATTGAAGAGCAATTCTAGGCAAGATGTTAGTTCATTCAGTTAATCATTATGCGCATATAAATGTCTGAAATTTCCGTCTATATCTATATTACCTATCGAATAACATAGGTCACACAATTGAGTTGCAACATAATTTTTTATTTTATTTAAGTTCTTTAGGTAGGGTTTCATTAAAAAAAATGTTTCCTACTTGACTCGTCCTCGTCGATAAGAGCTATGTATATAAGAGTCAAGTACAGAGAGAGAATGTGGTCAAGTACAGAGAGAGGTAAAATAGAGAGAGATTCCACTGTATATATAAATATGTTAATTCCAGAGGAAAACATTTTTTCGGTGTTTCAACTTTCGATTGTTCTTTCGTTGGCCAAAAGGGCCCCCGGCATCAGCCACCTAAACCTACGATAACAAGCTAAGAGATATGCTCAAAATTTGATATCTGGATGGGGGAAGGTACTTACAGTTCCGCTGGGACGTCACAGGCACTAGTTTTAAGGAGTTTTGAGATATTTTTGATTTTAGTTAGCACAATAACACCGCGCGGTCGACCGGCAATCCGAAGCTAATTTTACTTAGTTTTTTTTGACAGATGAAACGCGTTTTGATTATGCGGCCAGCGGTGCGTTTTGTATTCAGGTTAGGTTTTAAGATTAGGAAATAAATATGGATAGGGATTTGAATCGGGACTGATCTCAATTCGTAACATTCGGTAAACCTTTTTTCACCTGCTTTTATTGTATTAGGTAAGTTTTCAATCTCGAAAGTTAGAGAGATAGAAAAATTTCGATCTATTCCGAGTGTTCTTTAATTTATACAATATTACTATATGGATTTACCGTTTGATGTAAACGCTCGCAAGCGCATTAAAAAAAGTGGGGTAAATCACATTGAAAATTACGAAACATTTATTGTTTTTATTATTCACTGAACAAGGGTTTAGGTTCACAGCATTCATAGTAAAAACAGTCCAGATAAATTATAAAGTAGTCCACATATGGCGAAATTGCTTGGTCATGAATTTTTTTAACCACAGAAACGGATAATATTCTTTTGAAATTGTAGGTACACTCGCTATCTCAACTTCTGTCTTATCCAGCCTTTTGTACTTCTTGCAATAAGCAAAAAGTTCCAGTTCCAAAATAATTTCAATGATTCCCTTGGGATAGATTTTCCATTCTTTTGGTATAAAACACCCAAACTTGCAGTCCATTTAACTCAAAAAGGAGTTATAAAGAAAGTTTAGAATGCTTTGCTTTTAAAATGAGTGGGAAGTCAGGGATGACCTGTAGGGTGAACCGCCTTACTATTTTTTTAAATAGCTGATATGAGAACGTTTTTTCGAAATAGCCTTCTAGCAGTATTTGAGCTGCCAAAATCTTCTAATGCTAGTGTTGTTACGTATTGTTTCGGAAAGTTGCCAGCTGATCAGCATCATGACAATAAATTTAAATAAAGTAATCATTTACAGAAAAAAGGACAGTTTATCTAAAAATAAAGTGAAATTACAATTATCCATTCATTATATTCACCGTAAACCATTACACTAATTAACCTAAATAATACATTCTAAAACGTATGACATATAAAATTCTCATCTTTTGGGTTAGCTGCACAAATACATCATGTTACATTTATGAGAATTTAAGCAACAATATGTTTTAGTCTTATTTCTCTCCACTAATTTCTTTCTCTAAGCACCAAGTTATAATAGCTTATCAACTATAACACGTTAAAATCACACAGTCACAAAAATATTTACTTATTTAGAAAAAGAAAACCATAGAATACAGAACGGTTTTCACCTTTAAATCTTCGCTTATACGAAGGAAGTGTGTGAGCCTTCCGTTCAGCATTTAATATGCAGCTAGCATTCTGTGAAGCCTTCTTTAGCGCTTCATTCTCTTGCAGCAGCTTCATCATATTAGTATCGTTCCGGTTACAGGCAAGTTGGTACGGAGTCTGCTGAGCAAAGTTTGTAGCTTCTTTATTAACCTGGGGCTGCTGACACAACCACCAGGTTAACCTGTAGTATTTAGTCCTCACTGTTATATGCAGAGGCGTGTCACCATGGACTTTCTCTTTCCCATTTATGTCAGCACCACATTTCATGAGCCGCTTGAGTTTCCTTTCAGGATCAAGTTTATCTTCACTAGCCACCACATGAACACACTGTTGTCCTCGGCGATTGTAGTCCCTCACCAAGTATCTGTTTTTATCCACAATCGCGTTTTCATATACGAGCAAATCAACTAATCCACCATTACAAGGCACAAATAGTGCAAAATATTCTCACCCCCGCGGCTGTGTTCGCAAGTGTAAATAAAGTCTTTTGGTGGCTACATATCTTTTAGCAAGTCACACTATATCGTATTTCACCGGCGCGAAAAACGTCTGTGGAACAACAAAATATGGCATTCATTCGCCGAGTTTATAAATACTACACTTGCATTCTAGTACTGACTAT